>AZYM01000025.1:0-635143 GCA_000611715.1 Scolecobasidium constrictum UM 578 | reverse complement strand
ACCTTTAGCTTCTTCTCGCTAACGGTAAGGTAGTCGTAATCTAACTACTTACACCGATATCCGTTAAGGGGTTTACCTAGGACCTTAATCGGCGGTCCCAACGGCTGTAGTAACGTAACCTCTATAGGTTTCCTCCTCTATAGTTCGCTATACTTTGCAATAATATCCCTACGTTCTAGAGCCGCGACGATATAATAATCTTGTAGGTATAACTCGAGGTTCTGTACCGCAGTCGCATACTCCCGATAAACGAGTACCCTAAATTTCTAAAGATAGCAGAAGTAGTTATCGCTATTCCCTACTATTAGCACGCTCGCGTTTCCTGTTACCCTTCTTCGACGTTTAGCTACTACCCCTAAACTTAGTACGGCCTATATACTCTAATAATACTCTATATCGACCGCGGCCTCCCCGTATATTATATAAATATAAAGTAATAAGCGGGTATAATAGAAGTAATAGAACTAATCCTAGAGAACATCTTTCTCCTATATTTTATTTTTATAAGAGGTCTATCTCCTTGAGGTATCTGTCCTAGGAACCTGCCCTCTATCTGCCCCTGATTCAGCCTAGCGAGCGCCACAGCTAACCGTATCGAAGAGGAACCTGCCCTGGTTCCTCGCCTCGTCTCGGACAGGACGAGACTTCATAAGCGCTACGTACGCGGAAGAATAGGGCCTACCTCTAGTTAAGAAGAAAGCCTCCTATCTCCTCGCACTCGCTAACGGAAACCTCGCCGACCACAATCAGGGATCAGTCAGCCACGAGATAAAAGTCGATATAGAAGCGCTAGGTTAAAAGGAGACGATCAGGTTCGACATTACTAATCTAGGTAAAATATATATTATCCTAGGCTTACTATAGCTCTAACGACATAATCCGTATATAGACTAGAAAAACCTAACCGTAACCTTGCTAGAAAATCTATATTCTGTTCAGGCTAAGAGGCGTCTTAGAGAATAGGAAGAATTAAGCCCTTGGCGGATGAGGCTAAGCAACGTAGAAGTGGTATACTGCTATCTCCTTATAAGACAGGATAATAAGCTAGCGTTCGAAATTCTAAAGGAGTATCTAGAATTTGGCGAACTATTCACCGAGGAGGTACCTAAAGAAGCCTTACTACTATACCGTAACTAGGATCACGAGATCGCATTAAAGCCAGGAACTTAACCTAAGAAGTTTAAAATCTACCTACTTACGAAGGCTTAACGCGATGCATTAGACGACTACGTCGATAACTTCTTATCTAAAGGATTTATCAGGGAATCTAAATCTCCCGTAGGATACCCGGTATTTTATATACCGAAGCCAGACGGCGGACTACGATTATACGTTAACTTTAGGCACTTAAACGAGATCACTATTAAGAATACCTATACATTACCCTTAATATCGGAGTTACGAGACCGACTCTAAGGAGCTAAGTAGTTTACGAAATTCGATATCCTATCGGTATTCTATCGAATTAGGATCAAGGAGGGCGATAAATAGAAGACAGCATTCCGCACATATAAGGGATACTATAAGTACTTAGTAATACTATTCGGGCTAACTAATACACCCGTAACGTTCTAGGCTTACATTAATAACGTATTACGGGAATATATTAATAAGTTCGTATATATCTATATCGACGATATTTTAATATACTCCTAGACGCTTAAATAGCACGTCGAATACGTCCGAAAGGTCTTACACGCTCTATAAAAATATAATTTAAGGTTAAAACCCTCGAAGTCGGAATTCTATACTAAACGCGTTAAGTTCGTTAGATACGTTATAACCCCAGACGGAGTCGAAGTCGACCCCGAAAAAATCGAACGAGTTAAGGAATAGCCCGTACCTACCTCTATTAAAGCGGTACAGTTATTTCATAGATTTACTAACTACTATAGGTAATTTATTCTAGGATTCTTAAAAGTAGTAGCACTACTCACGGGTCTCATAAGTAAGAAGGAGTCTTTCTTATAGATAAACGAGTATTAAAAGGCCTTTAATAAACTCAAACGGTTATTACTTATAATACCTATACTATACTTGTTCGACCCTGACTTACCCTGTACGGTTAAAACGGATACTTCTAAGTATACCCTTAGAGCAGTCCTTAGCTAACTAGGTAAGGATAGTAGATTACACCCGATCGCGTTCTATAGTCGAAAATTCATCGACGTAGAAACACGATATACGACCGGAGACTAGGAACTACTCGCTATAGTTAACGCCCTTAAACACTAGAGATATTACCTTAAAGGAGTAAAATACCCCTTCACGGTATACACCGATTATACTAACTTACGGAACTTCACTATAACTAAGGAACTTAATCTAAGACAGCTCTATTAGTCAGATATATTAGCATCGTATAACTTTATTATTATATACCGAAGCGGTAAACTAAATACTAACGCGGACGCGCTAAGCAGGCGAGAAGACTATTAAGAAGGCGACACTTTCAAAGTGCAACGAGCCTTATTTAAGGAACAAGACGGAAAACTTATTCACTAGGTAGCAGTTATAGAAGTAGAGCTCACCCCCGACCTCCAGGAAATCAGGAACGCATAAAGCCTCGAATATTTAGACGAAAGACAACTATTCGAGCTATACAAGACCTACGATCTAGAATCGGATAGAAGCCTGCTACTACGAGATAGATCGATCTAGATACCACCCAAGCTGGAAAAGAAATAGATCCTAAAACACCACGAGCCACCTCTCTAAGGACATACAAGACTAGAGATCGTCCTTAACCGCCTTCAGAATAACTACTAGTTCCCGAAAATGCGTCAGAAGGTGTTTACATAAATCTACAAGTATAACTTATGTCGAAAAGCTAAATACGAACGACACAAGCCTTATAGATTACTGTAACCTAATTAACCACCGGAAAAACCCTAGCAGGTCGTTTCTATAGACTTCCTAGGACCATTACCTAAATTAACTAACGAGGATAGAGTTACCTACGAAAACATCATAGTTATCGTAGATAGACTAACAAAGTACGCGGAATTTATACTATTACTACGTAAGTCGAGTACACCATACCTTACGAAGGTATTTACTAAGCATATAATCACAAGGCACGGGATACCTAAGAGGATCATCTCCGACAGAGATCGAAAATTCACCTCATACTTCTAGGAAGAACTCTATCAAGCTCTGTAGATTACTCGAGCATTATCTACCGTATACTATCTAGTTATAGACGGATAAACCGAGCGGATGAACTAAACACTTAAGCAGTACCTACGAATCTATATAGACGACGAACAATCTAATTAGTCTACGTTACTACCTTAAGCGGCGCTCGCATATAACGCTACTAAGCAAGAAACTATTAGGATAATACTATTCTTTACGAACTTTAGACGAGAACTAAGACTTATAACTAATATTAAAGGCTATCTGCCGACAGAGGTAATAGTTATTACGAAAGATATGCACTACCTTTACTAATAGTTACAGTCTAATATACGGTTCTTGAATAAAAGAATAGCTAATTAAGCAAATAAGAGAAGAGTTGCGGGACCAACTCTTAAGGAGGGGGATAAGGTCTACTTATAGCGCCGAAATATTAAAACCAAACGCTAAAGTAGTAAGCTCGACTTTTTAAAACTTAGACTATTTAAAATTAAGTCTATTAAGGGACCGGTTAATTACGAACTCGAGCTACCTAAGTCTATAAGGATATATCTAGTATTCTATATTTCGCTCTTGGAGCGAGCAGACCCCGACACACCAGTTAACGACTCCGTAGAGATCGCCCTAGAAGACTAAGAAGAGACCTACGAGGTCGAATAAATTATTAAACACGCCTAGGATAATCGTCAGCACACGTATTACGTTAAATAGAAGGAATACCCACACGAGGAAAACACTTAGGAACCCTTTAAGAACTTCTAAGGGTAGTAGGACCTAATCGAGCACTACCTGCACTACCCAGACGAACCTATCCCGCCGGGCTTAGGCCCGAGAATCTAATAAGAGAAGCGGAGACAGCGGTAAGATTAGGATCCTAAGTACTCTATACCGCCTTATCCGAAACGGAGGAAATATTCTCGTATAATACTAGGTCGCGCGATAACTCTTCTAGCTCCCCGTTCGTTAAGCTACCGTTATCTACCCGCTAACGTTCTTCCTCCTCTTCTAGTTTATTAAGAAGATAGACGGTCTTCGCCTTAGCACGCGCCTCTACTAACTTTAGAAGCTTACGCTTCCGCGTAATCTTTACGGCTAACACACGCTACCGCTCTATAAGTTATTCTAACTCGTCTATATTATTTTTGATTTCGGCCTTCGTCTCTTCCCGCGTACGGTTAAGACTCTCCTATAAGATATTAATATACTTTATGCCTTTCGCGGCGTAGCTCGCGTATTTTAGGCTCCTTAATAACGGTATAACTACGCAGCGAATATTATGCTTAAAGTAATATTCGTAGGCTAGAGGACTTATTTCGCCGTACTTCTCGATTTCCTTAAAAGCGCGTTTCTTTTATTTATGGTAGTAAGTCGATTTCGGTTCGCCGTTATATTTAGGGGAATTAAGAGAGGGAAGTTGCGATATCTTTAATATAGCCCGCGAGGGGCACACTTTACCTTTTATAGAGAAGCTTGGGATAAGCTTACTAAGAAGGAGGACTATGTTACGGCGGTAATATATGTCACGATGTGCAGATTATATTACGGTGCCTACTAGTTACGTAATATAGTCTTATGCTTGGCGTAAGGCTGAGAGTGAGACTAGTCTCGTAGTCTCACGGGTCTCACGATTGAGACCATAAGACAAGTAAGACACGAGTGTTATATATACGCTCGTCCTATTATGTATAAACTCTTTATAGTTTAACTACTATCCTTATATAGTCGTTGCAAGTTAGTCTCAATACTATCACGAAGTTACGATTTGACTATTATATCTATTGCGATCTTGGAACATTGAAAGAGTCTATCTATTACTTCCTTGGTTACTATCCTCCGAGCCCCCCGGGGTACAAGTCCAGGAATTAGGCATATTGAGCCTTGATTTGTAACAGGAGTAGCCCTCCCGCTTCTAGACTAGCCTTATTCTCGTCTATATAAGTACCTTATATATTCCTATCCTTTTCTCTAACTACGAGAGGACTATAAGTGCTCCTAGATATATCTCTGATTATGGGAGAGCCCTCCTGCATGCTCTCACACTTCACAATAGTCGAATAAGATAAGTACTTTAGATATTTCGCCTTAGAAGATTAATAGTAGCTTCCTCTTACTCGCTATCCTAAACTTAGTATCCTATATTATCGACTTAATCCTCCGTAACCTTAACCCTATTAAATAACTTCGCTCGAAACTTTAAACGCGTCTCCTACTCGCTATAATAGATCTATAAAGCTTAAATCTTAAAGGCGGCGGCTTTCGTATAATTTCTTTAAATTAGTCGATTTTAAGCGAATTCCCTCTATAGTACCGCGTTTAGTATAAAAAACCTTAATATTATACCGGTAACCCCCTGCCTAATACCTAATTATACCTTAGGTAACTAGGGTTATTATACCTTTAACGTTCCCGGTATAGAGCCATCTTAGTTAGACTTATAAAGCTTAAATCTTAAGCGCGGCTACTTTCCGATAATATTCTTAAACTAGTAGGGTTTTAGTAGATTTAATCGTAGTATAACTTTAATCCTAGCTATACAAAATTCTAACTAGGATAAGCCCCCCTCTTAGCGCGATAACCCTAGAATCCTAACTAGTATTAACATTCATCCCGTAGACCTATATTGGTTAGGATAAACTCCCCTCTTAGCGCAATAACCCTAGAACCCTAGCTAGTATTAACGTTCATCCCGTGGACCCATTTTGGCTAGATAGAACTAATTTTGAAGATTCTAGTATTTTTTCGAAATATCTCGGAGTGTTGAAATATATACAACGAATCGAAGTAGACTTTATCGATTTACTTCTTACCAATCTACGAGAGGCAAGAACATTTCTTCAAACGCAACCACGCTCCATTCGTGCGAGACGGTATCGTACGTGAGATTCGTGCTTCGCACTTCCCCATCTTTGATCGCTCCAGCCTCCACTTGTCCGCCCGCAAGTGGCCTTGCGAGATGATTCTCATTCGCAAACACGGTGAAGTTTGCGATCGGTAGCTCGAGAGAATTACGCGTCGCGACGGTCGGGCATCCGTAGAACTCAGCATCGATCTTCTCGTGGCTAATGTGCATCTCCAGATAGCCACGGTAGTATCCTTCTTGCCATTGCAACTCAACATTGTCGTCCACGAATCCTTGGCTGATCTCTTCGGCTTCAGGAATGGTTCCCTCGAGACCATCCGACGTCACTGCAGTCACAGCGAATTCCACGCCAACACTTCCTTCTCCAGTCTCCGGATCATACTCATGTTCACCCAGCCAAATCAAGTCGCTGACCCAGTTCTGGTGCGAGTCGCCAGCAAGCATGATGACATTGTCGATATTGTTCTCGTAAATGTGCTTGAATGTCCGATTGCGAGTCGAGACATATCCGTCCCATGCATCTGTATCAAGGACACGGCCACCTTCCGCGGACATATTCATGCGCGAGAAGATCATCTGATTGCCAATGACACGCCATGTTGCGCCACGCTCCTCTGACTCGGACAGCTGGCGATGGAACCAATTCTCCTGGTGCGAACCCATAAGTGATCTTCCGGCATCGTTCGCGATCTGCTGAATGTATGGCTCATTCCTGTCAAGCAATCAGCTCAGCATTTCCAAAGCTCTGTTTGGCAACGCACCATCCAATGCGTGTGATGCTGCGATCATAAGCACGAGTGTCGAGCATCACAAGATCAAGCAGCTTTCCCAGCTTGAAGCTTCTCCAGATACGCAGATTGTCGTCGAGATCGACCTGTCGCAGAGGCATCCATTCAAAGTATGCACGAACAGCATTCATCTTGCGCTGGTCGAAAGAGACGCCACCTTGCGCAATGAATGATTCTTCGGTGTTGTTGACCGTGCTACCCCCATCTCGATAGCCATTGTTGACGATCTCATGATCATCCTGGAAAGTCAGCACATGGACATGCATACATCACACATCACCCACCCAAACTGTGATCCATGGGAAGTTCTGATGCGCCAGCAATAGATCTTCATCTGTGCGGTACTGGCCAATTCGTGTCCTATAGTCATACAGAGACACAATCTCCTTCGCCGGAACCATTGCGCGTTCATCTTCTCCAGGCACGCCGACTTCATCTTCGTAGATGTAGTCGCCGAGATGCACGAAGTAGTCGATGTTGTCCTTTCGAGCAGCGTTGCCATAGGCATTGAAGTACCCAAGCGGATAGTTCGCGCACGAGAAGACACCAAGACTAATGCTCGATACATCATCATCCTCTCCAGGCGCAGTCTTCGTTCGACCAAGAGGGCTTTTGACGTCTGTGCCACAGACGTTGAACTGGTAGTAGTACGTGGTGAGTGGAATCAAGCCGCATGCTTCGATCTATGGCTCATCAATTTTAATCCATATATGCAGAAACATGTCAGCCATCCCTACCTTGATCGTGTAATCGATGTCGGACGTAGTGAACGCTTGCCCACTTGCAGCCGGCTCACCAGTCATGTCTGGCATTGTTGATACTAGCCAGTCGACGCAGATCGGCGACGATGATGCCTTGATATACTTCTCCGTGTCATGGTTGAAGTAATCGACAGTGCCTTCCACTGTGACGTTTGACCTGTCACTGTCCATTGTCGGTGCAACTCTTGTCCACAGGATAACGGAATCTGCGTATGGATCTCCCTATACAAGCGTCAACATTCGGAACTCTCCAAAATGAAAGTCATCGACGATGCACATACCGAAGCGACACCATGAGTGAACTTGAGGGTGTTCACATCTACCCGAACATCCCTCTTCTTCAGCATGCGCCCTTGGACCTTTGGCAAGTTAATGCCCAAGCCATCATGTCCAAATGAAGGACTTCGATAGTTGAGGTTGCCATTGAAGCTCGCAGTGGACAGAGCCGCGCAGCCTGCGAGAACCAGAGATGCAGCACGCATGATGCCGAGCAGAGGTCAATGCTTCAGAGAACCCCGTTCGTGTCCACACTCCGCATCAACGAGACTACCACAAGAGTACTCTGCCTCTTATAGAGCCATATTAGATCCATCATTCTTTCCATGCCCAGTCTCTAGGCATGAGGATAACATGTCGGCACGACAAAGCCGATGCTGGGACAAACTCCATGCTGTTCCAAGCGTTCAAGGATCTGCAAGACTGCTGTTCACCGTCTGCGCGCGAGGTGGCATTCTAGAGAATGACACGGAAATGTCCCTCGTGCCTTTCGATAATTTTCATGATGGAGTTGATGCGTGCCTGATCCGAGGGATCGGATTGGAGGTTGAGAGATCCTGGCCTGCGCGAGCCTACAGGAACCATCCATCTCTTGTAGGGGTGGAACCTCTTGGCTCCGCCCTTGGCAGTCAGCGGGTGAACTGCCCAATTTCTCTCTTGCCAGCCATCCTTGCGCACATTTGTTCATCCATCACACTGACTATCGGAATCAGGCTTGATCAGTTCTATCATCATCTAAAGCCGCGGCCACATCTCTATTGCGCGAAGGCTACTCGCAAAGCAGGCGACAGTTGTACCGTGACGGCTACGCTACCTCAAATATCCCGCATCAAGCGCGCGAAGCTTAGCACGCGCTGATCATCTCACGACGGTAGTCTGGCCACACCAAGAGATCACAAGCAAAACAAGAAGCACGTTATGATAATTATCCATCTTTTCATAGGTCCTTGGGTCGCGCAGTAGGGAAGTGCTTGCAAAGAAGTGGACCAGCAAGCTTGCCGACCTGCGCTATCATGGTCTGCTGCTTGCCGTCAACGGCGTTGGGACAGTCCGCCAGAGTACATCCTCGTGCTTGATATTCTCAACGATCAAGACCACCTGTTGATGTCCTGTATGGCGGTCTTGGTGCCCATCGACGTTACAATGCAACAGCCAAGCCCAGGCATGACGACAGCAGAGAATGCACAATGCTTTGCGCGTGCTACTCATTGGCTGAAATTCTGAACACAGGTCATTTACAGCCTCGCAGGATAGTGTCCTTCGCTCTTCCCCTTTACATTGATCGCCCAATATTTCTATCGCACATGTGTCCAGGACCAGCAGCTGATGAACAGAATTTTGACATGTCTTCGCAATGACTAAAGCCATCAAGCACTACTATGGTGACGACATCTCGCCCGGCATGGTGCAACTGCTTGGAACTCTAAAGGATCATGACGGTCTCAAGAACGCCCCGGCACGAGGAACGGACCAACTCTCCTACATGACTGTACACCAGTATGTTCCAACGCCAAAGCCGAGGTCCTTGAGGAACTGTTTTGCTCCATCACGGTCTCGATAGCTCAGGTACAGGACCACAACGAGCGAGCTCAATATCGTCCGAATAGCCATCGCGTTGTTACTCTCCTGGGCAGCCGATTCTTCGGCCACAAGGAACAGCTTCCCGAGCTTGGTCGCCATCGGTGATCCGTTCCATGTGTTGAGGAACACAGCAATAACATCTCCATTACCATCAACCAGCTCGATGTCGCCCGCCCGCGACTTGCCTTTCTCAGCATGCAGAAGCCTTTCCGTGCCGCGCCACTTGAGGTCGCCCATCTCGAAGAAATTCGCTGACGGATCGACAACATTCTTCTTCTTGCCTGATCCTTTCACCTTTGGACTTCCATGTTCCATGATCTTGGTCTCCTCTCCACCGACCGTGATGAACCCAAGCGTATCACCAGCTGGCGGGATCTTTGCAATACCAGCAACGTCCCCATTCCGAGTCCTCCAATGCATGACCATCTTCCGGATTTCTACACCTGGATGGATCGCTTCCATCATGACCACAAATGTTTCCTCATCGCTACTTGAGCCGTGAGACCTCAGCACGACTTTTCGATCTCCGACATGGAGCGTGGGGACATTGATAACGTCAAAGACATGTGATGCGCTGATCTTGCCATCTAGTGTTGACACCTCGGTCGTCTCCTGCGTTGGCAGCTTTTCTGACTCCTGGTATACTGGCGGTGCTGTGCCCAGACGGCTATTCTCGGGCTCGTCTGCTGTGGTCCGAGCAGCGAACGCGGCGGCAAGACGACGCTTCTCATCGGCCATGCTAGTCCTGCAATGGCTCGAAACAATTTTGATGTAAAGCGTCGCGCAACTACATTTCAGGTGGAGGCTGGTTGACATGAAGTCGCCGCCAATTCACATCACTGATTCTTGGTAAAAGCTGAGCTGTGTGGCTTAGCGTCACTTGGCACATGATCTCGCCCGCGTACTGATAGAGACACATCTCCATTAGGAAGGTCGCCTGCATGATCAAAACTTCTGATTGCATGAACGCGCCCAACCTTTCTGTCAAGAAATCCCGCCATTGCTTGGACGCGCTTCGCGAGGCTTCAAGTAAGCTACTCAATTGGAGAACATCGTTGCCATGTCCGCGGATCCTTTGGAAGCCAAGATTGCTCCGATATCGTGTGTCGCATTGGGCCGCATTGTGCGGCATGACAAAGCGAGTTGCGCTCGACCACAAACCTCATGGATAAGACAGTGATGGTCGCGGGTCCGACTTCAAGAACTGCCAGGCTTCACTCTGTTCCATTGTTAGCAGCTGACCAAACAAGAAGCAGGCAGTGCAATGCTCTGCAGAATCATCAATATACTGAGGGTACAATTTGTTTCGTACATGACCCCAAGATGTTCACCGTCGACTCCGCCTCGAATTGCCTGAACAGCGCTATCACCACCGCCCTTTCGTCTGGATTCGCTTCGCCGACTGCCTCATATCGCGCAACATCAAGGGCTTCATCGCATGTCTGACAGCCTTTGGGGTCATCCTCGCAGTGGCTCGTGTATGCATCCTTCGCAACTTGAAAACATTGGTCTGAAATGAAGTCTTTTCCAAGCCATATCCCTCTCTGATCCTGTCTGGCAGCATCTGGATGGTGAAGCTGCGCATATAGCTGTTGATCCATGCGCTAGCTGGTGCCATCAGAAGCGGTACCTTCGGCCAAAGCAATGATCGCATGAGCTGACGAGCCCAGTCGGTAACCTGTTTGGTGTCAGCAACGCAATGAAACTTCATCCTGGCGCAAGTCATGCGACACGTACTTCCAAGGTAGCAACATTATGGTTCCAATATGCCCAGAAATCATCAAGCTTGGTGAACCACATCTCCGTCGGCATGCGGAGGCTTGTTGCAAAGATGGAGCATTCCTGCATGAGACGTTCATGCCATTCGCGAGGCATGGGCTTGAAGACCATTTCATACACCTGGCTGAATGCCCAAAACAGAGTTGCGGCAGTCCACCTATGTAACAGGACAATTAGCAGCGGACATCTCGAGACGAGCATGACTATACCTATGGAGCTCTGGATCATCTGCCATGTACGCTGGACCCTGCTCATCTGCTTTCCCTTTGACTCGGCTGTGATATTTGTGCACAAGCCCAGTGATGGCTTTCTTCTCCTCATACGTGCCATAGATGGTCACAGTCATGTACCGACCGGTCTCGATCCCACGCTGCAACACGCGCGAAGCAAAGTCGCTGTGCTCGACCGAACCACGAGCAAGACCGTACTTCAACCACTGCATCATGATGGCTGCTTGTCCGCTGAGCATACCGATGATGGGTTCCGGCATGATATCGAGTAGTATCTTGGGCTCGGCTGTAGGTGGGTAAAGCGTGATCATCGGCAGAGTCTTCTCGCTGTCTATATCGCTGGTCTTCTCATCTCTTGCCTGGAGCTCCTCCAGGTCTTTCATCGTGTAGCCTGCTGGGCATGTCATCTTTTCGTGAGATCAGCCTGGACTGACCGAGTATGACGGTGAGCGATGAAAGTTGAAGAAGCACTAAGCTGGCCAGGCGGCCACGCTTTATGTCTTGATCTCCAGCCTGGTCGGATCGGTGTTCGAGACCACATCAAGCCCGACATGCCTATATCGAGTAAATCTGCCACGTCCAGATCGTGGATCTTCCTTCTCCGCATTCTGGTCGGCAGATATACTCAATTCGACTAAATGCTGTGAGCTGTCAGTCAGTCGTCATGCGACGATAGTGCAGCCGCCAGATCTGCTACCCGCCCTACAGTGCCATGCACCTTCCAGTCGCCAGGGCTACGACCGCAGCAATCAACACAGAAGAGAATATTCTGCCAGTGATAGATCGCATAGGGGACTTTGTAGCCGGCGGGGTGGGATCCGTGGTGAGTGCGCAGGGTTTCGGCTCATTCCGATCCATGGAGGCAGATCTTTTCGAGCTGAATCACGCAGGATACACTATGCGATCAGCAGTGGAACGGAGAACATCTGAAGAATAATCAGTGTAAAAAATGACAGCATTGTATATTCGCAGGTCAAAATCCTGAAGTCTGCAAGTATTTTTCGGAGACAAAAGCATATTTTGCACGCCGCTCAACTCAACTCCATCCCTCAACGGCCTTCTCAATGATTGGGCGGATCATCTTTCTTCCTCCACCGCTGTGTGTCCATACCATCTGTCTCCTTCCAAGCTCATCTGCTCGATGCCACGGCTTCGCCTTGAGGTCTGGATGTGCTTCCACCGCCTTCACGACTGTATTGAAGAGATCGTCCGCCTGTGGCTCATTGATGCGCACGTCACATCTGACCACCAATATGATTTCCCTGACTTTGACTTTCTTACCGGTCTTTGGATCTTTCGTCTTGTGCTTGGTTAGGGCGACACTAATGTCTGTACCGAGTTGTGCAGTCCATGCAGCCTCGATAGCGAACCAGTTGAAGAGTGCATGGAATTCTGTCCTCTCGATCATGTCGTCCAGCGAGTATGGGATAGACGAGAAGCCAAGGTTGACGGTAGGTGTTCGTGGTGATGGCGTGTCGACAAAATCACCCTTCCAGTCCCGGCGGAGCAGATCACGCACGCTCAACCCATCAAGGTCTTTCTTTGCGCTCGAAAGTTCGTCATCGACTTCCTCCATGCAATCATCAAGATCTCGGTGGTTCCATCTACTCAGCTTCAAGATGCGCTCTGATACCTTACGATCTGTTTCAGTCGCATCTTTGAGCCCGCCAGAATCGATGGCGATAGCACTGAGCATAAGCTCAAGAAGCTCGTGAGGCAGATGGTACTGCTCTTCTGCAGCTGCCCACTCATCCAGCATCTGTCTTGCAACGATCGTAGTGCAGCTGGCCACTGTCTCGAAGATACGCGGCTTAGCGTCCTTGCCGGCACCAGAGTCTTCATGATGATCGAAGATGCTCAGAATTGGCGCGGCATCCCACTTTCGCAGTGGTCTGGGATGATCGACAATGACGATCCCCTTGATACGTGAAGCAAGCGTTTCTGGGTCCTCCGGAATCTCGTCCGTGGTGAGCAGGTCAGAGTGCCCACTGCTCATTTTCGCATTGTCGAGCGCAATCTTGTTCTCCGGTCGCAAGTCAAGCGCGTCTGTTGGAGTCTGCAGCAGCGCAATCGCCTTTTGTGGAGCAGATGTATTCATGGTGGAATGCACAATGTGATATGCCCACGTCAAAGCAGCAGCCATGCTATCGAGATCGCCGCCTTCATTGCCTTGGACAATGATCCATTCGGAAACCCGTCCTTCTTGCCAGTCAATCAGAAATTCTTTCTTGGTTTCGCGACTCCATTCGCTAAAGTGGCCAACACCTGTCTCGATGGCATCTGGCGCGCTTGCGCGTGTTGGCTTGAAGACGGCTTGGGCGTCACGATCTTGCGGAGCTGCGCTTGCGACAGACGCCAGCGACGTTGCTGCGAGCGCCTTTGAGATGCGCATGCTGTGTGCAAAAGATAGTGATGAAGATCGCAACTCCTCAATGGATGAAGAATGGGAGTTGTCTTCGCTGTAAAAGACCATCGAGTTGAAGAGCTGAAGCCCAGGCCCAGCCCCCTGCACTTGGCGCTTCGCAAGGGCTGATGTCATGGATCAACACGATCCAAACAATCCGCAGTGCAGCGTCTATAGAGGCAATGCGCTTCGAACAACATTGTGGAACTCCTGAAATGTTAGATCCCTGTCCCCAAGACGTTAAGCTACGAGTGCTCCACGGTTTGAGGGTTTCGAAAGCACGAGTAGGCGTGCAGTCCACCATTGTAAGACTTTGCAATAAATTCGTTCGAAAATATTCAAGGGTGCTTCAATTCTGGATTACTCGACGGAAACCTCATCGAAACATATTACGCAGGATCAAACAGGCCGGAAGCAATTGCATTTCACACTATGCATTATGATTTTCATGCACGATGTGCAGCTAGTCCTACAAAGAACATCGGGGAGTAATATATGTCTCATCTTGCAAGCACTCATTTTTGCGCGCGTCACACAGCAGCCGATTGACCACCAAGGAGCACTCGTGCGCATTGCGCTTTTGTGCTCGCGACCTAATCCATATTCAATGCTTCGTGTGCCTCATTTCGCCATGAAATCCATCGCCAAAAATGCCGCTTGTTCGTTGTGACAAATCAAAGGTGGGAGGTGGTGCAAGCAGAAACGTGGATACCTCAAACAAGCGCAAAAAGCGGACTGTTCAAGCGACCTCTTCAAGCAACCAGAGAAGCTTGTTTCGTGGGAGATGTCGCAGCAATCGACTTCGAAGGGGAGACATTGGCGATCGCACTGGCACCCTACATCCTGTCCGAGCACATTGTGTCAGCAAGCCTGCATGCTGATGATGTGGTCTTCTCAAACTGCTTGGTACAAGACGAGCGGCTCTCCAACATTCTCAATCTCGGGAATGGTGCAGCGTAGGTCGAATGCTTTTGAAAGCACAATCTTGAAGATCTGCACGCATTGTTAGATGATACTCCAAATGAGTCGACACAGACCACCATACCTTCTGAACATTGATGCTGTGTGATGTTGAGGAGAAGATCAGTGATGCCTTCATGGCTTTTGCAAAGCGCTTTGCCTGTCCAATTCGTCAGTCAAGCTGCGTCTCCCACAGTAAGATGAATGCCTTGCGTACCTGATTGCTAATCTCTTCCTGCTCCTCTCGAGGAAAGCTGACGAATGTGTCGTACTTTGTGCCGACCAGGAATGGAATGGCAGTCTTGTTGAAGCCTCTGCCCTGCCTGTACCACTCTTTTATCGAGTTGAGGGTGCTCTTGCGTGTGAGGTCGAACATGAACAGGATGGCGACAGCATCGTTGCAGACCAGCGGCAGCATGTTGACAAACTCACGCTGGCCACCAAGATCCCATATGCTGAAGGTGACTTCTGTGTTGCGGATCGAAATCGTCTTCTCCATGAAGTTGACGCCTGTGGTGGACGTGTCAGTCTCATCTCGTAGTTAGTGCGCGCGTGCAAGACTCACCCAGCGTCTGAATGTAGTCCTCATCCCAACTCCCCTCGACATACTTGACCATCAAGCTAGTCTTGCCAATCTGAGCATCACCGACCATGCCAACCTTGATGATGACCTTTGGCTGCTTGCTCTGCTCACTGGCAGCATATGCGACTTCCTGCTGGTATCGATCATAGCTGCCACCACCGCCACCGCCCTGACTCGTTCCACTCATTGCGGAGGGCGGCCTCGAGTTTGGCTTGCTGTACTGTGAATTGCGGTACTGAGGCGGGGTGTTGCTGTTGTCGACGTCCGACTGGCTCATCGAGTGCGAGTACGGCCGCGACTGGAAGCCCGTGTCCGAGTACGACGTGTGCGGTCTGCTGTTGTCGTACTGCTGCTGCGAGTGTGACGAGTTGTTGCTGGCACTGAATTGGCCATTCTGGTAGTCCGGCATCTGCGCGTGCAGGGTGGACTGAGTGATTGTGGTGTTCATGCTGTCGTCGTGGTTGTTGCCGTTGCCCTGGTCCGTCTGCATGGGCATGTCTCCACCAGAACCGCCCATTGGGGTGTCCACCTCCATTCTGAATTATGTAGGAGAGCGGCAGCGGAGGCGGGGATGGTGGTGTGGTGCTCGATGGCACGGAGCGGGCTGAGAGACTACTGAACCGCGCCGCACACACAACGAACGCCCTTGGAGGGGGGATTGTGCCTTAGTCGGTCAGGGATGTTTGCGCGTGCCCGTCGCGTCTCCTTTCACGGTGATCAGCACTGTCTGGAGAGTGATGGCAGTCTTCAGCGACAACGAGTCGGCGGCAAGCGGAGTCAAGTGGGAGCGGCGAGGTGTCAGGAGCAAGTTCAGGGCGGGCAGTGTGTTGTTGTACCTTGGGGAGGTTGCTCGTCTCGTTTACGCTCCATAGGGCTGACGTGCCGGCCAATCAGATTGCAGCAACGCCATATCGATAAGAAATGATGCGCGCCGACTTGCATGGTCTCCGAGAAAAAAAGTTGGGCGCATCAAGTCGTTGCCCCGCAAACTTCACAATTCGCACCCGCCATAAATTGTGACATAAGTCAAGATGAACATGAACAAGAGGCACCGAGGATCAAATCTGTCACTACAGGAACCCGAATTTCTGAAAGGCGGAGACCGGCCAGTGCGCGAAGATGGTGAAGTACTCGACTTTGAAGACGAGTTCGAGGACGAGTACGAGTCGGAGGACGAGATACTTGAGGCCGGCGTAGATGGCAGACCTGACGCTGAAAGAGAAGCGGAAGAGGCTGGTACGTCTATCATATCATACACTCTCACGTGCAATGTTAAGTATGGCCCGCAGAAGCAATGGATGTCGACCCAGGCACATTCATTCCCGGCAGAACAAAACTCGGCGCAGGCGAGACACTCGAACCGAATCTCAGCGTATATCAAGTACTGCATCGCTTCTCCAGCAAATGGTCGTGTCTGTCAGTGGACGTGGTGAAGGACAACTTGGGCGACAATCGATCGACATATCCAGCAACGCTGTACTCTGTCGCCGGCACCCAAGCAGCGCATGGTCACGAGAAGGAGAATGAGCTATCAGTATTCAAGCTGAGTAGCTTGAGCAGAATACAGAAAGAGGACGAGGGCTCAGAATCAGAGGATGACGACAGCGACGAGGAGGACAGTGAGCCAATCCTGGAGAGCAAGTCGATACCCCTGACATCGTGTACGAACCGCATACGCTCGTTCCAACGACCGCGGCAAGGAGGTGGTACTGGCTTTGTGCCGACATTCACAGCAAGCATGATGGAGTCTGGCCAGGTTCTCATCCACGACATCACACCTCATCTCAACTCGTTCGACAACCCAGGCTCAGCAATCACACCGCAGCAAAACCAACCATTCACAATGACGGCGCACAAATCGACAGAGGGATATGCTGTGGACTGGTCACCGTTGAGTCAAGAAGGCAAGCTTCTCACCGGCGACATCAAAGGACGCATCTTCAGCACGACGGCAAGGCAAGGAGGAGGTTGGGAGACGGACCGCAAAGATGCCTTCACCGGACACAACGGCAGTGTGGAGGAAATCCAGTGGAGTCCGACGGAAGGCTCAGTCTTCGCCTCAGCAAGCAGCGACGGCACAGTCAAGATCTGGGATACACGAAGCAAGAGCCGAAAAGCCAAAGTCAGCGTCAAGGTCAGCGATCACGACGTCAATGTGCTGTCCTGGTCGCACCAGACCTCACATCTCCTTGCATCTGGTCACGACGACGGCAGCTGGGCTGTGTGGGATTTGCGACAGTGGCGGCCAAATACCGCGAATGGCGCATCGAAACCATCGCCTGTCGCAGACTTCCACTTCAACAAGGAGCAGATCACCAGTCTAGAATGGCATCCCACAGACGACAGCATCATCATGGCATGCGCTGGCGATTCGACCATCACGCTGTGGGATCTCGCTGTGGAGCTGGACGACGAAGAGAGCAAGGAGACGGGCGGTGTCAAAGAGTATCCACCACAACTGTTGTTTGTGCACTGGCAGGATGGTGTCAAGGAGGGTCACTGGCATCCTCAGATCCCAGGCGCCATCGTGTCGACTGGTCAAGAGGGCTTCGACGTCTTCAAGACGATCAGTGTGTGAGCGTGCAATGTGATGCTGCATTGATATGTCTGCTTTCACGCCCGCACAGAGATAAGGTGGATACGCTATACACTACTGGGTTGGCACTTGTCCTGCCATGCTCAGCTCAACGCTCTGTCACATCACGGCATTTGCAATCAAACATGATGCTGCTGTTATCAAACGCAAAATCATTTGTGCCTCATACAATTAGTATGCTACTTCGCTATGCTATTCATGCTCGTGTTGTCTGTACAATGCAGAGAGGTGTAAATGCCAGCCATGTCATGTTCCAAATCTTGATGCATCGTGTATCAGTGCAGCTCATCGCTCTCTTGCGTGCTGCGCAAACTATCTCCTTGGTCTCCAATCACACTAGCGGTGCCCGTTCTTGTCTCATCATCCACAGCTCTCATATCGACCCAGCCTTCTCCACCAGTTGCCAGCACATCTTTTGCATCCACGCCCATCTTCCTCCACATCTCAAAGTATCTCGCCTTTCTATCACTTCTGCGTCCGCCATCTATCGCAGCATACGCATTCCTCGTCTGTCTCTTGCGGCCAGTCTGACTGAGCAGATTGCTCATGCGTAGGCGCTCCTCCTCGCGTATCTGATATTCGCGTGCAATCGTGCGAAGGTAGGGCGCTAGATCTGTCGTGATGACGCGGAACTCGCGGTCAAAGGATGAGGCGATGATTGTCGAAATACTCATCGATGCGTCTTCTGGGTCCGCAGCAAACACATCAAGAGCGGATGCAAAGTCGTTTCGAGACAATCGGGATGAGCCGGACTCTGATCTCATCTCAATGGAATGAATGACATCTTCAGCACAATTATCGGCCGAAGTGCGCAACGGGTCAGTTGCTCGAAGCTGAGTCGAAATGGTGAGGTGCTTGTCAAGGCCGGCATAGTCAGACACAGGATCTGCTTGCAGAGGGTTCGGGAAACCTGTCCAGCCGAGCGCGTAGCTCGCAATGGTCTTCTCGCGAAGTGGTGGCGCAGTTGCGTCGATGGGCTGTCTGGACGGCGCGCGCATAGTGAAGCCAGTGCACATATCTCCGAAGCTGATGGCCTCGAGCTTGTCTGCAAGCGAGTCAAGAGAAACCGAATCGTCGAGCCTGTTCTGGACCATTCTCTCCAAGGTGCAATCAGAGACGGCCTCCACCTGCCACTCATCCCACGCTTCAGACCAAAGCTCCTCTTGTGCAGACAGATCACAGCTTCCAGGACGTGCAAAATCATTGGGCACGGCATTGATGCCCCGCACGAATGTGTTCTTGCTCCCGGTCCGCAACGTTCTGCCTTCGCCATCAACGTCACTACCTGGTGGGTATCGATCAAGCATCCAATTGAAGCCTCGAGTTGGATCACCAACGGCCATTTGACACCAGAAGTCAAGTTCTGCAATGCTTCCACGCAAATCGTGCCCCTTGCTGCGATACAGACTCTCCACTGCTTTTCGCTCCAGGATGTGGCCTTCGCATGATGCGAGCAAGAGAAGGTAGTCCGCAGCCAGGTCAATAGGCGGTGCAAAGAATCTGAGTATCGCGTGGAATTCGAATGCTTCCGGAATATAGTGCTCGTCGTTGCAGGTCATAATGATCGGCCGTTTTGAGTGCGCAGCCAAAGTGAGTATTGTGAGCCAGAATTGCTTGTCTTCTTCAAACAGCACATCAACTTCTTCGAAGAGAATCAACGACTGCTTCTGCCGGCTCTTCGACTTGGGAATGTCTTTGGCCATCGCGATCGATTTTTGCATCTGCTTCGGCTGCGGCTTGGAAGTCTTCACAGCTGGGCCACTCTTGAAGAAAGACGCCATGCGTTTCTGCTTGGGATCTGGTGCGTCTGGCTCGTCTATCTTGATGGCTTCAATCTTGCTCCCGCTGCTGATGATCGGCTTGTCCTCGGTGAGTGCCTTCGAGACTTGCTGCACAAGATGGTTCTCGGTCATGTCACCGATCTTATCGAGCACATCTTTGCCGCTTCGACGTGATGCAGAGTTGAGTTCGAACACTTCGAAGCCAAGCTCTTTTGCAACAGCGAAAACGGTCGCGGTCTTGCCACACCCATTCGGACCACTCAGCAGCAATGTCGAGGCTGGAGTTGACTTTGCGTAATCGTCGCCTCCCCTCACCATGGACCGCAGATCGCCATGCTTTCTGGTAGAATCAGTCAATGGTAGAAGCTCGTTCAGCTCATCGAATTCCTCGTCGCTGTCCACAATGAAGTTGTCGTCATCCTCCTTCCTCTTGCGTTTTTTCTTCATGGACACCGTCGAGCTCGCCGTTGATCTCTTGCTGCTCGTTTGTACTGCCGTAATGGTGGATCTCTGCAGCCAATCTTTGAGCACATGCGCTTCCTGCCCAGCTTGCAGAATGTCTGTGGCAGACTTTGGCGCATACTTCTGCGTCCAGGCTTGCGTGTCGCACTCAAACTTGTCGAATGCAGAGAGAGAGGATTCAATGCTCGAAAATAGTCCACGAATTGCTGGGTGAGAACCTCGATCCAGAGCCTCTGGAGTTAACTGTTCCCTCACTAAATCTTGGAGGCCTTTCCCAGTCGTGACAAGCTTCTCTGGTAGGCGCACATAACCGTCAGCAACGTGAAGCTGCCCAGCAAGGATACTAAGAACATTGTCCATGTCATCAACATTGAACGAATCATGCTTCCGTTTTGATGATTTCTCTAGATAGCCCGCTGCTCTTATCTCTTGTGTCGTGAATTGAATTGGATCATCAATGCCACGTACGTGAACATTGTCTCTCATCGGCCAAGCAGGATGATCTCCAAGATGCTTGAGCTTCGTTCTCTGCACTGGCGCAGGTCGTTTCGGTGAGGACGAGCCAGGCATGCGAAATGCATCTCGGGCTGATCGCAGCTTCCCAGGCGTGGTGACTGACAATTTTCGCGGAGACTGATGGAATGGCTCGTCTCGCTTTGGTGCCTGATGTTCTTGCGGGTCTGGCTTCTTCAGCTTGCCGGTGAAGAACGGATGTGTGACTTTGGGTGGGCCCGATGGGGCTGGTGGAGGCTTTGGAATTACAACCTGCGGCTCCACCACTGGCAACGTGTGAACTGTCTCGCCATCCAGGATGCGTTGAATCGTCTTCGCCATCGCTAACGGATCTGGTGATCGCTTGCCATAGTCCACTTTCACAACCAAGCTAGGAGAGCCAGCTGCTGCTTTTGCTCTTCTGCCTCTTTTCGGCGTTTTAGGACTCTCTTGCTTCTTCGTGACAGGAGATGCCAGCTTCCCGCCCTTCAATCGCATCGTCTTTCCAGGTCTCGGTTGCTCGTCAGCTGGCTTCGTAGGCGTGGTGTGCGTGGCTGTCTCGATCGTAGCTGCGTCTCCATTGGCTGTTTGCGGAACCTGCTCCAGCTTTGGTGCATCATTCTGTGCAGCCGGCTCTTGCATTTGCATCTCAGGTACGCCTGCATTGCTGCTACTCGCCTCCACTTCTAGCTGTTGCCGCCAATCGAGTGGGACTGGCCCATCATCAGAGTCTGGTATGACCATGGTAGAGTCAGACCGACCATTCCTTCTCGCGACGTCATGCTCAGGCGAAGCTGTCTTCTGTCTCTTTCTTCGTGCGTGATTCGGGTCTGCATCCAGGTCGGCCTCAGCCTCGGCTCGTGATTCATCCTGTACTGCAGACGACGAATCTACATGCTCTGGCGCCACCTCAGATTTGATGCCGAAGCCTTGCAGAATTGTGCGTTGCCCATTGGCGTCCTGCTTCTTACTCCGCTTCGCCCTCTTCTTTGGTGCATCTCGCTGCTCGCCTTCATTTTCTGTCGTGCTAGGCTGCTCATCGCTGTCATGTAAGACAACTTCGAGTCGCCTCAACTCATCTTCTACCAGCTGTCAGCATAACTTCAACGCTACAAGAGCGCACGAGATCCCACTCTTCTTCTGTGCAAAGAACGGGTGCAGATGGCCGTTGGGATTGTCAAGGTTCATAGCCCGTTCTACGGCTACGGCTGCCATATGATCCTCAATTGCATTCTTTGGAATACTGAATTCGTTCCGTCTTGACCTGGATGGGTGGTGAGCAGAATTGTGGCTTGGAAGTGAAGGCTCAGATTTCCATGTCACGGTTTGACGCGTGAACGACGCGAGTAAAGTGGTGGAGCTCGGTCTATGACGCCCGCGTCGCTAGGCTGTATGTGGCTAGCGTCGGCGTATGTAGATGCCGGTCAAAAAAGTTCACGCCGCCAAGATTTCGAGGTCATGAAGCGTGCGACAACAACTTTTTGTGCCGCTATCGTTCGTTGTCGAAATGGCGCAGCAAGACTGGATCGAGTCGGTGTACAGTCTGACCACTCTGCCAGCGCCATTGAGCGGCAAGAATGGTCTCATCACGGGATCTGCCGTGTCTTCGCTTTCGCAAGGAAAGAAGAGGAAGCGATCAGAGATTGCGACTGCCATAGATGGAGAGAGCATAAATCTTTACAGTGTATGGCGAGCTCAAGACCAGCAAGTGATCAAAGGCACCTTCTCACACGTTCTAGGTTGAGGACTCGAATCTGATCACATCGTACGCCGTCTCACCCGACACCTTCTTCGATTCACCGCCGTGTTCGCTGTACATCAAACGAGGAAAGCACGATGGTCCACGCCGCCTGACATATGCTCCTTCCCGCGCATCCATCACATCTCAATTAGTTCGACTTAGCTGCTTTGAGGCTGCATCGCAAGAGTCGGGCACCAGCGCATCGAAACCTGCGCATCAAAATCTCCCATCTGCAGGCAAGGTCGTCCTCACAGACATTTTGCCCGCGCATCACGTCGCGCAAGAAGAGGATGCGCCCTTTCAAGTCATCACAGTCCAGCAAGACGGTCATGTCACGGCATTTGGAGAAAAGCTGGGTGATCCTTTATGGTCAACAGCATTGAGCAGCCTTCCCACGGCCAACGACGGCTTCGATCTGCCCGAGGACTTTGGGATTCGGCATGCTGAGCTGGTCACGCTTGAGTCCGCATCTCAAGGGATCCTCAATGGGAGGCAGGATGTGCTTGCATCTCTCGATCAGGCAGATGCGAGCTGGACATGTATTCTGACTGTGCTTGGAACGTCTCCCTCGGTACGACACGCCGATGTTTCCGATGTTGACCTGCATGTCTATGCTCTGCGCTCGAGTCTCGGTCGGAACGCGCCTTTATCGAAGCCACAACAACTGCTGTCATGGAATTTGCCCCAGGTGGTCAAGCGAAAGACGTCGCAATCGCTGTCGCATCATCTCGACTCCAAGTCTGGATCGTTGACCGAGCTCGTGGACGGCAAGATAGTGAGCTTCTCGCTCAAGGGTCTCTCGCCCAAGGTCGTTGCCACATTCACTTCGCGGGAAAAGCTAGGCAGTGTGTTGCAATTGTCTTCCTCGATCCTGCTCTCGGCTTCCACCGAGCAAATCGCCGTCTTTGACTCAAAGTACGGCTCGCAGCTCGCTACCCATGGATTGCCGCCTCCATCGAATGTCAAGAAAGGCAAGTCGAAAAGTGAAGAAATTCAAACACCGCCTCTGGCATTCATCGATTACTTCAAGCGAGCCGGCCAAGTTGTTGCTTTTCGAGGAGCAGAACTACTCGTTATTCAAACAAGCGAGTTGGTCAGAACGACCAAGCGAAAGAGAGCTGGCACGTTGCTGATCGATTCAATCGGCAAAGGAAAATTTGACTCCAGGCTCAGATCTACCGCCCACCGCGAAGAGGGAAGAAAGAAGCAGAAGAAGACCAAGATCGGCACATCAGCACTATTTACGGCGCCAGAGCTGGACGCACTGTTTGAGCAGGAAAAGTTCAACGAGTTCGAAGACAAATTTGCCGCCGTTGTTGGCTTCTCGATAGCACGCCCACCGAAGAAAGAAGAAGCGGCTGAGGGAACTCCGAAGCCTGCGGAGATGTCGCATAATCAGTGGAACTTTCCCAAGCCGGCTAAACTACATCGACGTCCTGCTCAACGTTCGCATGCGTTGTATGCAATCAGCAAGCTCTTCTCGCCCATGACTGCAGAGGACGGTGACAACTCTGGTACGAATTCGAATGGTCCGTCATTCCAGCTCAACCTTGCTGCAGAAAATATCTTCCTCTGGTTGGTGCAGACTGGTCAGCTTCGAGCGGACATCATCCAGAGGGCCCTCAATGAGTATCACGGTTTCAATGGCCATGTTGAGCAAGGCGATGTTGTTCAGGCACTTTACAACTTCGCCGACGAGCTCGCATGGGTGAACTACGTAATCGAGAATCACACCGATCTTCATGTTGCAGAGATTGTCACCGCTGTCAAGCTGATCATCAACAATCTGGACGAGGACAAGCTACCCCAGCCAGAGCACAAGCTCCTGATGGACAACGAGTTCGCAACTGCGGCAGCATCGACAGGTGCCCTCACGGGTGGCGTCGGACTGAACTTTAAGCTGCCGACTCTCGGCATTCCTCAGGTTGATGGTTCGCCCTTCAGCAGGCCAGCCGTCGATGGTGCCGTAGATGCGGGAAAGGTGGAGGCAGAGGTCAACGAGACGAGGGACTCTGAAGCATCAGAAAAGGATATGGAGTCGGTCACCGACTCAGCAATGATGGAGGTAGATGCAATGATCGATGAAGCCTACGAGAATCTCGATAATCCACCCATCCGTGGGGAAACGCTACGGCAAGCATTCACGCGTCTCAATGCACTGCCCTTGAATCAAGTGACCCGAGCTTTACGCGACAAGCTCACACACCACGAGCTTATCTTTCTCATCCATATCCTACGACTCGAGCTTGAGCAAGGTGGCTGGACAACGCGATTCGGTGATCGAGAAGAGGACGATGAATTCGAGCCATCCTCGAGCGCTATCACCGTGGTTGCAAACATTCTCAACTGTGCAGTCGACGCCGTTGGCATGAGCGGCTGGCTCACCACAAGCTCTGCTGCCCCGATCGACAACATCGATGCAACCTTGACAGACTTGCGTGGCGAAATCAGTAACACTCTAGAAGGCGTCCACGAATCCACTTTCATCGCCGGCGTCCTTGCGGAGTTCTTGCGCTACTACCACCGCCTCGACTTGGATCCTTCCAAGCTCTCAGCCACAACTCGAAAGGCGACGAATGCGGAACAAGATGAAAAGGCCTGGAAGAGAGGACAGACTGTGGTAGTAGAGGATGAGCCAAGCCCGCAGCTGCCAATGGGACTTGTGACGGATGAAGCGCACGGTGTACGAACTACTGTGGGTGGCGGATCCATTGTAAAGGAGCTCAATGGAGTGACACGAAGGAGGACTGCGGCCGATGTAGGGAGGGAGATCAGAAGAGCGTTACCACCTTATGTGTTTGAAAGGATTAGGTTCTAGTACATCGGTCAATCGAAAGTTACGGTCCCATCGCGAACTTTGCGCATTACCAACCTTGTTCTATGCCTTGACCTGTGCTTCTTTGCATCCTTGATGCTGGTGGAGCGTGTTGGGGGTCGTGATTTGTCAAAGAGCTTGGTTGAAGGATTCTCATACACACGGCCTCACATGCAGATGATCCTTTGAGCTTCGACCGCAGCCAGCCGCACTCCTCCGGATACTCTTACGGGTGATGGGCCGTGAATCCTGATGTCCTTAAGTTCTCGAATGGTGCACGACATTGAAGCCCGCATTGAGATCCCAATGGCGGCGCGATCGCTTTTTGCCGGACACCCTGGTGAGTTATACTTCCAGTCATTCATAGAGCATTCGATGTCGCCGCCTGAAGCTTGTCAATATGTCCGCTATAGAAACAGCAGTCGGTACAATCGCAAGCTCTGGGGAAGTCTCTTCCATCACAGCAGCACCGACCGCTATCACCGTGGTCGAAATTGTGGCTGGGTCCTCGACGCCTGCATCGGTTGACACCACGGCAACACCGGTTGGGCTCTCAGAATGTGTGGTATGTATGCTCTGATATTCAAACCCTAGGCAAGACCGGTCTGTTGACTTGGGATAAAGCAACGATGCGTGATCAATATTGCGACCGGAGGGCCTTACGGGACATGCACAGCTCAGCTACAGAAGATGGACTGCATCTGCAATGACGAACGATTCTGAGCTGCGACAAATGGCTGTATCTCCAATGTTTGTCCATTGGCTACAAGCGATGCATTAGTATTTGCGAGCCAATTTTGTGCTGGTGAGTGTATAGAGCTACGAATGATGTGGCGTGATCGAGCTACTGACGATGTTCTAAGGTGTTACGGCGCCTGTCATCATTCCATCAATACCAACGAGCCCATCAAATAGCACCATAGTAGACACAGGGTCCGGAATGTCGGCTGGTGCAATCGCAGGCATAGCAATTGGAGCCGCAGTCGGTGGCATGTGCATCCTCGCCGCGGTGCTTTGTTTACTTTCCAGATTCAGACGGCGAAAGTCTGGCCGCGATCAGAGTTCGAGGAGAGAATCTCGCCGAGTCGAGCTCCCAACACACCATGTAGACGCAAAAGAGGCACCGATCGAATTCCGGTCGCCCACATCTCCAGGTTCATCCATGCTGAAAGATGGCATAAGTCCAATCGAGACCGTATTGAGCAAAGATGAGCAGGAAGAGCTGCATGCTTTGCGCAAACGGATGCAAAGTATGAGGTCAGAACTGGTATTGATGGAGGACAGGAAAAGGGCGGAGCTCGACGGCGGCACGGACGAGATGAGAGAGATGCCCGCGTGACTTTGATCATATTGAGTTTCTGTGAGCAGACGGTCAATTCTACATGCAGTCTCGATAATGCACAAGATTTTACGAAGAAAACAATCGTTTGGAACGGGACATGTTGGCATGATATGTTTAGGAGCACCGCAGGGTGATTGCCTCTGCTCTAGATCGAAACCAAGCGAATCCCCGGTTCAGAGCAAAGTCGGTCTCATGAACAATGCACAGTCGATAACCCAATCTCTAAGCTTGATGTGATTTCTCATCCACGACACCTTAAGAATCAACTGATTTCATATGTACAAAACAGTCCCAATGTTACATAATGAAACCAAACGTCCGCCCCACGTTCGACTTGAAGAATAGTTGCGGCCTATTCCTTGCCCTTGCCATCTTTCTTGCCACCCTTCTTGCCGCTCTCTGACTTGTGCTCCTTGTGGTGTTTTTTCGCCTCAGGGTCACGAGACTCGTGCTTAGCAGCATCGGAGTGCTTCGGCTTCGCAGTCTCAGAATGTTTTGGCTTTGCCGCGTGAGTGTGATGTTCCTTCGCAGTCTTGCTGTAATGGTGCTTCGCGGTCTCGCTGGACTTATGATGAGCTGTCGTGGATGGAGTGTGCGAGTGTTCCTGTGTCTTCGTGGCTTTCTCCTCGCCACGAGCATCGTGCTTCTTGTCGCCCTTCTTCTTGTCATCTGCTTTGTGCTTGTGCTTCTTGGCCTCTGGATCGCGTTGATCAAATTCAGCCAGCATGAGACCTGGATCTCGCTTTACATCCCAGCTCGCAGCAAGCGCACGTTCTGTAGTGGTCAGCGATGGATGTAAAGTTCTTTATCTGCGAGACATACCATTGGCTTCAAGAGGAACAGCCATTGCCGTAATGGCAGTGAAGAGAAGTACAGCTAGGGTTTGCGTCTTCATGATGATTGTGGTTTTGGGGAGAATATCTGAGACAGTCTGTTGGAACGAATGTATAGAAGTGAATGATGAGGAATCAAGTTGAGCTCAAGAACTTGGAAGGATGGACTTCGAAGATTGCTGGTGTTCCGCCATGGACTGGCGACCTCATTCTTCTTATAGCTACACAAAACTGTCTGCATGATAGGGGTCGAAGTCATCGCTCCGAACGGCCGTGTCTTGCGGCCCTTTCTCACACACGGTTGTCGTAATCATATCCATGGAGGAAATTGATCCATCGTCGAGGAAGACCCAGAATGCTCCTGGAAGAGGCAGTGCATGCAGGAGCACATTCAATGTCTTCCAATGGTCTTCACCAAACGTCTGGACTTGAAGCTCTCCACTCGGCTAGGGCAAGGCGTTTTTGCACCTAGTCGCTCGACCGTCCTCAAGGAGAACAACGAACCCCAACTCAAGCGGCACTTGATGGCTCCGGGCATAAGCTGGACCTCATCCTAGCTAAGCAATTATAGTCCAGGCCAAGCTTTCCAGACAGCTGGGTTGTCAAGCAGCAACACGAGTTTCTGCTAGAAGAGCTAGAAAAGTGCCCGCGAGGCTGAGCTCTGTCACGTGTTCTAGTGGCATCCAAAAACCGCTCATGCTGCAGAAGTAGGGCCTTTTCAGGTACGGTCGGGCTAGGGCACCAATAACATTAATCTAATCAGGGAAACACGAGACGCGTAATCGTGCGTGAATTTTGATCTGGTACGCTGGTGCTCGTATGCCGATGTGCAGCGGCCCATGTCGAGGCAAATCTCCAAAACAGAGGTGAAAAACAAGCTTCCACTAGTGATACTAGCAAAGCTTGGTATCTCCCCTGCGAAATCCGAATGATTGATCTGCGACGATCTGGCGGGTTGAGTTGACGGGCGATGCATCATGTTAGCTGGAGGGTACGTGCTGGACAGTGTCTGTGTTGGACGTGGACTTCTCATCACTTGTTGGAGATGGGCAGGCGCGAATATGATAGATCAATGATCGAATAACAGAGCTGCATACCGCAAGTTACAGACGTATCAGGCTGTTGGCATTGGCACTCGGTTGTGATGTGTTAGATGGCCGTCCTCGAGTTGGGGAGTGGGTTGAGATCCGGGGACGCAGGCCTTGCTGCCTCAGGCCGAAGAGTACTTAAGTTAACTTAAGTTACATATCCTCATTGCGACATGCTCCACCGAAAACAAGTCATTGTCAAAGCTTGACAGAAGTTTCAGATCTGGAGGTCATCCATTCATCGGTCTCTCGACGAGCCCGATCTCTATACCTCGGTGTGATCATACATGATGCATGAACCGCGCCAGCAGCATCGTCCCACCTAACAACATGGCCGCACAGAAGATGTACCTATTGTCCCTGCTTGCATCGATGTCTGTACTGATCAGTCACTCGTTCACAACACGGAAATTCATCGTCTTACCTCCTTGCATGGAAATCAACGATATGAAGACGAATGCATTTAATGGCACCCGCATGATGCCATAGACCTTGCCACGCGATGCATCGTCGATGAGACGGCTCTTCAGGTAGCCGATGCTGGGAAAATACAAGCCCAGGCATGCTTCGAACGCACAAAATGCCCAAAAGCGGATCGACTGATAGTCACATATCACTGTGACGAGCAGGCTCAGTGCTGACATTGACAGTGCAAGCTGCACCAGATACGACGACAGCTTTATCGAGTTCGCGGCTTGCGTTGCTTTTGAGAAGCACAAGGATCCGATCGTAAGAGCGCACATGAATCCTGCGAATACAACTCCGAAAGGGACTTTGCCGTTGTAGGATCCCCATCTTTGGGCAGACATCATAGCTTGCGGCCACGAGGATACCATGATGAACATGGCACCTTCCAAGAAACAAGTCGCATATCCGAGCGGGAGCAATGTGGAGGCTATACATCACATTAGTCCCGCATCCAGTTTCACAAGGACAACTCACAAGATACCCTGCCTGACCTGGGGCTCTTCTCCATGGATTCCAGCTTCGCTCCACCAGACACTGGAGTGCTGCAGTTCTCGGCCTGGCAGTCCGGTTAGGTACCTTCTCACGGGCATTGATCTCACAAGACTTACCCAGAACTCGGCAATCATGCAGAAAGCGAACGTCAGGAAAGCCATGCTTGCGAAGAACGGAGCCTTTTCTGTGCCAGACCAGCCGACAAGCAGTTGCGCGATCAAGCCGCTCGAAATCGCAACCAAGCCGTTAGCAGCTGTCATCATACCGTAGATCGAGCTCAAAGAGCAAGCGGACTTCGCGAAGTCAAGCCTGTTGTACTCTGCGATCATCCAAGTCTCAAACACGGTGAAGAGCAGGGTGGTACCAAGTCCGCCTAGAGCTCTGCCCATCAGGAGGATTCTGTACTGTCGGAACATTGTTGTGATGATGCATGACGCTGAATATATTGCGCAGTAAGCCAGGCAAGCCTTCTTGCGACCGAAGCGATCTGCGAGTGACCCAACGAACATTGCGCTGATGCCGCTGCACAGAAATCCCGTCGCGAAAAGGGAAGCAATGGCGGGGTCCGACAAGCCATAATTGTTGCGGTATAAGCTGTACATGAATGATCCCTCCGTCACTGTCAGCCTACAGGTCTAGCCACAGCTTTACTGCAGACTCACCTGAAGCCAGTCTGCTGCCGTCGCGCAAACATAGACCATGAGGAACTCATGTCGGAAACTTGCGAACTTGTCTAGCGTGGAATCTCGATCCAAGTCATGCAGCTCATCATCGACTTCTTTGTATCGCTGACGAGATAGTAGACGATTGAAGTCGACGCTGATGCTTGTTTGCTGGCCTCGCGCAAGCCCAACTGTCAGCACCACCAGCACCGCAAGGCTGATGATGTAGGGGTTCATCATGGACACGATCCTTTGGTGGGGATCTGTGAAGCTGAAGGAGGAGGCTCTTGAATTCTCTGGCATCATTTTAAGACACTGCGTTCTGCGTTCCCTTTATAGTTGTCAAGACTGTGGTGCTGACTATTGTCAGTGGAACCCACTATGGCACGATGCGTTGCAAGCCGCGTCAGACCTAACTCCTTCCAAGCATTGTCCCTACCTCTTGGCACCAGAATGCCCCCGACGGCCTTGGTACGAGCTGTCAAGACAAGTCAAGACGATTCGAATGCGATCTGACGCATACATTGACAAACAAAGGGGTCACAGCGTGTGGAAAGACGCGGCTCAAATGGTAAATCACGGGCCAATCGAGGAAGTACTTAAATCGAGGGCACCATGGAAGCGGCGCATCTGGCAACACATACTTTTCGAGTCAACACATCCTCTTTGTCTGCAATATTGCCGTTCATTGAAGATACGATGTATTCGAGATCCATCCTGCTCATATCTGCCATTGCTGGCATGATGCTCCTGTACACTCTTTTCTCGAAGGCATCTGTCCTCCAACGCGCATCGGTCAACTCAACCTTGTCACTTCAGGCTCACCTCTTCAGCGTGGACCCATACCTGAACGCAAAGTTGGCTAGAGCTGAAAAGCTCTGGAGGCAGTCTGTTGAAGACCGGCAGACGATGCGATCAAAGATGGGCTCCAGAGACTTTCCAGACGGCTACATCAACCCATACAACGTGTGGGACTTTGCAAGACCGAGCTTCTTCTGTCCGCACGATTTGGAAAGGGTTGGAACTTTGGGAGACGGAGGCAAGATTGTGTGCGGCATGTCTCGATACGAACGAGAATCTCCAGGTCCCTCAGCGGATTCCAATCCGGCACAGGAGTTGATCGTGTATTCCTTTGGTGTCAGCGACGACTCTTCATTCGAGGCTGCTTTGCTGGAACGTACAAACGCTCGGATCTGGGGGTACGACTATTCCGTCAATACGTGGGCTTCGCAAGTCACCGAGCAGTATACTTCACGCGCGACCTTCCAACGGGCAGGCATTGCGAAGAAGACGGAAAAGGACAAGAGTCCTCCGTTCTTCACGATTCAGGATCTCATGGAGATCAACGGACATTCCTATGTCGACATCATCAAAATGGACATCGAAGGCGCGGAGTTTGATGCAATGTCATCTTTGATCTCCTCGGTCGCCGACAGAAAGGATGGAAACACAACTTTGCCGTTTGGACAGCTCCTTGTGGAGATCCACTTCATGCGAGCACCACCGGGCTGTAGCATCCCGCAAGATCTGGAGACGTTTATGCTTTGGTGGTCTACCATGGAGGAATACGGCCTTCGTCCAGTGAACAACGAGGACAATTGGATAGGTGACGTGGGCTTCGGCAAGCCAACGTTTATGGAAGTAAGTCGTAACCGGTCATTCATGGTACATTTGACGCTAATCAGGCCATGCAGTACACGTTGATCAATGCGCTAGACAAAGATAGAAACAAGCTACTGTGGGCATGATTGTTGCGTCAATTCGCATGATCGAATGATAGATCACTGAGTGAGTCATTGACAGAGTGGAGACCTGCAGGAGATGATGGGAGACTTGGAACGTGTGTGAAGATTCACTCGAGGTCATGAAAGGCGCCTGCAGAACTTGGCGCATTTTGGAAGGCATGCCCGAACGGCTGTAGCTAGCATTGGCATTAGCTGAACTCGGCATGATGACAACATTATACCATCGAATTTTAGTGATACTCTTCGCTCTTGCACGGAACTCTAGGAGCGCTTTCATGCTCGCACCCCTTGTGAATCCTCGGCACATGAAACTCTTGCGGCTCAAAGAGAATGATCGGCGCTGTCAGAGTCAGAAAATTGGGCCAAGTTCATCTCGCCAAACTCGACAATGTGATCGACTTCCTTACGAGACTTCTTGTAGTTTGCGACTGGACATATGCTGAGGAATGAGTTGGAATATCTAGATTAGATCTTCGTAGTTCGTAGAAGATAGCCAGAGATCACGAAGTTCCTGCCATTGAGATGCCGGCAGCTACTGGCAACAGCACGGTTGATCTATCATGTAGAAGACTACTTATGCACATAGAAATCCATGCGGACTATCGATGAAAACTGCCAGCTCGCTGTCTTGCCACTCCATGTTTTGCTTCACTTGCCCTCCTCTCCAATCCCCAATCCTCAATTCTTGTCGTTTCCGGCAAAGCTGGCTGACCCCCAAGGCTCGCAAGAATGGCCGGATTGGTTGCGGTGAAGTCGTCCAAGATCTGGAGTTCCTCCAACTCGAACCACTTTGGCATGTACAATATGCGCAAGGGCATCAGCAGCATGATCAAGACAGGGAATCCAATCGCAGCGATTGTGTTGGAGATCGCTACACATGCGGCAACGTCTACGAGCTGCAAGCACACGTATAGCCATGTTCTGCGCCGCGGGACTCGAAGCAATGGCTCGCTGCGGTCGATGAATCGTCGTTCGGATTGGAGGAAGATGAGCTTCTGGACTATTCCATTTGACTCGATCGAACCCCACTGAGAACATGATTAGCTGAGTACAATCGTGTCCTCGTCGTTCGTATCAACCTACACCAACCACAAAGAAGACACCGGCAAAGACCGCAGTCGGCATGGTAGATAGCACGGTCAGGAGAGGACCAGTCATCGTCCCAATCAGTGCCAGACCCATCAAGAAATGCGATACACGTTGCTCCACGACATAAGTGGCTACTACTTCCGGTCTGCGGATGTCCTCGAGCTCGTCTGTCGCAGTCGGGATGACCTGCAAGCGTGTCTCATAGACTGTCAACGAATCGGTATGGACTGGAGCTTGCGGCACCAGTCCATTGGGCATCGGAAGGCCAAGAATACCAGCGACGAATGTCGTGCAGCCGAGCAGGAAGAAGTCCCAGTGAAACCCACCAGGCTTCTTCAGCGGGAACTGCCGAGCGTGTGCTATGATGCTGCTAACATTCTGCATTCCTAATTAGTTTTGTGCTTTCGTCGTTCGTCAGATAGTCCAAACGTACATGATCATAATAGAACAAAAGTGTCGTCAAGAAGCCAAATGGGATTGCGACAAAAATCCACTTAACATCCAGGTTCCAGAAATCAATGAGCCAGCTTCGAGGCTGAGTGGGATGGAATGCGCGCACGACTGGGACGGTCATTGTGTGTGAGTCCTTCAAGGTACCTGGGAAGTGAGTGAAGCCGACCCAGAATAGTGTAGGAAACTGCACAACTCCGTCAGCCCACGTCTCGAGAACACGTTTCGGCATCACATACCACATAAGCATAATCTGCAAAGATGCCACGAATGCCAGCCTTCCAGATCGTGCTGGCACCGAGCTTCTCTAGGCCATAGACGCTGCCAAAGTATAGGATTGCGACCATGCAAGCCAAGTAGCCCGAGGCGGAGCCTGCGACCTCAAACTCGTTGACCAATTCTTCCACTCCTTTGACTGCGAGGTATGATGGTCAGCTCCTATTGAAACTTGGACGGACTGGCAAGAACTCACTCATATAAATGATTCCAACATACAGGCCGAAGGATTCACTCGAGAAGTCAGTCACGTACCGCATGTAATCGCAGGCATTCAGGATAGCAATCAGCCAATGGAAGATTGCAGTCCAAATGCCCACCCAGGCCATGAACTGTGGGTATATTGACACGTCGTACTGCTCGATGATGTCGTATATGGTGAAGTTGAACAGTGATATTAGGCCGGTGACACCGACGATCGTAAGCGGTTGGGTGCCTAAGATGCTGAAGACCATGGCTGCGAGAGCAGAGGAAAATAGGCCCTCGTTTATGCCAAAGAACTCGCCGGTGCGACGGTACATCTCGAGCGTGTAAGCGATGGCTGGTAGCAGACTGCATGATGTGAGCAGGATGGTGACATGGAGGTCGGATGTACTCACTTCACGAAGTACATTCGCACTACGCTGGCAAGTGTTCGATACGTCCATGCATCAGTGATATCGCTCCAGTAGTATGGGGCGCGTCTCTTGACATCGTGCCACATCCCACGACCAGGTCGCAACGCTCTCCATCTTCGCCAGCCCTGTGCATGATCGTAAGAGTAGGATAAACCAGTTCGTGTCTTCTCCAGAGGCGTGTTGGGAGGAGTAGGTGATGGTGTGATCACTGCACACTCGTCTTCGGAAGACATAGCTTCTAGACTGAATCAAACAAAGCAACGCTTGAAAGACAAAAGACAAAGTACGAGACTGATTGTGGAATGTGGATCGCGGCTTGGATGTGACTCGAGGCCTTGCCAGTGCGCAACTCTTTTCAATGGAACTGCGGTGGCGCCACGAGCCGGAAAGTCCCATGGTATGCCTTGCATCATCGCGAAAGCGAGGCGGTACGACGTAATAGCGGTCTTGGGAGGAGGTGCGAGCCAAGAAAAGGGCACGATAGTGACGAAATTCTGCCCGGGCAGAATGTCTGGGCGCGTCCAAAGCTCAGCTTAAGTCGGCCCGTCCCAGGCTCTGTGCATGCGAGCAGAAATTCTGCCTGCCACTCTACATCGAGAGTGAGCAGAAGTTTCGAGTCATGCTTGAGGTGCTCATTCCGGGTTCGTCACAGAAGGCAGTCTGAGGTGGTGCAGTGGACAGGAAGACGCCTGATGGCGCAAATGAAGCGCATGTAGTGAGAGAGTGGAATGGAGTGACCACTGCGAGGTCTGCAGAGAAGTCAAGCATTCAGCACATCTTTGCTCAGAGAAATATTGGAGACGGCAAGATCCCGATCAGCGCGAAGAACTCCGACGATGCGATGGGGAAGGAGTGTTGTGGAGATGTTCTGATGGAGAACGAGATGGCACACGCAACCTGAGGCTACAAGGCACTATTTCTCTCGCGACCTCAAAAACCTCTCCTGGCTTCAATCGAAATCGCCGGTCGTAAAGAACATCATTCTGATCATCGAGCCCATCAGACTTGTGGCCATCGCGACCGAGGCCATGTTGAGTCTTCCTTGCAGCTGCAATGCAAAGTGGATCACAGGGTGCATTGTTGTCAACTCCTCAGCTGCGCTGGGAAAGGTGATCAGGGAGCATGAACGGCATATCTTGTCCGTTAAGACGAATTGGATTTCCGACTGTGTTCATTGCAGTCCTGCTTCCAAGCGAACATTTGAATCCATACCGCTCTTCGATCTCAAATACTGCCCGCGAGATGGCAAGGCCTCTGACTCTCCGGCCGACGAAAGCGTGTTTCAGGCGCGATCGCCAGACCTGAAGCCAGCCTCACCTCCACATCATCGCCTGTGCACCGGGAATTCGAAGCTAGATGTCCACCAAATCCAAACCACCGGAGATGGTAGCAGAATTCCAGCACGCAGATTTTGCACTGCCACAATGCCATCTGTAAAGCTGAGTTGCAGATATAGGGCAAATATACTCCTCTAGTGATCAGAGCGTCGACGCCATACACCGATCGAAACTAGCCACGACGGTATACAGACATCTTACGGTTTCACACGTCGTTGTTGTCCGAACATCAAAATGTGCATACTCACCAACTTCAAGATGCAGCTCATTCCACATTCGCTCGTTATTCTATCGTCCAGTCGTTCGTTTTCGGCGTCATTGCTTGCAATCATTATTTTTCTACTCTCACTGTCAACTCAAAGTTCCGACTACGAGAGAATTCACCTCGCAAGACAGGAGTCTAGTCCATCGAAGCCATAGATCGACGTCAAACATAAAACGTTCCGCTCTTTCCAAACATTTCGCCCAGGCATCATCCCACACACAACAGAGACACGTGCCACAGCATGTCCGATACACCCTCGACACCGGAACAACACGATCAGAAACAATTCGAAGATGCAAACACCTCGACAGGGAGCAGACTATTCCCCGACAGCCCAAACGTTGATCAAGATGATACTCATAGCATCTTCAGCTCGCGCACTTCGCTGTTCAAACCTCATCATCTCTCATTGACTTTCCGTGTGGAGAGCATCATGTCGGAGTCGAAGACGAACCTCACTGGTGCTAGCACGCCTAGTGTGTACATGTCGAACTATCAGAAGGACTTGAATGATTCGCTACCGAATCTGCCACAAGCATACTTCGCTAGAGAGAGCGGCTTGACGTACAGCTTTTTTGGAGGACGCTCCGGGACGACACTGCTGGACGATGACAACATTGGACCTGCACATCGACGACTGGACAGCGAGCTGACTCTAGCGCCATCGAAGCTTGGTCATGAGCGGTTCGACAGCGAGATCACGCTCGCGGACAAGAACGCCACGCAAGACCGGTCGGACAGTGCAGACACCTTCAACCCACTCAAGATGCACAAACGCGAGACCACGTTCCTGTCTACAGAGAGCGAGACTCCCTTGGTCTCGCCCACAGGCATCCAAATGTCATTGTTCCGAGAAATCCTGTTCGTTGGAGTCGTCGCTATTTCCCACTTCGTCACGCAAGCAGGTCTCGGCATCAACCTCGCCCCATTGGACATCATCTCCGAGACTTTTCGCATCACCGACCCAGGCCAGCAAGCATGGATGATAGCCGGCTACAGTCTGACAGTCGGTACATTCATCCTGATCGCCGGTCGCATGGGCGACATCTGGGGCCACAAGCGCATGCTGGCATTTGGGTATGCTTGGTTTGGCGTATGGAGTGGGTTCGCAGGATTTGTTGCATACACGAGGCTGCAGATTCTGTTTGATGTGTGTCGTGCTTTGCAAGGTATTGGACCTGCTTTGATCATGCCGAATGGACTCGCGCTGCTCGGTCGTGCCTACCCACCCGGGATGAAGAAGAATATCGTCTTCAGTGCTTTTGGTGCGGTCGCACCGGCTGGTTTTGTGGTTGGTGCTACTTTCGGCAGTGTGTTCGCGCAGCACGCCTGGTGGCCTTGGGCGTTCTGGTCATTCGGTATCGCATTGTGGTTTCTCGCCGCGCTATCATTACTGGTAGTACCACGCGAGCTGAGCGGTCTCCCTGCCCATCCGCCTGGCTTCGACTGGACCGGCTCTGCGCTTGGAGTCGCAGGTCTCGTCCTCGTCAATGTGGCATGGAACAATGGCCCACTCTACGGATGGGGTACTCCGCACGTGTACTTCCTGCTCATCATCGGCCTTCTGTGCCTCGGTGCATTCTTCTGGGTCGAGATGCGCGCCGAACACGCCATTGTCCCCATCAAAGCGCTCAACGGGACCGTCGGCTTCATCCTCGCATGTATGGGATTAGGCTGGGGTGCCTTTGGCGTATGGGTCTTCTACTCGTTCCGCTTCCTGGCGCAGATTCGATTGTCATCTCCACTCTCCGCATCAGCACAATTCTCGCCAGCAGCGATCTGCGGCTTCCTCGCTGCAGGAGCAACAGCCTTCATGCTCACGCATACACCGGTCTCCTTCGTCATGATGGTCTCCATGAGTGCTTTCGCGATCGGTATCATTGTCACAGCAACCATGCCGCCAGTGCAATCGTACTGGTCGCAGATGTTCATCTCTGTCATCATCATGCCCTTCGGTATGGACATGTCTTTCCCTGCTGCGTCAGTCATTCTGTCGAATCATATGGGGATGGAACATCAAGGACTCGCGATGTCATTGCTCAACACGGTGGTAAACTATTCGATCTCGATTGCGTTGGGTATCTCTGGCACGGTCGAGGTTCAGGTCGTGGACCATGCGATCGTTGAACCGAGTGAGCTGTTAAAGGGGTACAGAGCAGGCTTCTACACAGCTGTTGCTTTGAGCTGTACTGGGCTGGTTTGTGGCGTGCTGTTCTTCATGCGGAGTTTCAGGAAGGAAGGCTGGAAAGTGATGGACCACTGAAATGGGTGAAAAGCTTGCTCGTATTTTCTGTCTTTCAGCATTTCATAGCGTTCAGCTACTAGCTTGGTAATGGTACTGTCTCATCGAATCTCAACGCAATGCTTCGATCTTTGTGTGCCTTCCTTCTCCATGGACTATACTCATCGCATCGCGAGCTGCATTTTGTAGCACCGCACAATTGCTTCTCTTGCCCTCTCATGGTCATCATTCATGTTCACGCCGGCTCAGCCTTGATCTTCTTCCCCTTACCATCCTCCTGATCCGGCAACAAAACATCCCAATCAGGCTGCACCACAAACTTGCCCTTGGGTTGTCCAAAGCTCGTCGCGGTACCGGCCATCTGGCCCGGTGTCAATGCTGGAGCACCAGGCGCTTGCTCATCCATCCTGAGCATGACCAAATTCTGCAAGAATGATGGAGTGACTGCGTTCTGGACGACCAGAGCGGTGCCGCCCCAGTCCATCGTCACTTTGCCGGATTTGTGGACGCGAAGCTTGCCTACGGAGCCGGAGGCGAGAGTTGGTAGGTGTGAAGGGCGTATGGAGGCGTCTGCTGTAGGTTCTGGTTTGAGAGGATCGATAGGCTCGCCGTCTTCGACTTTGATAGTTGCGTCCTTGGTGTTGATGCCATTTGTGGCTTGAGTTGGTATTGCCGGTGGTGCGTCGGGGTCGTCCTTGATGGTGATAGGTTTCTGTACGGCAAGATTTGGAAGGATGGGTGGGAATTGGAATAGGTAGGAGTGGTTGCCTTCTTTGTGGGTCGAAGGATCGCTGAACTCTTCAAGCATGGCTTCTGCGTCAGCTTGAAGACGCTCTCGCTCTTTGCGCTCTTCCTCGTGAAGGAGCAGGTCTTGTGCTGCTTTTGATACTGGTGCTTTGCGTGTGCGTGGCTCGACATGGCCTTCTCCCGTAATGTCTCTTGGTGCTGTTCGTGCTCGAGGGTGTGCTTGCTCATCCGTCATCGGTTCTTCCTTGATTTCTGGCTCTGGCCGCCATGCTCCCTGGAACGGCCGCTCCGAGATGACCTCGAGGCTGTTGTCGCGCGCCTTTGACTTGCCCTTCGATGCTGAGTCCGGCGCATCAGGCATCGCCTCATCTCCATCCTCCTTCTTGATCTCTTTCTCTCCAGTGCTAGCAGTCGGGTCGTTGATCAGCATGGGGCGACCACGATGCTCCTGTCTGGGCATGATGACAGGTGCACCGAAAGGATCTCTGGGGTCTCCGTCCTCGTCATCGCTGATTATGATGATGTCGTTGATGGGTAAGCGTGGGCCAGCGTCTTCCTCCTCGAGGTCCGACGAGATGTAGCCGCCGTCTTCGGGCTCACCCTCGGGTACTCCATCAACGTAGTTGAATTCGACGGCGCCTGATTTTGCGGTCCTACTTCCGCCGCCGCCACCACCGCCACCTCCACTCCGGCCTCCAGTCACGTCTGCTATCCTGACAGTGCCGGCTCCAGCTCGGCTTCCTCCCGAACGGCTGCTTGGTGCCCATGGTCTTGGAAATGCCTTGCCTTGACCAACGGAAGCTGTGCATGTTTATTAGTGCGTTAACGTAGAGTAGGCATTGCAATGACTTACAGCTGATAGCCGAACCACCTGACAATGGACCACTACTTTCATGCTTCACACCAAAGAAACCGCCACGACCACCGCCTCTTCCCCTCGCAGCAGCTTGCTCGCGCGCCTTCTTCTGTCGCGCCTCTCTCTCCTGCCTCACTCTCGCCTCATTTTGTTCCTTCGCATATGCATCATCACGTTCCTTGGTGCGTTCCTGCTCTGACTTCAAGATCGCCTCTCGTTCAGCAGCGGTGCGCCGACCCCGTCCCCTCGGCGCCACCATCTTCTTGCCGCGTCCTCTCGAAGATTCAGACATTGTCGACGATCTAATATTGCGTTGCGAAACAGTCGTCAAGTCACAGGTGAAGGAGTTGATGGAGCAGAAAAAAGTCCTCGCCTGCTGATTGGTCGGCGCGGAATGCAGCCTTAAAATGCTTGGCACGAGGGATGTATCGCGAATGACTCAATTGGTGGTCGGGAATTTTGTGTGATACCGCGCATAACCGTTACTTGTGATTCAGACATATCCCCTGAAGTACTTGACATGCCACAGTAAGCTCGAACATCGCAACAACCGAAAGTCTAATCTAAACATCACAATTGCGTTATCTGAGGACACAATCGAATCGAACATGGAGCAGACTGCTGCACCAGCAGCGAATGGCGCACCGAAGTCGCCTGCGCCTACAACGCCATCCGCGGAAGGAGCGAAGGAGGAGAAGAAATTGTCAGGGAAGGAGCTAAAGGCACTGAAAGCGGCAGAGAAGCAGGCGAAGAGAGCGGCACAGAAGGGAGGACCAGCAGGCGGCGCACCACAACCACAGGCAGACTCATCGAAACCACAGAAGAAAGATGCAAAGTCACAGCCGCAGGGGAAGCAGAGTCAGGCGAAGGCGGGAGCAGGCGGAGGCGGAGCGAATGCGCAATCACAGAGCAACATCCCACACCGACCGCGGAGACCTTCAGCGCCGGCATCAGCGCAAGACAAACCCATGGCGAAGCCCAAAGCGACCTCGAAACCCGTTCCCCCTCTCGTCGCCCATCTTGCTCAGGCACAAGGCCCACGAAGACACACAATAGCCGGCTCGTCAAAAGATGTGCATCCTGCAGTCCTCACACTCGGCCTCCAATACTCACGGTACGAAGTATGCGGCAGCACAGCACGTGTCCTCGCCATGCTGCTGGCGTTCAAGGCAGTCGTACAATCCTACACAACACCCGCCAACCAGCACATATCACGCCACTTCACGCCTCACGTGCTCTCGCCACAGATCGAATACCTCAAGCAGTGCAGACCGATCAGCATATCCATGGGCAACGCCATCCGCTACATGAAGGAGGTGGTAGCAGGCATGAGTCCGGACGAGTACACGGATGAAGACGAGGCGAAGAAGCTACTATGCGAGTGGATTGACAATTTCATAAAGGAGAAGATACAGGCGGCCGACGCGCTGATTGCGGATACGGCATCAAAGAAGATTGTGAATGGCGATGCGATTATGGTCTATGGCAAGTCGAGTGTGGTGCTGAAGACGCTATTACTGGCGAAGGCACAAGGGAAGACGTTCAAGGTGATAGTGGTCGACTCGAAACCGTTGTTCGAGGGCAAGTGCATGGCGAACGACCTTGCGTCGAGTGGCTTCGAGGACGTGGAGTACACACTTCTGGCCGGTGCATCACACGCGAAACCTACGAAAGCCATCCTCGGGGCGCACGGCATGTTCGCCAACGGTCGACTCTTCTCACGCATAGGCACGTCGATGGTAGCCATGACAGCGCGGAAGATGGACATCCCCGTCATGGTATGCTGCGAAAGCATCAAGTTCTCAGACAAAGCGCCACTCGACTCGATCCTGCACAACGAGCTAGCGCAGCCGTTCGATATCTTGGACGAAGGGGCAGATGTCGGTCCATGGGACAAGGATCCGAACACATATGTACTGAATCTGATGTACGATTTGACGCCGGCGGAGAATGTGACGGCCATCTACACCGAGTATGGCGTGCTGCCGCCTAGCAGTGTGCCGACAGTATTGCAGCTGCTGCAAGATATGAGCAAGCAAGGCATGTAAGATTATTGCGTAATGAGCAGATGAAGTTGCGTGTCAGAGTCGCGTCTGGTTCACTTGTGTCTAAAGATCATGCTACTTTTTCGTGCTAAGTGCTATGAATAATGAGAATCACTCTGTTGTAATTCAGATGTGAGTGACTATATCTTCAGTCTCCATTCAAGTCGTTTGGAAACAGGGCAAAAGGAGCTTGGATTGAACGAATACTGAAATCAATCCTACACGTCTAAGAGCTCACTCACATACTCACAGCCTCAGATCTGGCTCAGCAGCAGGTGCATAGATCATTCGATCTTCACTGTTCATTCGTCCCCGGTGAGGTCGAGAACCTCAACAGTACCGCAACGATTCTGAACACCTCAGTCTGGGGCTCTCCTTTCTGCTATCATCTTGTCCTGGTCCACCACTGTCAAGATCGCTACGGAATCTAGACACGCGCAAAATCAACGACGGAGAAAGTCGCACAGCCCATCAAACGATGCAAATACGAGTAACCTCTTGTCAATCCATGACCAACTGAAGATCTGAGTGAAGAACGACAAAGCAGGGCACAAGGTCCTGTTCCTTGCGCGCAGGATGCCTCTTCCGGATACTAACCTCAACACGGTAAGAGGCCATCTTTCCATGCCCAAGTAGTCTCATCGATTGTGCCTTCACCACTTTCCTCAACCATCGTTTTCATGGAAAATCTCCACAGACACGAGAGTCGATCTAGCTTTCAAGCATGCTGACATCGTGCTCTTTCAAGATGTACATATCCCAGCTTATACTATCCATGATGGACCGTTTTCATTGCGCACCTCTCTCGCGAGGCAGGAACGTTCTGTCTGCAGATGCTGTCTAGCATCGCGACTTCCATGTGGGGGCAAGAAGAGACCCTGGACACATGTCCCCTAAGAACCTTCATCTTTTCTCGACCTCATTCCTTGACATCACCATCATCACATGCACTTCCCCTGCTTCTCGGCACCTTCTCTTCGATACTTCCACCTCAACGTGGTCCTTGTTCTACTAATACGTTTCATATTTCTCATCTCACTCAACAGGCCCTACATTTTGCCAAGTCTGCTCAAGCGCCTGATAGGCAAGTACGATACTCAGAGCGAAGACGAGGAGCTTGATGTCGTACGTGGGACTATTCCGAATCCAACACTCCCACAACTCTGCTGGCGACATCGACACCTCATCGGTGTCAATGACGAGCCACGGCTCCATCCCCAGATTAGATTGGAGATTGCTCGCTTGTGTGACTCTACAGCGGCAGGTGAGCAGCTTCTAGCGACTCTTTGATTTCTTCCCTGGAATGAAAACTAATTCTTCGGTGTGAGCATAGAAGATGAAGGCACTGCATGTGCCGATGTGCCAGAAGCAGCGCAACCACAACCACAGTCGCAACTACAGCCGCAGTCACAGCCGCAATGCCAACCACAACCGACCTTGTGGGCGACACGCGCACTGAACATGCTTACATGGGGCATGTGGCCACGCCGTAAGTCTCGTCAACATCAAGGATGCAGAGCATATTAACGCAAGACTGACCATGAAAGCTGTAGAAAACTCCCACCAGGGAGACAGTCCCGCCAATGCTCAAGTCAATGTTCAAGTCAAAGGCGCTTTGCAGTCCGACAGGACACCACTTTCACGAAAGCGCGCCAGGCCGAGCACAAGCTTAAGTCTGATGTTGAGCCTGATCTTGATGCCGATAACGAGACTGGGCTTTAGTCTTGGCGAGAGACTCGGGGTCGGATTGCGAGTGCACCAAGCGGGCTGAAAGGGCTGGGCGAACCGGGACTGAGTGGGCGCGGCAAGGTGCCTCAAGAGCTTGGGTCTGATCTGCAGGAGCTTGGAGACTGGTCGGGAGGAGGCATAAACACGACTACGATTCGAACGAAGGATGGTACCGCTGGCATGAAGACTCACTCCTCTGGCCGGAGCAGGACAGCTCCGACTCGAAAGGTGGTTGACCTTACCATGGGCTCGTCTGACAGGAGCTCCCCCCTTGCCGCCTGCTAAAGGCCTCATCACTGCCATTACTCTCAAATGCGAGGCAAAGGGGCAAGCAAAGAGCAACGGGAAAGGTAAGGAGCCGTGCACCGGTACTAAGCGGCCACTAGAGTCATCGGCAGAGAGCTCGAGCAGCCAGATCCGCCATCGAAACATCTTCAAGGATGCGATCAGAGCGTGTTTAGCTCCAATCTCTTCGCCCAGATGCCCGCTCAGCACCTCAAACTCATCGCCAGCCAGTCTGACACACAATATGCGAGCCAGATCGACTTCGGGGCCACGATCTACTGGAACAGATTTTCTTTCGGCAGGGCCGAGCGTATGGAACAAGGAGCAATGATGGCATTGTGGCGTCGCAGCTATGGTCATCACCCGACTGCTGCTGATTCGCCAACACTTATCAACTCAAAGACCACCGACGCTGACATCAACAAAGTTGTTGAGCAAGTGATGAAGGACCAGAAAGTCGAGCTGCATGCCACAGTTGACCATAAGAACTCAGCGTGCCCGGCGTTCACTGATTTTTGGTTGCTCAATGGCAGCGGAATTGGAACGCAGTCACGATCGCATGAGGAGCTTTTGATGGCCCGCTTCTTCGACGCATTCAGTGACGTCGAAAACCTACGGTCATTTCTGATCATGTATCAGAACTTTAATGGGTTATGTGTGAATGAGAGTATGTGGGCTTTGATGGTAGCGCGTTGGCTAGGGATACATTTCTACCTTGGTATTGCACTTACAAAAAGTGCCATGGACTGATTCGACACGAGATACGCTGCGAAACAACTCCATGCCAGCTTTCGCGGGACAATTTGGCGGTCTTTCGATGAGCACGTGCCAGGCTACCACACTGCCGTCTTCTCGACTCGACTCTTGATCCTCACTACATCGTCAGCCGATCTAAGTGTTCTATCCTTATTGAAGTGGCGGAAACATACATCCTTCTGCGCCACGCTTCGGATGCTGCACTTGTGTAAGATTGCTGAGCGGAAGCATAAGCACACGAGTCTGATGTCGCTCACTCGGTCGTGGTTTACACTTCATCGCGCCTGGCTCAATGAGTTGATTCGCTTGCAAGACTCGACTGATGCTTACGACCGATGTGCGGATTGTCCGACTGAGCTCCTTGAGTGCGATGCTGTAATACGCGTTCGTTCTGGATCTAAAGCTGGACGTCTTATTTGCAGGCCCTGTGCCGTTCTCCATATTACGACTGGCAAGTATGAGCTCGTCTCCGATTCTAAGTTCAACTCACGCGTATATCCGTCCGCCCTGACGCCGTCGCTCAGGTTGTCTATGCACTCGCACGAGAGGTACTGGAGTTTCCACCTACTGCCGAGATCCACGATGGTGCGCTTCCCCGCTACCTTGGACAAGCCCTGCGAACACTCATAGGAGGTACAGAGGGAGTATTGCGAAAACACCTGCAAACACGAGTACTGTAACACCATTGCCTGGAGCAATGGGCGTTGTGTCTTGATGGACGAGTGAGCCTCACAATCACAAGCGAAATCAATGATCTATACTAATGCTCCAATGAGCCAACACAAAGCGATGCTCCAAACACTAGGTCCCGCTGCACGCAGTTGTCTACTTCGTCGCTAAATTTTGAAGTTTCAATCAACAGCGACACAATCCGCGCTTCCGCTGCATTGCCTAAGATGTTACCTCGTGCCCGCCAACCGGCTACATCGCCATCGTCTGCACAGTCTCCTCTGGACACGCCTAAGACACAGCTAAAAGGACTCCTCGCGAACATACCAGCCGCTGAAGCTCCTTTACATCCAGCACAGCAGACAGTAAAGAGCGGCAAGCGTCCAGTGTCCAATCATACGCTGCGCAGTTTTCCGTCAAAGCGCCCATTTGTACGGCTAGGACCCTCCCGCCCAGCGCTGTGAATGCCGGACACTCACGACTTCGCATCGATGTCCACAGATGCCCAGGGAGACATTGTCGATCAGATCACGACTTCGGATGCCAGCCGCATCTACTTCGCTGCTGCTGTCTACTGGGATACTGTACGAAATGTCAAGAAGGACAAACCGTTCGAAGAGTTCGAGCTCGAAGCCAAGAGCATGATGTCCTTGTGGGATTGTGCATTCGGTCATCATACTACCAGCGCGTTGCATGTTTCACCAATAACAACACCTGACGACGTCGGACCGCTTGTTGAGTCGGTTGAAGCGGGTGACAAAGTCCAACTGTATGCCCAATTTGTAGGCTGTCCTTCGTCCTGCTCTACCTTCACTAATCTGTGGACGAAAGACGACGATGCGAAGCGTCGCAGCGGTCTGCAAGCCCGTCAGCCCACCCAGTCCGCAATTGCTCATTTCCTTGACAGGATCAATGATCCTCAGCACCCACACTCAGTCCTCTTTCCGGTGTCCAACCTGCATGGCTTTGGCGTCAACGAGTTGCAGTGGTCGCTGATATCTGCTCGCTGGCCGCATACTCACTTCTACGTGGGCATCATGACGATCAAGGCTGATTTTCGATCATGATATGCGACGCTGGCAGTCATCAGCCCTCATCGCGCACGCAATCGATCCAAACCAAGGCTGTGCACTACCACGGAGCACATATTCAAGGAGTGTACCACCCGTTATTTCACTGCACCCTTCTCAGCCTGCTCGCTTCCGCTTAGCTTGTCTGGTACTTCGATTACTGGCTCATTCGTGTGGAATAAAGATCTATTGTACTCCACTATTTCTCGCATGTCTCAGCTCGGGAACGTTGCCGGGCGAATTGATCCGCAGGTCCGCAAGCAATTGGCTAATCGAGCCTCGACGTTTGTCGAGCCATAGTAGCGAGAGGCCATACGTTTGAGCGAGCTGATCAGCCTCGCTCGTGGATCAATCAGAGACTGCAAAGGGTGCAAAGATTGCAACGAAGTCAACTCCCACGCATTGTTGCGTTCCTCAATGCATTGGAGGCAGACGACTCCATTCCTACGCCACAGCCAGCTCAACCAGCGGCTACAACGATACCACCAGCGGCACCACCAGCACCAAAGCCAGTATCACGCTCTGCACCAGGTTCACTCGCTCAGCATCCCTACTCCTTTCTAATGGCAAGCCGTCTTTAACCTTGCCACGCACAGAGAAGGAGAAGAAGACCTTCAGATTTCCTCCGCTACTGCCAACAGCAGCAAATGGTACGCACGTTCCCCCGTTCTGCTGTACTAATTCGAAGCATTATGCTAATCAAAGATGGATCTAGGCCAGCGCAAGCGCCAGCAAGACGTGGTTGACCTCCTGCTCCCGTCATCCGACCAGCCGCAGGCAGACCCTCCATCTTCGCCTGTAGTAAGCCCTCAGCGTAAGCGCCTTCGACGTCACACTCTCAACACGTCCAACGTGAACAATAGCGGTTCTGAAGATGACTACGAGGGCGCAGAGGATGGTGAAGTGGAAAATGACGCCAGATACACCGCAAGCCGTCATTCAAAGCGCTCGGGCGCTGCTCCGACAGTCATTGATTTTCAGGCCACACCCGCTCCTTCATCAACACAATCGACAGACCGAGGCGAGCCTACGGATTCCGCTTCACTCACGACGCAAGAGCGGGAGGCGAAAGTCGCCAAACACAACATTACGGATCCGGCCACGGTTCCCATCAACTTGCACATCTGATGGGACATCCCCAGCTTGGTGACTGCAGCGCCGACGGAGGACAAGCCTCAGATCAAGTCCACAGATAGCGTGCATCGTCAGGCAGACGCTGCAACAAATATCTGGACGCAACTTTCGGCAAGAGAGGCGGGAAGGTCCACGTTGTCGCTACCGAGAGGTCATGCGACGTAGACCTGGACACCATTGCAACCGACATTCAGAGCGGTACACATGTGCAGCTGCGAGTCCGTGTGGAGAGTACAAACGTTGCTCATCCTATGTTTACTGATCTATGGAAGATGAACTTTCGACCAGGACTGTGGAAGCCCACGTCCCATTCTTTACGCTTCGTTGATCAGCTGCTGTGCAAACTCCGAGCACATCGCAAGGAGTACACAGTGATTATGCACTACCGCAATCTGAATGGTCTCTGCATCAACGAAACGTCCTTTGCACTTCTGGCCGCCAAGTTTCCCACAATAGACTTCTATCCAGGATGTGTCCTGAACAGCGAGACTATGGATCGACTCAGAGGCGAACAATCCAAAGAACAACTGCGAGAAAGCCTGCTTTCAACAATCACCCGCGCTTTCAAGCGCTACCGCACAGGCTATTACATCGGACTCTGGTCGTGCCGCCTCCTTTTCCTCACCATGTCAGACGTCTCACTGCCTCATGTACACGAATGGAGAAACACGTGGCACTGCGCTGCTTGTTACGTGTGTTTATGGTCTGCAAACTATCGGAGCGGAAGTACAAAGAGAACAAGTCGGTCGCATCCATGGCACTTGACTTCCACCTCTGTCATCGCTCGTGGGAGAATGACATGCCGGAGATGAGTCTGCGACTTAAAGGTGGCGGACATGGCTGCTCAAAATGTGGCGCAAGCGAGTGCGATCGATGGTTTAGAGACGACAAAGGCGAGCTCATATGCATATCATGCGCATCGCTACTGTCAAATCCCCTACTCGCCTTACACACTAAAGCGTCTGGCACATGCAACGCGACTGCGCTGCGCATTCTCGACATTGCAGAAGGTGCAGAAGATGAGCTTGACGCCCTTAACGCTTCACCTGCCTCTGAAGACGTTCTCCTACGTCTCTGACAGTTCACACAAGCTACGAGCTTCGGTCTGGATGATTGCTCAGTCCAGCGCTGTGTACATGCCCCTTACAAGTCGTCGAGGTCTTGCGGTCTACGTCCAAGGTGGGTGGTCTCATTATGCAGACACTTGTGATTACCGTCTGACCATCTTGCAGCGCGCACGATATATCACTGGTTGCCACTGGGTCAAATGCAACAAAGGAGCTCGAGAAAGCGCGCAAGAAGTGATTGCAGCAACACGCAAGCAGTGGAAGACCAAGCTGGGGCCAACCGGGCTGGACGGTAAGTCAAGGGTTGAGGATGATGATGAATTGTAGACGAGGGCAAGACAGAAGTAGCGGCTCTTGAATCACATGACCACATATATGAATCTGACGAGATGTATCTGCTAGATCTGTTGAACCAGAATCAGTCGGAAGCTCTGCCACTGAAGTCCGCTTGCTAATGTTCGCTCTGCCTCTGAAGCCAGAGTCTATCATAGCTCTGCCGTTGTAGTCCCTTCTATGAAAGCAGGATCAATTATAAGCATGATAACCTGTCCATCGAAAAATATGTTTCCAATTCCTCATATAAGCTGCTGTTCCACTCTGCTCCGATGGGGTGCTCTAGCGAACGCGCGTCATCACGTCGAATGTCCCATAGCTACGCCAAACCATATCCACCCCATTCTCATACGTCCCCATCATGCACCCAGAGCCGGGGAGGTTGACTGCCTGACACGCTTCAGGACTAGGAGACCAGAGCACTTAGTACAGAAAGGCTTACCACTTGGTAGCTTATTTTCCTTAGGTGGCGACCACAACGGCCACTCGCTCAGTGAAATGCAAGCTGACAAAGCGAGCAAGTGGGATGCTGCCTTTCTCGAGTTCACCATCTCTGTGAACCTCGACATACTTAAGGTCGTTGGCTTGCAGCTTGAACAACGGATTGAAAGAGGGGTTCTCGATGTTCGAGTCGTTAGCGTTTCATTTGTTGGCATACTGTACCTGTGGAAGGTATGATTACTTTGTCTCTATTCTACTTCAGTGTGGCATTTTAGGTATCTGGACTGAACTTGGAGATCGTCACCAGCTTGCCATCGCTAGTAGTATATTCCTCTTTTGAGGTTGGCTTCATAACCATTTTCGCTGTACATTTTGGCAACTGTTGCGTGGAGACTTGGCGAGCGCTGGTTGAAGAGGATTTAATCGAGGAGAGACACTCAATGAAAAGCAGATAATCACTCAATTTGAGATAGAGTAGAGAACAACCTTGAAGTCATGGGACTGCAATGAGGTTGGCGTAGTTGCCCTTTTAGGAAAGTGGGTCGTATCACAGCTCAGTACGACTCAAGACAGTGGTCTGTCCGGATATCAAAACTTAGCACGATGATCTTTCCCTTTTTTTTTCCTTTTCATTTTCTTCTCCCTCTCATACTCTTCTTCTTCTCACTCCAAGCGAGCAAGCCGCTATGCGAAATTGCAAGTCTCCGAAACAGGCGTTTAAGATCGCGACTGCCTAGTAGATGGCCAGAAGAGATGACGCGCGTTCCCACACAGATCATGGCGCACACAAGCGAATATAGTCGGCTGGTCAGCCTCGCTAGACTCTTGCGACACGCTCTACACTCTATTTGTCCTTCGCCAACCTACTGAGTCTATTCTTCCTGCTATTCGGCGGTCGCCTGTCTTCAAACGTTACCATTTATGTATCGCCGTGGCAGAGGACCAGGGAGCAAGGTTCGGCGGAGCGACATCCGGCGGATCAAGCTCACGCGGGGCAAGGCATGGCCATGGGAGCTGATAGTAGTAGGATGCCCTTGCGGTCTCAAATTGATTGAGACTTGCTAACTGTTGTTCAGACGCTACAAGACCACCTGCCGTTCCGCAATCACACTTCCTCGCATACGTGACCACCAACTTCGGCGAGTGAATACAGAGATTGCAGTTCCTCGTACCATCTGGACAACGTTTCACAAAGGTATATGTCGCATCAAATGGACCAGCTTCTCGATCCCCTCCACAGTCGGCTCCTCCGAAGCTTCCTGCACCGGCTATACAGCCAGTTCCTCCTTCGTTAGGACCTCAGTCGACACTGCATCCAATTCCACGGTCAGCTCCTCAACCAATACCTTAGCCAGCTCCACAGCCAATTCCGCAGCCAACTCTTCAAGCTCCTCGTGCTTACCACAATCGCAGAATACGAATACCACACCCGAGCAAGATGTCTTACTGCATCAAGGTCAGGAGCCAGAGTTGGAACTCCAAGGCGAAGTGATTGACTTTTTCAGTAGCTCTCCACCTAGAGAGGTCACCCGGAAGCGAGATCAGCACTCCTCTGACATCAGTCGTACGTTCGAGCAGCCACAGAAGAAGAGCAAGATTGTAATTGATCTGAGATCCGAACCAGTGGCTCCTCCATCTTCGTCGGGACCACCGCCCAATGGCTCCGATACCCTGCCAGACGATGTACATGACATCACATCCCTAATGTCGGGTCTTATGTCTGACCAGCCCGATATTATATCTGATCCACTGCCGCGCTGCGCGCCACGCCTTCCTCATGGACGACCTCAGATGCCTCCTTTAGACCTGGAGTCAAGATGACCACATCGCGGATACAACGCACGCTCCTCAGGCCAGAGATTCCTCAAACCACCACCACTCGATGGCGAGGTGAAGACGACGGCACCAGCGCCCGTCCCACGACTGCCTGCCAGCTTTCCAGCAATGTCGAGACATGATCAGAGCGCCATCTTGAGTTCCGTCGACACGTTAGATGCGGCCAGGATACCCTTCATCGCAACGCTATATTGGGACCGTTATTCGCGGAAGCAAGCGGGCAGCGCCGAATACCATCCCGGAACAAGACGCTCGATGAAACTCTGGTATCGAGTGTATGGGCAGCCTGATCTCGCCAGTCCATACCTGCAGATTGACTCTACGACCCTGCGCCACAAGCTTGACGATCTTGTCACGTCGGTCCGCGATGGCCGCGCCGTGCAACTCCATGTCACTGTAGCTGGCAAGAACTCTACGTGCATCCAGCTAATGAGTTTATGGGACCAGCTTTCTCTCGTCTCGAAGAACGAAGCAGAGATCGTGGTGGACGAATCTCTCGAGCGTATCTACGACCCCAGTCGTCCCATAAATATCCTGGTGGTGTTCAACAATTTGAACGGTTTCACTCTCTACGAGAAAACTTGGTGCCTGCTGGCGTTGAAGTACCCATCAATCCACTTTCATCTAGGCATTCTCATGATCACGGAAGCTATGGACCGTCTCAGCACTCCGGACATCCACGGGCAGCTGGGACAGTCCTTCATAGTGCGAACGCGAGCCTCTTTCAAAGAGAGCCCGGCGGGATACTTCACATCAATCTTTTCGGCAAGGTCGCTGTTTCTTACGATGTCAATGCCCATGTCGGCATCGGCAATCAACAATGAGATGCAGCTGTATGCATGCGAGGAGCTCGTCAAGCACTGGTGTTTTCGCGCTGTACAAAGTATGCTGCTGCTTTGCAAAATCTCGGAGCGTAAACACAAGATCTGCATGAATATCATACCCCATACATGGGCATTCTTCACAACAGAGCGTCACTGGGTAGATCAGCTCACACGGGTCAAGCTAAGAACAGCCGCGCCGATATCCACGCTGACATTGCAACCAGGATCCGTATCGGCACGAGCATTCCCATCCGCATCCACACTCGGCTCTGGCACAACCACATGGCACAACATCGACAGCGCTGATCAAAGACTACTCCAACCAGCATGCTCCAGATGCATACAAGGCTATAGCAGCTCAGCTCATGGGACTACCTCATGATATGAATAGGCTGACAGCGCAGGCGTCAACGGCTATCGCACAGCGCCTGTGTGACCGAATACAAGAGTATACGTTCGTCGGATCCTGCAATGCCACCGTATCATGTGGAAATATGAGATGGGAAAATGGTAAATGCGCAATGCATCACGCGTAAGGGCGCTTGGTCTGGCAACATGGAAGGAAGAAGCTGATCGTATCGGCAGCGCACATGGCGCTCTCGAGCGAGGTTTAAGACCAGACTTTCGCAAACTGCCACCTCCAGCATGGATGAAGACAAGTTCATGAAGACCACAATTGAAGGACAGGAGGTACAGGAACAAGAGAATTAGAAGCAGGCAGCAGTTCCTGCATCAGTTCTGGCAGCAATCAGTGATTTGAATATGGACTAGGAGTGCAGAATACATCGGAAAGCATTGAGCATAGCTTGCATCGGCGCCGAAGCTACGAGTACGACCCTACGCGCCGCCCCTTTGTTTTCGTCGTCCAAGTGCCAGCTCATGTAAAATAGATCAGCTTCCCTGTGCAGCATGTGAAGTGTCCCAGGCTTCCAAGAAGGTACTCGTTCGTGACACTGGCAATGTCCAGACCAGAACTGCGCGACGAAGAGCCCGAACGTGAGCCGGGCCCGAATGCCGCGCCCAATCCTTGATATCGCGACGTTGCGGCGTCAGAGTCTGACGACTATCTCTCAGCTGCCTGACAATCCTCGCGATTCTCTGATTTGCCATGAGAACGCGTACGATATGGACCTTCGGGTCACGGTGGATCTGTTGTATCTGCTCGAATTTCTCTTTTTCGTACATATTTTTGTACCCGCGAAGCTCTGTGAAGTAAACATGATGGGTAGAGTAAGCAGCAACCAGAGCCTTGATGTCTACCACGAAAGGTTTGATGAGTACTGCACGGCACATTGGGCACGTGATGTCTGGTGAGCCTGGTCTCTTGCCAGTAACGTGGGCAATGAGACACCGATTGTCGAAGACATGCAAGCAGCGGAGCACACACTGTGGGAATCCGGGCTCATGTTCAGCCAGGTATGGCTCCAGACAAATGGGGCAGTCTTGTCGATCAGGACCGAGCTGCGCAGGATCGATCGTTATCACCCCGTAGCGCAGAAAGGAAGCCGGTGTCGCGAACGTCGTCATGGCGATCATCGAAGAGTACTGTACCAACCTTGGGACCGACTGCGCAACAGTGAGTATAAAAGCAACCGTGTTATCCCTGTGTGGTTGTCGTAGCGTTTAAGACAAAGTATGGAGGACAAGACACAAACACGCATGATGACTAGCAAATTTCAATTCACTCCGACGCGCAGCGCCGCAGGCTAAGAAAGCGATCTGGATCTCGGTGTCGTAGACAGCTTAGCAGAATCTACACACCTCCAATCCATTCTTCCCAGGCTTCAATATAATCTGAGCCACCGCTCCGGACATCCTCCAGCATCCGACTAACTTCGTACGCGCGACCATGCTCAGCAGCCCAGGCCTTAAGCTCGCCTTCAGTCATTCGAAGAGCTCCAATCACCACGCCGTATTCTCTCGAGACTCTGCGACACTCCTTTCGCCACCGCAGAAGCTCGACAAGGCGGCGAGGGTCTGTCGGATCAGCGCTATATTGTGCGAGAGCAGCTCGGTACCAGCCGATGACGATATTGAGGTTCTCTAGCAGCTTATGACCAGCCTCTTGATATTCGTCGGCGTCAAAGATAAGCAGCTTGACCCAGTCGGGGATGAGGAACCATAGCTGAGCTCGGCACAAGGGACAAGTCGATGAGTTGGAAGCCCCGCCGCGCACATGTTTCAGGAGACATTCGGCTCCAAAAACATGACCACATTGATCGATGCGCACGGGACATTCTGGGCGGTCGCCCTCAGAACTGAAGTCAACTTGTGCCGAGTGGTGGGACGGAATGTCTGAACCTGAAAGCTCCTCTCCAGTGGCGTCGAAATTCTGGGTTTCGTCTCCGGCATCGTGGTATGAGGATAGACAGATAGGACAATCTTGCTCGGCAAGATCTGCCGTCTCAACCGGCTCGATACCATGCGACATGAATTCGGCGTAATTGGTGAATTCATACATCTTGCTTGAACGCTTGCAATAGAGTACTCATGGCGAAGTCCCACATCCAGCATATATGAGCCGATTCTTGCCGTATCCTGAACACCAATGTTCACGAACATGACTGAGACAGCACAAAGCCATTGTGTTGTCCGACACCGAGGAGAGTCACTCGGTCTTTGTTGAATGTGGACACGCCTTTGTCGATCCATGCTCTTCGCGTGACGAGCCAAGGAGCAGCGGATTGAAGGACAATTAGCAAATTATGGCCTCGTGCCCAGACTAGCACGAACATCTCCAAGTCTTGACCATTGATCATTGCTTGTCCATCCATTGCACCGTGTACATAACATTCTCCAAGAAAAGTGTACTCATTCTCCGCGAAGTGCCGTGAAACATAGGGAGTGTGGCAGCCAACAAGGACGACGATGAGGTCGTCAACACGAGCTTCTGCAGGAAAGAGACTACAGTAGTCATGCAACACTGTGATCCCGAAAGCGCGATTCAAACACATCATCCGGGCTTGCTCCCTGATCCAGCAATCCGGCCCAGCTGTTGCTTTCGATTGCCTGTCGTACGCACTCCAGTCGAGGACTTGGCCACGCAATGTGACGGGTGCGCCGTCCGGGAAGAGAACGTTCATATCACCAATGAGAGTGCTTTTGAAGGCATCGCTCTTGGTCTGTTTCGTGTGCTCGTATATTGCGTCCGGATCGGATGGTGCATAAGCTCGAAATTCGCGAGGATTGCCTGTCAGATTGGGCGAGCTGCGAAATGCGAGTCGGTCAAGGATCTGCCGTGGACTCGAAGTTTCTGATCATCCAGTGCTGGTGCGGGTTCGCTGATGCCATCGTCCGCACGGTACATATCGCCTGTCAATCGACCAATTGGTTTGTCAAACGCTTCCTGCCAGTTGGGCACCCAGGAAGGGAGCTGCTGAGACAAAGTTTGCGGTGAGTGCCTAACCAATGCCAAGATATCGCCGAGTGCCTTCTCCTGTACGATGTAGTATTTGGCAATATCCATATACAGCTCGTAAACGGATTTCGTGTAGTCGGCTTCCAGCACTCCTGCAGGCAGATCGGTTGCAAGATACCGCATCGCATAGACCTTGTCACGTGGGTCGGAACATCGAGTATGTCGTGCCACATGGCATAGCCCCAGGAACATCAGCTTGACTTCACCTCTACGCGCGCTGCTAAAAGTGCAGAGTCGATTGATGGGCCCCATAATTGCAAATAGATCATTCACTTGGCCTTGCAACACGGTGCTTCTCGCCACCTTTGGACCCACTTGTCGCATGATCTCGAGATAGCCTGGTGAGAATCTCAAGTCTCCGTACCAAAAGCTTGTTGGCGCTGCGGCCGTGACCTCCTGGATGATCCAAGTTCTGCTCCAGTACTCTTCTCTGAACATATCTAGCACGGCCAGCCAACGAAGATGATTGAGTGTTCCAAGAAGTGGCGCCACGTCCATGTCAGATGGGATTTTGTTCAGCACCTCTGCGTCCTTTGCCATCTCTTTGCACAACTCAAGCATCTCTTCAGCGAGGGTAGCTTCGTGCGCAGATCGGGGTACGCCAACCCACGCCCATACACAGGACGCGTGCTCATAGATGCTGATCATTTGTCGAACCTGAGCAGCTCGTTCCATCTCATCGCTCTGGTTGATACATAATGCATCAATGAAGACATAGAGATTCTCGGCCATGATCGCGTCCAGCATGTGTCTTAAGCAGTAACAGAGATTGGGTTGAATATCGACCTGGACTCCGTCGAGTAGCAGTGAAGGCTTTTTGAACGCTCATGTGATTTTGGGGAGACTGTTCGGCCGCCATGTGTAAGACAAGGCCATGTACTTCACCTGTTCGTCAAGGTTCGTGGTATGAAGCGTTGCTGTCAAATCGTCGGGATACGTGAGAAGGAAGTGAAGGACGCGAAATTGTCGCGCCTCCAGAGGATGGTATAGTGTACGAGGTGTAGCTAGTCGTCCCGACCATGCAGACTGGCTGGCAACTGTAAGCATTGCGTTGTCCTGGCGATTGACATGCGATCCGAAGAGTATCAGGTCTCTAGCTACATGTTAGGATTCTTCTCAGGCCATATCATAACGAGTTAAGGCTCTCGCGATCCACCAAGTTGGGACAAAGACGTTTCCGTGCGACTGCTGAACCGGAGGCTGGAAACGCCCATCCTGAGCCGAGTAACGGGAGGAGTGTATCTGCTTGACCATATTGACCCGTTTTCTAATGCAAGCTGTCCGACGGGACATGAGAGACTCTGTGAGTGTTTATGTAACGCATAGAAGCAGTCGAGAAGGTCGCGTATGGAGTGATCCGAGGAGGCGTCGTTGATGAAGTACTGGGAGGATCCTGGTCGAGGATCTCGAGATGCAGTTTTACCGGGCAAGAAGCTTGGACCTCATCGCGTCCCGCGGCCCTCTCGACGATGGCGTATGCTGTCTGTCACCACTCTGCGACAACATCGATCTGCTCGACAGCACGGTCGGAAAGTGATCTTGCAATACTTTGAGCTGTTGCAGATCATCTGTAATATTTCTTGATACCCTGTACAACCTCGTCGTTCGAATAGCGCCCGCTCAATCCATCTATCAGTTGCCGCCTGCAGCGCATCGCACTTTCCCAAACAATGTCCCTCTTTGGCGACTTCCCAGACGACGCACCTTCCTCCGGTCACAAAGCGAACGCAAGCAAGTCATCACTATTCGATGACGACCGGCCAGCCAGCAATCGCAACAGCGCATCTCTTTTCGCAGAAGAGGACTCATCACCATGGGGTATGCCTACACCAAAGAAGGCTGGGCGCGCACAGCTGGTGAAGCAGCTGCTTGCCAATGCTGATGTGCCTGACGTCTATGTGGACACGTTTGATGCGCTAGAAAAGCGGGGCAGCGGAGTCAGTTTAGAGGAGACGAAGAAGGTGCTGGGCGCTAGTGGCTTAGGCGAGGATCTGAAGAGCAGGATCTTGCAGCAAGTGCTCCCGACTGGCGAGGAAAGTGCAAGCCAGACCGGGGTTGGAAGATCCGAATTCAATGTGTTGTTGGCATTGATTGGACTGGCGCAAGAAGGCGAGGAGATTGGCTTGGATGCTGTAGATGATCGAAGGAGAAGTATGAGACAACGCTGAGGGAATTCGCATGGATGGTTTGAGTATACTGACCATGTGATGTCAGATCTACCCACACCAAAACTTGAGCTAGCCTCTTCATCCCCTCAAAGAGCGCGAGGAAGCTCGATAGAGAGCACGAAGCAGTCGCCCATGAAGCCGAAACAACAGCAAGCGCCAGCTCAACCTACGCCCACTCGAAAGACAGCGCGACAGCCGTCGTTCGGATACGACTCCGATCCATGGGGCAGTCCTGACCTGCACAGAGGGCACAACCATACATCGACGTCGAATGGCGTCAGCAGCGTACCACCTCATTTGAACGGTGGCAGCGTGCCTCAGCGGACAACTAGCGCGTTCACGACTGCATCGACAGGGCAAGATTCGACTGGAGGTGCATCTGGCAGACCCTCAAGCGGTGGTGATGGTGGCTGGGGAGGCTTCAATGCACCATCTCCTGCTGCTTTTGCTACGCCAACTGGTGAACCGGGCGGCTTTGGTGCATCAGATGGGGACAATGGTGGCGGTGCCGGCAACAGCGACCCTACGGGCCTGAGTCATCCTCTCCCAAGGTCTGGTAGCGGTGTCGAGGAGGTCATTACGGTCACGAGTCTACCGGAGAAGGAAGGCATGTTCATGTTCCAGCATCGAAACTACGAGGTCAGCTCTTCGCGTAGGAACTCCAAGGTTATTCGACGATATAGCGATTTCGTATGGCTCCTGGACTGCCTTCACAAGAGATATCCATTCCGACAACTGCCGCTTCTGCCGCCGAAACGCGTCGCAATCAATGGAAACTACCTCGCTGCGGATGCTACTTTCGTGGAGAAGAGACGGCGAGGTCTTGCACGATTCGCGAACGCGCTCGTAAGACATCCTGTGCTCAGCCAGGAGCAGCTGATCATCATGTTCCTTACTGTACCCACCGAACTCGCAGTCTGGCGCAAGCAAGCAGCCATCTCGGTCAGCGAAGAGTTCAATGGCAAGCCACTCCCACCAGGGTTGGAAGATAGCCTGCCAGGCAACCTGGAAGAGCTCTTTGAGACCGTTCGAAGCGGCGTGAGAAGAAGTGCAGAGGCATACATCAATCTTTGCAACCAGATGGAACGCTTAACAAAACGCAACGAAGGCATTGCCGCCGAGTACAATCGCTTCAGCTTGGGACTTGCGACACTTACAGAAGCGAGCAAGGACACATACGGCCTGGATACGAACGATGTGCCGATGCTCAACGAAGGTCTGAACGCGACTGCGAAGCATCTCAGCGCGTCGCAGAGTCTGCTTGTCGATGAGGCAAAAGCATGGGACGAGGGCGTGCTAGAGGATCTCAAGAAGCAAAGGGACTGTCTGGTCAGTGTCCGAGACATGTTTGACCGTCGGGAAAGATACGACAGGGACAACATCCCGCAGCTGGAGAAGCGCATCAAGAGCAACGAGGACAAGTTGTCCGTGCTGAGGAATCGACCTGAGGGTCAAGGCAAGCCGGGCGACATTGAGAAGGTCGAGGATGCTATTCTGAAGGTGAGCTTGCACCAATACATGTTATTGGATCTTGCTAATGTGTGTACAGGACAAGCAGTCTATTGTTGCGCAATCAGCTCGTCACATCTTTGTGAAGGAGTGCTTAAGGGACGAGCTCAAGTTCTTCCAGCAGAGCCAGTATGCTGTCTCACGGCTACACCAGGACTGGGCACAAGAGCGCGTTAAGTACGCTGAGCTGCAGGCTGACAATTGGCGAGCGCTCGCCGAAGAGGTCGAAGGAATGCCTTTGAGTGAGGCGTGAGTCCTCATCAGATGAATGACCTAGTCATTAGAGCGATGCAGTGTGAGAGGATGGGTGTACATATTTGGTGTTTCCCAGCATGTGAGTGCTGAGATCTTCAGGATTGAGGATATACCATAGGGATGGATTGTTTGAGTTCTGCATGGCGCTTCAGGTGTCAGCCAAGGGTTGTCTTTCGTCTATCATACAAGTCTTGCTGATCTAGTGTACAGGAAATCTATTGGGTATCTTTGTCATCATCAAATGTGCGCCGTGTTCCCAAAATTCGTTCATTGGCATCCTGTCAGTCCATCCTACACCCCGACTGCCAACTCTGTTCTGCTCCTAGGATTCGCTGTCCTCTGCTCAGTCCTCCGTCACCCACCCGACCTGCCCACGCCACCATGGCTCAATCACATCTGGATACCTCCCTGTGATTATGTCAAGGGCATGGCTTCGGAAAGCGTCGACAGCATCAAAGCCCTCCATATCCTGGACATGATCCATAACAAGCACGATGTCATTTGCAGCTGTAGTCCTCAGGAGCTCCGTCCACCACAACTCATAGTTCAGTTGCATCAGCTGACCATTCAGAGCATGCATGTCTTCTGGTCGTCCTGTCAAGCCCGAGGCTGTGTTGGCTCGCTGGGCGTCAAACGTCGTTGATACTTTGTAGGAAGACCTCGATCTCACGGAGGGCTTTGTCGTGGCTCTGGATCGAGGACTGTAGGAGCAAGTAGTGGGCGATGACCCAAGACCAGTGCTCATCGCGCATGCCTGCAGGTCAAACGATGGGATTCTTGGGTACTGTCTCGTCTTCATCGCTGAACTCCTCCGCCTCGTCCTCGCCACTAGCTTGGTCATCCTGCTCGGCTTCGCTGTCAGTGCTGTCCTCATTGTCATTCTCGCGTTCTGAATCGGACTCGTCGCTCTCGTCCTCCGACAGATCGTCCTCCTCATCGTCGTCTTCCGTCTCTTCGTCGTTTGAGACGTCCTGCTCGCTGGCTGTATCGTCTTCGGTGTCCGATTCGTCCACATAATCGCCGCTGTTATATGGGAACAATGGTGCCCTGCACATCGGACACTTGCCATTTCGCCTCTCATTGCCATTGATGGATGCTTTCAAGCAACGCTCGCCGACGACATGGCCGCAGACTTTGATCCTCATCGCAAGTTCGCCATGCGGAGGCGACATGTCAAAGTCTTCCGTGATCTTAGCGCACTGATATGGTGGCGCCAGAGCTACGCAATCTTGCAGATCTGGTACATACTCCTCGAGACAGACTGGGCACGGATCGAGGTCAAGGATGTCGTTGATGTCGGAGAGGACGGTAACGTCCTCGTTGAGGAATGTCGCGCCGTAGCATTGGTAGCACATTGTTACTGTGTGCTGGCTGTCGATGTTTGTAGAGAGAGCAGGTTGTGGAGATGCTTGAAGAGAGAGCAGGTCGTGGAGATGCTTATCCTTGAAGATAGAGCAGGTCGTGGAGGTGCTTGGAGAGAGAGCAGATCGTGGACTTAGTGTTGTGGATTTGAAAGGCGGACGGAGTTGACGGAAAGAACGGTTGCCATGTTTACGAAAGACGTGCCTCTAGGCGAACGCGTCGAACTTCGACAGTCACAGCGAGATTCGCGATACCCTGTGACATGGTGGTGAGAAGTCATATATTGACTTCGACAGGGGTCATGCCAGTGCATGGCCGGCAGAAAGGTCTGTGTACAAGGAAAGGTGATGCGAACGCTGAAAGGGCTTCTTTCGCAGCAGCATTAGTCACAGTTGGGGTTCCACTGTTCCTAAGAATCAAGAGTCAGTTTGGGTCATCGCAGCGATCTGAAGTACATAGAGTCGACTATGGCTTGTTACGCACCGAGATTGGCGCAATCAATGACAATGAGGCCATTCGATTGCGTACGGCAAAGACACAAACGAATGGTTTCGTTGGCTATTGAACTTCTGTTGCATTGATCAAACTTGATACAGTGATCCAGCCTCCTCTCCTTCACGTCCTTGTTTCATTCAGCTTTTACGTGCCTTGAGATCCGGGTCCATGCCCACAAGATTATGCTCGCATTTGCGCGGCCCTGAAGCCAGGCCATATTCGCCACACGTGCTTGTCCCGTGGTTCTCGACGTTGAGGATCTTGCGACACGCATTATTGGAAACTGTCGCTTCGAGGATCAGACTTCATACCTCAAAACCATCCTATGTTGAGATGCCACCATCTCACAAAGTCCGCAAGTGTGGTATCTGTTCCCTCCATCGCGGTCTGGATCGCGTTGCCGATGACCTGACTATTGATCTTGGGGAATCCCTCCTTCCCCTCATGCTCCGCTAGACGCCAGGTCAATCTGCGAATCAATGTAGACTGGCTGTCGAACTCCCAGACCATGTCTTGGACGGTCTGGTATTGGCTTGTGATTTGGTGACCTTGTTGTATCGGCATGTTGCCGGCTTGCTCAATTGGCTGGAGGTTGACCTCTTGAGAATGTTGCTCGTCGCCAGTGTCGCCATCACTTTCTACATCACCAGCCTCCTCATCGATTCCGTTACCATCGACAAAGTAATGTTCCGCGTTGTCATCATCAATATCATCAACATCCTCCTCGTCCCAGCCGACTTCCTCGCTCTCCTCTTCAGTCTCGTTCTCAACAATAGCAAAGTATTGTTCCGCGTTGTACTCATCAATACTCTCATCATCCTCCTCGTCCCAATCGACTTCCTCGCTCTCCTCTTCGGTCTCGTCCTCAAAGTCGAAGAGGAAGTTCCGATAGATCGGACATCGCCGGTTTCGCTTGTTGCCTTCGCGCACATGTATGTTGAGGCAACGTCTCCCGAACACGTGCCTGCAAGTCTTGATGATCACTGCACCCTCAGCTGAGTCTGCTCCCGTTCTGTTTGCGCGCGAGCGGTCGACGTAGCTCTCCCAGCAGATACTGCAAGCCCGCTCGTCCTCCGCAAGATCTTCGATGAGCATCGATTCAATGCCATGTCGAAAAACCTTGTCTGCTTCGCAGTCGTAGCACATCTCGTTCGTGCGTCTAGGCCCGCGGTGGGGATTGTTGTTGTGAAGATAATGTGGAAGATTTTTGAACGGCAATAATTGTGCCGGACCGTGCGGCTAGGACGCTCAACACGGTAGGCCTCGAAGATATTGTCGTTGATCGTGTTGGTGTTGGATGCGGTCTGGTGTGTTTGTTGTCAGTCAGCCGGAGATCACTTTGATGCCTTGGCGCGAGCGGGCATCAAGTGTGGGGCAACTTGCAGGGCAACAGTGCAGTGATGTCAGTGACTGGCGTACCGACGTGCGTTTGCAGGGCTATTTTCGTTTCGAATCCTGTTCAATCTATAAGCATCTCATTCCAGACTTTCCAAAGAGCATCGCTGGTACGTGGGGCTCTATTGAGTACCGGAGAGTCAATGCAGATTGTGGACATGAATACATAAAGCGACACGCCATCAATCAATCTTCGACGACCTGTTATCACACAACGGAGGAGGCATGTGGGGCATGAAACAGTCGAGAGGAATGACACTGTGCAGATACTACTTACTCATACATACGGAGCTCCAACCAAAGATCAATGAGATGCTCTCCACCAGCTACACGCTGCAGAATGATATCGAAGGTTTCCCTTTTACCGTGATTGAGGGCCCAATCGACGATGCTCTCCCGATGTCTAGCGAATTCATCTTGCTGAGCATGATAAAGTTCTCTCAACTTTTCATGCAAGATCTCCAGACCTTCTTGATATCTAGCGTCCCTCCGTGTGATGTTGGTTGTTCTAGCCAGGACTTCGAGTTCAGTGCGCTGCCTCTCTAAGCGTCTTTCAAGATGAAAGAGGTCCCGGAACAACCCTTCGTAACGTACGAGTACTTCTGAGATTGGGTCAATGCCGTGAAACTCCCGCAGAGTCAGCAGTTGCCTTTGACGTGTTCGATTGGAGAGTCGTGGTCCGAATAGTGGTTGTCTACACATTGGGCACGTGCTACTAGAATTCCTGGCCCCATTGACATGATCTGCTAAACATGAGGATCCGAAAACATGTTTGCAAGAGAGAATGCGGTGTGGGACTTCGCTGTTCTCACCGCTTGAGCCGGATGAAGGAGCTCCGAAAGGCTCGAAGCAGATGCAGCATTCCCTCGAGTCTTCGTCAAGTTGCGTAATGTCGACGATTTCGATTCCAGTATTCAAGAATTCCGATGGCGAATTTGCTATCGCCATGTTGAATAATATGTCAGATATTTTGCCGACGGAGACATCATCGTGGAGATACCCATGAAGTACGTTTAATTATGCTCGATGATGCCCTTATGCGGCACAAGGCTATTCTATAGACAATGTCACTGTCTGAATAGCACTGCCTTTGTCCATGATCTCGTGGTCGGTCCTTGAGACCGTAGTATGTCGGCCTCAGCGACAGCAAAGACATGGCTTCTGATGAGAGATGGAGCGGAAGCCTGCGATGGAGCAATCGATGCATGATGAGAGGAGGATGGAGAAAGGGAGTCGGGGAGATCTGGAATCCTCGCCAGTGATTCAACACGCCGATCGGGCCGATCAACTCAAAACAGTTTGTATTGCCGAAACACTGAGTGCTTTATCTGACCGCCAGCTTGAGCCTCTGTCCTCACATCATTGTGAATGCATAAGCAGCACCCAAAAACTGCGTTCCGAACACATCATTGATGTCTCGAGTTGTAACGTGAATGCGAAGAAGAATGAGTCGGCAGATTGGCTGACAATTCCAAGACCGACTTGCCAATGGCAGCATGATCTCGACAGCGATGTCGAAGCCGTTGACACTATGGATATCCATTCCGAATCAATCCAGAAGGTACTGGCAACATCATCATCCTGTCCAATTCAATCCGACGCGACAGTACTTAAATGCTCGTTGAGAGTAGAGGTTTCCTCAATCGCCGGAATGTGCTGGAATAAGGATACCGCATACCCATCTTTCGTGTGACGTTGCACGACATGCGCTCCATGATATTTGATATTCGCGAGGAAAAGAGGTCTACAGTGCTAGATTCGACTCGAAGTATGCCGCACTGGCTGCAGCATGGGCGAGGAAAGAGCGTCCAGGAAGTGGTCACAGAACATTTAAAGCGCCATCGCTCCTTCCACAATCCATCAATGTCAACCCTTACCTGGCAAACTTCTCCCTCTCACCAGCAAAAATCCGTTCGCCACATCGCCGGATCATCAGAGGTCAGCGACACGAAAGCACTAGGAGTGAACAACAGCGTGATCGGCGTCCAGCTATGGTGCACTTTGAGCTCTTGCTTCTGGCATTAGCCACGCTGACGGCAGCGAGGAATTGCCGGTGCGGCTTCTCCGTGAACTCCACCTCAGACCCGCAGCACCAGATCTTCATGGACTACCTCGAGTCAGACTTCACGAAAGGCAATTGGGATGGCTGGACCCCGCAAGAGTGGTACATTGAACAGACCAAGGCGAGAGGACCATACGGCAAGATCGCGTCGTCGAACAATGTTGTCCTTACGGGGGAGGGTATGCAGTTGTGGGTCAGGAAAGCAGTTGACAATGTGATCTCTACGTCGGAAATCGGCTCGAAGCGCACGGATATGGTGTATGGCACATTCAGAATGAGGGCGAAGATGGGCACAACGAATGGCACATGCGGGGCTATGTTTTGGGTGAGCACGATCAAATAAGATGTTGAACCAGAGCTGACGAGAGAACTCAGTACCACAACAACACGCAGGAGATCGACATGGAGTTCCTGTCGAAGGAGTTCAACGAAGATGACCGCAGCAACATCAATCTTGTCATCCAGTCGCCCGAGTCTCAAGCGAATGGCTTCAATGCCAAATTCACGCCGGGCTTCGCACACCCCGAGCTGTCATTCAGGCCTGACGAAGAGTTCCACGAGTACCGCTTCGACTGGACACCCTCAGAAGTTGCTTTCTATGCTGATGGGAAATTGCTACATGTCATGACAGAGAGAATTCCGGATAGTGGTGGACATATGGTCTTCAATCATTGGAGCAACGGCGATCCAGGGTGGTCTGCTGGACCACCTTTGCAGGACACGTGAGACTGTCGACCATGTTTGAAGCAGAAGAATGCTAATTCAGAAGCAGATACATGGTTGTGTCTCACGCGCACTTCTACTTCAATACGAGCAACGAAGCACGCCGAGACTTCTTCAAGAACGAGTGTCCGACTTTTGATGCGTCTCAAGTCTGTCGTGTAGACAACAAGCACATCACTCAGGCTCTCATGCCGCCGATCGGAGCAGAAGGTAAGCGTCCCTCACATCCTTAACAAATCACGACTCTGACAGTGGTCGCGTGCAGAGAAGCAGAGGATGACCACAATCTACATCGCTGTTGGAGTTGTGGTCGGACTAGTTCTCGTCGGCTTCATCGGCTGCATGGTGACCATCCGCCACTGGGTCGCGTTGAAGAATCGCATCGGACGAAAGCTAAGTCGACGACAGAAAGGGGACGCCTCCGATGCGCAGGAGATGACAGATGGATTGCGATCGAGCACAAAGACGCCGGACACTGAGCTTGAGTCGCAGGTCTCGCCGATGAAGAGCGAGCATACACGAGGATGATTTGTGGCAATCTGTCGTGGTGGATTAGATGCGGAGCGAAGGGCACCTTGCCATGCAGACCTGTTGCATGCTCAGCAGCATCGCGTGTTACCTGTCACGCCTTGCTCAAGATGGTCTCAGCATCTGGCAAGTAAGCATTGTTCATGTTGAAGAGCATTATGTAGATATGAGATTCTACAATCCTGCATTTTCTCCCACCATAGGGCTTTATTGATCAAGTGCACAGAGCATCTCGTGTAGATGCTGCCGCATAGTACTACGTACCAGCGGTGAGCTGGCCCAGCATTTATCGTTCGTGACGCTGAAGCGACCTGGCTGGATGATTGAGTCGACTGTCTGGATACGATTGCATGACAGCTTTCATTTGCCGTCGCTGCTCTTGCCAGCCTGGATGGCAGCCTCAAGGTTGTCTAGCCGCCTCGACATCTCATCCACTACATAACATCAGTAATTCTCATCAACCACTTGGGGGTTTGTGAACATACTCTTGCCCAGCAACTCCTCACTAATCGTGTTGAACTTCGTGCCGAGCTGGTTCAGCAAATCATCAATCACGACACTAAGCTCCTCTGTGGCCTTGTTGTCGGTGTCGGCATTTATTTGATCTGGTTTGGCCGCCTTCACAGCAGGAACAGGTTTTGTCAGCGTTATGTACGTGAACTTCGCAATCTTAAACAATTTGCGGATAATCGGCTTGGAAAGTGCTTTGATGAACATCTTCATGAGCACCTTCTGGCAGATCTTCCGAAAAGTCTTCCAAAGAGTCGCCGGTACAAGGGAAGCTGGAAAGGGCATGATGATCAATGAAATCCAGATGTAAACATGCACAACTCCATTCAAGACTGCTGAATGGGGCACAACGGAATAAATGATTGAACGCTTTGGCACCGTGAGCTGAAGAATTGGAAGGGAAGCCACTCACATCCACAGTAGATGATCTGCCTGAGTCGTTTGCTGGTGGAGAGGCCAGTGGCGCGTTTGACGATGGCATGATGAAGATGTGGTGTTTCTTGCAGGTATTGGTGAGATTGATCTTGTAGTCAGGCGAAAAGATTGGAGCCTTTGTAGGACTTTCCCTCGCTATCTGGATGCCACAATCTCAATGCCCGCACCGTGAAGTGCCTTCAGTCTCGCTGGTGATGACACCTAATTGACCGACTTTTAAGGTTGTGTTGCTCCTGCCGTGATGGCAGGGAGTCAGGGCAGGTGCATGGCAGGGATGAGGGCGCGACCTTTTTGGTGGGGCGATTTCACGATACAGCGCGTTGCGAAAACAATTCCTTTGTAAAGCACCGAAAACTGTCTCCTCAGCTTCAAATCTTCACCCAAAGCAATCGCGCATTGTCGCACGGATCTTTCATTATTCTCGCGGTGCTGTCTTGCTGTCACATGACTTCCTGCTAGCGCGTCATCTGCCCCGTGGATTGCAGATATCCCGCAACGCGTCCACACCAGACGAACTTTCTTCAACCGTCACTTCAACCCGCACAACGCGTCCAATCTCTCTCGGAGAATTGCTTGAGCTGATCCCAGCATTGTTAAATGCCCGCGCGAAACTCAAGCATGGAGGTCTCGTCGCCTGCAGCAGCGGATGCGCCATCAGCGAGCACACGGCGCAAGTCTGGACGCGTAACCAAGAAACCAGAGCAATACGGCGCAACGACGAAGCGGAAGCGCAACGAAACCAATGGAGACGACGTGGACGGCGATGACGCGTCGGACGCAGACTCAAGTGAGGACGAAGATGGCGAGCCAGACGAAGAGGAGATGAAGGAGAAGCGGAAACGCGCCAGAACATCGAATGCCGCGAAACCAAAGGCGCCGGCTAAGAAGAAGGCAAAGGCTGTCAATGGCGAGCCTGTCAGTCTTGCAATTCGACCTGCAAAGAGTGCGCCAAAACGGAGGAAGCCGCAACAGGCGACAGCAGCGGATGCAGAGAATGTGGGCGGACTATACGGTGAGTACATATGGTCCACCCTTATACACGTATGCTGACATCTTCACAGCTGAGGTGTTCGCACGCGATCAATCTCTTGACGATGCTGCTGCGTGGTGGCTTGGCCGCTTCAACGAGAACGAGAACGAAGCAATGGGCGACCTCTTCAACTTTGTCCTCAAATGTTGCGGATGCGACGCCAAAATCGAGACGGCCGAGGTCGAAGATACCGATCATTTTGCAGAGAAGATCTCAGAGTTGCAAGAGGAGTTCGAAGCTCAAGGTGTTTACGAGTACCCGCTCATCTCGCGAGCAAAGGGCATGCACACGTTCAGGGACAACTTCGTCGGCGTATTCTCGTCTCTGATCGCGACGATGGCCAAAACAGGCCAGCTCTTCACAAATGACGCCTTTGAGTCGGTGCTGAATGCATGGCTGTGTTCAATGACTACTACGGCATCAAGGCCATTCCGACATACATCTGTGGTTGCGTGTTTGAGCATCATGACCGCGCTGTGTCATGTCAGCCATGATCTTGCAGAGATCTCAGGCAAGACGTCACGCCAGGCACAGGGCGAGAAGAAGCGCGGCAAAGGTGCCCAGAACAAGAGTCGCGTCTCTGGCCTTGACCAGAAAGTACAAGAGGCAGTCGAGCAGCGCGAAAAGCTCAGTGAAATGCTGCAGAATTGGTTCGATGCAGTTTTCGTTCACAGATACCGCGATGTCGACCCACGAATACGCGACGAATGCGTTCGATCGCTCGGACAGTGGATCATGATTCTGCCGGACAAGTTCTTCGAAGGCTCATACCTGCGTTACTTGGGCTGGATCCTCTCAGACACCCAGAAAGAGACGCGTCACGAGGTCATCAAGGCATTGAAAGTCTTGTACGATGACGAGTCGAAGCTCAGTGGCTTGCGAACCTTCACAGAACGATTTCGCGATCGATTGGTCACGATGGCAACGTCAGACAGCGACAAAGATATCCGTGCAGATGCGATCAAGCTGCTCGATACTCTGCGAGAAGCGGGCTTCTTGGAACCCAGCGACATTGACAAGGTCTGTCGCTGCGTTTTCGAAGTGGAGCCGAAGATCAGAAAAGCTGTCACGCCATTCCTGGCCGAAACGATCAATGAGCTCTATGCCTCCAAGATCGAAGAGCTCGGTGGAGAGGAGTCGCTTAACGAGAACCTGCCCAATTTGGGAGAAGATGATGACTTCGAAGCCCCACGACTTGAGTGGGTGAAGCTAAAGAGTCTGGCTGAGGTACTGTCCGGGTATGATGCAGAGACAGACGAAGACGCAGGCGATCCACACGCACAGCGAATCGGATCGTCGAGTAACTTCATCAACTCTGCCGAGCAAGTCGAGCCACGCATCTCGCTCATCGCAGAGGCATTATTTGAGGGCATTGAGGAGCTTCATGATTGGGAAGTGCTGTCCGGGTACTTGCTCTATGATCATTCCCAGACCCCGTCCGAAGATCAGAATGGCATCACTGAGGATGTTGAGCTGCAGTTCAAGCAAGCATACAAGCTTAATGAGCAGGAAGAAGTGCTACTCTTGGAAGTTCTAAATGCCGCGGTGAAGATGACATTGACGCAAGCTGTGGACGCCGCTGCGGACAAGAAATCGAAGAAGACGAAGGCACAAAAGTTGGAGGCTCAACAGGAACAGGAGGACGCGGCGCGACATTTGGCGTCGCTCATTCCTCGACTGTTCAACAAATTCGGCTCGGCGCCAGAAGCAACGTCCAGTGTGTTACGACTCTACCACATCCTCAACATGGACATCTTCAGAGACCTTGCACGAGATGTTACCGAATACGAGCAACTTCTTGAGGATGTTCGAAAGCAGTTTCTATCACATGCCAATGTCCGCGTTCTGCAGGAAGCTAGTCAAGCACTCTTGCATGCCAGGAACAATGAAGAGCTCATGGAGATTACGGACGGCAAGCTGCAGCAATTGTGGGAAGACACCGTGGCGACATTCAACACGTTGGCATCGACGCGAGACATGACCACACGGGGCAATCTGGTGGATGACATTCTCACTTCGCTCTCCAATGCAGTTGTCAAAATGTCGAATTTGTCCACCATCTCGGACTCAACTGACTATCTGGAGAAATTGCCAGCCGCGCCAAAGAGCAAGAAAAAGTCGCAGACTGAGCCCATTCCTGCCATCAAGTCCATTGTCGCCATCATCGACCGTGGTGTGCCTGGAGAAGACCTTGATCCTGATGTTGACAGTCAAGAGGACGCTCTAGTCTTGCAGGCCTCGCAAGTTGCGAAGTTCTACTTGATGTGGAAGGTGCAGATTGCAAAAGGATTCATCGAGTCAAATGGCTATGCACCACAGGATGTCATGATTGCATTGGCGGAGTTCCGAGACGACTTCCAGGACAAGCTTGTTCAGGCTACACGACGACGAAAGGGTGCGGACGAAGTGCGAGTGTCGCTTGCACAGACCTACTTGGATGTTCACTTGATCTACACTGCGCTCGGCAACTTCAGACCCAAAGCCAAGGCTGCTCAAGCTGCCCGTGAGAGGGTCGCTGCTGGCGAAGACATCGACTTGGATTTGCACACAGCGATGGCAATGGAGATGCCTCGGCGAATGCAGAATACACTGCTGCAGATCTTCGTCGCACTTGAAAAGAGCTATGCTAAGAAAGCTCGCAAGACGCTGGAGGAGAATGTTGATGATGATCCTGTGGATGTTGACGATGCGCCTGAAGACCAAGAAGAGGACGAGACGAGAGAGAAAGAGCGAAAGATGCTTCTGACGCTGCTTGCTGAGCGGAAGCTCTGCGAGTATGCAGCTCTGCTTGGTCTAGGCATCTGGGCAGGTGTGCTGGATGGTGAGAAGCAAGGCGTGTTCGATGAAGATGATGACGAAGAGGAAAATGAGGAAGTGGAAGTCAACGGCGATGAGCCAGCTGCACGACCGAAGCCGAAAAGCAAGTCGAAAGAGCGCAGAGTTGGACTTGTCGAAGAACGTCTCAAGCGCAATGTCAAGCACCTTGGCGCGAATTACAAGCAAGTCATCGACCGAATCATCTGCGAGCACCCAGCAGCAACGAAGAAAAGCAAGAAGGTGGCAGACAAGAAAAAACAAGCCGTACCGCAGAAGTCTGTGACGCAGGCTAAGAAGAGCGAAGCGTTTGTTGTTGAGGATGACGAGGCGAGTGAAGAGGAGGAAGAGGAGGCAGACCCGATCGAAGATCCAGACGCGGCGCCTGCCGAGGACGGTGAGGCCATGGATGTTGATGCAAATGCGGGTGCTGGTGTGGAGAGCGTGCTGGGCGAATGAGCATGTTTCTTTCGTATGCCATGCCGTGCACACTTTGTCGGATACCCCAGCGATCACTCGATTGATGGACAGGCACAGCGGCGGCGCTTTGCTCGGTCAAAATAATGTGCAGATACTGTCGTCGATGTACCATTATGAAGTTCTGGAGGATGCATGTAAGCAAGGGCATGATGCCTGTTGTATGACAAATGATATTCGCTTTCTACTAGCCGGACGACGTTACTGTCCTGGTGTCTTCTCTTCTCTTCTCATTCGCTCTTTACAGACCCAAGTCGACCACTCATCGCAAGAACATTTCGGAAGAACTCGATTTTTGCGTCCGGATGTTGCTCCGCGCCACTCCAGAGGCCACTATTCGCCCTTCCGACGTGCCGAAGCACGTTCTGTCAGCTAAGAATAACTCCATCGATTAGGAAGCGTACTACCGTGCGCAGCTAACAAGGTCGGCCTCACTCTGTCAGACGTTCGGCGGAATTCTCGAACCTTTGCGTATGCCGAGAAGAGCTTCCCGCTCTTGCGTCAGTGTTCACTCTTTCGACGCGATTGGGCTTGGCAATATTGAACTCGTCGACTGCTTTCGGCTTACGCGAAGAAAAATTTCCCATGAAGGTGCGGACAGACTTGCTGGCGGAGATGTGTCCTTGCTGGACGGATGTGGTCGAGCCTGGAAGTTACCCGTTTGCTTTGGGCGACGGGTTCGCCATCATCTCTCTGCGCTCTTGGACGTGGTTAGAGCAACCTCCCACACATCACAGTCCAGTGCTGACAGTGTTGACCGAATACTGGGATCAGTCGATACATCTGTTTGCTCTGAAGGCTGCCATGTTCGGGACGATCTTTGTGTTCTCCCGCATTTGACAACCGGAGTGGGCTCCACAGCGGCGAGGGCTTCTTCTCATATTGTAGGGTGAAGGTACATCCTGATCAATCATGTCTGCCGTGGCGCATGGAACAATTGCCAACGCTCATTCGCACACGCGTGTGTTGCTGTTCTACTCGCCCGCAGCGTCATCATCACGCATTGCGCGATATGTGCCATGGTATTGCCGAGAATGCTTGGGTACCTTAATTCCAAGCCATCGAGATGCATCATATCCACTTTTCTGAGACGTTGGCCACAGACTATATCCAGATCGGACAGCTCCTGGAGTGTTGTGGTATAAACTTTGACCAATGGCAAGCGTGGGCAGACCGGAGGCAGATCATCCAGGCACGAAGGACTTCTCATGCGGGACTAGACACATTTCAATAGTGTCAAAAGAAGGTACGCTGTCCGTTGTCTAAGCTTGCTGGGATGTGTGGTGAAGAATGCTCGCTGACTGCACAGAATTTTCCCCGCAACAGCACCCACATTTGCTCCACAAATACACGAGAAGTGCCCAGACTGTCGCTGTGATGTCGATGTGCCTGGGAGTGGATCCCAAGTCTGCATTAGACAAGCACGTTTGGGTAACGATGTGCGCCTTGGCACTACTCAGCCTTGCAGTCCGTCCGCTGTAGCTCCTTGGCCGTCACGTGTTGGCCACTCTAAATACAACTCAACACTTCGGAGTCTGTTCCTATGTGCTAGCGCTCCCCACTGTTCCTGGTCTAATGCAAGCAGCTATAGGGCTCTGGACGAAACTTTGGGCGGTAATCATGAATACTGACTTTCTGATCGGACTGATCTGACCTGTTCCTGTTCGCTGACCCATCTTATCCGGCGATCCGTATAGACGAAATGTTGTTGTTACCTAAATGGATTTCCTGTTTAGGAAGTATCCAACTATTGCCTTGGAGTTGCTACAAGCTACGTGCCTCGATTCGGGATCGCGACGTCGGATCCAAGACTTGCCATGGTGTTTAGCTCGACTGTCAGGAATGCAGATGTGCATCATCGAAGGCAATAGCATCTCAACAATGCTGGGATGGGGAAACTACTGTGGCATGAGTAAGTTTGGTATAAGAATTGCTGTCCCAGAGTCATACGGTTAGGCACCTTCATTTCTCTTAACTGATATTACTTGTAGCCTGCAGTGCTACCGTTCTATCGTTAATCAGTAATCATGAAGACGCAAACACTCGCTGTGCTGTTTTTGTCAGCGCTTTCTGCTGTGTCTGCTGCACCAGCACCTGGCAGTATGTTCACATGGAAAATAATCATTCCACGATGACGATCATTAACAAATCTCACAGACAGCGTTGCCCACTCGCAATGGGATGGCTCCTATGGCGACTGGAATAAGATGAAGTCGGATGAGAAGAAGCAGAAGTATGATGATCTGCAGAAGAAGTACGAGGAGCTTGAGAAGAAGTACGAGGAGGCAGAGAAGAAGGCAGATCAGTGTATGGTCAAGCCGGCGCCCAAGCCTATGCCTGCTCCATATCCACCAAAGCAAGATGGTCATGCCAAGATGCCAGAACAGCCAAAGAAAGAGGACTACAAGCCAGCCCAGCCCGAGCACAAGCCTGCTCCAGCTCCTGCCCCAGCTCCTCAGCCCAAGAAGCCTGAGCACATGCCTGCTCAACCTCAAAAGCCTGCTGAGCCAAAGAAGGACGAGTGGAAGAAGGAAGGCCACGGTGGATATCAACCTGAACCGAAGCCACAGCCGCAGCCTCAACCTCCTAAGAAGGAAGACGGTCATGGTGGATATCAACCGCAACCAAAGCCTCAACCTCAACCACACAAGCCTGAAGAGCCAAAGAAGGACGGCCACGGTGGTTATGCTCCGAAGCCTCAGCCTCAGAAACCTGAAGAGCCAAAGAAAGAGGACGGCCACGACAAGTATCCACAAAAGCCTCAACCTCACAAGCCTGAAGAGCCAAAGAAAGAGGATGGTCACGACAAATACCCTCAAAAGCCCCAGCATCCAAAGCCGGAGCCTCCAAAGAAGGATGATGGCCATTACATGCCTCCGAAGAAGGATGAGCCGATGAAGCCGCAGCCACAGAAGCCAGATGAGGGAAAGAAGGGAGAGGACGGCAAGCAAGACGGTTACAAGCCACCGCAGAAGGGTGAGGATGGCAAGAAGGGAGAGGACGGCAAGCAAGACGGTTACAAGCCGCCAAAACAGGACGAACCTAAGAAGGATGAGCCGAAAAAGGACGAGCCAAAGAAAGATGATGGTCACGGCGGTTACAAGCCTCCAAAGCAAGACGAGCCGAAGAAAGATGAGCCGAAGAAGGATGAGCCGAAGAAGGATGATGGTCACGACGGTTATAAGCCTCCAAAGCAAAACGAGCCTCCAAAGCAAAACGAGCCACCTAAGCACGAGCCTCCAAAGCAAAACGAGCCACCCAAGCAAGAGCCTCCAAAGCAAAACGAGCCGCCTAAGCAAGAGCCGCCCAAGAATGAGCCTCCAAAGCAAAACGAGCCACCTAAGCAAGAGCCTCCAAAGCAAAACGAGCCGCCTAAGCAAGAGCCGCCCAAGAATGAGCCTCCAAAGTACGAGCCGCCCAAGCAAAATGAGCCTCCGAAGCAGAACGAGCCTCCAAAGCAAGAACCGCCCAAGCAAAATGAGCCTCCGAAGCAGAACGAGCCTCCAAAGCAAGAACCGCCCAAGAATGAACCTCCAAAATATGAGCCGCCCAAGGCTGAACCACCAAAGGCTGAACCACCAAAGGCTGAACCACCAAAGGCTGAACCACCAAAGGCTGAACCACCAAAGGCTGAACCACCAAAAGCTGAACCACCAAAGGCTGAACCACCAAAGCAGCAAGAGCCTCAAAAGGCTGATGAGCCAAAGGGTTCTTACAGATTTCGCATGTTCTAAGTGCTATGAATGATTTCAGCTATGGGCAAGAGCCTTCCCTTTATTCATGACTCTGTATGACAATTCACACCCTCAACGGGCATATATGTAAACATAATCACTAGTACATAATTATTCCTAACAAGATTTGCCTTTGAAAAGTGTCTGTTTTCATAACATGTCACTCATCACCATGTTCGTGTTTGTTTCCTGAAACGCAGAGTCTCGAAAATAGCCACCATGGTCGCATCATCATTTGTGGGTCAATACTTCATCAACCCAGTGCACATTCATCTTTTTCTCATTTCGAAATCAGCATACATTGGAACGAAGCAACTCAAGAATACATATCAATTGATCTTCACTTAGTACTCATAACCAACAATTCGTGCGTCCAGTTGTGCCTTGCGATCAGCCCGTCTCTGCGAGACGAAGCGGTCAAGCTCGGCAGGTTGAGCCATCTTGCGATGTGCATCGTCTTCGCCGGTCGACGTCCGAAAGCATGGTTCCAAAGACCTATCAAGCTCGTGGCCTCCTTATCGAACTTTGTGACGGATTTGTCCGTCTTGATGTGACGTGTAGCATCCCAATAGACCGTAGCAGCAGAGCGTTTTCGGCTCGCATCGGACATCTCGATCTCATTGACAAGACGACGTTGAGCGTCCGTCGACATGGTAGCGAAGTCCGGAGCGACTCGAGCATGCAGTTTTGTATGCGTCGCTTGAGCGCTTGATCCAGAGCGGCGACGCTTTGCGTCATTGAGCTCGGAGGCCATTTCGCTGAGCTCATCAACTAGATGCTTCGTCATGATCCTAGAAGAAGTAGCCTGTGGAGAAGACGAGCGCGTGGGGTCGACAGTTTCGATCAGATTAGTGGTGCGTGAGCTCGTCTTCGTTGCCTTGCGGCCAAGATCTGAAGTCGGTGAGGTGGCCTCCATTGGCTTGCGGTTAAGATCGGTCGTCCGAGTGTCAGGCCTCTGGACGTCGGGCTTGCGGGTGTCGAGCTGGTGAGCTTGAGGGCCATCTGTCTCTTCGCGCTTTGACGGAGACGGCTGCGGTGGTGTTGGTGGGGTTGGAACTGTATCAAGAGATTAGGAGCTGAAAGGAGAAATTCTGCGAGAGACATACACCACGAGAAGAAGCTATTGAACATTGGAGAGAATATTCCATGCTGCGTCGCTTCTTGCACTAATGATGAAGCAAGAGCACGGCTTCGGCGGTGATCTCTTCAACAACACGTTGATCGAGCTTCCATGCCGTGCCTTCCGAACCATAAAAGCATCATTGGGTCGACGGGATAATAGCAGAGTAATAGCTGGCAATATGTCAGTGTTAAAAGCTGCGGCTTCGCATCCAGTGACTTTGCGCGCTCAATTCTGTTATTTGTTCCTTGGTTGGTCATAGTCACCTGAGTCCGAAGTATAATGGCTTTGTTCTCAACGACAGTGCGCAAGTAATGGCAATGTCGAGTTCTTGTATGTATACTTAATCGAAGAATCTTGCAGGATCTTGAGCAATTCCCAGAATTCATTATCACCATGGCTTCGATCACTCGTGTCTCGACTCAGCCTCTTCCCAAGACGCCGATGGAATTCTTCATCAGCGGGACGAAGGCGATTGAGAGGGAAGACCTTCCAGAGGATGAGCGCGACTGTCCAATCTGTCTGGAACCTTTCGAGTTCGCTCGTGATCGTCCGCCTGGTGCAGAGCCGCCTCAGAGGGTCATGGTCTGCTCTCACGTGTTCGGTAGCCGGTGTCTGATCAAGCACATTACTGGGGGTCCGCCGTCGTCTCAGCACTGCCCTCTCTGCCGCGCACGTCTGTTTCAGCCCGAACCTCGAGAAATCAAAGACCAAGAGCCGCCTGAAGAGTTCGTGCCACGAGGGACTTCCCGTTCAAGCGCACAGATTATAGCAGAGGCCGATGCCCTCATTGCCATGCTCCAGCGTGAGATCTCCATCCTCCGGGAGCGACAGGCGTGGTGAGCATCTCGAATTGCTGCACTCCATTCCGACTAACCCTGTGAACAGCATTCATCGGATTCGCGCGTTGGGCAACAGATTGGCGCACTGGCCAGTGGCCAGCATCGTGAGCCCGGCCTTTCGGTAGTGGGACCGAGAAGAGATGGTGATAATGATTGGGTAGGTGCGAGACGGAAGCTACATGGTGCATTTCGATCGAGTTCGTGAAGACTTGCGTAATGGGCGAGGCTTTCGAGAGTCGTGATTGGAGCACATGCCTACTAGCTAGGCCTTGTCTCTTCCGCTGGTCAGCTGTGCTTCATGTAACACTGGATATGTTCTTGACTGTCAAGTTGCTAAAGCGTCCTAAGCACGCCACTGATGAAGATTAGATACCACAATGAAGAACAACTGATCTGCAAGCAAGATATCCGTGCCCAATAAAGACGTGACACCATCCAAGCTTTCGTGATAGAAGTTAATGCAGATTCTGTTTTAACATTAGTAACGACAAGTTCTCATTACAGCGTGTAACACTCACTGGTATCATTCGAACAGCTGTATCCTCACTTCTCATTCGCCTCGTCATTCTCTTCATGCCTATACAAGCTGACCCTCCACGGATCGGCATACCCTTCAACCACACCCCAATCTTGCCTACGCTGCTCACTGGGGCCCAGGCCCTTCCTCAGCAGCGGTCTACTCTTGCCAATCACCACATCTTTCTCCACCTCCTCAGTCTCGCTCGAGGACGAATCAAGCCGCTGTCTCTTGCGCGCAAGATAGGCTCTTCGCCTGCGCCAGAGCAAGATGATGCCTGTGACCAGAAGCGCAATGAAGATAAAGACGCCGATTGTGGCACCAGCTGCGATGCGTGGTTTGTCTGGGTCGTCTTTGCTTCCTGGAAGCGCTGTGACTGAAGCTGACACGGAGGACGTGCTTGTGCGAAAGGATGAAACGCTGGCAGGGCGGACAGTCGTTGAGGAGGATGGAGATGAAATTGACGTCGATGGAAGCGGTTGAGCTGGACCTGCGCCGAAGGTTATTGGTCCGCGGCGAGAACTTGTCTGCTGGGTCTCAACACTCGTCTGGGACGTTGTGGATTGTGGAATGCTGACTGCAGCGCTCGAGATCGTTTGCTCGCTGCTACTACTGCTAGCCCGCGTTGTGATCGACGATGTGCTCGTGGTTGTCGAAGTCGGAGGTGTCGTGGTTGTAGTGCTACCTCTCCAGGACGATAGAGAAGTCGATGTAGTGACCTTGTTCACAGTCAACGTCAGTGGCGGAAGTACAACAGATTCCAGCGAGAATCCGGCCTCTTGTGAGGATGTTGTGGCAAAGATCGCAGCAGAGAGCCCACTTAAGCCACCACTTGATTGCGGGGGAAATATCGTGGAGATTGCCGTCAGTGCATCGAGCGCATTTGTTGGAATACTTTGCGTAACTCCGGTGAAGCCAAAGATCATGTTGTCTGTCAGAAGATCACTGATGGCGGTGGCACTTGCCGAGAATCTGCCAGATCTGGATCTCGGAGTACCTGTAGCCACGCCCGCAATCGCTAGCGAGAACGCAGCTGAGGATGTTGATGTGCTGAAGGTGAGATCTGCGATAGCATCATGAGAGCTGCCGGTCGTGAAGGCGGTGATGATGCTGCTCGTGGGAGACGTGCTGTTTGACGCAGGCGAAGCGAGCCATGTGGAGGGTGGACCATCGTCGTCATTTTCGTGCTCTGTGTGCGGCGGGTCCCCATCATCGTCGTGCCGATTGTAAGCGACCGCATCCATATCGGCCACTTCCACTATGCGAAACGGAAGGACAGGCTTGGTAGCGCTCGCGTAGACTGTCTGTGCTCGCGTTGCTGTGGCATCTGCTTGCTCAGCGAAAGCATCGCGCGTCAGTGGGATAACAGCCATCATGAACGGGCACAAATGGAGGATAGGAAACATCTTTCATAGTAGACACTAGGAGGCAGTAGAATCAAACAAGATAGATCCAAAGTCCTGAGTCCAAGCCTTTGTCAACATTGTGGTCGTATGACTGAAAGACGAATGTCTGCAGCCTGCTTCTGCTGCTCCATGATGGTGTCGCTTGCGTGTGACTGAACTTCTCAGCCAGCTTGCATGCGAAGGCAGAAGAGCACAATCATTTCGACGATCTCGGAGACGGCATCTTCAAGTTGTCCAGAACGTGATCAGACATTGGAAGTCCGCATTCTTCATTTCCATGCTCTTGTTGCTTTATGAAGAGCGTCCAAGGGCAACATTCAAGAGCGCGTCAACCGTCGCTTTGGTCAATCTGGCATTGCTGGACGGCTAAGACAATGAAGAAGGTCTCTCTGCAATCCGATCGGCTTGTCAAATACCTCTTGTGACGCACGCCTTTCGACCGCAAGATTCGAGGACCTGGCTGGAAGCACGCCACGAGATCGTAGTGCGATACTACCCATCTTATAGCTCCGATCACACTCGTAGTGTCAAACCTTAAACGCGATCATCACGTGTAGTTCGCGACAATCTGAAACACATCTCGCTAACAGAAATGCTAAACAAAGCCAGCTCCTCGAAGGTGGTGATGCTTCACGAAGTTCGGTCCCAGAATCTGTGGTAGCACGTCACTCTAATATTAGTGCATTTTGCGATTGCTCCGCCGGCTCGGATTCTTCTCCTGAGCACATGGTGATCTGGCGCCGTATCGATAGAGAATTGATGAGGATTCGCAAATTTTCTTCTGGCGCTGGAGATGTCTTCCGTGAGTGCATGGTTTGGCGGCTGTTCGTGTGACGTGGGGTGACAGATTGTTTCGGCGCGTCTCCAGCATCATGCTGTAGCTGCCTCCATGTTGTACTAGTCGGATAGCAGCCTCCGTGACATTCAAAATCCACAGCGCCTGCAGAGTGTGCACTCGCAAGCCTTCCGAATTGGAGAAGCGCCCGTGGCAGTGGTTGACCCGGACGGCACAAACGAACGCGTGAAGAAAGATCTCAGCTCACCACCGACCGAATAGGAGAATTAGGCATGAACGAATCAGCGGCTACCAAAGGGTCCTGTCGTGCCTTATTGCTTGAATCGTAACGATGTAGCAATAATGTCGGGCACTGGATCTGCCCGTATGGCAAGCACCATAGCACGAAACCCGTCCGTACACATGCATGCACTCTATTCGAGACAGCAATTGCGGAGAAACTCGAGCGGCGAGCAGTCGCAGAAGAAAGGAAAAAGTGGTGGTTGCAGACGAAACAGACGGGCGCATGGCTTGCCGGAGCGGCTAGGCTGGATTCAGCGGCGCTAGTGCCTGGCCCTTGCCTTGCTCGGATGGGGTGGAAAGCGATCTTCAGTCAGGTCACCAAGCGCCAAGCAGGAGATGCAGGAACAAGAAAGGAACACTTGCAGATGGAACGATTCCTTCTTGCGATTCAGACACCACATTCTCTCTCTTTTGTCTCTCTCGTCTCTTCTCTTCTTATTGTTGTAATTGTGGGTGGAAGGGACAATCGCTTTCTTTGAGCGAGTGAGATCTGAGCCCTGCAACAATTGAGGCAGGCGCGATTCCACATGTTCTGGTCTCCTCCTTCCGGCTCGGGATGCGAGATCTCTCCACGATAATCCTTCAGGGACGTCGCAAAGACAGCCAGAACACAACATGTCGCTGAGCGGCCTCGACTCGCCTGCTGTCGAGGCAGCTGCCCGGACAGTCTCGCAGGAAAGAGGAGCATGGTACGTTCTACAATCTCTGCTCAAAGACGTGCTCCACTTTTTTTCTGGCGTGGAGTGAGATGAGACTGATAATAGTGATTGCAGGTTTCTGGTTCACTATACCTCGCGTGACGAAGTCGATGTGCTTTCGCAAGGCGCGAAAGGCGTCTCAGAGCTGCGAGATGCGGCGGAGAAATACTACAATGGCGGTGACGAGGCGGACACGAAGAAGGGACCTCTGTTCGGCATGATTGACTTTAGGCGGCGGAAGGTGCTGATCAAGCTGGTGCCTGACGACACGTCGCGACTGGTCAAAGGTATGAGATCTGAGGAAGGTGTGATTGCAATGGCATGAGCTGATAATTCACGACACAGCACGAGTGCAAGTCCACTGGGCAAGTGTGACCTCGCGGTTTCCGAATCACGAGAGCGTGCTTGAGCTTACTTCGTCTGATCAATTGACCGAGTCAAACGTGACTGCGCACATCGAGTTGCATTCCGGGCGATCATCGGCAGGGTCGAACAAGAAGCCCGTGCTGGACGGCATATCTGAGGAAGGAGCAGAGGAGAAGGTGTCACCACTTGTCTCAGGCAAGAGCAGCTTCGTAGCGAGGACAGAGGATGGGGAGAACCAAGTTTCGCCTCTCAGTGGCAGCATCGACACCACTCTTGACCACTCCAAGCGCATCTCTGCACTCATCAACAAGACCAATGCCACGAGTGCAGCGTTGCAGGAGTCGATGACTGGTAGCTCGTCGAAGGATCTTTCGCCTGTTCCAGAGGTGTCAGTGACGTCGACTTCGCCTGCTCTGGACGCGACTGCCGACTGGCAGCTAGATCGAAGGCCATCGACAGATGCTCAATCCATGCTTGACATGAGCACTCGCCGACTGTCAACTCAATCTGGTCGACCATCTACCGCAACAGATTCACTATCACTCTACGAACTCGAGTCTTTGTATAAGCCCAAGATTAAGCTTGGTCCACGACCAGCAACTGCATCTCGACCTTCTTCGAAGAGCTCAACTTCTGCAGCATTGCCATCAGGACTTCGCGCATCAAGACCACCAAGCCTACGACCAACATCACGTGGCTCCACACACTCAGCATATCGAGCACCTCCTCCACCGCCCATACCCGAGTCTTCGCCTCTGGACTTTGTGCAACGACCGCGCTCATCCGGTCAAAGCGTGAAGTCGTTACCCGCCACGCTGCCCAAATCACCTGGCATGACGCGCGAGAAGCAACGCCTAATGAAGTTTCGGGAAATGTACAAAGAGAAGGAGAATAAGCGTGTGGCAGCACTGGACAAGGCAAAAGCGGGCGAAGAGGCTGGATCTGAAAGCATCAAGACGACCGAGTTGACAATTCCTGAGGTCGAGGTGGAAGAGATGCCACAGCTGAGCGCGACAATCTCGAGTCCATCCGAAGAGCTCTTCCCGCGCCTGTCTGTGATCTCAGAGGCGAGCACAGTCACAAAGCCTACGCCAGCAGCAGAAGCGAAAGGACAAGAACTGGAAGCAGCGATCATTCCAGAGGAAGAGGAGGAGCCAGAAGCTGAAGCAGGTGCAATCACAAGCTCTACCATTGCAGAAGAACCCCTGCCAATCGTGTCGAACACCGAAGATGAACCTCGCAAGTCAGACGAATCATCTGCCCTTCCAGCATCTTCGCCTACATCGTTTATGGATTCGTCAGAGATGACGAGTTCCACGGCCGCAACGAGCGTGATGGACGAGAGTGAGAATGAAGCGTCAAAAGAGGAGGCCGACGAGCGTAGGCAGACCATTGTCGAGACGCCAGTTCAATCGAAAGATGAGGATGAGGACAGCCAGAGCTCCACACCTACTGCAGCTCCGGCAACCGCGACTCCCGAACCACGCAAATCTGTCGACGACAAAGAGCGTAGACGCGCGGCGATGGCGCCTCTCACAATACCAGCACCCGATCATCATGATGTTAGCGAGACCGAATCGCTCGCCCACGATGATGATCTTATGGACGAGCTTGATGGTGCAGAAGTGCAGGAAGCGTTCAGTGTTTCCGTCACTAAGAGCCCGATCACGCCATTCTTCCAGCGTAGACCAAGCAGTGCTCACACACTCAATTCGCCTTCGAGCTTTGTTCTGAGTGATAGTGGTACGCCACCACCTTTGCCCAGTCCATTGCCCGCAGGCATGTCTCCTACTGGGTCTCCGAATGCGGATGTTCTCGTGAGACCGAATCGCTCGAGGACGACTTCTGGAAGCATGCTCAAGGATGAGCTTACGGCAGCAGATGGCAACAGCATCAAGAAAACCGAGACCAACAATGCCGAGGAACACCCAGAGGCAAACCGCGAATCGGATCACCATAGAACGACCATGACTCCAGAGATCTGGAGAACGAGTGCAGAACCTGTAGATGAACCTGTGTCGTCAAAACGTCATCCGGCACGGAAGTCAAGTCTGCCTGCGGAGAGCAAGATTGTGCGAAGGAAGTCATCAAGAAGTTCATCTGCAGCAAAACTCCTCGGCTCACGAGACAAGTCACCATCAAGCGCCTCCGCATCTCGCAAGTCTTCGGCCACACTGCTCAGTCCCAACTCGGACGATTCGCTGTCTGTGCACAAGAAGCGTGTGGGCACGGGAGTCGCGTCGAAGATCGCAGATCTGCAGCGTAATTTCTCCCGAGGATCTTCAGCGGCTACATCACCAACCGCTCGACCAACAAGCAGAAAGTCGTCGATGGTATCTGTTCGTGCGAGCTCGATCCAAGATGCAGGTGAGCGCACACCGCCGCGAAGTGCGCATTCACACTTCCGCGATGAGCATCTCTTCCGTGGTCGTGCAATGAGCAAAGGCTCCATGCGAAGCTTGGAGAGCAGGGACACAAGAACGAGCACACCTCCGCGGAACAAGTCAAGCGGCAGTGTTGGACGACTGGACAGCAAGCGCTTCACATCCTTCAATAACCCAGCTTTGGAGGTCAGCTCGAAGCCTGATACCATCCAGGTGAAGGCAACGATCATCCGAACAGATGTGGAGCGATCGAACTTGGATGCAAGTGGTCTGGGATTGCAGCATACGCCTGTAGAAGGTGAGCAGTCACGGGTGATGAGGGACGCAGAGCCAAGCTATGCGCACCCACGAACGAGCGTCATTGTCGAAGAGCCGCGAAGCCCAGCGCGAACCAGCATGGACACTGCTCACCGACGAGCACGATCGTCGATCTCCTCTGCTTTGGGTCTGATGGGCCTGCGATCAAGCTCACCTCATAGATCATCCAATCCTCCCGAGTCTCCTGTCATCTCGGACGGCAAGCGATCTGCCAGAAACTCGATCGATATGTCCTCTGGCTTGCGTGCACTTCGACGAAGGGCTAGCTCAAGCATGTCTCGCTCGCCTTCCGTGTCGAGAGGTGATTCAGCTGCTCGCGATGGTCGATTCTCGCCATTACCACCTACGCCCAAGACATCCGTCTCCTCGCACAGCGCCCCAAATTTCGCACGCAGCATGTCGAGTTCCAGTCTGGAGAGTTCAGCTACGAATGCAACAGACTATGAGGGCGACAAGAAGGATCACAAGAGGAAGGGCAGCCGAGCAAGCAGAATGCTGAAGCGCATGAGTAATAGCATGAGCTCTGTCGTTCGTGGTGGTGAGAAGCAAGGTGCTGGTGGTCACCATCAAAGCAATGCTGTGGAGACCGTGGAGGAGGAGAAATGGGTGGGTGCTGAGCTTGGCGAGATGAATGTCCAATTTCCTGATACTTTGGTAAGCATTGCCTGACATTTTCCTCACTTGACAGGTGACACTAACCTCACCCAGCTCTGGAAACGTCGTCACCTCGAGATTGACACTCAAGGCTATCTAATCTTAATTCAACCACATGACACCGCGAAATCCAAGGCCCGCGGCAATGACAAGATGGAGCGCAGATACCACCTTAGCCAGTTCTTCCCGCCATTCGCACCAGACATGGAGCGTATGGAAATGCCTTACAGTGTTGTGTTGGACTTCAGAGAGGGCAGTGGAGGGACGCTCCAAGTCGCTGCGGACTCTGGGTTGGGACAGAGTGGAGCGCTGAGAGGTGAGTTCTTCCTCATTCTCAGCAGTGAACAATCGCTAATGATATGCTAGTTCTGAGTGAAGCACACCGCGTGTGCAGCTACTAATTCTTCTTTCTACCTCTTTGAACGGGCGACGACAACGATACCCATTCTTCTTCGCACGATCGCATTTCTGCAGTGCAGCGAGCAGCCAAATCCAGCCGAACAGGCATTCCCATTTGTCCACTTGAACACACTTCCAAGGGCTTCTTGTATTAGCTTCATTTCCGGATTGATTGATTGATGTATGACAATAAGCGAGCAAGCGAGCGGCTGCATTTAGCGAGGAAGGGATCATGTTATCTGGAAGTTCTACTTGATGAGCAGGAAGATTGGAGATGATGGATGGATGGAATTAATTCTAGTAAGCGAGCTGGTGGATTAATTCATTATTAGGGGAGGAGTAGCAAAATCATAACCTCCGGCCGCGAGATCCCAACACACTGCTATTTCCCGTCTTCTTCAGATCACGGCGCCTGCGCCATGAGGGCTGACAAAATTTAGGCTGAACCATGCGACTCGTCTCCAGACTCAGATTCGATCGGCATGAACATCTGCCATGCTTCGTAGAAGTCATCTTCGAAGTCCGACAAGTAGTCCTTCATATGCGCAAAGCAAGCGATTCAGTCGCTACCGGCGGCCTCCACCATACGCTCGATCTTGTCAAGCAGCTGCGCCAGCTCCGTCACGTTCTTGTGTATCAGTGCACGGAGCCTTGCGATCCGCTGGTTGTATCGGTCGGTTCGTATCAAGTGATACAGTCTGCTTCTTTCCGTTTGGAGCCGGAAGTCGTCGTGCTCAGCATCGAGTTGATACATGCGGATCTCGAATTCGATTATGCGTCGCTCCGTTTGACTAATGAGGTGTGCGATGATGGAGGGCGGCCGGTCGTCCCAAAGGATGGCGCGACACTTGGGGCATTTGTTGCTGTACGCTTGGCCACCTCTCACATGATCGAGAAGACACGAATTGCCAAACACATGTCCACAGGTCTCGATGCGAAGAGGCCACTCTGCACTTTGATCATCGAATTTGTCATAGCAGATCTCGCAGCTCCGATCCTCTTCAAGCAGGCTATCGGTCAGGATGGAGGTTGTGCCTTGCAGCATAAATTCGCAGAAGTTGACGAAGTCGGACATATTGTGGAGTCTGGTGGAGTGCTCCAGTTTGTGATGATTGCTGATGCTACTGGGTATTCGTCCGCGCCTATATGCTGCTGACGCTGATTCAGAGTATAATGGGTGTTCTAGACATTTTGGTCGTGGTCTCGGATGCTTTGTACAGAAGCTTTCACCCTCTGCATCGTTTCACTTCGCCACGTAGACACCTGACTTTGCTAGATCATCAACGATCTGCTCATAATAGTTCTCTTTCGCAGTGAAGTCGAGCCACTCCCGCGGCACATCCGTCTTGCTCTCACTCTCCGCCTCGTCTCCGCTCGCATCATCTTCATCGTCCCCAAGCGGCATCAGCACATCGCAGAGTTCTGCGAAGCGCTTCTGCATCTTCTTCACGATTTGATCGTCCCATTCACTGTACCCGTGCTTGACCTCTCTCTTGATGATGACGACGGCCATCATGCTGTCAAATCTCTTCTCGATGCGTTGGAGCATCACCACTGGGATCTCATCGTCATCGCTGTCGTAGTTGATGGCGCGTTTCGAAAGTGGTACATGGTCCGCCTGCTTGAAGGATTCCTCGAGACGCTTGCCGATATCCGCCAGCGCCTTCTTCAGATCCTTGACGTAGTCGCGCTCCTTGGTAGATCGGATCTTCTTGGGTTTCGTGAGGAAGTGGAGTATGTTGTCGATCTTTCTAAGCTGCGCCAATGCCCTTCGAACTCCATCCGATCCGTTTCTGTCTTGCCAACTCTTGCAGTTCAAAATCATCTTCGTACCAACGTCGCTGGATTCTCGCGCAAGCTGGTTTGCACGAAGCCTCAATTCAAGTCGTTGCATCGGACTCAAACGCTCGTGAAAGTTGTTCTCCACAGCCAGCTCCATGTCTGTCACGCCCCATTTACTGATGTTTCGCTCCAGCATTTCAAGCTCGTCTTCGTTGAAGTGCTGTTCCTGGTCGTCTGCATCCAGCTTCGGAGCATAGATCTTCAGCTTGTTGTGAAGGTCAGCGAAGACATCTTGCAGGCGGTCGAGATCATGCTCTTGAGCTGTTGCAGGCTTGGTAGTGAAAGGTTTCGCCACATCCTTGAAAGTCGCGACGCTGGAGCCAACTAGATCGCGGACGTTCCCGCAATCTTCTTCCTCGGAGTACTTGTCGAAAAGCTCGCTCATATTAATGCCATGAAAGCAGAGTTCCTGGAAGTTGGCCAGGGTAGTGGTGTACTGTTCCTTCAGTGTGGAGCTGATCGTTTCTTGTCCGTTGACTTTCGCACCATCGTCTGTCTCAGAATGATGTTTGTGGCTGTCTTTCCGCTTCGACGTAGTCTCACTGTTGAGCGGTGCCGCGTTTGCGTGCTGAGGCGAATCTCGCGCCATCCTGAGTCGGGGCGCGAAGTTATCGGCACTTTGCACCCAGTGTTATAACCTTGCTCGACAATGACTCGGCGAGTGCGCGCAGAAATCGATGTGTCCGTCGGTCGTCTGGATAAAGTTTGTGTTATGTGTGAAGTTGCAGGTAACATCGCTTGAGATTTTGTGGCTGCATGTTTGCAGAGCGGAGGCAGCAAGTTCAGTCACAAATCGCAGAAAGCCACCAAGATTCTTCGCTGTCACCTGCGACTTGTTTCGTGCGACAAGTTACATCATCTCTGTTGTCACCATTTCAGGCTCCGAAGCCCTTTGCGAAAGTGCGTCGTCGCGGAGTTGTTTGATGCGAGTCCACTTTTCGCGGTAGCAACGAGCCAGGCTGTCTGCCTCACCGCGCTGGAAGGCAGCATCACCCAACACATAAGCATGCTTCATTTTTTCGCCCATGCTGCTCACATCATTCTTTGACAACGGTGTCGACAAAGACACCAAAGATTTCCACAACAACTCCAAAGCATCAAGCTCAACATAGGATCGTAGCGACCACGCCCATTGCTGATGTGTCGTGCGCATGCTAGCTGCGGCTTCCAGCACCATGATCGCATTGTGCAAAGTAGTTTTCGGGCCGTCAGAGCTCTTTGTCACCATCAGATGACGACTTAATATCAATCTAACAGCATTGCGTGCGAAGAAGCTGAAAGCGTCGTTGCGCGTGCAGAACTGCAGATATCTGTGGTCAATGCTGACCATGTGCCTATCCAGGAATTGCAGACGCTCGGCAACAGTCGCCAGATATTTGTACTTGTTTACGCGACAAAAGTGCTCGGAAAACACTAATTGCCGCATCGCATAGCTCATCTCGATTCGTAACAGAGCATAGAACATGTCTGTTCGACGGTCGTACGTGGCGATGAAGTCGTCGATTTCGTCGGAGTCTGCAACATACTGGTTCTCAGGATCGAAGGTCTCGCCAGCACGAGGAGGCAATGGCAAATTCGAGAAGGCATCAAGTTCGACATCATCAAGGTTACCTGGCATCCTGCAGCTCCACGTACCCTCCCATACTGTTGGATCAGTCTGATTGTCTTCTGCGATCCCGACGTCAAGAGCTAGTATTTGCCACCAGACTCGGCGCCTCATCTCCTCGTTCGTTCTTTGCGCAACTGTTATGAAGAGTTGGGTTGGCTTTGGCAAAGGCCGGATGTGGATACCTAGCTTCGTTGCAAGTCGCACTGCAATCGCTAGAAGGGCTTCAATCGGTGCAGAAACCGGCGCATGTCGAGCTGTAGTGATGTACAGCACAAGAGCTTGGAGACCGGGGAGTGATGGCGTGTCAAGGAAGTTGGCCCTCATGAGGCATTGTTCTACGCCGAAGCGAAACCTAAGGAGATGAAGTTAGAGAAGGCGAAGAAACTGATGACCCGAATGGCTCTGCTTACCGCTTCAACAGATCTATCTTCGTTGACTTGAATTTCTCGACGCATGCAGCGTCGCCCAAGATTGTGGTGGCTGCAAAGTATACGGCGAAAAGCAAGGTCTCCGTGTCTAAGTCTATAGCAGTAAGGTCTTCTGCCGCAGTTATCAGCTGCTGGTGGAAAGACCTCAGATGGATCAATTTGATCAATGGATCCACATTCTCTGCATAGATACTGTACAGAGACCAGATGTGTGGGAGATTTGGGTGCAAATTCTCCGTCGGGCAAGTCGAGGGTTCTGAACCAAGAAGACTGCATTTGGTGTTGATCGATTCATGCAATACAACAGTAGTTTCGGCAACATCTTCTGAAGGCTGTGGAGCACCCTCGACGAGCGAGATGTTCAAGGGAGCAGGCAAAGCTGGACTAGTTCCATGGCGTCCACGGTATTCGCAAGCCAGCCCGCTCTTCTGGCAGCCACCGCAAGGTCGCTGGCGGTCACATCTCATCCGTCTTCGCTGACAGTGAGCGCATGACTTCTCTCTGCTCACCAGGTAGCGATTCTGGGACGCAGGATAATTGCAATTGATGGATCTCTTTTCGCACACTCTGCAAGATGGAGCCTTTCTGTCGCATTGGATCTTCTTCTCACGGCAGGCAATGCAGGCGTGCGTCGCTCGAGAATTGGAGCGAGTCGCCATCGACTGAATTTTCAGCCATCTTCTCCGGGAAAAGGTGTCAGGCGTGCGCTCTGGTAGGGTGTGTGAATGTGTATCATGACAGCAGAGTGGAAATGCGTCCAGCTTAAAAATTGGTGGAGTTCGGGCCGAACTCCACTCCAAACTCGGCTTCAGATCCGGGCCACGGTCTCAGCTCCAGGTGCGCTCGCTTTCAGCTCCGCTGCGTCGCTTTCAATTCCATGACTGTTAAACCCGAAGGTAACTTTGTCAATCACATCGGCATCATCAATGTTCGAGCTTTGTAAACCTGCTCGGTGACCATGACATTCGATTCCTCCGACAGCATGTATATAATGAGGAGCCGACAGCCTGCACAAAATCATCATCAAACACACTCTTGACTCATTCACGACTACCAATACATCAACACATTTCAATACCATATCAGCTACAAGCAAAATGGCCGGAACACTGAGCAAGATTGTCCTCATCGGTGGCGGCGGCAGCATTGGATCAGTGATCTTGCGCGGTCTTCTCAAGGCCTCAGACTTGACTGTCACCGCCATCAAGAGACCGGACAGCAAATCGACCTTCCCAACAGCGCCCAACCTCACTATTGTCACTTCCGACTTCAGCCACGACTCTCTGGTCTCGATCTTCAAAGGCAATGATACTGTGATCAGTGTCGTTGGCGCCACTGGTATCGCCGAACAGAAGCCTTATGTCGACGCGGCCGTCGCTGCTGGCATCAAACGCTTCTTTCCAAGCGAATTTGGTATTAATGGTCAAAGTAAGACTGTACAGGAGATGACCCCATTCTTCGCGGTCAAGCAAGAGCTGCTTGACTACCTCGTCGGGAAGGAAAAGGAAGGTTTGACCTGGACTGGTCTTATCATTGGTGCATTGTTCGATTGGGTAGGTGACATCGTCCCCGATCCTTCTCCTCAATCAAAGCTGACGGTAGATAGTGCCTCGCGAACGGCTTCATCGCATTTGATCTCGAGAACAAACGGGCTCGCATCTGGGACGATGGTGAGACCATTTTCAGCGGCACCAATGAGGCTGATCTCGGCAAAGCTGTCGTCAACGCTCTCCGCAAACCTGCTGAGACAGCGAACAAGTTTCTCTATGTTTCGTCCGTGGCTGCAAGTCAGAATGAGATTCTGGCCGCGCTGGAGAGCGTCATGTCAACGAAGTTTGAGATCATGCACACGACCACAAAAGAACAGCTTGATGGCGCTCGAGAGGCTTTGAGCAAAGGCGACTTCTCTGGAGGATTCACTATCGTAAAAGCGACAGTGCTAGGCAATGTGCCAGGGCTTAACAAGCACTATGAAGCCGAGGAGAAGGACAGACTTGCCAACGAGCTGCTTGGTATCGAGAAGGTAGAAGTGGCTGAGGTTGTGAGACGTTTGATGTCTGAGGGCAAGTACAATGGTGCATACTTCTAGACTATTGAAGGCTCTGATGCCAGAATTAGAATTCTTTGATAATTGATCATGTTTCCTGCGCAGGAGTTTTCTTGCACATCGCCAGATTGCCGCGTCGCGTCGGAGTTTGGCCGAGGTGGTCCTAGCACACGGCAACCAGCCTCCGGGTTGTTGACGACGTTGAAGTCAAGGGTGCAACGACAGCAGCAAAGCTCTGAGTCTTCAATGACCACGTTACGGATATCAAAAAGGTTCTTGAAAATGATGCGAGGGTTGATGGATAATCACAACGAGGCCACGAGTGAGCAGCTGCCTCGCCTTATCCGTCGAGGCGATCTGCAGCCCGACCGATCGCAAAATCTGACATGACTTCATTTTTGCGCCTCTGGTCCGCCAGAATTGTGTTAGATCAACTCTATCGCCCAGCGATTGGTTTATCAGAGGCCCGCCTCGTGCAGGCAATCGACAGCCGTGAGCGCCACAAGCGAGAAGATTGATCTCGATGACAGCATTTCCAGCACGAAGGTTCTTGGAGGATGTGAACTATATCCGACCCAAAGAGATAGAAAGCTTTCCGGTAGGATTCGATGTCTACTTGTCGCACGTGATGGCCTAGGCTTGATGTCCGCGTTCAATGTCATACAGCCCTCAGGTCTTCCTGATACAGGATCTGGACGTCCACTTAAACGGAAGGGTGAGAATACGCGTCAAGCATGTTGACAATGCAGACAAAGCCGCAGCAAGGTAGTCCATACGGTCCCATCATTTCTTCCATCCCATTGACTTGTGAATCCAGTGCGACAGCGTTCGACCGATCTGCGGGCCATGCACCAAGAAGTCCAAGATGTGTGAGTACGAGTACTCACAGGAAGGCGTCTCCCGACAGTCTGCGATGCGAGCACGCTTGCATTCACTGTAAGAGCTCTTCCGACGATTGAAGGAAGCGACAACTCCAAAGGCGCAGCGATTGTTCCAGCGACTCAGGACTAATGACGAAGTCCAAACGCTTCTCCATCCCCTTGACGAAAATGCTTGCTCTGATGGCGAGAATGCAGGTGCTGACAAGAATGTGCCGACTGTGCAAGAGCAAGAAAGATTACTTGCCGACATAGCACGCGGGAAGGGCAGCTACCTCTACATGCCATTGGTTCCGTTGGAGCCATCGCAAGCCGGTCCAGTAGCTCTACGTGATGGCGATATTACAGAACTGACGACACGCTTCGCCATAAACATAGAGGTCCCTTCGGCAGAGGTGACCAAACTTCTCTTGACGACTTCTTCAACTGCGCTGGAACGCTACTTCACGTATTTTCTAGAGAACAAGCCCATGGTTTCCATGATGAAGTCTTCAATGCCGCATCACATGACACCAGCTGGCGAGCTTCTCTATGCTGCTTGTGCGCAATTGCGTCGATTGGGAAGGCATACGATCATAGTGCCGATGCAAGCGGTAGTTCGAAGCGGTACTATGATGTGGCGAAGAGCCTGTTCGAAGACTTGATTGAGGTACGGAGCAAGGATGGTATCAAAGTCTGCACGTTGCTGGCATTATTCAATATCTTCGACAAAGCGACGCTCGCAATCATACATGTTGGTATGTCGTCAGATCCTGCGAATTTGGAATCACAGCACTAATGCAGTCCTAAAGAGGTCGGCATGAGTCTTGCTCGATATCACGGACTCGAGCAGAATCGCAAACAAGTCGATATGCTACAGTCAAAGTGGATTGACTATCGAAAATCCTGGAGGACGTTGCTCTTCTTCAAGAGTTGGCTTTGCTTCACGCTGGGATACATGGCTGGGGATGATGTGCTATCGGACCGAGGCGTGGAGCCGAGCGACTTGGAGATGCCCAATAATGGTGGGTTGGAAGACCTAATTCAGATCGAGACTGCGAAGATATCACTTCTCAAAGCTCGCATCTTGCGCATCGACCTCGTCTTTCCCAACGTGGCAGCCAAGACCGTGCGGACGATTTCGACACAACTTGAAGACTGGCTAAGGCAGTTGCCGAGTCCCATGCGCCTAGAGGCACTCCGTAATGGAGATGAGATGAGTGACGACCATCGGCGCTCAGTCTACTACGTGCATTTGCTTTACCAGGGAGCTCGCATGCTGCTATATCGCCGAATACTATCGCAGCACGTTGATTAAGCGGCACATGCCAAAGCGTATCGCCAGCAGGTGTTAGACAATCCAGTCATGCTCCAGACTCTGAGAGACGGTCGCAAAGTCGCAGACATGACTTCGCACACGCTACGCATTCTGCAAGACGAGAACGGCATCTTCAAACGGTGCTGGCTCGTCATCATCCAAGCTTTTACTGCATGCACCCTTATATTGTTCGAGGCGGCACAAAAACAGCTCCATGGTATGAGCTCGTCCTGTCTCCACCCTTAAATTCTGCTCGACCTTAGACCCCGTGGCAAAGCGCTTTCACACTGCCTTGTTACCGTACTTCGAGTCAATGAGTGCTTTGCCAGCAGACATTCACAGCAGTGACACGAACTGGCAGCATACGGCTGCTCATGAAGTGCAATATCTATGCGAGATTCCTCAAGGTGGTCCTGAACAAGTCGAGAGGGCGAAAAGCCTCAGACAAATGTTGTGTCGTCCTTTTGGAGATCCTCGGAACAAGACTGGCCGTCTTGAACTATCACACTTGGATTGGCATATGGGTTCGAGCATTCCATTTCACTGGGAACAGAATTTCGAAAGGATAGAAGGCCCAGCTGCTGAGGTGCTTGACATCAGCAAACACAAGAATGCATTCCTCGGCAACAGCTCAAGCCCGTCAGGATGGTCATCACCACCTGCACAGGCAATAATGATAAAGGACTCGGCAGCCTCGCTACAACAGTAGGTGCATAGAGGTGCATGAGCTGAAAGTGCACTTGCTGCACTGCATATTGGCATGGCTTGGCCTCGTGACCTCGATCTCCCATCTAGATCACCATCTTGCGAATTGATCGAAGTCAACTTCAGCAGCTGCTTGGATGTAGCTCTGCCGCAAGGTGCCATGCTTGATTGGGCGATCTATGGTTCTAGAACCGTGATCGAAGGATAGCTCAGAATGCCTCCTAGCGCACCGCAAAGAGCACCGAGATGCAGGTCCCATCTGTCTTTCGATCCGGATATCCAGAGACATAGGTGATGAACATGAAAACTTTTTGAATAAATCCACATCTCGAACCGCGCTCTCGCGACTACCGCTTTTCAGATACGAATCAGTTGTGCGGAGGTACTCACCCGGCACACCAAGAAGTAGCGCGCATTGTAGACCGACCACATACAGAAGGATTGGCGACGCGAAGACGTCACCTTGGACCATAGGTGGATAGGCGACTCCCGTCCCAGCATGCAGGTTGGCGGGACGCTGTGACGCTGGCTCTCCACAAATCCGTCCGCATGGAATCAAGATCTTTATCATCGAGCTTGCGTCTGGCTGGGCAACATCTTGTCGGAAATGCAGCTAGCGCATAAGAGGCCTCATAGAAGCGATCGGACATGTGTCCAGGCCCTAAATATTTGCAATGTTCTCTGCAATTGTCTGAATTCGACGCGGAGAATCTCTCCGCTCAAAGACGGGTCTTTCGGTGGCACTCCAGTAGCGTTTGCGACCGGAGTTCTCTCCCCAGGCAAATGCGTGATATTTGGGGCGGGAAGCTAGATGGGACTACAAATTTTTCACTGTACTGAAATCTCCAGTGTCCAATGGGCTGATGTCTCACCACCCGCCCAGACATGAATATCCAATTATACAAGGTGTTGCAGGGCAAAGTCCCCCACTCTATACGTAAAATGCTCCATCGTCCTGAGGATACAGGCCTTCGTGCCTGACGTGTGCGAGCTCGTCCCAGCCGCCCGAATAACCGAGCACACTACTCCAGATTACGGGGATGGATTGACCTTTTCAGGTGCAAAGTCAGTTTCGCCTTGTGGCCCGTGAGGAGTGTGAACACGAATGCAAGCTGAGATATTCATCAGACTCCAAGTCACCAAGATGTAACCTTATTTCTTAAAGAGGGTTATGTCAGCACTGATAGGAAGTGCTTTCTGAAAGCGGGTTAAGTTTGCACATGATATCTCGCAACCCTACCGCAGAGGTGGCGCGCTGGCCTGACTGAGGCCCGAGCTTCAAGTACAAGGATGCCGCATGCCATTTATGCCTATCTTGCATTAGCTTTCGAAGCCTTGAAGGCAAGCCTCAGGAAGCTGTCGCGTGCGGCGACTCCATCGCGCATCTTGGATGGACTGGGTATAGAGCCGCTTGGTCTGTGTGGGTCCAGGCACGGCCCTGCTGTGCATCCTCACCACCTGAAGACTCTCGGCGGACCTGCTAAGTCGTATTCGCGCATAGCTTGGGATCATCTCAGGTAGTGGCACTTCTATATCTTGAGCTGCCACCCCAGCTGAGATCGCCGCTTTTCTCCTCCATCGCACTTTGCGCTTCACTCATTGCTACAATACATCATGTCGGACGTCGAAAAGGCACCCGGCCCTTATGATGAGAAGGTCTCTGAGCCTTACACTCACAATGGCGAGAACATCGAAGGCGAAGTTCATGAGAACGTCGATTTCCTCCATCGACGTCTCGGCAATCGCCAGATCCAGCTGATCGCTATCGGTGGATCTATTGGTACTGTAAGTTGAACTCGAGAAGGTTGTCAAGCTTCTCTACACAGACATTAATCGTGCTCACCTAGGCTCTCTTCGTCGGTATCAACACCGGTCTGTACCAAGGTGGTCCAGGATCTCTGTTCATCGCATACTTCATCTACAGCATCATGCTTGCGTTCGTCAATAACTGCATTGCGGAGATGACAGTCTACCAACCTGTCTCCGGTGGCTTCGTGCGTCTTGCAGGCGAGTACGTCGACGAGGCTTTCGGTTTCATGGCTGGCTGGAACTTCTTCCTTTACGAGGCCTTGCTTATTCCCTTCGAGATCACGGCTATCTCGACCGTCCTGTCTTACTGGAGAGATGACATCCCAGCTGCAGCTGTCGTTGCCGTCAGCATCTTCCTCTACGGATGCTGCAACATTCTGGCAGTCAAGGTCTATGGTGAGGCCGAGTTTTGGCTATCAGGTGGCAAAGCCATCCTCATCATCTTGCTTTTCTGCTTCACTTTCATCACCATGGTGGGTGGCAATCCACAAGGTGACGCTTACGGGTTCCGCTACTGGAACAACCCAGGCTCCTTCATGGAGTACCGAACTACTGGCTCGCTCGGTCGATTCGAGGGCTTCCTCGGAGCTCTGTTCAACGGTAGCTTCACCATTGTCGGTCCTGAGTACATTTCCATGGTCGCCGCCGAGGCCAAGCGCCCACGTATCTACATCAAGACTGCCTTCAAGACCGTCTACTTCCGATTCATGCTGTTCTTTATTGGTGGTGCTTTGGCCGTCGGAATCGTGTGCTCCGCTCGCGATCCAGTTCTCGTCGCCATCAAGGAAGGCACCCAGTCCGGCTCTGGAACTGCATCTGCCTCGCCATATGTCATTGCCATGGGCAATCTCGGCATCGATGGGCTCCCACATCTTGTCAACGCTCTGCTTGTGACCAGTATCTTCTCGGCTGGTAACACCTACACCTACTGCGCTACTCGTACCCTGTACGGTCTTGCTCTCGAGGGCCGTGCCCCAGCCTTCTTCAAGAGGTGCTGGAAGAACGGCGTTCCATACTTCGCATTTGCTCTGGTCATGTGCTTCCCGTGCCTTGCTTTCCTCCAGCTCGGCAACAGCTCCAACACCGTGCTCACATGGCTCGTAAGTACTTTTTCCCAACGTGCCTGAAGCATTGGAAACTAACACAAACCTTAGGTGAACCTGATCACTGGCGGCGGTATTATCAACTTCCTGGTCATGAGCATCACCTACCTCTTCTGGTGGCGTGCTTTGAAAGTCCAGGGCTTCGACCGCAATAAGCTCCCATACAAGGGCTGGTTCCAGCCATACTCCGCTTACATCGGTGTTATTTGGATGACTTTCGTCCTGTTCTGCTACGGATACACCGCATTCAAGCCGTGGTCCCTCGACGATTTCTTCATCTACTACACTATGCTGATCGCAGCTGTTGTGTTCTTTATCGGCTGGAAGATCGTTAAGCGTACCAAGTTCGTCAAGTCATCGGAGCTCGATCTGGTCTGGGAGGCACCGGCTATCGATGCTTACGAGGCAACCTTTTACGAGCCACCAATGGGCTTCTGGCGAGAGATGCTTCTGCTTTTCGGCATCAAGCTCAACAAGCCAGGTGGAGACGCGCGCCGTGGCAGCGTGACAACCTAAGCAAAGAGATGGAAGAAAACGATTGTGAAGACGAAGACAGTGGACGATGAATAATGAACCATTCGCGGTGCATTGTACATATACAGCAACACTGCTCGACGGTCGTTACGTTCTATACCCCCGAAATACAAGATCAAAAGTGCTTGTCCTTTGTTTCATGTGCCTCGTCGACCTTGAATTCCACGTCCACTATTTGACTTGCCGGAAGCACTCGCAACGATCAAATTGGTTGCACGGTGCTCATGCAACTTAAAGCGTGATATGAATTGTATGATGGCTACACGCTATTCTTCTACCGTCGGTCGCACCATGAACCACCTGAGTACATATTTCACAAACATGGCCATGTCCTCACAATCTAGTCATCGCCGAAGAGTAAATGACGTGGAGCGACCATGAGAACCAAGAGTTTCATTCACGCGTGAAGACTTCGCTTTTTCTCCTGGTCGCAAGACAACAGCGGAATCTTTGCGGGGTGAGCGCGCGATGACGTCCAGAGATCCCTGCGCTCCACCTGCCTGCAGCAGCTCTCCATCTCGGAGCATCCCATATGTAATCATCAAAAGAACGGAATCAGATCCATCATTGATCTTTCTTCATGAATCTTGCTGCAAGACTCACGCGACAAGCTCCTCGAAACTTCCACTCTATCAGGGCAAGCAGTCAAGCTCCGCGAAGGGGAAGTTCAGCGCTGACGTCTTCAACAGCCCTCCATCAGATCGCGCAAGATGCATATCCATTCAATACCGATGTGTACGGATCGTGTTCATTGTCCTGAAATGGATGCTGATGGCAAACAACAGGGACTGGCTCCGGCAACAACTATGCCTACCTGGTGAGCGACGATAAGACCAAGGAGGCCACGATCATTGATCCGGCAAATCCGCCCGAGTATGTCATTAACCCCGTTGTCGCCGGCAAAAAGCCTCAACTGACGACTCATATCTAGGGTGTTGCCTGTGCTCAAGGAACAGACAGATAGTGGCAAGATCAAGCTCGTGAGCATAATCAACACGCATCAGTAAGCGTAATACGGGGACGTGGGGTGACTGAACGCATGGAGCACGATCTGACTTGCATCTAGCCACCATGACCATGCAGGAGGCAACGAGGAGACGGTATGTGTATCTCCGCACTTTCAGCTGCGCCTTGCTAACACATCATAGCTCAAGCACTACAAGCTTCCGATCATTGGTGGCAAGGACTGTGCGAACGTGACGGAGACACCAGCTAATGGCTCAACCTTCAATATCGGCAGCATCGAAGTGAAGGCGCTGCACACACCATGCCACACGCAAGATAGCATTTGTTACTACTTCACAGATGGCGATCAACGCGCTGTGTTTACTGGCGACACCCTCTTCATTGGCGGATGCGGTCGCTTCTTCGAAGGCACCCCAGAAGAGATGCACAAGGCGCTCAATGGCACTCTCGCAAAGTTGCCAGACGACACTAAAGTCTACGTTAGTACAGATCACAATAATCCGAAAACCGACGACTGACTTTGACAGCCTGGCCACGAGTACACCAAAGGCAACGTCAAGTTTGCCTTGAGCGTCTCACAAGATGCTGAAGTGAAGCGACTCGAAGCGCTTGCGACGAATGAGAAGGAAACGCAAGGATTGTCAACAATTGGCGACGAGAAAGTGAGTTGGATCTCAAGATGCAAGTTCGAAGACTGACTAGGTTGTCTTAGAAATATAATGTGTTTATGCGCGTCAATGTGAGTTTGCAGGTGGGAAGATGTTTGAGATCAGACTGACCATATCATAGGACCCAGCTATGCAAAAGGTAACGGGCGAGACCGATCCTGTCAAAGTGATGGGCAAGCTTCGATCAATGAAGGATAATTCATAGATTCCATCGCCCATGTGGAACCTCTGAATGGAAATTGAGTTTTTCACCTCATGATGCCTACAATGGCACCGATTGATCCACTTCAGTCTCAGATCTGAGAGTGCCCCGGCGCAGCACAAGTGCGACTTCAAAAACCTCGTGCAGCAGGAAGCACCTTCAGATCTTTCATACCTTCCGCGTGCTGTTAGTCTCATATTCTTATCACATCATTAACCACCAAAAGTCCTGTGCTTTTCCAGTCACTCATTACACATCAACATATATATACAGATCTAGCAATGGACGAGTCCAGACGAGCTCCACCATACGAAGACGACTTCTCACTTCCAGAGTACGACTACGAGATCCTGTATCTGGAGCTTGCGCAAGCGGTGCGTGGCAAGGACATCGATGCTATCAGACACCATGTCCTCACGTCCAACTACTTGATTGAGATGGAGGAGATGCCGATGTACTTGACGATCAAATATTGCATTGTTGTCGCAGCTTTGCTGACCTCGGAGGACTGGGTGCTTGCGCAGGTGATTTCCATCCTCACTCCAGCCGAATATTTCTAGTACTAATGAGAGCCAGACAGTCCAATGCGTCGGCGAAGCATGTTGGAGGACAATGTTCGAGTACGCCTGCGACCATGGCAATCCCGAAGCGTACCTTCCACTGGCAAACTTGCGCAGCTACCTCAACAGACTCGAAGCAATGCGCGTCAAGGCCGGCGTCCAGTTCTACAAGCTCGATGAAGACCACTTTCGCTTCTCAGATGATCTCTACGACTTCGAGGAGGACGACCCACCACCGGACTACAGCATCTTTGATGAGGACACGCCACCTGCCTATGATGATCTGTATGGCTCGCTGCAGAGGACTGTCAGGCAGTCAAGGAAGAGGAAGAGAGCTTGCACCTTAGAAGCAGCGATGCCGCAGACAAAGGTTGTGGTGCTCAGGTATGCAGGTCCAAGGCCGATCCAGATCTGAGTAGCAGCACAACATTGGAAGAAAAGAAGAAGAGCAAGGACACCATCCTGACGACATTGCTCTACGACTGAGCAGCGGTCACAAGGTTTGTAGAGTTGACATGACTCATGATTCATGATCCATTCACAGCCCATACATCACATCACATCAACATCAGAATCTCGATTAACAAACGCATCATCCTGTCATTCATGAGTTTCCACCCCACACACCCTCCAAGACATAATGCAGGTACTTATGCAGCACCCCCGCACGTTAAAGCCGCAAGCGCATGCACCCCAGAGCCGCTCTTCGGCCTTGCCCAAAGTGAGGCAAGTTTTCCATCCAGCCTTGTTATCTCGGACTTACATCGGCGAGACTAATGCTTCAGAGTTCCTCCACTTCTCCGCGCTGAATATGGTATAGCCTGCGATAACGAAGTCGATCCATTCTTGGTTATGGAGTCCTGAATTGGGGTTGGAGGGAAGTATAACTCCCAGAGGAAGGAGTTTGTCGAAGTGGTCGATGGTGTAGTTCAGCTTTGATGATGAATTCTTGCCGGCGGCTGTTTGCGATTGACTGCAGGACGTCTCCGATGAAAAATGCATCGCTTGCTGGCGATTGATACGGTACCTCAAAAACTTGATAACCGAGCAATGACTAGCACGATCATGTTCGCCTAGGTAAGAGATGGGAAGCGGAGCCTGGAATGACATCGACCACGATGCAGGCCAATGTGCAGCATGGCAAGACCGCCATGCGTCACGTAGCTCGGTGTCTCGGGATCTCTTGTGCTAAGAAGGATGATGTCCTTGGGATCTGGTCATTTCATCTCTTTTTGCTGATTCCGGTAGATCCACTGCGACTGGGAAAGCTCCGACACTGCCTGGAGTTTCGTATCCGGAGCCGTCAACAACGCCTTAGCAGATCAAGCAGCCCAATCGATTGCGAAGTCGGCCGAGCCATTACACTGCCTTTCCGCTGGGGTTCGAGCAAATTATCGACGTCCGACACAAATGCATTGAACGTCCTCGAGTGTTTTGCAACTGCTCAAATACCGGTTCATCCTCGCTACATACTGATTGCCTCAACTGACCATCAAGAGTGTTCGCCTTCGATCATTCTCACTCTTCCTCATGAGTCTCATACACATTGACACCTCCAGACCTCAACCGAGACTGCCCAACTCTTGGATGCGCTGGCGTCGGAGGGCGAGGGAAGACAGACGTCCAAAATCGGTGTAGTAGGCTCGCCGGCTCTCTCCCTGCAGCTCGAAGTAATGCGCACTTATCGAAGCAATCGAGTCCGAGTGTAATGGTGGTGGAGGCTGTCCAACTCTTCGGCGCACAGAGCGGATGGGTGTATGAGGAACTGGTGGTGGAGTGGAAGAGTCAGTACTCGCATTTGGAGTGCGCGGCGAGGAGTGGCAGCAGCCTATGGTCGTCAAGGATCGGAGGACAATGGAACAATATTACTATTACTGATGAGAGTTTATCATCTAGGTCATCGTCTATGTTATGACAACCGCTCTGGTCACGCCCGCTAGGCAAGCAAGCAACACACACTCAGGCAATCATGCCATGCTACCGCAAGATCCATGCATCAAACAATCGTACAGTAGTCGGATGAACCCATAGCACCGCATGATACGACCGCTTCACACGCGATCCGGATCTGAGGTCATATGATCATATCCAACCTGGTCCCGGTGGCCCCTTTCTCTTTCCCTCCGTAACAGTAGAAAGTCGACTCCTCGCCGCCGCAGCACCCCCTCTCCTCGCAGGCGGCTGCTTCCTGGGCAACTGAGTAGGCGGCATGGGTGGCGCCTTCCCGGAGCGCCCAGACGGGTTGCTGACCGTCAGGTCGTTTAGTGGGACGCCGGCCGCTTCGCCGCTGCGGAAGAAGGCTCCGCTGAAGGAGTTTGAGGAGCGATAGCTGTGGGCGGGGGAGGAGACGGGTGCGGGGTTGCGCTTTGGCTTCTTCTCTTTGGAGCCGCAGCTGCCCATTGTGTCCGTGATTGTGTTGTGTTGTCACTTCGTGGGGCCGATGAGGCTGTGTTAGTGCTGTCCTTGCTGCGAGTGGTCGATGTCTATGCTCTGTTCCGCTTGTGTATGATGATATCCATGGCGACAACCAGTTCTGAAGTTATATACTATCCATGGAGCCAGGATTCGTGAAGCAGTTCATATGAATCCTTACTGACTGATATGAGAGACAGAAGTCAGCACACTCCAACGCCAGCTTGAGTCGCCCACTAGACATGACCAACGTCTCATCTTCACTTCTCCAACTTATGACACGGCTCCATCACTATGTAGACGTACAGTGAAGTAGAGCCTCTAGTCAGTTGTAACTGACGCAAAACGCTAAAGTTCGTACAGTCCATTGACGCCTTAAATTGTGCTTTAGACATGAGCAAATTCAGGCTTCACTCTTCCGATATGTCACACACCTCGGTCTCCATCTGATCGTACAATGATATGATCTCATTACACCTCATGCGCGAGGAAAAGAGCAGCGCGATTCTATAACCAGACGAGAATTATACTTGGCATGTACATTCACTTTCTTAGCATAACATCTAGGTCATCGTCTACATGTGATTATGACAACCGCTTCCACCATACCCACCAGCAAAGCAACACATATCCCGAAGAGCATACCTAGCATCCCCTTTCCCGAAGCTCATGCATCATGCACCCGCATTGCAGCACATATGCGAGCCGACTGCCATCAGTCTTCCGCCTCACCTCCTTCGTCCCCGACTAGGCCCCCCCTTCGCCGTATGATTGCCCCTCTTCGGGTGCAGACGCGGGACCACAGGTGCTGGCGCACGCGCACTCGCACTCGCACTCGCACTCGTTCTCGCCGGCTGTCGCATATCCCCTAGTTGGATGTCTCGGATTGGTGCCCTAGGAATGGGGGGTAGTTCGGAGCGAAAGGAACGGTCGGGGTCGGAGTCTTTGGAGCCGCTGCAGCCCATTATGTCGAATTGCTGCGGTGCTGTGTGTCTTGAGGTTTATGCTCTGGTGTTAGTGGTGTGTATACTGTGTGCGTTGTTGTCTATGCCCTGCTGTTGTATGGCTTCTTCATGAGAACGACAGGGCCCAAAGTTTTATAGCATGCCAGGGAGGGGGAATTGTGAAGTAGTACGCATGATTCGACCTGACGATATGGTGCAGGTGAGAAACAGTCCATTACTGTGGTCCATTCCTGGCTTCCCATGACCAATGCTATGCATCAGCTTTCTCCTCAAATTATAACTCCATCATAAGTCCTGTAGCACTCAATGCCGGGCATCATGACAAGCTAGTAGGCGTAGCCATATCCAAATCGACGGATATCCGATATGTCCTGTCTCCAGGAGTTTCCAGCAGCGCCCATTAGATCAACGTGCCTCGCACGAACCCTCCGTGGTGGTGGTTGATATGGCCATACTGTGTCATAAGCTTCCTCGGCCAGAACTTTGGGAACGGAGAAACAGCAGCCCATACTAGGAACGGTCCCAGTCGCTAATGCTTAATTGTCGTTCTGATAGAGTGAAGGGTCAGTGAGAAAGAGAGTGTAAACCGTGAATGCAAACCGTGAATGCTTCTAGAGAAGAGGTGAATGATTGCGTGAGGACAAACATGCCGCAAATTCTAGTATTCTGAGGCGCCGCAACATCATCGTGCGGTGAAGAAGCGCGATTTCTTGCAAGTGCGCAGCCGCGCAGGATATCTATTCAGAACGCCGCAGCGGAAGGTGTCAGCAATATAAAGCCAGCCACACAACCTGCAGAATCAAGAGATCTGTTGGTACACTCATCTACTCTCGTCATCAGAGCGATTGTTTGCCAATCATATGGGCGACTCTCCAGAGTCAATCCAGATCCACCCTCCCCAAATCATTCACAACCATATACCTACTCACCCCAATCCACCCCCACCGAAACCACCTCATCTGACTCACATGCGCCCTCGTCATCGCCATCTGACTTCTCCTCCACCCCCCAAACGAGTTTACAAACACAAGCGCACACCCGGGGAACTCCTCGTCCGGTCCCGTGATGCACAGGAGGTTGCGGAGAACGGTGTAAGGCGCGTCGAGGAAGGAGAGGTATTTCCGCGCTAAGTTGGTCGTGCGGAGGGTGTAGAGGTCGATGTTTGGGTGGCCGCCGGAGGGTGTGGTTGAGGTGGAGGAGATGAAGTGGAGAGCGCCGTGGTAGAGGGACTTGTGGTTGGGATGGGAGGAGACGCCGGAAGCGTCGAAGGTGATGAGGATGTCCCTTCGTTTGTCGTCCTTGCTAGAGGAAGTGAAGCGCTCCGAGAGGAGATCTGCGATGAGTGAGGGGTCCCAGTTCGTGGTCATCGAGTCCGGAAAGTTCCTTGAAAAAGCGTCAGCGGAGTATCGATGTCGATAGTGTAAGGGAAGGAGACGAACGGATCGTCAAGCACGGTAACGTCGTCTGCGGACTGCACACCAAGAAGCAACGCACTCTCCACAAGCTCGCCCCTCCTCACATGCCCTAACCCATCTGCATCACCTACACACCTCCACATTAGCCGTTTCGATCTCACATCCATACATCAACGAGCAGGAAAATCACGTGCCACTACTCAAACACAAAATCCGCACCTGATTCCCCAACTCGGGCCGCGTCAGCCCCAAAAGCGTAGGACCGAAGAACATGGCTTCATCATCCGGATGCGCAATCAGCAGCGTGATGCGCCGGTTGGATAGGCCGGAGCGGCTGGCGAGGTTCGAGGTGAGGGTCCAGAGCATGTAGAGGAGCAAGGGGATGAAGGCCCAGCGGTAGTGGCGGCGCATCTTCCAGGCTTTTTGGGTGAGGCGGGCGAAGAGGGCGACGGGGTCGTAGGGGAGGTCGCTGTCGGTCATGTCATGGTGTTGTGTTGGGGTTGTGTATGGGATAGGTGCCGTGATGGGATGGAGATGGGGTGCAGTGCGGGAGTTCCCGCAGAGCCGCATCCCCTTGCTACACGACCATGGGACATTTTTATTTTTGGCTTCAATCGTACCACGTCATCTTCATTCACTTCTTTACTTCTCACATGTTCTGATAGAGTATATCCAGCATCTACACACGCCGCACGTGACATCACACAATCTCCTTCCTATCGCCGCCGCAAACCCATCTCCTCCGCCCTCCGACATCACCACCACCACCTCACCATGGCAGATGACACACCCGCCCCGCGCAACCGCCGCGAACGCCGCGCCGCCGCAAAAGCAGACGGCACCCTCCACTCCACCAAGTCCACCTCAACCGACCACCTCACCACGCGCCTCCCCCAAATCTCCTACGCAACCCCCGACTTCGACAAACCCCGCGACCCCAACACAAAGACGCTTTATGAGATCGCCGCAGAAAGACAAGCTGAGCTGGAGAAGGAGGGGTTCTATGACAAATATAATGATAAATACGCGCACGGCGAGAACGCGGGGGACCACCAGTTTTGGTCGTCGCCGGAGGACGAACCCATCGGACCCGCGGGCGAGGCGACGGTGTGGAGTATCAGTCTGGCCATGTTCCACTTCACGCTCGACGTGCTGGTCTTCCACCAGTATCGCCAAACGATTGAATGGCGCGAGATCATCGTGAGGATGTTCAGTATCCTGCCCGCCTTGTGGGTGCTCATCTACTTCCTGCATATACGCCGCGTGATGGCCTGGCGGTGGACGAGGCAGTGCGTGTTCTTCGCTGCGAGCGTGGGCGCGGGCGCGCATCTGATCAAGAGCGGGAATAGGTACGGGTACTATGCTGTTATGAAGACGGCGCCGCCCGTGGGCACGATCTGGGTGTGGAGTGTGGTTGAGATGGAGCTGGTGCCTGCGGTGGCGCATATGCTTGCTGTGGGGATGTATATGTGGTGGAATGGGTTTGGCAATTTTTAGGGCGATGTTGAGTTGGATGATTATTGGCTTCGATTACTGTCTATACTGTATCCACGACTTTTGAGCCAGCCTTAGCAACAGACACAAAGGCGGCCATCTAATGCCGAACCCACGCTATGCACAACTATTCGCATTCCAATGCAATGCACCAAAAACCCACAATTCACAAATCAATTTGAAATCTTGGATCCGTCCTCAACCACTCGCCATACCTCAGAAATAGAAAAGGAATAGGCATGCACGTCATACTGATGAAGCCCAGCACGCTGGCGCCCCATCCGTAACCGAGCGTGCGATACATGGTCGGACCCGCGAGGGGGATGATGGCCGCGAAGGCGGAGCGCATGACCGTGTTGGCTGCCATGGCCGAGGCGGCGTGCGTGGTGAAGACGTCGACGAGGTAGTTTGCTGCTGACATCTGTGTTCATTCCATTATTAGCTCGATGCTTCGGTGAAAAGATTAGAAAGGGGTGGCGAGACTCACAAAGATCAAGAGGAGGGCCACGCCCAGCACGCCCATGGCGATGATGGGACACATCCAATGCACACCCGCCTGCACGCTCCACCCATACCAGAACAGACTCACAGGCAGCAAAAGCGCACCCGGCACCATAGCGATGAGCCTGTGTTCCGGCCTTAAATCGCCCTTCTCCTGATGATACGCGTAATTCCTGTTCTCGAACCACGTGTACCCGAACTGCCCGATGAAAGATCCCAATCCCATACCCACGTACGCCAGCCCCACGAGGTCAGACCGGAAGTGGTACTGCTTCTCAAAGATCTCGGTCACCGTCGTGAACATGAGGTACAGGTAGGAGTAGATGATGGCGACGTAGAGGGACTGGCTCAGGCACACGGGGCTGAAAATCAGCATCTTCGAGGGCCGCACGATCGAGTACAGGAACAGCTCCTTGGTCGTCATCCCATTGTCCAGCTTACTCTTCAGCAACGGGTTCCCCGTTTCCTTGCGCAGCCGCTGTGCTTTGCGCGCGAGCAAGGCGGGCGCGTACGTCTCCTTCATGCAGACCACGCTGCCTGCGATGACGACGCCTGCTGCTATAGCGATGATCCAGAAATTCCACCGCCAACCCAGGTTCTCGCATATGAAGCCGCCAGCAACGGGGCCAATGACGGGACCGATCGTGGGCCCCAGCGTCCAGATAGCCATGGCTGTGGCGCGCCAGTCCGCGTGTGCCAGGTCGGCGATGGTCCCGCCACCGAGCGCGAGCGGCGCCGCCCCAAAGCACCCCGCGAAGAAGCGAAACACGATCAATTCGTCGAGTGTACGTGCCAATGCGCACGCAATCGTCCAGATGGCAAAAAGCGTGCCGCAGATGTGGTATAAGGGAAGCCGCCCGAACATCTCGCTCATGGGCGCGATAACCAAGGGCCCAACCGCGAAACCGAGCACGTACACGCTGACTACGAAACCGCTTAGGAGGGAGGAATCTGAGCCGAACTCCTCCATGAGCTGGGGGACGCCGGGCGCAAAGGACGAGGAGCCCAGGGGCGTGAGGAAGGTGATCAGACTGACGAGGGCGATGCTCGACCATTTGCGCGTCGTGCTCCAGTTCATGGGGTTCTGTGGGTCCGATGGCCCGTCCCAGTATACATCGTTGGGACCGAGGTCCCATTCATCCTCCTCCTCTGATGTTGTGGATGAGATATTGATCGCGGCGCCAGAGATCCTACTCGCCCTCTTCTCAAGAGGGAGAGTCGCTTCCTCCTCGTCACCACGGTGAGCGAGAGACGCACTCCGGCTCGAAGCATGCGAAGTGATCTCCTCCGTCGAACTCAGTGCCGAGCCCCTTCCCCCACCACCACCAAACTCCTTCTCCTTCTCCTCCTTGTCAATCGTGCTGGCCGTATTGCGCCGCGAGGTCGTGGTGTCTCTGCGTTGTTGGTGCGAGGGACGAGGAAGAGAGCCAAGGTTCGTGGGAATGTCGGCGTCGTGGCCTTCTGCCATGGCGAGGTCTGTTATCCGCTGCTCGAGCGGTGGGCGCGAGGCGTTGGTTGGTGCCATTGTGGTGATGTGTTCGTCTGGTGTAGCATCGGCGAGAGCGCTGCTCTTCCTTGCACCAATTCTTTTACAGAACCCGGACTGTAGTATTTTTTGGAGATGTCCTCCTGTGTTTGTCTTCCCCTTTGGAAATGATTATGCGCTTTGCTGTTCGTATACTCCACTGTATCCGCGCTGCTGTGGTGCGATACTCTAGTAAGGTCACAGCAATGACGTGAAGCGCTCCTACGACACAAGCGACAAAAGTACGGAAAAGAAGGTTCAGACTTCGTAAGGAAAAGGTCAAGTCACGATAGCCTGCAGTAGATAGTCACAGTACATACAAACAAAAAATGCATTGGTATGGCCATAACGTTAACTCCAGTCGGCTGCCCATGCCGCAAGATGCGTGCAGCGTGCGGGGGAAGCACGAAAGAACGGTTGGTCCATGTGGGCATCATCAGTCCATCCTGGTCAATGAAATCGCAGTGTATCCGCATGGCCAGTAAGCGAAAGCGCGTTGAGAGCAAAAAGTGCGAAGGCGAACGTGCCGACTATCCGTAGAGCTTCCAGATAGGCATGCTAGCTGCCGAGATTTCTTGACGCGGGGCTCGCAGTGAGCTAAGGTAGACATGGGGAATTATGCCTAGGGAATAATGATGCATGCAGCATCGGCATGTAACGCTGCCGGTGTCGCTTTGTCAGTCCGCATGTCGTTGCGGTGCAGAGTGTTGCGATGACTGCGAACAAGATGAGGATAATGGCGAGAGGAGGTGGTGCGGAGCTCTGGGCGGCAGGTGGTCGGTGCGACACGCCTACACGTGCTCCTCGGCGACAAGAAGTCTTGAACAAAATGTTCGCACCGCATCATAAAGTATTCGGCATCTTTACGACGGCTGGAAGTGATCACGGATCGTGCATCCAGTCCACAGTTCACTTGGCTCTCTGTGAACTGGTACGACACTTCGTCTACTTGACCTATTCAGACAAATATGTGGCTTAAATTCTTGCTCAACAGACCAGATTACTATCTCGATACGCCAAAGTATTATCTCGATACACTGGAGTATCTCACCCACCAAACTCAACACTCTGATACGGTATCAACCTCACCCTCCCCACAAGTCCATTCTCAGACTTCGAGCTAAGCGTAACATTCGCGCCCCCATTCCTCAGCTCTGCCTGTATACTTCCCAGGTAATTGCCCATCGTGGTCGGCACCACCGCCATGACAGAATTCTGCCCACGGCGAAGATGTGGCGAGATGTCGAGTATAGGCTTCGTGGAGTCCAATGGCACCGTCCTCTGGCCGTTGACGTATAACGTGATGGCGTGGAGGATGGTCGAGAAGTCGATGTATGCGCCCAGATCTGAGGTGCCCTCTGCCGGGGGCCATGAGAAGGTGGTCTCGTAGTATCCGACGCCAGATGCGTTCACTAGACCGGGAATTTGCGTCCATGAGACCAAGGTCGTCAAATGGTGCGTGGTATTGCGCTTGGCGGCTACGATGGAGGCGTTGTCGAGACTCTCACGTGCCTCCCAGTGTTCTGCTGTCAGAGTCCAGTTTGTGAGCTCGATCGCTGCTGGCACTGTTGATCCGTTGATCGCCTTGGTCTCACCGGACGACACTTCAATCTGGCCGGAAGACGAACTCGCGACATGCGCGACGAGTCCAGTTGAGGAAGCCGCATACCCGAGGACTTCGCCTGTAGAGTTGGTGATGTGCTTTGAGGGCGCCTCGATATTTGACAGTCGATTCTCAGCGAATGCGATGATCACGGTCTGATTTCCTGCCAGGCTGAGAGGAATTCTCGTCACGTTTCCCTCGACCACGAACTCGAGAAGTGGTGCTTGAGCGGCAGTCCACGCATCGAAGACATACGGCGTTTTGGTGCTCTGCACCTTGATCTGTCCCATGGTGGCATTGGTGTCACCAAAGATGAAAGCGTAATCGATACCACTTGCCTCGTCCTCTCGCCAGGTTGTCCACCACGTTCCATTGGTCTGCACTCCCATCTGAGGTGTTAAACCAAGATCGCGCAAGGCCGACACTAGTTCGCCCGCTGCGACGCTGTGGACATTCGCTGACTTCTTGAGACTGACTATGGCGTCCTCTACAGCTCCTTCGCCACGATTGTCTCGATTCTGGTAATAGCCTGGATCACCACCGAGGAAAATGATGGGGAGACCGGCATCGGCGTACTTCTGCAGGCCCTCGGCAGCAGCCAGTGTCAACTTCTGCTCGGCTTGGACGACTATGGCCGTGAAGCCTGGCCCATCTGGTGCAAGAACTCCATCACGCACGACAGCATCGGGCAGTTCGAAGTTCGATGGGGAGATGTACCCGTATGTCCAACCTATGAATGCCCACATCAGCTCAGATTCACAATGCACCAACAGCTTACTCACCAGCATCATTCAAGTCACTGTCCGTATACAGCGTATGCACCGTCGGATCCGTAGCCGACTGCCGATTATAGAACGCGAGATCCAACTTCCCCATGCCTTGCTGCTGCACCCACGACATCCTCGACATGTAGTCCATTGCAGCCTGCAGTCCATGATTCCAGCTAGGCTGCTTGTCCGAATACAGATCCGAGACCAGGTATCCGAACGCTGTGAAGCCCGGCCAGGTCGTAGCCGTGTAGTTGCCTGAGTAGGACTGCCCATGGATCACGAATCTGTTCACGCCACCGGCCAGAGCGCGGTTCACGGAGAAGAGCAGGTCCGGGATAGTGTACTCGTATGCTAGACCGAATACTGCTCCAATCTCAATGGAGATTACATTCCTGCCCGCAAGATACGCCGTTGCGGAAAACTGCCGGTAGCCGTCCACGTTGTCCTCGAATTGTAGACTTTCGCATTCGGGAACGTCCACGAATGGGATAGAGGCCTCCATATCCAATGGCAAGTTATACGAGACCTGCGACGAGAACGTGACATTGAGTGAGTGCGTCCAATTAACCAACGCGCTTAGGTACTCCTGATAGCCTTCCGCCAAAGCGATGCGGTAGTCGTTGACATAGCCAGCACCTTTGTCTGGACTGTCGAGAGTTACTCTAATCGCTCCCGGGTTCCCACTCTGGATGTTGATGTTGTTGTTGCCGAACATGATAAGGGGCAGCCAGGGTCGGATGTCGTAGCCATGGAGTCGCTGGAAGCGTGCTGGGATCTGTCGCGACCACGACACGTTCGAAAGGAGCTCCATGCTGTCTTCCCATCCTGCCAGGTACTGTCAATCTCTAGATGCGTCGGCACAAGACAACGAAAACTTACCACACTGACCCGCCTCGCTGAGGAGCTCCCTCACATTGTTGTTCAAAATATGCTGCTCCCAGAAATTGATCACGGTCTGCGCGCCTCGAGCGTCGAAATGATCCACAGTATACGACCCATCATCAAAGATCGTCTGCGGGTCCTCCCGCGCAGGAACCAGATTATGGTTTTCCGTCTGCTTTTCGTAGAAGGCAAATATTCTATAAGAAGCGCCCGCGTCGGCAAAGCTAGTGGACAGGTGACCAGTCGACTGGTCGACTTGATCGGAGTGATCGAGGAGTGTTCCGTTTTCGACTACGATGTCCAGGTATGAATCTTTCACGACGAGGAATGTTGATGGTGGCATGTTGATCGAGATGTTGGTCTCGGAGACTACCTTGGCTGAGACTGCGGCTATGAACTTGCCTGTGCCCCATCCAGGCAGGGTGTCGTTGAAGGACTCACCCGCGGAAATCGAAGCAGAGAGCGGGACCTATACTCAATCAGCTGAACCTCTTCACGCACGTAGGCATTCCCAAGGGCACATACCAAATCCCACTGCAACCCCTCATCATCCACCTCCGCAGGCACACCCTGCCCCTGATTCGGCCCCAACGCAAAATCCATCCTCAACCCCCCTTCACGATGCGCCTCCATCGCCGCAACCAGCAGCTTATTCGAGGCCTCCGTACCGAAATTATACGTGGACCAGTCGGCGCCTGGTGGCGCGCCGCCCAGCTCACCGCCATAGTTGTAGAAGGGGAGGAACTCGACGCCGCCGGCGCCGATGGAGGAGGCTGAGAGGATGTCCTTGCGGACGGTGCTGGGGGAGACGCTGGCGTCGGGGAGCCAGTAGCGGAAGCGCGGGCGGGCTAGGGGTGCTGGGGAGGCGAAGGTGCCTAGGTCATCTGGTGTAGCAAAGGCATGAGAGGCGAGCAGCGAGATTGTGCAAAATAGAGCAGTCAATGCTCGTACCATCTTCGACTTTCGATATTGATTGCAATAAGGCCTTCCCCTCAAGATCCCATTCTGTGCGATCAGCCTCTACTTAAGTTCACCGAGATAGCCCACGACCGAGCAGATCATGATCCGCCCTTAGACAATCTACATGCCGGAAAACTTTAAGAATGTGAATACGCCGTATACTCTGCCAGTGAATATAATCAACAATGCGGTCAAGGAAGCCTACATGTGGTCCCGAGCATGAAGCTTTACTTATACTCGGCACATCAGCGACCGTGTATTGAGTGATTCTTGTCTAGCATCACAACTTTAGACTGTGGGGACCCCGCATATTTGTACATTAGCTTTGGGACGGTCAAAGATCGACCATGCTCGAAAATTGTGACTGCACGATAACTCGGCCGTGCCTGTACCGAACAGCGAGCATAGACGGACCGACTTCCATCAAGACCTCGGACCTGAAGATATCGCAGACAGCCTGATCGACCTTGTTGCCTCTTTATATTCACGATCACGTTATCATGTGACATTCCATGAGACTGGGTCGCTGAATTGTCGACGGTCAGACAGTCCTCGCGTGGGGACGTAGGACCATAAATCGAAACACAATGGCCTAGGTCTCGCTCATGTCGTAGGCAATGCTTTCCCCCTTGTGACTTCAAGTGTATGTCTCGTTCTGAGTGCTGTCTGATTCGAGCAAATGTTTGTTGCTGTGTGTGCGCTTTGGCACAAATGCCTGACGTTGGGATGGCTTTGTGCGACGCAAATATGACACACACTCAGCTTTCTTCGATGAAGCATAAAAAGAATAACCTACAGGACAGGAAGGGAAACCAATCCTCACAACTTAGCAACTACATCCAAAGCCCATACTTGAACATGGGAGGGTGTTGCTCCACGCAACAGGAACATCCGAAACGAAGAGGAAGAAGCGAGCAAGTCGAACTGCAAGATCGAGCGAGACTCAGAAGGAAAGGGCCACAGCAACAACGCGAAGTAAGCGACAGCACCGTCATTCATCAACCACAACTTGCGACAAGACCAAAACACCAAGCAGAAAACTGTGAACACCGGGGCAACTGGATGGCACGAAGCAAGTCGATGCTCAACTTTCTGGACAAAGGGCCGCAGCGCGGTGCAAGAGGAACGTGATCATGGGCAGGGACGAGCACTTCATATTGACAGAGCACAAAACAAACAAATATTGACATTTCATGAAACACGTGTAGTCGATCTCAGAATCTATGTTACCATTTCATCAAAGGTCGATCGAAAAGATTATGATTTACACATTACCACTTCCTCCGTGCGCTATCCAAATCTGACGGAGACTCTAGATTGTCGTGATACTGCTGCCTATGCATGCATTTTTAAACAGTGACGTACTTGTACTCGTACACAACATTTGGAATGCACGATGGCTGGTCGAAAGCGCCGCCACCGTATGAGCCAGAGCCTGAGCCTGATCCGCCAGATCCAGAACCGCCACCAACGGAGCCGTTGCCAGCGCCGATAGCGCCGCCATAGCCACCTGATGGAGCATCGACTGGGCTGAGAGGACCGTCGGTGCCATAGCTGCCGGATGGTGGCTTGGACGGGACATCGCCGCCGTATGGGTTGTTGCCTGGCTTGGCACCACCGGCCTCGCCCTCGGTGACCTCGTCCTGCTCCTCTGGCTGCTCGTAGTCTGGAGTCTGGTCCTGGGATGGAGCAGGCTTGACCTTGGAGACAACGACCTTGACCTGGAGGCCTGGAACCTGGTCATTTGGCACGACGGTACCGTCGCACTTCTTGACAGCCCAGGTGAGCTTCTCCTTGAGGAATGGGCGAACGACGAGAGAGGTGAGACCGGCGAGGTTGCCACCCATGATCTGGTCGACGAGGGAAGCAGTAAGTGAGACTGAACCGGAGACGAGGTAGCCAGTCGTGGTCTTGTGCTTGCTGGCGAACACACTGTGGACACCGACAAGGTTCTTGGCAGTACCCCAGCTGGAGCTGTCAGATGGAACATCGCCGAAGAAGACGTAAATGCTGTAAGAGCCACCGAGACCCATGCGCTCGGAGACAATGTTGGCAGCCCACTCCCACTTGCGGCCAAGGGGAGTGAGGAGGTCTGGAAGGTAGCTTGGGAGATCCGGCAGCAAGCTTGGAAGAGCGCTTGGGATCGAGATGTAGCCGCCACCATTGCTTGGGGTTGGGATAGAGCCACCGTTGTTGTCACCTGGCTTGCTGGATGGGCCTGGGAAAGGACCATTGTCATCACCAGGCTTGCTTGATGGACCTGGGAATGGACCGTCGTTGCCGGCAGCGCTGGAGGATGGAAGGCTGCCTGGGCGGCTTGATGGAGAACCACCTGAGCCACGGGAGCTTGGGGAGCTGCCTGAGCCACGCGAGCTTGGGATACCTGCAGCGCTGGAAGATGGTTGGTTGACTGCGCGGCTGGAGCTTGGGGTTGGGAGAGCGATCGAGCGGGAGATTGGTGCTGGTGGTGCTGGGTTCACAGCCTGCGAACCGTACAGCTTGTTGATAGCAGCGTTGATAGAGCCCTTGCTGGTGCGGAGACCGCTTGGAGTCTCTGGGTAGGTGTAACCGAACTTGGTGAAATCCTGAACGTCATTTGGCGTCCAGAAAGCACGGCTGCGGGTGTCCTTGTAGAAAGGAGTAAGAGGGAAGCTGCCATCAGCGTACTGGCCACCAGTGTGAGTCCAGGTAGCGAAACCGTTGTTGCCACCAGTGTACCAGGTGTTGCCACCCTGGGAGACCTGCCAGATGGAGAGGAGACGGTCAACGTTGGTGTGGTGCAGCCAGAAGGTTGGGTCGAAGCCAGCCTGGTCGAGGTAGGACATGTGTCCGTCACCACCGATGAGAACGTGGATAAGACCGTGAACGGACTCGAGAGACGAGGCGCAGTCTGGGTTGCTGTTTGCGGCAGTGTCGTCGGCCATCTGGTTGTAGGTCTTGCAGTTGAGGAGCATCTTGTAGACCTGAGCCTGGAAGCCACGGAACTGCGAGTTGATCTGGTTGCTCATCTCGCCGAAGTTGTTCTGGGCATTTGGCGCGCTGCTGGTTGGCCAGCGCAGGGTGTTCTGCCAGCCGCTCCATGGGGAGCCGCCAGTGACCTGCGAGTTGAAGACCTGGTATCTGTACGAGTAGAGCGGGTTGGCGATCGTCTGGCTGCCACCCTTGGGGGCTGGAACAGTGACAGTCTGCGTGGTGAGGAAGGATGGGACGCCGCCGCTACCCATGGCCCAGTCCCAGTATGGAACACGGAAGCCAGGAAGGACAGCCTTGAACTTGGCCTGCTGGAGAGCATCGCCGCTGAAGTCGCTGACGACACCCTTTGCCTGCTCGTAGAAAGCCTGCTCGTACAATGCAACATAGGCTCTGTGCCATGCGGGGAACAGAGGTGTGGAGTGTGTACAGTAACCGCAACCACCGTCGTTGATAGCGGCCTGGTTACCCTCGACACCAGAGTAAGACTGGCATGGAAGACCGTGGATACCAGAGATCTGGAAGTATGAGAGGGCGCTGTTGGTGTCGGAGTTGACGAAGCGCGCCATCGTCAGGAGGTAGAGGTTCCATGCGTCAGTGTCGTATGAGAGCTCAGTGATCTCACGACGGACACCGACTGAGCCATCGGAAACACCGGTGACCTGGACTCTGCTCTGTGCGAAGACAGAGGGGAGGAGCGCCGCTGCCGCGGCGAAGATCGCTGCGGTGCGCATAATGGACGGCAGTGGTAAGGAAAGTGCTAAGGAAAGTGATGCAGAATGGTCGCCTAGTGAGCGCCTGTATCTACGATCGTAGAGTACAGTAGTTGGAGCGTGAAGAAAAGGAAAGGATTAAAGGTTCAATTCGAATGTCAAGAGACAAGGGAAAAGAAGAGGTATGAAAAGCGAGAGGGATCAAAAGGCTCGGCGCTTTTGAAGAAGGAATAGCAATAGGAGGCATCACTCCATCCATCATGTCCGTCGCCCGTGTAGGCGCAGCAGCATGGGCTCTAGCTTGCCATAGTGGACGGCGGCCAGCCCCATTGGCGTTGGCGCTTGCTGGGAGACATGCCGAGATGCCGGCTAAAGTGGATGATAGGGGAGAGCGTGGTGTAGCAGCGGGCTGCTCGTGCTCTGGCCGTGATTGGCGGGTAGAAGTTTGGACGTCTGTGCGCGCTCAGGTACGAGGGGAGTGTTTTTACGCGAGCACGAGAGCGCAAAACAAAAGCTTGACTTTGTTTCTGGTCTCGCTTGCATGGAGTTATCCTTCGTGGGGCAGAAGGAGATGACCTCTTTAAGTCGCAAGATACGTCTGCGTCTTATAGCTGCCTCGACCTCGATCAAAGCATCACTTCTGCAGCACTTGAGAACAATTGAGCACTTTGGCGGCCTCGATGAGGGCGCGAGGAGTGTCCTTAGCAGCTCTTTGCAGCTGATCATGTCTCGAACCAATTGATCGTCGGAATCCAGAACGGCGCTCTCGCTTCTTTGCTAGTGTCCCCAATTTAGCATTAGTCGGGGCCACATGCAGGAACGCTACCCCTTGGCGAGGCTTGTGTTGGCTGCGAATATGCGAAATTGGAGATGAGCAGCGCGCCCACAAGAGTGGAACCACTGTGTTTCGAGTCACGAGAAGTAGGAGAGCAGATGCAACACAACAGCAACATTATGACATACTGTATGGATAGTTTTTTGGGTGCTATACATCATAAGCGTGCAGATTTAGAAACACTGTGAAGGACAACCCCTGAGGACTACCGCGCGCCTGTAAGAGGTTTCAAAGCAGCAAGCTTCGGGGTCTGCTCTGCTAGTCAGGAACAGGAGCGCCACCAAAAACGTGTATACGGGCATTCTAGCTGGATTCGATTCGGCAGATGAAAGAACTTTTTACGTCACCAGACAAGACTCCACAAGGAGACAGCATCGCATTTCTATGGACAGACTGATATATATAGCTAAGATTTGTTCGCGTTCTTCTGACCACTCTTTCGTATTGTTCCGCGCTCGCGAGATGAGCATCGTGAGGTCTTCAAATCGCGTGAAAGATCGGATCGTCCCAGTGCATGTTGATCCAGAAGAGAATGCTGACCAGATCCTATTCATAGAAGCCTTCGGGACTTTGCGCGCCGACTTCTTCGGTCTGCCGATCATCGCGAGATCAAAGCTGCAACCTTGACCCACTTCCCCAAAATTTCTATTAGAAGAAGAGATCATCGCTGCCATCACTTGCATCGTTGACGGCCAGCGAAATGAGTGTGGGCTTTTCTATGGCAGTTCCGAGTCTGTCCCGTCCAGAAGAATCCTTCTCGCAGGAATCCACCATGGTAGAAGAATGTCAAAGAGCTTACGCACACAGCTCCGTGTTCACCTCCAGGATCATGCATCACGCAGGCAATGTGATTCAAATATACGGGTACGAGCATTTCCTGTCATGGTTGACCACGATCCTTGGACTTTATGCAGCGGATCCATCCCTTGTGCAGAGACAACTATTTTCGGTGCATACGGAGCTGGGCTTCACTTCGGTGCAATTTTGATATGTCCCGATGCTTCACCTGATTGCTGCCTCTTTCGAGCAGCCCGTATATCGCCTTCTCCAATTCTTCATTGGCATTCGCAGCGTCACATGCATGCAAGACGAGAGACAATGGACTTCACTTGTTCACTTGATGCAGACTTCTGCCTCTAGTATAATTCTTCAGTCCACATCTAGAATATGGACGTTACTGGTCGCCGACGGATACTGACAGTATTGGATTAAGTGCGGGACCACCCATGAAGGAAAAGCATAATTCGAGGTTCTCGACAAAAAGTGCTGGAACGCCGACCTTGCACAAACGATGAGCACAAAAGAGGAATGCTCTACTTCCAGAGAGGCACAAGACGCTGATACAGCTCTTCGCACCCGGAACGTAGCTCATGGATGCATCGAGGATGATGGCTTCCTCCCGTACTGTTCTCGAAACTGGTTACACGCGAAACTGTGCCTATCCACTACCTAGTTGGACCTGAACACGACGGCGACGATGTATCTTTCCATGGTAATGCAGTCTGCTAGATGACGACTTAGTCTCGTGGCACGATGCGAATGCAGTCACCATCGTGACTGAGATCTAAAGGATGAATATTCAGATATCTTGTCCGTTGACCATGGCTCGAAAGCCTACAAGCTAATGATTATCTCGTAGGATCATCAGTCTCTGAGGAGACATTCAGTCATTCAGAACATCAAATGATGCTATACATCATGACTGCTAATTGACAAGACGGAAAGTGTCCGCAACGGCCGAGTTCTGTTACCCTTCCTGCACGTCTCGCGCGAGAGAATAATCCAAACCGATATTGATCATGACACACACCACATTGGAATTCCTATTATGTACGATCTCACAAGATGTTCTATGTGAGCTCGCTTAGCTCGCTTCACGTTGCTGCTGCGGAAGTGTTCTGTGGCGAGTGGCGAAGCTGGCATCTCCGCGATAATTTCGCGCGTATCATGACAAAAGGACTAACATGATGTAGTGTTGAAATGGAGGTCAGATCAGTATCTTTGTTGAAATCTGTCGCTCTCTTATACAACTATCTCACGAAATTGATATCACCAACTCAGCGATGGAAGAGGACTTGTCTTTGATTCGCTACGAGCACCTCCACGATAACGAACTTACCACGGACAACCCATAAGATAACGAACAGCTTCAGCAACTCTCAGCTGTCCAAGTGATGTCAATCGCGCAAGAGGAGGCCTTGATGGCTGCCTCCAAGTCGAAACCGCTTCCTACAGGCAAGATCAGAAACTCCCACCTTTCGCCGCCGCTGTACTCATGTTCGCTTGTATTGTCCATGTTCTAAGCTATGTGCATTTATGAGAAGACTGTCAGCCTCTCTCTTCGGCCATGCGAGGTCGACATATCTTCATGCTGTTCCCAATCGTCAGTTTTCAGAATCACCATCATAGACCATAAAGTACTTACCTCAAGCCATCCAGTCGCTGATATCAACAAAGAGTACATATCCACACATTCGCTAAGCACGACGCTCATCGCATCGTCTTCCTCTGAGGGCTTCGCACCACTGCTTCTCCAGCCAATCTTCGCATTCCTCTTGAACACCGCAACCAAGCTGCCCCTGTTCTCACTCAAGAAGTCCCTCACCATGTCTTTCATCTGCGAGTTCTCCACTCCCCTGGCCATGAGCACAGCAGCCACGATCTTGAGCACAGCGAGCATGAGCTCGAAGAAGATCTTGAGCGCTGCAGGGTTATCGACGTCGAGGCCAATGTCTGGGTCGGTCGAGAAGAGGGCGGATGCGCGGATAGCGGGGAAGAGGCCGGCGTTGAGCATCGCGGTCGCGCCATGTCGCCCTTGGGCAAGTCGGAGCAAGAGTGATAGCGTGGATGTGTAGTACACGATCGTGGCTTTAACGTCTGCGACAAGGTGAATGTTAGTGTCAAGCAAATTGTTGAGTAGAACGGTTACTCACCCTCTGCGCCGTGAATATCTTGAGGCATTCCCTTCACGCCATCGATTAGGACTCCAACGAAGTTCAGCCTTGCGAAACCTTCTAGCATGTAATTGCTCGACTCGACATTGCTGAGCAGCACAAGTGCATCGAGCAGCATCACAGCAGCAACTCTGCTTCGTCCTTCGCCCGAGTATGCATCATCACAGACCACGTCGAGGAGCCGCTCGCCAGCAAGCTTCACGCTGCGTAGGATGTGTCGGTTCACGACCGATCCTTTCTTTGACGATCGCAGTGTGATCTGTAGATACTGATAGCAGATGTTGTAGCATAGGGTTCGTAGCTCAGAATTTGCGAGATCCGCGTAGATGCCAGCGAGCGCAGTGCGGAAGACATTGAACGAGCGATCGTTGCCAAAGTCAGTCTTCGCATCCACCTTCGACTCCAGGCCAACGTGCTTCGTCAATACTTGAACGAGCTGCAGGAGTGTACGTGCCGTCCACAAAGCAGTCGCGCTGTAGCCTCCAAGGGCGTGTTCGAGCTTCGGGAGGATAAGCTGCAAGGTCTGCATGGCGAATGCAGTTCGTGTCGGCGCGTCGAAGTCGCATTGCTCAATCGACACGATCAACAGCTGTGCCCACGCGCGCAGAGTCTCTGCATGAACGGCTAGCAGCTCCTGCCGCTGATTGAGACCATTCAGCCACACAAGAGCTTCCTTGAATTCCTTGTTAAACTGTTTGCTCAAGGGATCGTCGTAGGCCATTACAGCGCCCTGGGAACGAGTTTAGCTTAGATCTTCCGGACTCGTCTACTGAACTCACCTTTGCTGCTACGGCTGATGTTAGCTCGTTCCTTCTCAGCAACATAAGTTCTTGAGCACCAGCGATATCGTAAGGACTGTAGCTGCCCTTTCCCTCCACACGGCAAACATCAAAGTCGATGTCTGCGAAGTTCTCCCACGGTGGTCGATCCATGGCAGCCGGGATCTCTAGCTCCATGAAGTCGAACAGATCGAAGACTGTAGGAGATGCCAAAGGCTCTTGTCCGGGAAATTTCGTCGCGCCCATCAAGACTCCTTGGAGTCGTTCTCTTAGGCCATTCATCTTTTCTGTCGCGGCAACCTGCAGCTCGCGTGCCAGGTAATCGTAGAATGATGTACGCTGGCGCAAGAAGTCTCGGAAGCCAATTGCACTGTCTGAGTAGAGGAATTCCCCATCTCGAATGGTCTTGCCATCCCAGAGTGTGTTTGCGTTGATGGTGTCTTGACGCATCGCCAGAACGAAGACGAAGTCGAGGCTTCGCAGCTCGTTCATAACCAGAACGTTGGAGATCGGAGATCGCCAGAGAAGCGACAAAATGTCCATGCATGCTTCTCTAATGTTGCTCAACCATGCGAAATGGGATGGAGCACCGGTCATAGGGTGAATTTGCTGGGCTTCGTCCTTCTTCTGCGGATTGATTAGTATGGCGAATCCATAGAAAGGTGGCCATGAACGTACTGTGGCCTTTTCTTCCTCCTCTTCTTCATCTAAAAATATTGTGACGGGTAGCTCCGGCGGCACAGGGCCAATCTCTGGATAATCAATTGCGAGAGTGACAATCGCATGGAAAAGACTTGCGCCTTCCGCGATCAGACTGTCTCCTCCAATCTCAAGCTCCCGCACTCGGCATATGAAACCAAGAAGTAGGTGCGCAAGGGTCGGTCGGTCTGGCAAAGCTAGCAAACAGTTCTTGAGGAAGCCTAGGATGCTGGTCTTGATGACATATCCCGGGGCGAGCTGTCGACCTTCGAGCTCGCGACCATCGATACGGAGTTCTGCGATCAGGCTTCTGGCGACTCGGTCCGCATCGTCGTTCTGTTCGTAGACGCCAATGAGCTTGCTACGATCGGAATATTTGCCGAAGCCTGCCGCTGGGCTGACGACAAGCTTCTTGCTTGAAGAAAGCTTTTCCAGTAGACTGAGGGATGCCAAAGTAAGTTCTTGGTGGCCTGTACCGCAATACAAGCCAAGATCTACCACGACATGCAGGTTGTTGAGAAGAGCATCCTCGAAGCTGGCGATTGCAGAATGTGCGATGGCATGCCGGCGATCTGACTTGCTCTTGACCAGTGGGCGGACAACATCAATGTAGGTTGGCTGAAGTTTCATGATCAAGTCCATCACTTCGATCGAACGAACAAGTGACAGGATGTATGGCGAGTCATTGGCGGCTCCATTGACCTCATTGATGTCTTGATGAGCTGTTGCGAACAAAGCCGTCAAAACTCTCTCGTTGTACAGCCATTCCATAACCCGGGCGAAAGGATGTAGTCGCACGTAGGCTTCGAGTGAGGATGTATGAATAGCTGCATCGACCGGGAAGGACGATCGGTTGGCTACTACAACGAGGTCTTCGTTGAAAGTCGACAGACATGTGGCAATGAAATCGAGGCAACTCAACCTCAGTAGGCGCAGCTGGACCAAATCCGTGACTTGAGCAGTTCTTTCGCCAAATGCCTTGCCGACCGCAAAGTCGACGTAGGAGTCAATGCCTGGCATTCGGTAGGTACTGCCCAGGTTTTCAGGGAAAGGCAGCGAGTCATTCAGTCCATAGTCGTCTCGACCAGCTGAAATCAGACCATTGAGCAAGCCCAAGAAAGAATTGGCCTCTTCAAAGCCCGCTGCAATAGTCTCGAGGATCACATGCTCCGACCACGATGGAGAAGGTCTCGCTGGGGCGCGTTGTGGTTGCGTGCTTGCTGGAGCAGAGCCACCAGAGATCCACTGATCGAGCTTCGTCCACATGGTGTCCGACTCTTCTCGACGCTTATTAGTGAGTAGTGAGGACAGCGTCGTGAATGCGCACGCTCGCAAGCGGCTGTCAATCTGACTCGAAGCAAGTTGGAACAGTATGTCGCGTAGGGTGAGGCTCTCGTGTTGCCACTCTAGCACAAATGTTCTCGCTTGACTGCTGTGTCGACAAAGCTGAGTGACCAATCTCAGATAGCACTCCAGCATCATCGCAGATTCGGGCTCGACCACATCTTGCGTCTGTCCTGGTGGTGGTGCTCCAGCAAAGTCGCCAGAGTGTACGGGTGCAGGCCTGTCCCGAATCGTCTTTGCGTAGAAGAAGATCTCTGCATAGATCTGGTTCCAGCTGAGACTGCCCGTTCTTCGCAACTTGCCAGCAATAGGTGAGCCTTCTTCTAGGAGGAAGCGATGGGCTGCTGAAGCGTTGGTTTCACCCTCTGCTAGTGCACCGAGCATCTCACAGAAAGCTGCAACTCGAGGTGTGGTTTGACGCTTTGCAGCCCACTGCAAGAAGCCATACAGGTTGCTGTCTGCGTCGTCCCAGAACATTAGGGCTCCCTCAGGGCTCTCTTCGAATGCCAAAGCCAGGAGTACCAGGAAGCGTTCGAGGTGATACTGATACTCCATCGTGTTCTTCTGGAATCGTGCCAGAAGTTCGCGACGCTGCTTGTCCTCCTCGTTCTTGAGGTTTCTGAGCGTATTCGGCATGTTCGCAATGAATGCATCCACGAATTGTTGCAGCTGACCCATGAACAGGCGCTGGAAGGACGGTGCTGGCTTAGCAGTTTCTGGCGTGAGAGACACTGCATCCTGGAGCAGAAAGCTGATCAGACCAGCTTTGGCTGGATCGTACCAGTCTGGCTTGCGAATGTCCGATGCGACCGACAGCATGAAGTGGAATGCGCCGTCTTGCAGAGCTTTTGAAAAACGATCTGCCTCTTCGTTCTCTCGTTTTTCTGCAGCGTTGCTGTCCTGCTTGAAATGAGAAAAGTACTCAGACGACCACCACACATATGTAGCAGCATGCAAGTTGCGTAGGGACCAGTGCTCCGTCTCTTGTTCGGCTAGTATCAGCTTGTTGAGCTGATCTGCCTCCTCTGGTGTGCAATGTCCACGGTCCGCGTCACCGTAGCGAGCTGCAAACGTCAACACCACCGGTAAGTAATGCACCACAACCAGATCGTGTCTGTCCATAGTCCGCATACGCCCTAGCAGAGTCTTGAAATCCGTTATTTCGGTGTAGCCATCGTCGTCTTTAATGAGCAGCGAACAGACGGTCGCAAGGCATTCATGCTGTTGTAATAGCGAGGCACTCTCCAGTTCCAGAACTTCAATAGCCTCCTCTGGTAGAGATTGACCGATGACTGACACCCTTTGCTGCCTGTCTGCCAGCCGGAGGAGCCATGCCTCAATATCCTGCATCGCCTTGAAGCACTTTTGCCAGTATTTCGAGCCATTGCCGACCTGGGTGTCACTCAAATTGACGACCTTCCGCTTGAACTCCACGATGCGGAATTCGGCGTCGCTGTCGCCATCTTGTGCGATCGTGATGACTAGCCGAAGGCATTCGAGCAGGAATTGACGACGCTTGTGAAATCGTATTATGGCGGAGGCGGTCGCAGAGCGGTCGAGTTCGGCGGCATCCTGTTGAGCTTCTACTAAGAGTTCCGTCGCGACTTCCTCGTCCAGGTCAAGCTCATCGGCGACCTCAATGACTTGGTTCTGGACCTCTGCATCAAGCTTGTATTCGACGTCGTTTCTAGTGACGGTGCCTGGACAGCATTGTTAGTTAGACATGCGCATATGTCAGGCTTGCGCACGTGAGAACGGAAGATGCAGTCTCTTGAAATCGAGCGGGTTGAGGACGCGCTGCTCACTACTTCTGTACAGCATACAGTGGGCACAAATTCATTGGGCGTGACTTTGCACAAGAGTGTTAAACATACCGCTTTGCACCTTCTGTCTGCTCGTATTTGACTTGCTCTGCTTATCTAGCAAGCTCCGAAATTCCTCTATGCGACTCTCGAGCTCACCAACAAGGCGCTCGATGTCTTGGAGTCTGTTCTCGCTGAATGCGACCAGATCGCTGTGGAGGCCTTGGAGGGCCAAAAGCCCGTCCTCTTCAGCCATCACTTCACCGGAAGTGCATCGGAGGCGGTTGATATTTTGCGCAGAATCAATGACAGCGGATTAGCCACGCGAACGTGTGTTGAGAGCGAATGCGATGCCTAGATAATCTTTTGGTAGGCGGTGATGCAGCTTGAGAAGTGAAGAACGCGTTGCGGGTGAGAAGTCGCGTCCGAGCTCCTTCCTCCTCCAAAAGGTCACCCTCTAAACGACGTCAGCCTTTCACTTCTTCTCTGCAATCACGACTTTCCTTTCATTTTCGATACCCGAGGGTCTTTTCCTTTCGAGCGGCTGATTTTCGCGTGTCTTGTGTATACTTTGCGCATACGTTGTGCCCATGTTGTTGACAGCAACGTACGGCGGCCTTTCATGTGTTGCGCAATGTTCAAAGTGAGGATAACGAGCTTTCAATGTTTCTGAAGATGGGCGCGAGAGATGTGGATTTATCGACGGCTTTAGGTAAGTCTCAAAGTCTGTGTTTCATCATCAGCCGGATCAAGATTGCAAGACATTGTTCATTTAGCAATTGTGTTCGCCTCTCAAATCCATCGCCGAGTCTAACCCAAGTATAATGAACCAAGCTGACTATTGAATTAGGCAAAATCGGCTCGTCATCTGCGATAGAGAGAAAGGAAGGTTTAGCGGATCTCGAGCATGTGTTCCGCTTCAACAAGAACAACCACGTGATCGAGATTTTCAAGGACAAGACATGGCACACCATTTTCGAAGCACTCTTCAAATGCACCGCGACGGAGAGATCGGCTTATCTCAAAGCGACTCAAAGTCAGAAGTCGAGGTCGACACCTCGTCTCACCGCATGTGGCAAGGCTCTTCGCATCACGGTTACTCACGCTGCGAAGAACATCAAGGCGAAGACTGTCAAGGCAGTGGTCGACCACATCCTTCAAACGTTGCCCACCGCCACTGAATCATACTTTGCTGGCCTCAGCCTTGACTATGTCAAAAGTCTGCGGCTTCTTCTCGAGTATCAACCACACGTTGAGCACTTTCGCAATGGTCTGTGGGAGGATGTTCTTGAATTCTGTCTAAAAGGCATTGCTCCGCTTGGTAGTGGCGTAGATGAAGACCAAGATAGCGACGACGAGGCTCAAGCTACACCTGGAGCTTCAATCCGAGCCCCCTCGATGTCATTGACGCGTCGCTCAAGGGTATCGACACCACAATCGCATCGAACACAGCAAGGACCGACGTTCCGCAAAGAGGTTGATGATTTAGTTACGTGTGTACATCAACTGGTACGCGCAACGAACGCACCGAAGAGCGAACATGAGCTCAAAATTGTATTCGCCATGCGAGACTTCCTCTCCATGTCCGATTCAGTCCGCGTCTCCTACAATGAGGCTTTTGGTGCCATCAACTATATCTTGAGCGAGACATCAACAGCGTCTCTGAGCCTGACTAAACAAATGACCACGGCCCTAATACCGTTAGTGAAGGATCTCTGGTCCAGGAAGTCAGCCAGTTTGAGAGATGAAATGCTTGTCACCCTCGTTCTAACCAAAGACCATGTCTCTGCCATGGTTTCCGATACTGCCGAGGCGGCTTTTCGCATCGATCTTGAGAATCTTCTTGAAGCTTTGCAGGCGGACTATAGCAAGCGCCTCGAACGCGATCAGTTACACATGGGCGATCTGGTACTCGATTACACGATATCAGAGCATGCCAAAAGCAGACTCCAGCTACCAGTCTTCGCTCTACGTCGAGGCCGCACCCGCGCAGAGTCTCTGTGGACACTGCTTCATCTGACTGCTACGTATACCGCAGCCCTTGACAAGAAGAAGGATGCACTGCAAGGTAAATTCACCCTGAATGGAGACAATGCTCCTCCAAAACGATCTCGCATGACTGTATTGCTCTCGGATGACATTCTCCGGCTGGCGTCCTCGTCACCGACCCCCGCTACTCGAGTAGCTAACCTGCAGTACCTGTGCTTTTTGTTTCAATTGCGGCCATACAGTGCGCAGGAGCTTCAACAGTTGCACGAACCGCTCACGCTCTGCGCCCTCGACACAAACGTCTCTGTTGGACGGTGGGCTCTGTTGGCTCTGACAAGCTTGGCTGCGCAGTCCTCATCGCATGAAGCTGGCATCAAGGACAGCTGGATGTCCATGATCCCTCAGATTGCACGTTTATTGACCGTGGATCATTGTTCCCGCCCAGCTGCATATCTTCTGTACTTCCTTTTAAGCTCCTCTGTGCTCGCATATGGAGATGTTGCGGACATTGCCACCACAATGGTCGACTCTCTGGAGCTTCAAGGTCCAACATCAGTCAACGACGCAAGTCTGTCTTTGCTCGGATGGTTAGTGGAAGCTCGTGCAGCCGAAAATCCGAGCACGGCAACTTCGATCGCCGAACGAGTCATCCAATGGACCTTTCAGAAGTGGACGCCAAGCTCCTTCGCCGATAAAGATATCGCTTCGCAAATCAGTTCCGCTTCACGGCCACACGACTTCATCGACCTGTTCCGACGATGCGGCGTCAATATTATGTCAACACAATCAGCCTCTCCCGTTCTCTGTGGGGCCATCGGTCGAGCATGGTGCAAGCTGGCGGCAGCTTCCAGTCTTGCAGAGTACTTGCTCCTTGAGAACGGCATCCCATTTTTGGATACTTCGACAAAGTCCTCAAATGTAGATGCTTCATCTGGAAAGTCGGCGCTGAGCATCAGCATTCACATAGTCGATGGCCTTGAGGTCGAGACCAATCGCACCCTTGAGACGTGGCAGAAGATCGCTGGCGACCGCCCTCAAAGCTTGTTGCCTGACATGATCACGGCTGTGCTTGGACTCATCATGGTAAATCTGGCACTGACATGTCAGCAAGACGAGCGCATCGCGAAACGCATCGAGGGTTTACGGAGAAAATGCGAAATGTTGACTAAAGCAGTGATGAATGTTCTCTCCAGTCCAGAATGCGAAATTGAGAAGGTCGACATTGCAGTTCTCGCTGTTGCGGACTATCTTGCAGTCTTCAGCGACGAGGTCGACAATGAGAGCTTCCCAAACGACCTCACAGACTTCTGCGTCCATTTCAGCAGTATGCTGCAGAAACGGCAGAGTGGCAAGACAATGGCCGCTGCCAGTCAAGATGATATAGACATTGATATGGGATTCGACTCGCAACATAGCGAAGTTCTTGAGGCGACAGCGTCTGAGAGTGTTCATCGGGATATGTGGACTTTGAGCACCGATCAAATTGCATTTCGTCGGCATGTCACTGCGCAGGTAAGTCTCATGAGCAGATGATATCTATATGATCTAAGCTGACGATCCAAAGTCTTATCTACTCACGCAACTTTTGAAATTCATGGGAGGCGGTCGGGACGGTCTGTCGTCTTCTATCGTCGCTTACTTCACCACGCTGCCACCCCAAGACTTGTTCGCTCTCCGGATAATCTTCATCGACATACTGACTCGTTGCAATGTTCTACGACACGACGGCATATTGGGCCTCTTCGACCATCTCGCATCTTACCTACACGCATACGAGTTTTCCCGCCATGAGGTCGCGCTTTTACTTCACGTTGATTTGCTGCAGGCGACCATTACTAGCTGGGCGCCGACACCTGCGCCAGGGGATGATGGGGAGTTGCAGGACGCGGCGAGCCAGTCGTATGAGTGGTTCGTCGAGACTGCGCTGGAGAATGATATATGTTCACTCACAGTCAAGACCGGACTGACGGATCTCTTTGCGACTCTATTCAAGATCTGCGGCCCTACTTACGTTGCATATGATGACGCTCCCTCGGTCAGAACTACGCTATTCAAGCTTTTGCGTTCGGGCGACCTCCCTGTCCTCCACAGGCTCATCAATCGGCTGCCAGAGGTATTCCATCATTTCACCCTTGATCTTCATGAAGATGTTTTTGAAGACATTCATGAGAAGTCTATGTACACGGAGAAATGGATCGAAGGGCATGCACTTCGCATGCTTTTGTTCTGTTCTCTTGGTTCAACTTGGAGTACCTTAATGAGAAGATGCTTGTACCACATCTTCGAGACAGCAGGGACGATCTTGGAGACACAAGTTTATGCTACACGCTGCATCAGCACGATGGCCGTGAGTGTGAAGCTGTCGGACTCGCAAAGTCTCTTCCGCCTCTTTGCAGGACAGCTGTTGTATACATGGGTGCGCCAAAGCGAAGGTGATTGGAACGCCATTCCGTTCAGCATATTCGGATACCAGAGCCGCGATCAGCTGCTCTTCGACGTCCGCGAGGAGGTTTATGCTCAGCTCATGCTGCGAAACCAAGCCAACGAGCTTGTCGCGATCTCTACCAAAATCGGCCTTGGACAAAAGGACCTTGCTCTGTACAGCTTCGCTCGAACTTTGGCTTACAGTCTGGGTGGCGATTCAGATTACAAGTCATCAAGGCCGGCAGAGAAGGACAGATCGGAGATACGGCTGCGCGCTCTGATCGGCAACCAGTACTCACTACACTGCGCATCGCATGTAGCAAAAGCACTGGGAATCCTGTTGCTCCGCACCAACTTCGAGAAGAAACAGGTGAAGAAGAATCAACAGAAGGATCAGAATGGCGCATCTACCGGCAACGACGCTGAGCAGCCAGAGAAAGACGTCGTGGAAGGCATGTTCGAGAAGCGATTCAGCACCGAGAAGGCAGCAAACAGGGACACAACTTTCGAGGCCAATGCTCTCCGAGCATTTAAGGAGATGCGCACCAGAAGCTCATCAGAGATGCGACTGCCAGATCCGCAGCAACCTATGTAAGGCTGTGCGTCATGCTCTTGTGCGGCTTGAAACTAACAGTCTACAGGTTCCGGCCGAGGGGTTTCCTGGAGGTCGCAGACCGCCTAGCTCGACGAGCGAAGGTTACGTTTCATGAACTCTTTTCGGCCCCGGTGTACGTCTTCGTTTTCCGGCAACTACTCAGTAGTCTCCACGACTCGCTTGGATCTCTGCATGCAATCCTTGTTGTCCGCAAGATCCGTCTGCTCGTTGCGTTGAGTGGCCCCTCAGTACTCTCGGGGTATGCTCTGGAGATTACTTTGCACAGCCTCAGATCGCTCTTGACTGAGAAGCAATGCACCGAAGATACATTAGGCATCTTCCAATATCTCTATGCCAACGGTGTCGATTACTTGAAGCAGAACATCAAGTTTGTGGCGGGCATGAACGTTACGACGTTGATCTCCCTGCGGAAGTTCGCAGGCTCATCGCAGGACAGCACTACTCAAGAATCGCAACACCGTGCCACAATCAACAAGGCTCATTCTTTTCGCGTGTGGCTTGTGCAACACTGGTTCAAGAAGTTCGCTGAGGGAATCGAAGAGAAGGCGAAGATGGATGCTTTCATGGAATTGACATCTCAGGCATGGGGCACTGGCGGCAACTCAAATGCTTCACTCAGTACCCCGGAAAGCAAGCTACTGAACCGGTTACTCGACGACCGCAGCTCGAGACGTGGATTACTACCGAATGCAGCATGGAGTCTAGCTTTGGAATTGCTGTGCTACGACTTCAAAGAACCTGCATCATACCGGGACGATATTCTTGGTCCAGATCATTTAGCAAAAAGTCGGGCCAGTGATATTTGGGCGTCATGCAAGAATTCAAATATGACCAGCCAATACCTGCAGTGGGCTGCTCGGGTTCTCGGTCGGGCACGCAACAGTACCGACTTCGATATCTCGACATTGCTACACTCAGAATCTATGGTGGACAGGGACACCGATGTTTCTGGCAAGGAGACTTCGCTCGGGACCATCGTCTCTACTGTTGCCTCCTACCTTTATGCTGGCGATCGCGGACACGCGGGCCTGGCTGAAGAGACGTTGCGTCTGATGTTTTATCGAGCGTCCAAGTACCAGCATGTCCTCACCGAGCTCCAAGCGAATGTTCATCTGGCGGCCTTCGAAGGACTAGCTTTGATGACAGAAGATGTGGTTTTGCCAGTTAGTCTACCTGCTGCACTACCTCTGGAAGAGTGTCTTGACTCTGAACGAAGTGAAGAATATGGATCATGGCTGCAGCGACTGACTGCATCTTTGGTGTCCTTCGACGCTGATGAAGCTATCGTTTGCTCCCTCGATCGGATCTTGAGTGGCATCCCTGGCATCGCAGAGAAGCTATTCGCACCTGTGCTTCATACTGTCCTTGAGCAGGCCATCGATCAGCCGGAGTCAGTCCACGGCGTTCTCTCGCAGTCGATTCGCAAGTGGTTCGAAGACGCGCCTCCCAAAAAAGCCCCGCACACCCGAGCTCTATTGCGCGCAATCATGTACTTGAGAAGACAGCCCTATCCTCGGGAGACAACGCACGCCGATCGGCTGAAGTGGCTCGATCTCGACTTCACTCAAGCCGCGAGAGCTGCACATGGTTGTGGCATGCACACTGCAGCACTCATGCTTGCCGAGTTGACATCTTTCATGGTGCCTGCGAAAGCTTCGAGGCGTTCGACCGCCACAGTCGTGCCACTTGTGGACGAGGATACAATGCTTGACATATATCGCAACATCGACGATCCCGATTCTTTCTATGGAGTACCGCAGACGCCTAGCTTGGATCTTGTCTTGAGTCGCTTGGACCATGAGGCTGAAGGCTTCAAGGGTCTCATGTTCCGTGGAGCAAGAATGGACAGTCAGATGCGCATGGTAAGTCTCTTGACATGACTACTTTTCTCAGTTTATGTTTCGTCGGGCATGTGCGCTGTATTCTGAGATCACAGAGCCCAATGCAGTGTTCGCATGCGTGTGAGTTAATAGTGCTGACAAATTCCACAGAAGAACAAGATATCAAACGATGACAACACCGGATTGCTGAATTCCTTGGCGGGTATCAACATGAACGCAATTGCGTACAATCTCATGTCGGATCGTGGCGCGTCATCGAAGGGAAAGAGCATGGTCGATCTGACTCTGAAGACTGCCATGAAGCTAGAGCAGTGGGATGTTCGAGTCCCAGAATCTGTAACCAGTGATACTTCGACCCTCTATCGCGTCTTTCAGTCTATGAACAACGCCACAACTATCGAGGCGGTACGCAAAGATCTCGATGCTGGCTTCCTCCGAACCGTCACAAGCATGCTTGATGCTTCTTTAGCAGAAAGTACGTTTAGGAGCCGAGTCAACACTTTGGGCGTTTTGTGTGAGATTGATGATATGGTCACATCCGATTCCATGGATCATCTCCGTGATGCTTGGACGAATGCACAGAGTCGTGCAACAAATCTCATTAGTGCCAGGTATGGCGTGTCCCGGCTCCACATAACAGATCTTGCTGACACATCTACAGCCATGACGAGGTCAGCTTAGTGCTGAACTCGCGAGAAATACTCACAAGCACTTTGACATCAAACACTCCGCTGCGAGACGCTCTCCATGTCAGCATTGCGGATGCCCGCAGGCTTCAAGCTGATGCTCTGCTGGATTCGTGCCAGATCTGGAGCCGGAGGCATGGCTCACAAGATGCACTTGAGACCGTAACGTGCTTGTCCGATCTGGTACCCATATGCGCCGCTGTTGGTGTGGACGTCAGCAAAGTCGTGCAAAACGCTACGGCGGATGTCCTATGGGCACAAGGCGAGCAATCGACGTCCATCCGCATGCTACAGGTTCTCGCGGCCAGCCGTCACAGCAAAAACGAGCCTAGCGAAGTGCAACAGGCAAGCATATTCGCTAAACTTGGTCACCACGTCGCAGAAGCTCGACTTGAGCCGCCTAATGAGATCATGCACAAATACTTGATGCCAGCGATCGGCGAGCTCAAAGAGAAGTCAGGTCGAGTTCCCGGGCAAGTCTATCATCAGTTCGCGAACTTCTGCTACGAGCAGCTGCAGAACCAGGACAACACCGACGAGCTCAATCGAGCAGTGAAGATCAAAACCCGGCGAGAGGCTGAGGTTCAGGGCTTGACTACTGAGATCAAAGCTCTAAGAAGTCAGACAGAGCGAAAGGCACGAGAGGGCGAGCTCAGCAAAGCTCGGAGGTGGTATGTAACCATCTCAACAGTAGGTTTGAAGATCGACATGGTGGCTGACGAGCATTCCACAGGCTACGGATTGACAAGGCCGAAACGGAACGTCTGCTAAAGGTCCGTGAGGATCTTATTGAGCAGTGTCTGGAGAACTATATGCTGGCACTGTCCGCGTCCGATGAGCATGACAACGACGTCCTAAGGTTCTACGCCATCTGGCTCGAAAACACTCAATCAGAATTGGCAAACATCGTCGTCAGCAGACACATCGATAAGATCGCCTCTTACAAATTTGCGCGCCTCATGAACCAGCTCTCGTCGCGCATGCAAACAGACAACAGCCTGTTCCAGCAGTCGCTATGCGGTCTTGTTTTTAGGATCTGCTCCGAGCACCCGTTCCATGGTATGCACCATATCACCGCAGGTATGCATGATCCAGGAACGTCTCATGTAGCCAGCCGATCACGGCATCGCGCAGCAAAGGGTATTGGACAAAAGTTGAAGGCCATAGGTGGCGAGCACGGCAAGCTATGGGGTTGCGTCTATACAAGCGACCAATTGTGAGTTGCCAATCATTTCATGGATTTCTGGACTTTGCATCTAATTGTCTCAGGTACCACGATGTGGCCCGCTATACCGACGAAGAGGTTGCGCGTCAAGGCAAAGAAATTCTCTTGAGCAAGATAGGTCCGACCAAGAAACTCGTCGATTTGATCCCACAGCTCGGTACACCGCCTCCAACACTGTCGATCACGCTTCGGCCAGATTTAAGCTACAACGACGTTCCTCGAGTGATCAGTTTCGAGCCAAAGATGCGAGTGGCTGGCGGTCTGAGCGCCCCGAAGATCATTACTAGCAAACTCAATAATGGCCGGCATTTCAAGCAATTGTTCAAGGGCGGTAGTGATGACTTGCGTCAGGATGCAATCATGGAGCAGGTCTTCGAGGAGGTCAGCAAGTTGCTTGGGAATCACGCGTCAACACGACAGAGGAAGCTCCGGATACGAACATACAATGTGCTCCCTCTCAGCAATACTACTGGCGTGCTAGAGTTTGTCAAGAACACAATGGCGTTTCAGGACATACTGGTTCCGTTGCATCAGACCTATCATCCGAAAGATCTGAAGAGCAGCGCGTGCCGCACCAAGATTTATGACGCTGCAAAGGACACAACGGAAGCTCGAATCAAAGTCTACAAAGACATTTGCAGGCAATTCCAACCTGCTATGCGATACTTCTTCTTCGAGCGATACACAGATCCGGACGAATGGTTCGAGCGCAGGTTAGCATATACCCGAAGTACCGCCGCCATTTCGATCCTGGGCCATGTTGTCGGACTTGGAGACAGACATTTGCATAACATTATGATGGACTATGTCACGGGTGAAGTGGTGCATATTGATCTGGGGATATGTTTCGAGGCCGGCAGAGTCCTGCCAATCCCTGAATTGGTCCCTTTTCGGCTGACACGCGATCTTGTCGATGGAATGGGATATACGCGCACTGAAGGTGTATTCCGGAGATGCTGTGAGTTCACGTTGGAGACGCTACGTGACGAGCTCGAGTCTATCATGACTCTCTTGAACGTCTTGCGATACGACCCTCTCTACTCATGGACCGTCAACGCAGCGAAGGCGAAGAGACTGCAGAAGGGCGAAGACGACGAAGGCGCGGATCGAGCTATGAATGAAGCGAACATGCTGGGCCAGTACTCGAGCACGAAGAAGGACGATGACATGGGCGAGGCAGGAAGAGCCCTAGCTGCTGTGGAGAAAAAGCTGAGCAAAACTCTCAGCAAGGAGGCCACTGTGAGCGAGTTGATTGCGCAAGCTACTGATGAGCGCAATCTGGCTCTCTTGTTCTGCGGATGGTCTGCGTGGGTTTAACAGCGTTCTGAGCGGGAGATTAGAGTACTTTGCAAGCTAGATACCCTGTTATAATACTTCAAGATATTTCCCAAATCCCCGACACTGGTGTGTATACCTCCATGAAAGCAGCAGACGCTAACTCGATTTGGGAAGGTGCCATTGAGCAGGATGACGTTCACGCGTTGCCAACTTTCATTCACGCGCCATAGTAGGACTGCTTTCTCTTTCTTTCCACTCCGATGAGACGACATGCCTCCGAAGACGGTCGTCCCAGATGCCTCCAAAGGTCTGGCTGATAACACACACCTATCGAAAGAAGATGCTGCCAATGTGCAACGGCAATTAGATGGAGCCATTGACTCAGCATTCAGTGGTGGTCAGGCGCAGGAAAAGGCGAATCAAGCCAGAAAACGTGCATCGGAAGCGAAGTCAGAGGCAGAGCGCAAGAAGTACGAAGAAGAAGCCGCAGAGCATGAAAAACAGGCACAGAGTCAATTGAAGACCTCACGACGCTTACAATCTGGCGCATGGCAAGGATTCGGGGCCGGCGCGGGAATGGGAGCAGCGACCGGGATTGGTCTTGGAGGGGTTATCGGAACAGTGTCAGGAGGTGTGCTTGCAGTGCCTTTAAGTGGACTCGGCGGGCTCATTGGAGCAGGCACGGGCTTCTTTCATGGTCCGTGGATCAAGCTCACTCGTGGCGAGAAGGGTCCTGAAATCACCACTGCCAAAGAGGGAGAGCCTGGTGCCATTCAACTCCAGTCTGATGAAGTGGATGCCATCAAAGAAGGTGTGGGAAAGAGTGCATCTGGAAGCTCGGAAGCCGTGCGCGGTGCAGCCTCATCAGTTCAGTCTCTGGTGAGAAATAAGCCAAGGCCTGGTCGAAAGCCTCCTAAGAAATTGCAGATTCGTGGTGGAAGATAGCGGACGTCGATGCTGAACACCATTGCGACTTGACTCTTGGTGGTACGGAGAGACTCAACTCAAATCTCATGACAGAAGCTACGTCCGGTACAAGACATATTCATCCAGGTCCCAGAGCTCTGCTCTATACCCTCGTCTACCGAAGAATTCAAGGGGAGATTGTTTCCTGCGATTATCGCAAGATGAAGCCTCACGAAGCTCAATGCCTCTTGTCTGGAGCGATGAAGGATAGTCCTGCGTCGTTGCATCGAGATCTAAGCGAATCCTTGCCACATGGTCTTAAGCAATCGAAGATTCTCCAGACAAGGGACAGTCCATCGGACTCTCTGTGTCAGTAAACAAATCGACATATACCACACGCGCACCAGGGGGCTAACAACAAGACTGAACAGCTATACTAGCATGACAAGGATGCAGCTGAAGTCCGCTTACTGGTGATCCGTGCAGGGGAAAATTGCCATTCATCCTTCTGCTACTCTCTAGCGAGGCATCCAGCAATGCTGTCGAGTCTTCGTCCCCCGACAGCGGCGGCAACTTCATCCTCGTACCCTTGGAGAAAAGCTTGCTCATCGTTCCGTGGTCGCCATCCGAGTCGATATGCTGCCGAACTCTTCGTCAGACGATGCCCAGCCCAACCTCTCTCAGCTACCTCCTCAAGCCCCGCCGTTGTCTTCGCCGCTTCTGCAAGCAATACAGTCCTGATCTCCTTGGTGGAGATCTTGCCTGCTGCGAACGCAGCATCGAGAGCGTTCTGCGCATTTGTGACATGTGGCAGTTGGACATTGTCTGCAGCGAACATGATGCCACGTTTGCCAGTGGAGATGGTTTTCACTCCCTGTGTCATGATATTTTCCACGAGCAAGAGGTACAGATCAGCAAGATCGGATACGTGCACCTTGTCGATAACGCCAGAGCCATCCCCTACATTGAATGCATAGCGGTTCTCCAAGACGAATCTCACCATGATTGGAACGATCAATCCTGCGCGTTGCCAAAGACCTTCTCCAACACCATAGACTGCTGTTCCTTGGATGCTCACTGTCTTCACGCCCAATAGCTCGGCGCTCTCAAGTATGGTCAACTCGGCTGTCCGTTGGATGTACGGCTCCCTGCTCTCTTCAGCTCGCTCGAACTCGTATATGGACAAAGGGTCCGCGTTGTCCCATTCGCGATCGGGATAAGAAGTGCCAGTAATTGGTCGGTCGGAGATATTTGAGCAGCCACTTGTGTGAATCATCCAAACATCAGTCTCGACTGCAGTCTTTCGTTTTGCAAGACCTTTGACCATGGCAAGTGCGCTTTGCATGTGGAAACCGGACGCAGCATTGATCACGATATCATGCTGGCTCGCTATCATTTCGATGAGATCAACCTCATTGAGATCTGCGAATAGGATGCATCTGATGCGCTCGCCGTAGACTTCCTTGAGTTTCGCCGCCCTGTCTTCGCTGCGGATTAGGACTGGGATTGTGCTATTGGCGAAGGATTCGTGATTCATGAAGCGATGTAGAATGGTTGCTCCAATATAGTCTGAGGCTTCTGTCAAAAGGACGGCTGGCTCATGGATGTCATCACCCATGACTTCGACAGAGAAGTGTGGTCGAGGTCACGAGCGGCTGGTTGCATAGAAACGAATTGGTAGGGAATAGGACAAGAGTGTCGAAGTTCTGTGAATTCACTTTATTCTCTATGTCAATACTGATCTTCATCAATGTTGCTTTCTTACTCAGCGCATTCCTGAATCAGCTTATGGAGATTCCTGAGTTGAGCACGCGTTGGCATCTGACAGTCATCGAAAGCATTGTGTACGCCGTCCCTGTTCTGCGCCCCTCATCCAGCATATGCAGAACGACCCACTTGAGCTCCGAGCAGATCATGTGCATTTCCGTCGCATTCCAGAACCATAGGCATCAAGTCGCAATGGATTAAATTAAGCGTGCCTTCAGGAGCAATCTCGCGCTCTTACCATCCCAGTGCCGCAACTCCTTCGCCATCTCCTTCATCCAGCGCTTCAGGTCAGTTGTCGAATTAACCCAGTCAAGAGCTTTCCGCAACACGTCGTGGTCCCATTGCTTGTTTGGTGACATCAACTCGAAGGATAGGGAAGATAGTCGTGGCGCCTACGACAAGGCTAGAAAGATCTTCACCCAGGCGCGTTTATCGTCAGCTTCTAGGCTGTTCTTGAAATCAATCCTTCGGAGTGTTGCGGCGTGCATCTCCAGGAAAGAGACGATGTTGTGCTCGACTGGGTTCACCTGTACCAGATGGAGAGAACGGAGGCGGTGGAAGTGCTTGCGTGATGCTCCGAGCTGGACCATGGTGTCGTAGATAGCGTCCACGATCTTCTCCGGTTTCGAAGACCAGCCTTTGCCGCACTGAAGTGACAGGCTCTCTAGTGCATCGCACCGCGCAATGAAAGAGGCGAGATTACATGCGACCTGGTTCTGGAGGGAGACTGCGCGCAGGATCTCCATGCCGTCACAGAAGCGGAACTCCAAGGTAGTGAGCTTGGAGAACATTGGAAGAATCACCGGCAACATTGGGACGAGCTGTACTAGATCGATGATCGCGGGCCATGCGATGTCTGCGTCTTCCATTGCACATCCGTATCCAGGGTAGCCAGGATGCGCCCCGCCGCACGAGCACTTCACCACACCGTCTGCCTGCGTTGTCCACCCGTGATAACCGTGGAATACCGCAGTGTCTACGACCAAACCAGACAAGTCTTGAGCATACGCGAAGACCTCTTCTCGTTTGTCCGTCTCGATACTGATCAAATTCGGAAAGCGTGCAAGAGCAGTGGAAAGACGTTGAAAGGAGCTGACCGATGCTTGTAGATTGAGTGTGCGGACGGTCGAGCAGGTGACTGAATCCCACTCAGGTTGCCCATCCGGATACTCGGCATCGAACTGTGCTCACTTGCGCTGGCCTCGAGATGATGCCTGAACGGGAATGTACTCAAGTCGATAAGAAGTCCCTGGGGTCGCTGCGTTGTACTTTCGACCCTTCGCGAAGTGGACCAAAGGACGGCGCATCACGTCCTCCACTATCTGGCCGCTTTTGGCTCTCTGCGACCCATACTGGAGGAAGCTGAGATGCTGGCGCTTCCGCTCGTCAGCCACCTCCAGAATTGCAAGTAAGTTTGTAGCCGGCACTCTATCAGCAAGCAAGACATTCTCGACGAATGGCGCGAGTCGGGACTGAGAAAGCTCTTCGATGTCGTTGATGCCTTCATCGTCCAAGAAGAAGGTGAGCCGGCGCGTCCCAGACACCGTCAAGAAGTTCTCGTCTTGATACAGATTGATCAGGTATGGGAGGAAGCCGGTGGCAAGAGAGCGGCAGACTAGACGGAGCGATTTGATGTGTAAGCCAGCAACGGTCCGGTAAATCTGGTGAACACAATATCTGCAGCATGATGAGATCGCAGAGTTCTTGTGGCAGCTCGAGCACTTTTGGGGTCGTCGACATAGCTGGTACCATCGTAAATGTCGTCGAAGTCTGTGTAATAGGTTGTGAGCGAAGTGCTGGTTGTTAAGAGCTGGTACGCGTTGATGGTTTTCCGAGTGAAACTGTTTGTTGTGTGTGAGGAAAGAATATAGATGGAGAAAAATGATGCGGGAGGCTTTTATAGTTGCGAGGGGCAACAGCAGTCACCTCCTTCATGATAGAAGGTGACATATGGTGCGTCAGTCACAGAATGTAGCAACATCTTCGGGACCTGAGCCGTGTTAAACTGATCAGAAAACTGTCACCTCTTTGTGCATGGCATCAGTACGAGGGTCATCGGCGTCAACACAGCCAGACGTTGCCAATGACCAGACGGAAAGTCTCCGAAAGTCTGATAAATCATTCTTCGTGATAGACTGAGCATTGTAGCTTGATATTGATGTCAAGTCAGTGACTTGATCAGTGACAACGATATCACTGCTTTCCTGAGCTCGCTATAGCGGGCCCTGCTATAACGGACTATCGTGTGCTTGCATCTCGCCGGCTGGATTTTACGTCGTAGTCTTTGACAACCACTCCGGAGGTCTGCGAATAAGACATGATTGATCAAGATTGTCTAACAACGAATCTGCTTTCCTTTGTCAATCGCTGAAGCGCAACATGGTCGTCGGCTTGTGGTCGTCCAGACACGCACCGTACATCCACACAGCGAGAAGTACTAATCAAACAACAAATGGCAGATCAAAAGTCGACCCTGGTACTGAGCTTGCGCGCTTTCAACATGCTGCTCGTCGATTGAAGTGGAAGCTGCCGTATCTTGCAGACGCGCATCGACAAGCAACGAGTGTAGTGGACGCACAACACATCAGCGATGTAGAGAAGAAGGAGATTGAAACTATGTTCAAGCTTGACTTCTTCGAATACTATACTGTGCTTGAGAGAGCTCTTGTGCATTTACTCGGGGTGTGGGAAGTTGAGATCGAGGTGCTAAAGAACGACCTGTGCGTATGCAGCATCGAACGACACACACTGGAGGGCTAACATTCCTTAGAACGCACACGTTCCATGCCACGATTCTCACCACGCTACAAGCGCCGAACAATCCTCTCCATAAGGTGCTAGGCACGCAGCCAGTCTTCGGCCACCTGCTTGCCGCAAAACAGCTGCGCAATCGATGGAAGAATGCTGAGGTTGCAGGAGAGAACGACAGCCCGCCGCCTCTCGGTGCATTTGAGATTGAGCAGATGCTGCTCGCCATCTTTGGTGCCTTCGAGCAGGCTGAGCATTTAGCCCTGCAACATCTTGGTACGAAGACTTCTGTCATGAATGGCTCTGTGGGTGAAGAGGAAGAGAGGGAAGCGGAGGCCATGGGATATGTGGACGAGATGGACTGGGATATGGATGTCGGCTGAACGTGCTGCATCCATTCTTCCAAGTCTGTCAACCTTACGGGACATCGGTATATCCGGAAAAGCACTGAACACAGGCATGCCAGCGCATTGGCGCCATGGAGACGTTCGGCCTGCTCATGTATGCTGGTACAACAAACGCGCAGATTCGCACGTTGTGCCACATATTTGGTAGCCGGAATCATCTTCAGCCACTGGCCGTATGATCGCGCATCAGAAACAGCCTGAGCAGAGCCAAAGCTCGAGTTGAGCTACACGTATGCGGAGCTTTCCGCTTCTGGCTTGCACGGAGAGAACGAGACCGTGAAAACTTCACTGTTTAGGCACAAGATTCCAATTAATTGACTGAGCGCTTCCGAAAGAGCTACAGCTTCATCTCCTGCGAAGAATCTATGGCGTGGAAAAACTGATAGCGTTCAACACAACAGTCGAGCACCCATCATCCGCCACCGGCCCATCATTCAACCTCAAGTACTGCCCACAGAATTGGAAGAACATATCGCCCTTGTCACTCTGACAATTCACCTGATTGTTCTCCTTGCCAAAGTCGCACGTCACCTTCCCTAAGCCAGAATTCTGCTGCTGCGCAAACACAAGCGAGCGGTACGAGACGCCTGTAGGCTGGCGGTTGTAGCCTGCGGGGTTGTCGAGCGTGCCCCCTGGCCCGTCGATGACAATGGCATTAGTGTCGGAGACGATATGGAATGCACTTGCGGGTGGTGCCTTGTCAATGGCCTGAAGGTTCGTCTCATCGGTGCCGCTGGGGTACTTCTCGAATGCTAGGTATTTGCGATCCAAGCTTGGGTTACCAGGTGCGCTGATGCGAATCTTGAACCTGTCGGAGGTTTCGGTCGGCGTCAAAGTGAAGTAGCTTGTTGAGGTCTATGATGATCAGCAAAGTCATGGTGGACTGAGACGCTGTACAAGGTGAAGATTCCAGTGCAAACCACGTGTCCGCCGGTTCTCAGCCACGGAGGGTATGTCTGGCGATCCCAGATCGACACGTACATGATTCATTTAATGAATGGGAAGGGGGTGAGGAGATCTTACCTTTGTCGCTGTCGTGCTCACAGTCACCACACTTGTGGTTGTCTCATACTGTATCACATTAGCACTGATCCTTTCTCGATGCGGCGAATATGATTTTACCTTCGTCTCATACTTCGTCTCGTACTTCGTCACATAAGCCGTCATCTGAGGCTTCGTCGTCGTGACCGTCGCGCTCGTCTTCTCCGTGCTGGTAATCACCTGCGTGTTTGGTGCTGTAGTCGTGTACACGCGTCCGAGGCTCTGGCAGCTGCAGGCGCTGGAGAAGTCGTGCTTATTGCTGCAGTATGGGGTCTGCTCACTGGTCCAGCTGGAGGTTGTGCTGCTGCTGCTGCTGCTGCTGCTGCTGCTGGTCTCTGGCTTTGAAAACGTGCTCGATGTAGTAGAGGTGCTATACGCCGACGAGGAGGAAGTGCTCGTGGTGCACTTCTCAGTCGACGTATATTTCTCAGTAGAGGTGGATGTCCATTTCTCAGTTGAAGTCCATTTCTCAGTGGATTTCTCGGTGGTGGTGTATTTCTCCGTGCTCGTCCATTTCTCAGTCGTCTTGTCTGTTGTCGTGTACTTGTCCGTGGTCGTGTACTTCTCCGTCATCGTCTGCTTGCTCGGGCTGGCTGTGACGGTGGTTTTCTCCGTGGTCTTCTCCGTAACAGTCGTGGTGTATGGCTTGCCTGGCGCATTGGTGTATGAATGTGCCTTGTGGCACTCATCCGCCTTCACAGTGTAGCAATCGCAATGGTAGCATGGCTCGCCCTTCTCTTCTTGACCAGGCTTGCCACCTTGATCAGGCTTTCCATCCTGATCGGGCTTTCCACCCTGCTGCTCATCTGGCTGGCCGCCTTCCTCGTTGTCTGGAATGCCATTATCATTCTTTTCCGGATAGGGGCGCTCTGAGCCTGGACTATCGCCCTCATACTTGGGTCTCCCGCCCTGACCCATCTTGGGATATCCAGACTGCTTTGGCTGCCCGCCTTCTCTGTTCTCATCATCATCACCCTCGTCCTTCTTGTTGTCTTCGTCCTGATCAGGGCGGTACTGACGAGCCGCCGTAACCTCAGCATCACCTACGGATCGTGCAGGTGGAGGTGTGGTGTACGTGGATGACCTCGTCCTTTTGATTGCCTTGAACGCAGTACTTGTGTCGTTTATCGTCACCGTCGTGCTGGTCGTGGCGGTGCTTGTCTGGGTGGTCGTAGATGTGGTGGTGGCGAATTTGGTCTCGTATTTCGTTTCGTACTTGGTCACATAGGCTGTAACAGTGCCACCGTCCGACGTGTATGTTGAATAATTCGTCTCCGTCGTCGTTGTCTTCCTATCGAATGTGAGCAATTGGGTGTAGCCGTACCAGAGGCGGAAATAAGCTCACGATGGTTCACCTGTGGTCACGGTTGTTGTTCCTGTCACCGGGCACCATTTTCCCAAGGACTTCTCAACGGCTAGAACGATATCAGCAAGCAAACTACGGGCATCAAGAAGCAGACTGACCTGTATAACACATGTCCTTTGTGCAAGGTCCAGAAGACGACTTCGTGTCCGTGGACAAAGTCGTAGAGCTGCTCGTTGGCCACGAAGCCTGAGGCTGATTATTCGAGAAGGGGCTTGGCTCCGCTCTCACTGTCGAGCTATCTGAGCCGAGGCCCGTCTTCGTCGGCCATTCAGCAGGGGCCGCATTTGCTCCAAGAGCAACAGCTGCAACAAGCAGCGCTGAACGACACACCATCGCGCTGCCGCAAACTTGTGCCGGTTGCAACGAGGCACGGAAGGAGATGAGATCGAACTGTAGTGTTTACAGTACTGAGGGGTCTCAATATTTGGTATTGGGGACCATTATCGAAAGACAATTCGGCTTGAAGTCCGGTTCAGCCTGCCAATGGTACTCGGGAGGTGTAAAAGCGAGAGCCCTCAACGAGATCAACAAACCTACATTTAGGGAGTAGTGCCGAGTTTCGGTACAATGCGTATTCCCAACTCAATCATAAATTGCTGCTGAACGTGCAGAGAAACGCCATGGTTGGCAAGAGCGAAAGAGCCTTGTCTCGTACTCTCCAACGTACAGTATTTTTCACTCGCTCCAGGAGATTCCAATGAAGTGAGTACCAAGCTCCTTTGCTCATGATGCTACAGCTTCTGACACGTTCGGGACAGAAAATGTCATGCAGGTTTGTCGATGCTACGATTCATGCCTGCAACTGCGGTCCCATGGTTCCAGGTCAGTTCAACTGACATCGCCAAACCGTTGAATGGTCGTTGGCCGTCACTATCACCGGTCAATAACTGCGCCATTGTCCATTGACTACCTGTAGGTGGATGAATGGTCTTGTTAGCGTGGATCGGCCAACAAATTCCTGCCGAAGCCAGTGTGAATATCGACACGATCTTGACAACGATGAAAGGGAGTGTCCAGGATGTCCAATGAAGAAAGTGTTACTCGAGTCTATGGCATCGTTTTGTACAAGTCTTCCGAGCTTCCACCATCTTACACGTTCACACCAGCAGCCATCTATTCCTCATCGCCAAACTCAGCACGTCCTGCCTTCGAGTTCAGGTACTCGTTCCTATCACCGAGATTAGTGCTTTTGTCCTGGCTGTTCTCATCCCGTCTTGAAGAGCACTGCCCATACCTCTCAGTAGCCCAGTGCATGGCATAGTACGCGATCAGGATTGGCGGCAGCCAGTAGCCGATCTGGTGGCTTGTGCGGCGGAAGGTGTTGAAGACTGCATTGCGAGCTGCACCGGCGAGCGGTCGTTGTCTGTTTGGCGACAGAGCGTAGGTCACGGTACCTTTCTGGGTGGGAGATCCTGCTCGTCATTAGCCCTGCTCCATTGCAGTTACTCGCGAGGAGGCGCGTTGAGAGTGCCGGCATACCAAGATCACCCCACCAGCCCATGTATCTGCGTGAAAATTGCTGTTAGCCATCATCCTCGCATGTGGATAGAAATTGCTGCTGCGGTCCAATGAAGGGCTGCGCATTGCAAAGCTCCATCTTCGTCGTCGGCAGCGGGCATTGACGTACTGGCCAGGCAAGCGTCCTCCGCCACCGCCCATGATGATTGCAGTGAAAGTGGTTTGAGGTGAGTGAGTGGTGTTGTGGGCGCGCAATGGCAGTCTCGAGAGGTTGCAATGAAGTTGGAGCAGATGTCTCTCGCCTGTTCGGAGCAGATCGCCTGGAGGAGCGCCAAGGCGCGCTAAACCACATTGGAGCTCGACACCAAAAGTTCCCGAGTAGTGCATCCATCATCATCGCCGCGTGCTGCGTTGACTTCGTGCATTCTCGCCATCGCCCCTCGCAAACGCCGTCGTCGCACTCCCCAGGACTTGCATTCACCATGGCGCAAGCTCTAAACACCATCTACAAGTGGGCTGTCCCTGCCGCCGTCGGTCTCAGCGTCGCGCAAGCCTCGCTATACGATGTGAAGGGTGGCACCAGGGCAGTCATCTTCGACAGACTGTCTGGTGTCAAGGAGGATGTCATCAATGAGGGCACACATTTCCTCGTGCCTTGGCTGCAGAAGAGCATTATTTACGATGTGCGGACGAGACCGAGAAACATCTCCACCACGACTGGCAGCAAGGACTTGCAGATGGTCAGCTTGACGCTGAGAGTGCTGCATAGGCCTGAGGTCAAGATGCTACCAAAGATCTACCAGGTGAGACATTCTTGTTCTCCTCTTCTCATGTCTTAATACTGATTGCATGGCAGAACCTTGGTCAAGATTACGATGAGCGTGTTTTGCCGTCCATCGGCAACGAAGTCCTCAAATCAGTCATCGCCCAGTTCGACGCCGCAGAACTCATCACTCAGCGTGAAGCTGTCTCAAATCGCATTCGATCCGATTTGCTCCGCCGTGCCCAAGAGTTCCACATCAACCTGGAGGATGTCTCAATCACCCACATGACCTTCGGCAAGGAATTCACGCGCGCAGTTGAAGACAAGCAGATCGCACAGCAGGAAGCTGAGCGTGCACGGTTCATTGTCGAGAAGGCAGAGCAGGAGCGACAGGCGAACGTCATCAGGGCAGAGGGTGAAGCCGAGGCTGCAGACACCATCAGCAAGGCTGTGGCGAAGAGTGGTGATGGCTTGATCCAGATTCGACGAATCGAGACACAGAAGGAGATTGCGCAAATGATGGCGAACAACCCTAACGTGTCATGGGTACCGAGCGGTGGTGCAGGTGGTGGTGAGGGAAAGAGCGGTGGCAATTTCTTGCTTGGTCTGAGATGAGCTGAAGGTGCTCCTGTATGAATATTGGGTCAATGCATGGTGTGATGGGATTGCAGCTGCGTGTAAAATGGCACGTAGAGGTTTGCAAGCCCATCAGCAAGAGGATGTCGGGCTCTCGATTCAGCATGTAGCATACAAAATAGCGATTGTTCTCCTCTTCAGCTCCCCAGCTTGAGCATTTCAATCTCCTGGTTTCAATGGTCATTATACATGCTGATGAGCTATGTGGTAGGCGCGATCTCGACTGAGCAACTGCCTTCCGAGCGTAGTAGCGAGGAGTTGCAACTACCTCTTGTGCGCGGCTCGCGCCTTCCGCTCCAACAGCAAAACAGATGACGGCGCCCACAACCAGGTTCTCTTCTCGATCTTCCTCTCCGACTTCTCACACAACACCAAACATCATTCCACGAGCATCTCGACCGCCGCTCTGTCGGCGTGCCGCATTATCGTCAGCATCTTTACGTCTTTCGTTGTTCTCTTTCGACCTCTGCTCCACCCACGATCGATTCAGCCCACGATTCTGCACCCCACACTCTCAACTTGTTCCGAACAGCACTGTTTGTTTTGAATCCGAGGACAGCAGATCTCAGTTTCATAATGCCCTCTTTCTCGGCTAGCACGCCGAAGATGGTGAGTTACACCAAACCAAGTTTCCAAGATCACGACGCTAACAGCAGAAAGCAGAGCTTCGTTGCCGGCCAGAACGCTAGTCAACAGTCTGCAGGTCAGCAAGGAGGCCAGACCTACACCACAGGCCAGGGAGGTCAGACCTTCTCCACGGGTCAGGCAGGTCACGGCGGTCATGGCGGCCACGGTCATGCTTCGGAGAAGTACTCGAGATCGGCTGGTGCTCCGGCTCCTGCTCCCGTACCGTCGCCGTATTCTCGCAGTGCTGGTACTCCGCGTTCCAAGGGCAAGAAGCTGCTCGATATTTGCAGGGCTATTGGCTCTCTGCTCACTGCTTTAGCGATGATCCTTCTTGCGGCTTGGGCCATCTGGATGATCTATGCGCTCAAGAAGAGCGGCAGAGCCGTCACTGGTGCCCATGGTGTCGGTTTGTGGGAGGACGGCGAGCCTGGAGATGCAACAATCACAGCTTCGTGGCACGGCACCACCACTCTGGTCGTCCTGCACATGGAGCCTACCGGCAGTGAGGCTTTCGACACCGAGACGACTAGAACTTACACAAGCTCACGGACCCGACTGACTTCGAGCGGAGCCTATCCCACGGGCAGTGAGACCACTCGCTACTATTGGACGACTGAGCCTGTCGCCACAAGAACCGTTGTCAAGACTGATTATTGGCCAGTGTACTCCACAAACAATGCCACCAGCCGAACTTTGGAGGTCACGGATTCAGCATGGACAACAGGCACTGCTGTCGTACCGATCCAGACTGGCACGGTTTTGGACAGCACTAAGATGGTCAACATGCTCCATAGCATGATGGCTCGCGATGATAAGTCGATCACAACGTCGGCACCGACTGCAACACCCACAAATGATCCTCACGACATGTTCGAGCCGTTTGAGTACACAGTGGATGAATACACGCGCTTCTGGGCTATCAAAATGTTCATCCACAAGTTTGGTTTCATCCCCAACCGAGAGCTCGTCTACCCGCTCCTGGTCACCGTTGCCGTCATCAGCTCTCTTTTGGCTGCCTACTTCCTGTACAGATTGGTCAGGAATTGCATCAAAGCATGCAAGCCTGAGCCGAGCTATTCTCAGCCATTGCCAGATGTCTACGATGACGTTGAGCGAACCCCTCGAAGGCCCACTTCACAGCCAATGCAGGAAAAGACATTCCACATTCCAAGCAAGCACGCTCAAATGCCTAGTGTGCGCATTGCGAAGAAGCCAAAGCATCAGCATCAGTCTCAGCCACAGCCAAAGGTCGTCCACAAGCCGGCTGTTCAGCCTGCCACAACTGGCACTGTGACAAGGTTAGAGATTCCAGTCTTCATTGCTCACTGATCCGTGTGCGATCATACTTCACTACGAGATGGCCAAGCTGACTGATGTTGATAGCGGCACTACGCGTGAATCGCTTACTTCGCCATCGACCACCAGTGTGTCGTCTGTCTTCAGCGACAATGAGACTACGACGGCTCCTCCGCCACCTCCTGTCTCCGTTATGAAGACTCCAACTCGCGCTCCTACTGCACAGTCGACAACTCAGATCGAGATCCAGCGGGCACCTACTCAGCCGCCTCAGCGCGCTCCCACGCAGCCGGCTCCGGCTCCAGAACCGGCTCCTCCAGCTAGAGCTCCAACTGAGCCAGCCCCTGCGCCCGCACAGGCGCTTGCTCCGGCGAAGGCTCCAACAAACAGCAAGTGGGACGCAGTCAGCTTTGAGGACTTGTGAATTTAGGTCGGTCTCCTTTGTGTGTGGGTGACGTGGGCTTCTTCTCATGTTCCTATTCGACCGCTTTCTTCTGCTCCGAATTTTGGTGATGTTAGAGGGTAGGCTTGGTGTTTTGTAGACGATCACCTATGTAGTTTCTCCAACCTCGATTTCTCTTCCCCTATGCTCGTGTTCTTGTCGTTTCAATCTTGGCCATACAATCGTCGTCACACATTTCGTCCGGCCTCGTCGCATGCGTCCATGAGCCATCACGATATCAACAGGCTATTCTTTTAAGCTTAATCCAGCATTTCCTGATATGCTTATGCATGCTCCTCATTCGCCAATGTTGTGAGTCGCTAAGCGAAGGCATTATCGTTTCCTGACTGCTGGAGTCTCGCAAGCTCGGCTTGCTGGATTGATCATCACTTATATACAGCAAGCTCGCTCTTCACTTCTTCCAATTCCTCCTTAACGCCTCGATTGCCTCAACACACTCCATCTCCGCCTCAGCCCGCGCCTTCTCCCATTCCTCGATCGCGAAGTCGCCTTCACTTTCCGCAAGAAGCAGTCTCGAGTTGCCATCAAATGCAAAGACGTGGTAGGATGATGGGAGACTTCTTGACACGGTGGAGTAGACTGTCTCCAGAGGAATTGCTGATGAGAAGAGGGAGAGCAGTGAGGCTTCTAGTAAAGCTTGGAGGAGTGGAAGTTGCTGGTCCATGTTAATCCTCGAATTCGTGACATGGAATAAAAAGGAAGTCTTACTGAGATGGGTGAGACGCCTGGTATCTTAGGCTTTGTGGCTTCGTCTGGCATACTTATCACTTGGAGGGTGAGTTGGATGAGTGTCCGTGGGAATTGTCGTGTTAGGATGATGCGCTTGATGGTGCCGTGAATTATGCCTTCGAGGTGGCGTTCTCTTGTGCCTGCTTGCTGTCAACAACCGTCTTCGAGAACGAGTTGAGAGGACTGGACGCACTCGCTACGCCAACAGCAGGCCTGATGTTGACCTCGACTGTTGCCTCCTCTGGCAGTTCGTCTCGCCGCTGTACCTCGAGAGGACCATTTACCGCACCGACGACCGTGTAGCCATTCGCCGTTGCCGTGGCTGAGCCATCGGCTCGATGCAGAGGCGCGCCCATTCTCTCAATGCCTAGCTCTTCAATCACAATCTATGTGCTCACGTGTTTGTTCCTCTCGAAGGGCGAGCAAAAGTGGAGTCTGAATTTTGATGCTCCATGCTTCAATTTACGCCACCATGCCTCAAAGTGAGCACCAACGTCACCACCACGCGCCCAAGCTCCCCACGAACCTCGGCCAATGGAAGCTCGCCAGCCAAACGCGCTCGCAACCACATCTCGCGTCTGTAGCTGCGTACACCCACAGACACACGAAGCACAATGTCGTCGAAATCGAAATCAAAGTCGAAGTCGTCGTCAGCGGCGAAGGACGCGAAGACTACCACGAAGAGGCTGATACAGGAGTTGAAGGATTACCAGAGAGATCCGAATGAGGCGCTGCTGCATCTAGGGCCGAGTAGCGATGATGAGTTGATGGAGTGGACGGCTGTGATGAAGGGTGTGGATGGGACGGCTTATGAAGGTGCGCATACTTCAATTTTCAGCTCCCAAGCTTTAGGAATTAAGGACGCCCTTTCGAAGACTGACATACTTCGACCAGGCGGTCGCTGGCTACTCACCCTCTCGCTCCCATCGAATTACCCTCTCTCTCCTCCAACGATCCACTTCAGCACGCCTATTTGCCATCCAAATGTACACTTCAAGACCGGCGAGATCTGCCTCGACCTCCTGAAGACGAGCTGGTCGCCTGCCTACACGATTAGCAGCACGCTCACAGCTGTGCACCAACTGCTCACAAGCGCTGAGCCGGATAGTCCATTGAACATTGACGTTGCTGTGCTGTTAAGAGAGGGCGACTTGGTGGGTGCGAATAGTCTGATCAGGTACTATACTAGGGTATTCAGATATGATGGAGAGCTGGGGCGGGAGAGGGAGAGGAGGTAGTCTCCAAGGATCGAGATGGACGACATAACATGTGAGAAAAGGTGTGCTTGTAAATTGACCTTGGGTAGGCACTTAAGCGCGGCGTTGCATTATGTCTCTTTTGCCGGAGACCTGCTGTTGTACAACAATGATATACACATGTCAGAGAGACTACCAGGCATGAGCAGACGAGTCTACTCTATAGCCGGATCCTCTTTCCTCGCTCGCCTCTCCATCTTCTCTTGCTCTCGTTCTCGCAGCCACTCAGGCACGAATGCCTTGACCTTGATCTTCTCAGCGCCTTCCTCTGTAGCAGCGACGCTAAATTCAACGCCCTCCTTGTACGTGCCGCCCTCGGCACTGACTCTCATGTCCGTCATGTTCTCGAGTCGACATAGGGCGAGTCCAATATTGCCAACACTAGCCAGGAACTTGCCAGCAGGTCTGCGTCCACCTTCTGCCTTGATATCTGTGCCCTGATTTATGGTATATGATTGATCTGGCGAGTATTCGAGACTTGATGGAACAGACGTAGACGAGTCGTAGAGTTGGATAGGCAGTATGCGCTTGCGAATTACGCCTGTATGTTGCGTCCGAATCGTGAGTTCCTGCCCGACATAGCAGCCTTTGCGGAAGTCTATGCCATTGAGGTAATCCATATTGCTCTCCATTGGCAGTGCGCTTTCCCTCAAGATCTCTTTCTGTCCTTCTGCTACGCCATGCAAGTACCGCCGTACCGTGTAATCTGCTATAGACGACTCATTTAGTGCCTCGTAGCTGGACATTTTCGTCGGTGCTCCATCTGCGGACGAGAGTAATATCCTATCGCCCAAATCTGCTAATCTCGGATCCGCAGTTGCTATTACGCCCTCTGCCCGCTCTGAAGAAGCAGATGTACTCCCATCTTGTCGCCATGCAGCCCAGACATTCCACTCTTCGCGCACATCACGCATTTTGACTTTACTGCGCAATTTATGCCGCTTCAAATGCTTCAAGAATGGTTCTACTTCTTCTCTATCTACTTCCAGTAGATACTGCAGATCTCCTGCTTCATCCTGCCCGAAAGGGTAGACCAGCGCATCCCATAGCACACGGCCTTGCGCTGAGAGGAAACCAGAATACCATGGTGTTCGACGTGAAGGATCTACATTATTCGTTGTGAGACCTTGCAAGAATTTAGGAGCACCGTGGCCCGAGAGGAGGACGAGGGAGCGCTGGGTCAGATGTGCGAATCCTGACGTTGGAGGTGGCGGCGGAGGTGTTACGGAGGTGCTGCGGAGGCGGGCGGACGTCGTGAGGCGGCGGTGTGACTTGGAAAGGCAAGATGCGCAGATGTAAGGCGCTCTTGCGAAGCTGCGCAATGGTGATTGCATCTTGTGTGGTTATGGAGAAAGCTGGGCCAAATACAGTCTGGAAGTGTTCGAGATGCGGTGCGGAAGCTTCCGACAGGATGGATCTCTTTGATGTCACACTCTTCCTCACTGTTTCTTCAATAACACGAACGAATCTCGGCTCACTCTCATTCTGGCTACGACAGCTGGAGATCGTATAAGTCGTTTTTATTGTTCATAAAGCTTTCATGTACGTGAAGTGCTTGAGTAATCTCCTCTGCCGCCTCACCACATTCGCAGGAACGGATTCCGAGCTCATGCATTATGTTCATGTATCTACAATTTCGAGAATGTCGTTCTTGGTCGCCGTGCCTTTGGAGACCCGATACACAGTCAAACCCTTATCAAAGCGATTGGGCACTAATTTGACGTCTTCTTGCAAATGACATATGTCCATCTCATACTGCCCGGCTCAGAACCTGCGACCAGGTTCGCACCGACGACATTGCGTGAGAGCAGACCTACAGCCAAATTCCAAGCCCACACACGACATCAGCAATCGCCTAGCCTCTGCACTCTCAAGTCCATTTCACATCATCGAAGCGTTCCAAGAAGTCGTGCAAGGAGAATTCAACACCCTTTTCGTGGGCGTACTCGAGCATTTCTCGAGACATATGGCCGTTGAACAAACCACACGTCTCGTAACGACCAGGCCTGAAATACTCTTCTTGGTAAATGATCATCTTGTCCCTGTCGCCTTCTTTGTGCCAGCCGAATGCCCCCTGATTATCCCATGAAGTTGGTGATGCACTGTGCTGGTAGCCAAGGTCAAGGAAACACGATCGCATTTTTGGCGACTGCAGACAGGAGTTGGCAAGGTCACGACGGACTGCGCTCGGCGCCTGCATAGAGTTTAAAACTCTCCAAGGCGCGAGGTAGAGGTAGGATAGTGCCTGTGACCGGCTCTGAACGAGCGAGAGCAAGCCGTCACCCATGAAGTAACCTCCCTCGACCCGCAGATGATCGAGACGTGGTAACGCGTCGCCTTCCAGCGCAGATGCAAGCGTCCACCCATTGAATACAGGCGGCTGCTCCTCTCCGTAGAACTGTATGTTCAGTCGCTTCATCGCGCTGCAGTGTTGCAGGAACTTGGTGAGTGCTGGCTGGCTGAGGATATTGGCTTCCTCATCACCACTGGGATAGCACTTCATTGTCGCTGGCCAGATGACAAGCTCCAGGCGTTTCAGAAAGCGAGACATCTTGTGACTTTCTGGCAAGGCTGGAGAGGAGTAGAGCAATGTCAGATCGAGATATCCCGGACGAATGAAGGTATGATGGTATGAGCAGTCGTCATCGGATGCTTCGCGCATGGGCCGGCTCCGTATATTCATGGAGTGCATCATGTCTTCGCTGCTCGTGCGATTGTTCATGACGCCGTCGCAATCGCGCCAATGTGCACTGGAGAGACGCTGGAGGTCAACCTCGTCGTCTTCTCGGAAATCTCCTTGTTCTGCTCCCTGACTGCTGATCATGTCCACAAAAGTTTCCTTGACGACTGCTCGAGCCGAATGCAGCGGCGCCAAGCTCGCAAGAGCTTCCACGAGTCGTGAGATGCGTTGGCCGTCTCGCACAGGCAGAAGTTGGGCTGGAGGCTTGATCATGCGAACACTAACGCCACGATGGAAGCCACGATACTTCGCTGAGAAGCCGTAGACATAAGTTGGCTGCACTGTATTCATATTCGGTTCGAAGCTAGAGCCTTTCGCAGTTTCACATAGGCGAAACGGTTGCGTGCGGTAGTAGACATTCATTCTTCTTGTGACTTGCTGGTCGATGACACGGATTTTGCGGATGAATGGTGCTATTGGTGACAAGCGACCCGTACTCGTGGCTTGCGCTTCGACGAGTGCAATTCCAGCATCGTCGAAGTCAATGGGCAACGTGATGCGAGAGCCGGCGAGAGGCTGAAGTTGTCTGGCAAGCTGAATGCATGTGAGGCGGAAATGGCACAGGTCTTGACTGAGGAGATGATGACCGATCATCTCAATGAGCTCTGTTGGAAGCTCGAGTAGTTCCGGCATCTTGACGGCTGACTTGAAAATGATTGTGCAAAGGCGAGATGTTGTGATGCGGACGTTCGTGTTGCGGGGCGAAGACGAAGTGATTCAAAGAAGTTTGTGGAAGGCGCGATCACGAGTGGGTCCAACGCGTCAGCGGTCCACCATGCGGGACCTGACAGCGGAGTGAATTTTGCTTCCAAGCTCTTAGATGACCTGAAATCAAAGTTTGTCGTCAGAAGATATGCTCTTGTATTGATATGTTCGCTATGGCGATAGTCCTGTCGACGATCTTGCCAAAACACCACTCGCAATGCTTCGCTGAACTTCAGAACGCCAGTGCCATGCTCCAGAATCAAGCATCGCCAATCAGATCCAATCGTCCCCATCCCAATCTTCGTCTACATCTGCCCAACCCCATCCTGCTCGCATGGCATTGCCATCCTTTGCTGTCCGCATCTCCCTCGCCTTCGCTCCTTCCCTCCACAATCTTGCAGTGTGATCATCGCTGATGGTGACGAGTTCTCCATCATGCGTCCATGATACGCCTGTGACTTCTCTCTCGTGACCTTCGACCAGCGCCGTGCCAACGTTGTAGATGGGTATGGTGTCTCGCATGCGTGCGCTCAAACCAAAGTTCGACGATGCCGCGCGGCGGAGCATTGGGCGTGCCGTAGCGAGAGGGCTCGAAGTTGGTCCAGCAATGGGCGTATTCATGCCGGATGCAAGAGAAGCAGGCTCTGGGGAAGGGAAGTTGGACTCGTCCGTAGGAAAGAGCACAGCACAACCATCGGCGCTGCCAACAGCCAGCATTTCGGCTTTCTCATTACGTGCTTTTCGCAGCGCCGACTTCACGTAGAACGTGGTAGTGTGTAGTCTGGGATGCCGCATGCCGTACAGCGGGCCCAGGCCTTTACGGTCGTCGAGAACGGAGCGATGGTGCTTTCGTGCGAAGTCTTGCTCCAGTTCTGGGGCATGTCCATTAATGAGATGCGCTGCCGAGTACGCATAGACAGTGTTGTCACGGCTCAAAGCGAAGACTCTGCTCCCTTGCTCGTTCATGGTCAATGAAGTGATGCCAAAATGCCGGTGCTTGGCATGTGATACGGGCTCGAGGGTAGTTGAGAGTGGCGTGGACGTGCCACGGCGTGAGTAGCGATTGCGAATGTCCCATAATCGTACTGTGGTGCTTGCTTCCGACCCAGACAGCAGCAGATGGGAGCGACCAGGTGAATTGAGGAAGGAAAGTGCTGTGACCGAAACTATGCCATTCCTGGTGAAGGTGGGGACAGTCTGATCTTTGCCAGCTGCGTCTCGAGAGGAGGATGGCACATCGTCTGCCGTCGAATGAGGTACAGCATGTGCTGCAAACATGCTGTTGTACGTGCTCACGTTCCATGCCTTGTATTGTGTATTAAGAAGGTTCGCAGTGGTCAGTCGAGTCGGTCTTGTTGTTTCTTCGACCATTGTCTCACTACCCCTGCACCGCAAGTCCCAAATGTGTATGTTTCCATCGCGGCTGGAGGTGGCCAGAACATTGTCGTTGCCAGGCTGAAAACGAATTTGCTTGAGGGAGGTGTTATGAGCATGCATCACATATTTCGTCTTCTGAGTCTGCATGTCAATGACCCGCGAAGTCTGATCGCCAGATGCTGTTGCGAGCATCGAGTCGTCTGAGGAGAATGCGAGATCCATGACTGCGTTGGTGTGTGGCTGGATGCTGAGGTACGCCGTTCCAAAGCCGTGCCTGTTATCCTTTGCAGAGTCAATGATCCTGACAGTGCCCGTCTCGTCGCCAATCGCGATGAGTGAGTTTGCTGATGATTGTTAGTAAGAGCCGTGGGCATCATTGGCTGATCAATACTCACTGTTGCAGCTTGCGGTGGAGTACGGCAAGCATGAGCCAGGGAACAAATGAGTGTCGTCAGGCTCGGTATAGAAGTCGGACGCATGCGCTTGCCAGTCTGTAAAGCATTAGATATGATATCGCGGCTGAAGAAGTAGGTCCACTGACATGTACAATTCTGCGTCCGCCGTGGCCTGCCCGTGAGCCGCATGTCGGCAAATGACCTTTCGAGTATGCGCCCACTGGTATTTGCTGAAGCAAGTCGTCGGTTCGGCCGAGGCGGTAGTCTCAACTCAGGGCTCTCACTTCGGTCGTGGATGGTAGGAAGTATCTCGAACGCTGGCGGAGAGCTTGGAATGTGGTCCTCTTGCACTTCAGCAGGACAAGCGCGCTTGCAAGGCGAGGAGTCGAAAGGTAGTGATTCCGGACTCAGATATGCCTTCCTCTTCTTCGACGATGTCGTTGACACAGGGGTGATGGCAACATTCTGCAGATCGCTGAAGTCCTTAAACACGACCGACTTCTTCGGCAACCTGCTCCTCTCTTTGTTCGACCTCGAGTTCAGCCCCGACTGTGTTATTTCCCTCAACTGCCTCCCTGCCTTGCTCTGAGAACTCTTCGTGACTCGGTGCATAGAAGATCGTGGCGTGAAGAAGCGGGTGAAGCGTTTTGGCGTAACTGGAGGCGGTTTCTTTGGTTTTCGGGATCCATGGTGAGCGATCTCTGCAGGAACAACATTCTCCTGGTCCTCCATTCTCTCCTGCTCCTTCAAATAGTCGAATACTGCGCTGTGGAGGAATTCGTGGTCGAGAAGGAGTTGTGGGGATGAAAAGGCGCATGCATGTCGAGCTTGGGCCACGGCTTCGCGAAGAGACGCGATTGATGACGCACCTCGTTCTTCTTTCGCGCCACGAACGTGAATCTTGACACCAACCTCCTCAATATGCGCAATTCAGAGCTGCAATGATCAGACATTCAAGAACAATCCTTCCGTGATAGTGTACATCACATCTCGAGTTGCTCGCTGCATCGGCCCGCGACACGCGATTCAGAGTGACACGTCGAGACAATCAGATCTCCATATCCGGATCAAATTGAGGTCCAAACGATCTACCGATATCCATACTCCCTCATACACTTCATGCATTTTGTGGTAGACAGCATCTTCAGAATGTCTTTCTGCCACTTCGACGCTTCCTCCTCGCATCAACCACTTTGGCCTGCTCCGCGATGAAATCAAGATCATCCTTCTCTAGCGCGATGAGACGCGCCGCTTCTTCCAGCATAGCTTCATCTCGTATTGTCAGCTCTGGCGTTTGATTTCGTAGCATCAGTGCATCACACGGATAGAAATGCTGCTCGAGATCGAAAAGGAGGTGACCAGCAGCAGTTTCTATCGGCTCTTCAGTTCGCTCTCGCGAGCTTTGCAGCAACAGTAGCCATGCATCTTCGCGACCAAGCTGGATCTGCCTCATCTCACGCCTCGACAGCTCTTTTGCGGACGGCGCAGGTCCCATGAGGTATTCCCATTCTGACATCGACCGTGTAGGCTCTTCGGTATACGCCCCTAGGTCCCTCGCACCAAGAAACGTGCGAGATTTACCTTTCGGCTCGGTGTGCGAACGCTGTCTACGCACCAGACTGAATGCGACACCTGGTTGCATAGGATGCTGTGGAGCCCCAGGCTGGAAAGCTGCCGCTTCCACATCCAGACCCAAATTAGCATCTGGCTGCGGGTTCTGTGAAGGAGCAGTACTAGCTTCTGATGCGGAAAATGACTTCTGAAACTCTTTTGGGGGATCTACGATCAGCTCAGTATCTTCTTTGATAGGCGTCATGCGCGGAGCGTGCTCTGCATTGCTGCTTGCACGTTGCTTGCCCTTCGCCGGTCGAAAAGGCCAGACTTTTCGCGCAGCGGCTTCAGCCATGTTGTGCAAAGATGCAGACGATGCAGACTTCTGTATTGCAGACACGTTCACTGCGTCCGTCAGTAGTGAGGAAATGTGTATTGAGACGTTGCGCTTCTGTGCTGCTGGCATGATTAAAGATAAATCGCTGGAAGTAAGAAAGCATGTTTGCAAGAAGTTTTTTGTTCATTCATGGCTTCTATGTGTAGTAGTCATCATTCCATAATGACAGGCCTTTCATCCGTGGCCATGCGTGTGTTGACCACACTTTCATTTGGTGACTGCATGCATGTGTCTCATGAGGCTGGCACGTGCAGCCTAGCCATATTGAGGCTTTTTGTGTAACCTCCTTCTCACTTCATCCCATATCCATCCCGACGTCAACCCTTTCGTTTCTCAACCGCGCTGTGCCATCACTTCCGCGTAGACGCCAGCGAGCTCTTCTTCGCTCATCTGATTGAGCTGCGTTGTGCGATCGTAGAAGCCCTTGTCACCCGAGCTGCGAACAGGCCACTGGGAGATGTGGAGGTGCGGTGGGCAGAAGACAGCCTCCGTATCGCGATGCAGCTCTTGAGCAGCAGCAAGCACGGATTTGCCAGTGTTGACGACGCGGACGAACTCGGTCTCGGCACGGATCTCGCCTGCACGTTTCTCATTGGCAGAACGTGGAGACGGTGGCATCGTCGGGGGAAAGATCGCAGACGGCACGTCGTACCACATGTTGTCCATGATGTTGTCCTTCTCTGACGGGTGATCTGCGCGCTTCTATGAGAAATATGCGTATCAGTATGATCTCTCATGTTATAGAATAGTGCTGATCTATTCGATCACTTACTGGAACGACGTTGCCTTGTGCAGGCTGCTGTGCAGGCTGTGCTGGTTGCATGTACATCTGCTGAGCTGGTGGCACATACACCTGCTGGTGTGGTGGTGCGTACATCTGCTGATGTGGTGGTGCATACATCTGATGAGCCTGCAAGCCTCCTGTGTACATTGGAGTCTGCATACCCCCAGCCAAATGGCTAGGCATGACCCCGACATGTTTGTCTGAGCCGTGGTATCCATAGATGGTGCCGAAGGGCTTGTCCTTCACGATCTTAGGCTTATTCCAGGTCTGGCCGTTCCTGGAGATCGTTTCGATTTCGACATGCTCGCCAGGTCCCGGAACCAGGTCGCCGCCGCCGCCATATCCGTGGTGGCCTGCTCTGCCGTTGCCGCCGCGACGATTGTGGCGTGGACGTCCGCGTGCTCGCGCTCCGAATTGTGCTGGTGGTGCAAGAAACGTAGGAGAAGAAATCATACCATTTGACCAATGGGCGTTCATCGGGATCTGGTCGTGGGGCTGCGCTTGGGGATGGACGAAGCCAGTGAAACTGTCAGCCTTTATCATAGTTCGATCACGGGTGCTATCGCTTACCTGCGCTCGGCGGCGGAGGACGAGCGGCGTCGCCTTGGCCATCTTGGCCGTTGCCGTGGTCGTTGCCTGATATGGAATAAGTACGTGGCACAAAGGTGGGTGCTTGGGGATGAAATTTCTTACCGGGAGTGAAGTTGGAGGCGTTGGGATTGAGGCCAGACATTTTTGCTGGCGTGTGTGTGCGTGAGAGAGCTACGAATAACGTGTCAGTCGCCTGCTAATACGTGATGGATATGATGATAGTACTTACAAGTGGTGTTGATGTTTGGTGGAGAGAAAGGAGGGAGGAAAGGTGAGGGTTCTGGTGTGAAAGAAAAAGGGAAGAAGACGGTGGAAGAAGAAAGAATTTATAAGGGCAGCAAACGGCTAGGAGTGGGGCTCGAAAGATAAGTCCCAGGTTACCCGGATCTCATGGCAACGAGGTAAACCGATGTGAAGCGGATTCTCGGTTCGAATCGCAACCGCTGCGAATCGAGGGCTACGAGAAAGACAGGATTTGATCATATGTTGCGGATACCAGTCTACGACGGCTCGATCAATATCGATATATTCCTGAGGCGTTTAGATTTATTGTTAACATAGTGTTCAGAATAACCTCGATCGCTTTGAGGACGATATCAAACCATCCTGAACACTAGTCCAATGCTCCAACCACAGCATAATATGAAAATTGTAAGACGTAGGATCAATCATGTATAAAAGTTGCAATTTCCTAGCGATGATACGAATATCGCTTTTTTCCAATGGTATTCGAATTCCATGTGCATATTCCTCAAGAGTGCAGTACTCACTTTGAGAACAATCTCAGAACATCACGACCGCGCAATATAGATTCCAACAATTGCAAAGTTCGACAAATTCGGCAAGTAGAAATGTCTCAGTCACTGTACGTTGTATTAGGTCTGTGATCCAAAAGCTTGGTAATTTCCGAATACTTCGATTGATTCTATGTTGTGGTCAGAATCACAACATGACTTTTGCCGTCATCGATACTCAGGCACGATTCATTTTGCGTAAGTTTTGCAATGCTGGAATCGCTGGAAGCCATCGCGGTTGGATCAACAAATATTGTATTGATCGATGGAATTTTGCGCTCAAAATTATCAATCTATTCCCCGCCCATGCCATAATCACTTTCTCGAGTTGCGACTTCATCATCCTCTAGGGCGTCGTACCAGTTCCGGCTACCAAGATCAAGTGTGGGATGATCCCACTTCTGCATTCGTTGTTAGTATCTGCAACGGGATCAAAGTAGTCATCCTCACCTCATGGACGTGTGTTCGGATAAGTCTGTTCCCAGACCGCCTCCCTCCTCGCCTCCATCTTCCGGTACAGCTCGAGTCGGAGGATGTACCACACAGGCCTCTCGCCGAGCGGATCCGTCCACTGTTCGTTGATGGCCTTCAGGATGGCCCATGAGACGGAGTGCTGGTAGACGTCCGTGGTGACTTCGTGGACGGCTGCACCATGTGAGCCGCTGGCAGGCACGTGGTACTTCTGTGCCTTCGCGCGTTTGACCATGTTGTGCCATGTATCCAAGGTCGATTGGTTGAGAGGCTGTGAAATCGTGTGCGGCATGATGTTGATGCCACGGGATTGATGCTTGTGTAGGTTTGCGTATGTATAGAGAGTGTCGAAGGAAAGAAGTGGTTCGATGCCATGGGTGAAGCTGATGAAGTAAAGAAGGAAAGAAGGCTAGCAGCCTTTTATGCTAGCGAATAATTGTCGACAATGGAAACACAAACTATTGTCGGCAGGCACCAGATCTGACACCCGTGACAATGCAGTCTGTGCTACTTACTTACAATAAATATGCAGTAGGCAGCCTGTTGACGTTCCGGGCATGCTATTGTTGCGATTGTTGCCAATCGTGTGGATGTATCGAGTGCTTCTATTGTCAGATCTCAAATTTTTCAGGCACCAGTGAAGTACAACAATAGCTTTGACAATAATGTTTGATCAGAGATTGAAGCAATGTTATTGTCCCACGACCAGATCTCAAGGTTACTGTATGCCACTGGGTCACATCACTAGTTCTGATGACGGCATATGGCCAGGCCGTGAACCCACTGGAGTTTCCTCGTATCTGAGGACGGTTTCGGGAGGCAAGAGCGATATAGAGCGATAGCTGCTAGTTCAGATCTTGAGAATAGTATAATACCATTGTTTGACCCTTGTTTACTCATTCGAATTCGCTTCGTGGGTTGGGAGCAACGAATCCTCTCCGCCATAGGAAGCCGGAGAGGGAGTCTTCTGCTTTTGCGAACTGTGAAGTGTCAGCATGAGCGCACAGGAGCCGTAGGAAAGGAGAAGCATACGAAGGTCTTCCTTTCAGTGACACCATCTTTCACCCATACCCCTCTGCTCCCCATGAGATTCGCCATCATGACATCCGTGAGTAGGCGATCGCCTACGACGGCGATCTGATCGGGCCTCGTGATCTCTAGGTCCTTCGCTTCCTGAAAGTACTTGAAAATCTCGTCTCGACACCCAGGCTTCTTGGTATCGTGCTTTAGTACTGGGACGCCTGTGTTCTTCTCCAAGGTCGCCTTCCCTTCTCCGGTGGCATCATCCTTCGTCCCAGCCGTGTTGGACACGATCAGCAGCCTTGATCCTGGGTAGGCCTTCTTGAGCTCTTCGAACTTCTCCTTGTATGGTGGATAGACCTCGTTTGAGTGGGGGAGTGCAAAGCAGTTGTCCTTGTCGAGGATGACGGCACGGATGTCGGCCTCCTTCTCCTGGTCCTTAAATGCTTTCGACAGGGGGACTGGCAGATCTGAAAAGGATTTGACCGTATGGTGCGGAAGGCATAGCGCCGGGTTGATGAATAGCTTGAAGAAGGTCAAGCTACCTGATAGATTGAAAGCCATGATGTTGATGACCGTCTGAACTTTGACGATGATGCTGCAACGCCCAACACTACGGCCTTGAACGTCGTTTTGGCCCTCCGCCTGCAAAGTGTCCGCCTTCTGAGGAGTTGCCCGATGAAAAGGAGGTCAAATGGGTTCAAATGAGCGACTGCGGTCAATCGTGATGCGAGAACGAAGGGAAAGCAAGATACGATGAAGTGGTTGATGGAAGGTCGTCGACCTCCACGTGATATCGAAGTGCCCGGTGAAACTTCGGCAAGACTTTTCGCATGCGCCAAAACTTTGGCAAGGCTGCACTTGCACTCCGCATTGCGACAGCACGAGGACAATTCTACAAACGAATAAACGTTGAGGCAGGAGACAAGATGACGAGCACGATTGGCATTCCGATCAAGCTGCTGAACGAGGCTACGGTGCGCGCGCACTCCGTACCTCCAGATCTGCAAGCACAGAACTAATCGATTGCGCAGGGCCACACCGTCACGCTCGAGCTCACATCTGGCGATGTCTACAGAGGCAAGCTGATAGAAGGTGCGCTAAATTCCCTTTTCTCTCGTGTATGTCCGTACTAATTGCCTGTGCAGCCGAAGATAACATGAATGTACAAATGGTCGACGTCCAGAACACCTCGCGCGAAGGACGAGTCTCCCACCTCGAGCGCGTCTACGTGCGCGGCTCACACATCAGATACTTCATCGTGCCGGACATGCTGAGAAATGCGCCCATGTTCAGGCAGCGGGACAAGAAGGGCAGGGGTGTCGGTTTGGCGAGAGGAAGGGCAACGGTCAGCAGGGCGAGAGGTCAGAAGAGATGAGCTGGGTACTTATGATGGGAAGTGCTCTCTACCAGCGTGTTGCATACTTCCTGCTCCTATACATGCAGGGTCCTGAGGGATGGCACAAAGCTGCCATGGTAGTGCTCGTTCAAGCTGGCGCACGATCAATCGTGCATTGCACTGCTGGCTTCAGACGAGCACCATACGGCGCGAAAAGTATGGTCTGAGGCTTGACATGAATCCTCCTGACTAGCTGGCGCAATGGAAGCGCTGTGTCGGTACTGAATATGAAATATGCCGTGGTCATGCACATGTGCTTGCTTTATACGATCGTGCCGTGATACTGCAGACTTCACCAATGACGGGAAGGCTGTGATTCAAATGCACGTCAAAACTTCATTGAGTGCCTTGCGTTGCTCCTGCTTTACGATTGTCGCGTGACTGGCCTCATTGCTTATGTAGCATAAGGCTTCATGTTTTTTAATTCTGAGCTCCGACATCTCACAACATGGAAATCCCAAATCCAAAAAGAATACTAGTGCTCAGCACGCCCGAAGCAGGCGCATTGGCGGCGATAGAGAGTACGCATTTCGAATGCTTCGGACGTAGATGCACCTCATGCTCACCCAAATGCAGAACTCACGGGCACAGCTCCGGTCCCGATAGACGACTCAATAGCAGGCATAACCCACTCATGGACGCTGAAAACACAATACTACAACGCAGACCTCAGTATTTGGATCGATGACATCTCCGATTCCTCCACTTGGTCCGCCGAGTTCTCCAAGCCCGAAGCGAAGGAAGTGATCACCGCCGTTGGCGCAGTTATGTACATCTTCCGCAAGCCTGTGACCGAAGCCGACCTTCAGAAGATCAAATCAACGATCAAAGCCGTGAAGGGTGTGGTCAACAAAGCATGCGGCGAATACTACGAATGCACCTGCCTCGCTCTAGGCACGAAGCAGAGCACAATCACAAGCCTAAAGCTTAGCGAGAACGACGAATGGGAAGACTTCTGCCAATCTCAAAGCTTCGAGTACATCGATGCCGAAGCTACAGGCCGCAATGAATTTGGTGAGCCGGTCGGTATGGAGCGTCTGCGTGAAGCGCTGGAGACCACAGACTGGGAAGGCGAAGACCCCGAGTTCGGGTTTGGAGAGGATGAATTCGAGGGTGATGACGATTTTGGAGATGGATGGGAGGGACTGGCAGGTGAGCAGGCGGAGATGAATGTGGAGTTGCTGGGGATGAAGACGGCTCTCAATGGGCAGGAGTTCAGTGAGCGAGACGAGGAAGAGCAGGTGGAGGAGATGGGGAGGATGATGTCGAGATTGATGGCTATCAAAGGTGCGCATTTCAGGGCCGAGATCTTGACGTCGCTAATGCTGCTCAACAGACACGACTTCCGCCATGCCAGAGGAGGAGAAAAAGAAGTTTGCGGCGAAAGCGGTCAAAGACTTCATGAAGGACGTTTGAGCATATGACCAGCTGGAGTTTAGCAATATTCTCTACTCGATGGCTGAGCATGATGGGCAAAGCAAGCACTCTCTACGTCTTGCCGTCATCCTAGACGATGTTTATCAAGTTCAAAGATGCAAATCGCCACCGTCAGTCATGCCTGGAAATGGTTCGTGTTTACACATGGGTATCAATCCTCCTCATTATACATCCAGATCATGAGAAATATCTCAGTAGACCTTTCTCTTCAGCGGAGGAGGGAAGACGCCCATCATACCTCCTTCCAATTCTCTCAATTGCCCACCGCCAGCTCGCTCTGCCATCTCTCGGATTCTCTTCAGCAGATGGCTAACGGGCAATTGGGTCATGTTCTCCTCGTCCTTTACCAGATCCACGCGATCCTTCTCCTTGTGGTCGAGTAAGTGCTCTCGAATGAGCTCCTTCGAGCTGTATTCCGATGCGCCATAGACTTTGTGGACACAGCCAGCGTGGGGACAATTCCAAATGTCACCCGGCGCATTTGCATCTGTCGATGGAGCAGGTTCAGAGATCAAGCCCATGCGTGTCTCTGATGTTGATCGATGCCCGTTCGTCTGCGGTATTGATGGTTTTCTCCGGACAGGCAGATTGGTGGACCGTGCTTGCTGGACGGCGAACTCGAGATCTTCCAGCTCCGGATCTATGTCGCCTCGACTTCTAGTGAAGCGCTTGTTCGGATATTCAGGCTCCTCATCACTTCCGTCATCCTCCTCGTCGTCAGACATACTCTTCTGCTTGAAAGGTGTATCAACCTCCATGGCATCTTCTTCCGCTTCCTCGTCCGCACCGCCGTCTGCGTCCAGCATCTCTTCATCGTCCTCTATCTGCATTACCTTCTCTTTCCCCTTGCGCTTAGCTGCTTTTCCGGAGTACTTGCTGCCGCTCTTCGGCCGCAGTCCAGATATTCTCCTCCTTGTGGTTTCCTTCTTTCGGCGCGAGGCCTCCTCCTTGTCAATGATGGACTCCTCAGCGGAGTCTTCGTCAGATGGATCGCTATCATCCGGCAAGCCGGGTAACGGTGTCGATCGTTTCTGCAGTTGCATCGCTGCAATTCTTCCTTTTACTCGTGGTGGCACCTTTGCCTCCATAAGCTCATCATAGACAGGCAGCTCTGTCCATGGATCATAGCTCCTGTTGCGCGGTATGGACATCATTCCTACGAGATCTGGGGCAAGATACTTGAGAAAGTCCTGTGCCTCCTTCTCGTCCTCGAAAACGTAATCTTGATGCAAGAAACGAGCGAACGTCTCAATGGTCATCTCGGCCACGTCTGGCAACGCATCGTTAGATTTCTTTTGCATGTATTTCCACACTTCTCTTGCACGGCTCTTGTCCATTTCACTTAGCAACGGCGCCTGAGGCTCACTCTTGCTCGAAGCCTTCCTCGGCCGGCCAACCTTCTTTGGTGCTGACGCTTGTGTAGTGCTCGTGGTCGGAGGAACTTGTGGAGGCTCAGTCGTTCGTGTTGTACGCTTCGGTCGAGGGTCAGCGGACTGTGTTCGCGATTTGTCGTCACGAGCTTGTGACCGGGTAGCCGAAGCCCGTGCTGGCTCAGCGGGTGGCTTTGCTGTCGATACCGGCCGTGATGGGGCAGATCTCGTCTGCGTGAGAGCTGGCTTCGGCTGTGCCGGGGCTGCGGTAGATCTGGCGGCTCGTGTCTGAGTTGGCGCGGCTGCCGCAGTCGACTTTGGCGGAGAAGCTGGTGCCCGCACTCCAAATGCTTCCGGCCTGACCTTTCGCAAGTGCTGATAGAAGGATGTATGTCCCCATTTGATGCCCTCTTCACTTTTCGCCATTCGTGACGCGAGAAAAGGTGCGTGCGCGTAGAATTTCTCAGCGGCGTCTTTGGGAGATATGCGGTTCGCCTTCCCATACTGCTTGAACAACTCTTCCGAGCCCAGCTTTTGTCCGCCTTCATAGATTTCGACCAGATAGTAAAGTAGGCTGAGCCCCTGCGTCATATGGTCGTACGTCTTCTGGTATGTCTTCGCGGGCTGGACGTTGTGCCATCCTGCCTCTCCAGCAGCCCAGATGGCAAAGCCGCCACCCTCAAAGACGCCGAAGGCGAAGTATGTGATACCACGTACGACGATAGGGACTTTCGCCTTGCTCTTGTATGCCGGTAGCACCGTTTTATGTTAGTATAGCCTCAGATCTGGTCTTGCGCTAGAAAGCATACCTCGTTCAATTTCACTCTTGGTGACCAGCGTGCCCGTCAGAGTCACGGGGTTGTCGGGCGTCGCATTGAAGAGGCTCGTTAGTGATCCCTTGTAATCTCTGACTTCCACATCGCGAACGTCAAATTGGGGCCACTCATTTTCATCCTCCAATGTCGGCTCCTTGCGCCGGAGCACCTTCAACTCCGAGACGTGACTTTCTGCCGGCATTGCGTCTGGTCTCTGGTCTGCAGCATACTGCGGTCAAGCGAGGCGATCTATGCGATGTACTGAGTAAGCAGGCGAAATGTTGTAGATACAGAATGGCAGATGTGATGCGACACGCTCAGATCCAAGATCGAATCCCCGCCTCTTCATCGCGCGACCCGCGTTTGATGGCGCTAGTCGGATCTGGCGTAGCGTGACTTCCTTCGATGACAAAGATCTGACACGTCCACTCGACTGAGCACTGAACAACGTTGAAGTAACGATTGACTGACTTTGTGATCGTTCAAGTACACCGTCAGGCTGGATGCATCATCTGCCCGCCAGTCTCTGACTCAAACCCTGGACTTCACCTTGAAGACATCGAAGCGCAAATGTCTCAATGATTGACCTCCTATGGAAGCTTTGGGAGGAAGCACTATGTCAGATGCCGGTTCCGCTCCTCGCAATGACCACATTGCTTACAACAGTAAAGCTGTGGATCTTCTTGATGCAATGTGGCAGGTCAATGCGGAAACCGAGTATGATTAAGCACAATGAACAGCAGCCGAAAGACCATCTTCGATCTCCAGTGCGAAGTACACGCTGTGCTCTGATCCCGCCCTCATCACTGCCAATGGATCACCCGCTCATTCAAGCCTTCGTTAGTGTGCTTTCAGAATGCCTACTCCCGGTACTTACCTGCAGACGTAGCTTCTAAGTCGTCTAGATGCAGATGTCGGACCCTAGCCACGAGCTGTCCAGTCCGGAATACGGCCCAGCTATGGATTGCCAGAGCAAAGCCCCGCGCTTCCAGTGTTCGAGACGTCCGATTGCTACGAGCGATTATCTTCTACGCGCGGAAGCCGTTGATTCGATTCGGCTGCGTAGAGATCTGCCGCGAGTTGGCAAAGGGTCGTTCCTTCAATTTGCGTTTTTGGCTGCTCATGCGGCGTCTCTCCATGAGCTCTTCGTCTCGGCATCTAGAAGACTCGCTTAGCTATTTTCTACTGCGATGTAATGACTCGCTCCGCCTCCGCATCTTCGATGAGCTCGCTAAAGCTGCATGGAAGCAACACGCTGCACGGTGTCAATGGCTACTGTACAGTCAGCCTGCTTTCGAGCGCTTTTCCATCGATGCTGACCTATCCTGTCTCTGCGATTCACTGGGTTCGCATGGTGCTTTCACATCGAGAAGAGCTGGTGAAGGTATCTGTTCTGTCACAAAGCTTTAGCAGAGTCGAGACTGCAGTAGCGCGACAAAAGCAAGCTTAGTCACAATGCTCCTCTGTGCTTCCCTTCCACATGTCTCTATCAAGCGGTATCGAGCATTTGCGTATCCGAGGAGAGGTCGAGATCCATGGTATTCAATTGGTGCTTCCGAGCAGTGAGCTGCATCGATCAGCCTTGAGGCAGGCTTCAGAGAGAGCTTTCGTGCTCAATGGATGTCGTTTCCAAGAGCAATGGGGCAGCATATAAGTATGGTGCCATTCTGCTGAGTGATGGCTGACTTCTTCACACTTTCTCGCTCGAAAGCACCTTGTCCAAGCTTTTGCATACAGGTCAAGAGGCCTGTGCTCGCACTATTACTCCCATAGGCCTCCACGACAGCGCAGATCTCGATCGCAGCACGAGCACAATCTCAATATGGGCATAGGTGATCCACAATGGGGCACTGAGGGCGCAAAAGGGTCCGTGAAGCCTTATCAAGATCTAAATGCATTGCTTTAAGGCTGACAAGACTCATGCAGCCTCTTCATAGCCTTCGCCTCGATCGCGATCTGGTCTTCCGTGCCCTTGACATTCCGCCTCTTCTTTACGATCAAGAAACGCAAGTCCCTCTACTTCTGGGCTATCCTCACATGCACATGGGGCTTGAGCATCCGCGAGGTCGGGTACATGCTCACCCTGCTTGCTGGAAATCCTGCTTGGCCATTCGGAGATGTCCTCGCTCAGGTGTGCTGGATCATGATGGTCACAGGCTTCGCCGTGGTCCTGTGGTCCAGGCTGAACCTCATACTGGAGAACGTCCGCATCAGGAAGGCGGTGCTGTATATGATCATCTTTAATGCCGTTGTGTGGCATACCTTCATGATCACGTTGTCATTCGGTAGGATCAAGCTGGGCATGGAAGGCAAGTTCGACACCAAGGCCAAATGGAACAAGATCTACCAGCCGCTCGAGCGGATACACATCTGCTTCTTCAACGGGCAGGAGATCCTTATCGCCTGCCTATACATCCATGCCGCCTACCAATATCTTCGAAGTCGTTTCGCTACGGACACGCAGATCCGGAAAGCCATGTACCTGCTCGTCGGTGTGCAGACTATCGTGGTCTGCCTAGATCTGACGATCATCATCCTCGACTTCCTAGGCTTCCTGATGCTCAAGCTGTTCATCAACAGTTTCTGCTATTGCGTGAAGCTCGAGCTTGAGTTCATCGTACTCAATCAACTTGTTGAGATGAGTAAGTTGGGTGTTGCAGGTGGCGGATTCAGCTTGAAGACATGGGATCCGGAGCACCAAGGTGGCGAGCGCGGAGGGGAGCGCAAGTTGTCGCCTGAAGGTGACGGGCACAAGCTTGCTCCGGCGCTGAAGACTTCTATGTCATCAACTGTTGCTGAGGAGATATAGATGGCCCGACCGTTTGCCTTTCGTGTTGAAGGTAGGTGAGTTGGTCCATGTGGTGAATGACATGTGGTGAATGACATGTGGTCGGTGCAGCTCCGCATTACATAACGGTGGCGGTATGCATGATAGGATCATTCGTGGAACGTGCTCGGGGCAGATACTGGTCGAAGATTCAGGCCGAGAATATGCGCACGAAGTAGCAACGAATGGAAGACACGTCGATTGGAAAGTGATGTCAAAATGCTCTCTTGATTGAATTAATATTACTGTCGACAGCAGACCATCACGGCGAAAAGCGTCTGAAGACGCAAGCTGGATGTCGCGTCGTTCCGAGTAACACGTTCTAACACTAAATGCCTATGCTCCTGCTTGCCCATCTACTCCGCTGATTGATGGTTCTCGACCTTCGATTCAATGCCGATTCCATCGATTTCCGTCTCTTCCCAGACCAGATCTCCCAATGAGAACGCCGCCAGAACAACCCAGATGAGAACTCCCCCAAAAGTGGTAAAAACCTCTCGATGCTTTTTCTCTAATGGTAACAAAGGGGGTATAGCGAGGGTACAAGAATGGTACAAGCCTAGCCTCTGCTTCAAGTGAAGCAGGTCAGGTCAGAGAAATGCAGAATTGCGATGCGAAACGCTCGTGTTTATCTCAAGGGCACCTTGGTATCAGCAACACCTCGGGCGATGACTTCGTCGACGTTCCATCGTGGCGGCTTGACCTGGCTCTTGCTCCTAGGTCGCACGATCATAGCCTTCGCGCCAGTCGCCTCCTCGTATGTTGGTGGTGGAGCCAAAGGAATGCCTTCTGGGATTGGCTCTTCACCGCCTGCAATACCCGAGCTGAACTTGAGCTGCAGAACATCGCAGATCTCGTCGCACGCCTTGATCATGCGCTCCAGATCCTCTAGATTGTGTGCGGCCGAAACACAGAATCGTGCGCGCGATGAGATGAGTGGCGTGGCTGGGTAACCGACAACAACAACAGAGATCTTGCGACGCAACATCTCGTGCGAGAAAGCAGGCATCTTGGCTGGATTGTACAGCATGATGGGGATGATGGGCGAGTCGTCGTGGCCATAGACGATGAGTCCGAGACGCTTGAGTCCGAGACGGAGGTAGCGTGAGTTGAAGGCGAGGCGCTGAAGACGCTCGCGGCCTTGGCCTGGAGCAATCTTGCCTTGAATGAGAAGTAGAGAGGTCTTGATCTGCATGAGGACTGGTGGTGTTGGTGCCTCACCGTATTGAGTAGCCGCATTCGTGACTCGAAGCTTCTGAATAACATGCTCGTCGCCTGCAACGTAGCCACCATTTGCACCGAAGGACTTTGTGAGAGTACCCATGAGGATATCAACTTCTGCGGGGTCAATGCCGAAGTAGTCGCAGACACCACCACCGTTTGGACCGAGAGCACCAATACTGTGAGCCTCATCGACGAAGAGATGGAACTTGTACTTCTTGCGGAGATCGACGAGAACTGGCAAGTTGCACATGGTACCTTCCATGGAGTAAAGACCTTCCACAGCGACAAGAATCTTCTTCCATGGGCGGTGAGTACGTGGCTGGCCTTGCGAGATCAGATTGCGAATAATGCGCTCGAGGTCCTTCATGTTGTTGTGCTTGAATGTCGTGACCATGGCGCCTGAGAGACGAGCACCAAAGCGGATCGAGGCGTGGTTCAGCTCGTCGGAGACAATGATGGACCCCTTACCAACCAGTGCAGGGAACGCAGCAGCGTTTGTGACGAAACCCATGGAGAAGACCATTGCAGATGGCTTTCCAACGAAGTCTGCTATCAGTGTCTCGACTTCGCGGTGAAGATCGGTCGTGCCTGCATCTGCGCGAGTGCTGCAGGTGGAAATACCCTGCTTTCGGAGAGTCTCCTCCACTGCATCTGCGCATGGTCCCTCAGACTGTGCGAAACCAAGGTAGTTGTAGGAGCTCATGTTCAGCGTCTCGGTCTTGGTGCCAGTGAATCGGAAAGTGTTATTGTGGTCGTCGCTCTCGCGATCCATGAGAGTAATAAAGCGGCCAGGAACGCCAGTCGTAGGTCGTGAGAAGCAGTCGTTGATGCGCATCTTCAATCGACGGGTGTAGAAGTTGTCAAAGTCGCTGTTCAGGGGCGCATACCCGTTCTCCTCCTGCAGGTGCGCATAGCGCGCAGGTCTGAAGCGCTTGCCGAAGAAGTCGCGCACGTGGCCAAAGATGATAAGGATGAGGTAGGAGACGTAGGTCGTGAGGACGAAGAAGTAAGGTGGCGTGTCTTCGATGGGGTCTGGGAACTCGCCGCCCTCGAATCTGCTCGAGTACAGATGCGAATCGGCCAGTAGGGGACCGAATTGCGCATCTTCACGCGCCTTCTTCGCGATCTGTTCTTCGGTGGGTGCTTGGAAGATTGTCTCTGCGCTGGGTCGGTCGGTCGAGGAGAGCGAAATGGATGGTAGGGACAGCGATTTGCCACTAGGCGACGGGCTGGCAAGCAATGCCTTCTCTTGCGCTGCGATGACAGCCTGGATGTCGGCATTGCGGTTCTTGGGTGAGGTCGAGAAGAAGGAGAAGCGGTTCTTCAGGCCGGGCATGGACGCCTTCTTCGAGGCCGTGCGGCGGTCCTCGGTGGCCCAGACGACGGGCGACTTCTCGCTGTCCATCTCTGCAGCCGGTGCTGCCGTGGCGGAGAATTGCGTGGTCATTAATGTCGAGGTTGGAGATATGCGGTGAGGCGTGCGAAAGTCTGCGATGCGTCAAGAAGATTAGAGTTGTGGTGATGCTGAACTAGGCTGAATGCTCGATATGTGGGACTCAATGTGTCCACAGCCAGACGGCCTCGCAGCTGAACTCGGTTTGCACGCGAGCTGAAGGGTGCTGGAGTGTGTGTGCGAGATAATGCTGGGGAGAGCTGAGGTTGATTATGCGGATATGCGCGGAGGGAGCGACTAGGGAGTGCAGGAAGCGAGCATCATTAAGCCTCTTAGCCTGCACTACAATCTGCAGACTCCCGAAAGTCCCGCCAATTGGTGTGCTAAGGTTGGGAAGTTGAAGTGAGCTCACCGAACAATTGCCAACTGCTGTTGTTATGTTGTCGTCGTCGCACAATCGTCTTACGAGGTACAGGAGGCGCGGTTGGGGATCTTGTGGCGAAGCAGACCCAAACTTCTGCACTGGAGACAATCGCCGCGTCGGAACCACGCGAGCGGGAGATGCTGGAGTGACACAGAAAGAGCACACAGATAAGGAGCGACGAGAAGGATGAAATGTGCAAGAGTCTGAGTGAGCAGAGAGGAGGTTGGTCTCTACACGCGATCAAGATGAAATTAATCTCACAGGATGGAGTCTGTCAGCCAGGTGGACAGGGGCAATGAACTCGGCAATTTGAGGCTCCCGCGCATCCGCTGCGCTCCAGACTTGCGGCCGCTAGCGAACAGACAGTCGAAAGGATACTATGACGTTGTCGACTCCGATTTTTCATCCATCCAACGAGCTGCTGTTATTGTTTCGTTCTCGGCTACTGCACAGCATGATGTCGATGTTGCGCCGTTCCTGCATGAGTGGCGAACGTCAAGATCTGGACCCACGTGATGAAGCCCGAAACTCCGAGCTTCGACCTTGGCCCAACGACCGACATTGCTCATTTCAGCCTCCTCCCCCTTTATCGATAAAGCTGTTTCACCAATCGAAGGTCTCCGTCTCCAAGGCCGAGTGAGCGGGCACAAATGGACGGACGGGATGTCATATTCTCCGAACCTCCTCTTCGCTTGGTTGTCTAAACATCATCCATTCTGGATGAGATTGACCATCTTCTCTGGGCATCAAGAGGCTGAATCCTTCAATCCTCTCGGCTTGGTGGGCACAGATTGCTCAATATTAAATTGATGATCCGGTCTCGTAAGAAATCGCGAACATACACGGTTTGTCGATACGAAGGACCAGCGTCTTGATCAAGACCGAACTTATGGGATCGTCTTCACAGCAGCTTGACTTGCTATTTGGGCAATATCTCGTCGAATAATGCAATTGTCTCACGGACAGCGATTGCCTGGCAAGGGTTATGGATCAACCCAGGTGGACACCTCATAGGGACACAGGTCAATGTTATCGAGGAGCTGTCTATCAGATATTTGATCGAACAGAGCCAAAAATCCCTCACCATTCAGGTTCCCACCGTACGCTCATCATTCAACTTATCTGGCACATTGCTCTGGTGCGCAACCACAATGTCAGAGCTTGCCCGGATGTCTGTCCTGACGGAATCAAACATCAAGCCAAGCTCATAAAAGAGTTGATGAAAGAACGCAGTAAGAGCAACTTCCCGCACACATCGACCGGGACCGAGAAGGAGGGGAAGCGTTCGGTAGCCGTACACGGGTGAAGTGAGGAAGATGGCGAAGGCGCTCGTGGAGTCTCACAAGCTGGTCAAAGCTGCGGACGGTGGCTCCTAGGATGATTACGTGGGTTCGGGAGTGTAGGGCGCTGCCGAGAGATATAACTACTTCGCCAACGAACTCGTCCATGCAGGACTCTCAATATGGGGATATGGCTCGAAAAGACAATCAACCGCGAAGATTGATAAGTGTGTGTCTCTTCGTGGCTGTTTGGATTGTTTCGATTTCGTCTTGTAGTTCGACATCGCAATTTCTGCTTCCATGATTGCTTTACTTTGTTTCTCGTATCCAAAGTTTGTCATGCTCGCAAGACAAGAAGGCTTCTTAATCATGAAGATCCGATCCTGCTCGAAGTGTTCATCAACACAGCGTTAGTCAGAGTTTCAACACATCGTCCTATTTACGGGGTTTTGTGCTTCAACGCAGAAGAAGAATAGCACCGAAATTGTCCAGCATGTCTTCTTTGAAAGGCCTGCACAGCGATGCTACGACCACGAACTTGGCACGTGTCAAGCTTCACGCGCTCCAGGTCTGCTTGGATGCGTACGTCCAGCGCTTGAGCCCCAACCTCAAGTTGATCCGCATTCATTGTCACACTTCGAGGTTCGAAGAACATATGAGAGACGCCAGGAAATGCATGGAAGAAATCGCAACATTGGAGAAGGAAGTGAAAGAGATTGCACTTGCGTATCCTGGACTCCTTCCTCTGACACCCGAATAGTGGAGCACGGCATCGAGGAGTGTTCGGTTTGGTGCGTGCTGGAATCAGACAAGTGGGGATGAATGGGAAGGCTTCGTGTGGCCACACATGGGAACTACCTCCAGCGCGTTCACAATCTATTGGAAATTCAGTTTCCCAATTTTCTTGAACATCATCGCCATGAAGCGATCTTGAACTTTGACACGCGCTGTGAGACCTTCCGCGGCTTGATTCACAGCAAGTGAGCAACCATTGTATGAGACTGGAGGGATTGTAGCCTTGAGCACAAGGGAAGCGCCCAATGGAGAAGTGAAACTGACATCCATGCAATGAGCAGTGAATCAAACGACAAACGTCAGCAGCCGCTCATAAATCTGCCATGTTGCTAGTGCTTTTGCCGCCAACGACCGTCCAGACATAACCAAGACGAATTTGCCTATGGCTCCCAACAGTACAGACCAAGCACGGAACACCGCGAGATGGGCAAGGAGGCGAGCCATAGTCGAGTGCATCACCGGCTACGACCAGTAAAGTCAGCACTGTGACAGGGCTCTCGAGCGGAAATTGAACGCTCTGTGGGATGCAGAAGGCGACACAACCCAGCTAGAGGTGCGCATCGGAGGATTGTTGCAGACACTGAGAATGGCGGTCAAGGAATTGGCAGACTTGGAGGCGGAGCTGGAAAGCATGTCGGTGTTGCGGCAGTGAACTGCAAGTAGCCGTGGGCGTGTTGATAGGCCTGCGGCCTGATACACAATTGAGCAGTAGCGAGCCAGTGCTTGCAGCGAAGGAGATACGCATAAACTACCAGTGTGCCGCCACGTCTTCCTTCGAATGTGAGTTACGACGAAGTTCTGTTCGGAGCCGGATCCTTCGATACATCGACAACATCTCGTGATGAAGTTTTGATGCCATTGGCAGCACTTGTCCTTGTCCTAGCGATGAGTCGCATGATGCATGTTTCCATGGTATGTTGTTGAGTCGGAATTGCTGCCTATCACGCCTGCATGAGACCGTTCTTTCTGTCGAGCAAACTTCTTGAAGGCGTCAGTATATATGCCGATGCCGTGAGACTCAGCTCCTTCCTCTCACATCCACACCACGGATAAATAACAGTGATCACCATTGCTAAAGTTAAGCATCTTCTTCCATCCTACAGTAAGCGCTCCTCTCCGACACGTCTGTTAATGACACTAACAGCAACTCGAAGCAAGCGAGCACGATGAGCACTACGATTCCTTCCCGTCACGAAGCTGCCACGGCCGAAGCCTTCCGACTTGCCGTCATAACTTATCTCGGCCAATTACAGTCGATGGGAGACACTCTCCGGCGCATGAAGCAGGACCCCGAAACATTGAATTTTCAGGTGGACGGGGCAGACTTGATGAGATGGCTCACTGAGGCGAATGAGTTCGGAGCGGCCTTGCTTTCTATGGGAGCGGGACGTTTCCTAGCGAGACTTTGAGATGTTGAGTGTCGCACTGAGGTGGATGAGCGTCGGAATTGAGCCGATAGATTGTAAACAACGAGCAATTCATAGTCTTGAGGCAAAAGGGATCAGCACTGAACCAACACAACTCAAATATTCAGATAGATAGACCACTTACGATTGCGCTATCTTCCTTGGAACCTTACTAGCCTATAAGTGTGAATGCAAATAAAACGACAGTCACGATTCGACACGATAGTCAATAACTCCTCAGATGGACCTTTCACGTTTAGTTTCCGCCGGACCAGCGTGGAAGCTGGGTAGCGACTAGAGACCGACAATAGTTCCAGCACGACTTCCGTCCGATCGATCCACATGAAGTCTTGCTGTTCGAAACTCGCGACAGGTTTCCGGATGATCATCCTGAGCTTGTACGGAACAAAAACTGCCTGAAAAGGAGTGTGGTTTTCTAGGACTACCCGCCTGTCTGATTTTTTGCCTGAACCGTTGAGTCTGCCAGCTACAATGGCATCGGTGGTGACGGGTTTTGTTTCTGTTTTTGTTCCATGATGTTAGTGACCTGAGTCTCGTGGCCACCGCTGTCGGTCGGGCGTGTTCTTTTGTTTGCTCGGTTACCATAGCAGCAAAGCAAGCGATCAATTGTCGCAACCTTGTTCCTCCGTCTATTTGTGGCAATCCTTTGGTAGATCAACAACTCGTGTAGAGCTTGTAGACAGCCGGTTCCCAAGTTCTGCTGATCTCCTTTTTCGATCTTAACGACATGCACGATGTTGCCGAAGCGAACGCCCTCTGCCAGCCAAGCCCGAGAACGGTCGATCAACACCGGCCTGATGCTCGAATCTATTTCAGCACGTGAGCAGACGATACGACTTTGTTTACACTTCTGCACCGAGAATCTCCTCGCCATCAACAGAGTCCTTGTCAGTCGCACGATACAGAAATGGACTCAGCAATCAACCAACAATATCAAGGCGCTGCTCGACGAAATCGCGAGGTTTGAAAAGGAGTTGAGGGAGGCAGAAGCTCAACGTGAACACATCGAGCACGACAAGGAGCGGACGCAACTAAAGTGTCGTCTCTAGGCGGAGGCATCTTCGTGCTACATTTGTGGTTAACGAACTACTTTACACGTCTATGAGAAGATGAGAAGATAACGAATTCGCTGAATACGATTACAACTTCTGCTGGCTTACCGGCCGCACCACAAATCCAAGCCTGGGAAAATGGATCCTTGCATTGAGCACGGACTTCTGCCCATCCTTTGCCACGGGCGTGATGATGACTTCCTCCGGCGTAGTATACAGGAGCTCACCGATTGTTGGACTGTCACAAGTTAGCCTTTGTGTGAATTACTGCTACGCGAAAGTCATACTCATCCCTTCCTGTGTCATCAGGCGCGATGCTGACGGTCGCCCCCGGCGTTAAGCCACCTTTTGCGTCCAGCTCCGTATGTGGTTTCGCTGGTGTAGGCAACACCTTCGGACCTGTATCTGGTGTGCCAGCCAAGATCTTTTCCGCCTCAGCTTCGCTAATCTTCTTCTCTACGCTCTGCATCCTCTCCATGTGAATTTTGAAGCGCTCGAACCACAGGTACGTTGCTGGGTAGCGATCCTTGTTGAAGACGCTCTCTGCGCCTTCCTTGCCAGTCGTATCTTGCGTTCCTCCGCCGGTAAGGTTGTAGATACCCTTGCCCTGTGCCATCTCCATTCCCCAATTAAGCTGATACCAGATCGAGATATCTGCCAAGGAAGGCTCGGGCGTCCAGAATACCCACTCGTCATCTGCTTCCCTGAACAGATCTTCAAACAATGACAACTGAAGGTCCAGGTTTGACAGGTTCTGCGGCAGCTTCTTCTCCAGCTTCTCCGGATCCAGCTTGTGGCCGATGAGCTGAGCACGATCTGTACCAAAAGACGTTCTCCAGACAGAGCCGGGGATCAGACCAGTCGTCGCACGAAAGAATGGTCTATCGGTCCAGAAAGATGCGAAACCACGGATAAGGGCTTGATTCGAGCGGCCAGTTGCGTCTCGCGGATACAAAGAGCTATAGCCGAGCGAAGCCGGGAATTGGTGCTCAAGCGCTTCGAGAATGATACTCGTGTCGCAATAGACATCATGACCGATGGCAAGGACTGGTATCTTGCGATATGTTACGTTGAACAATTTGACCAGTATTGGTCGGGGCATCATGGAGGAGACTTCGACGAAGAAGTATGGAACCTGCTTGAGCTTCAGGGCGAGGCGGACCTTGGTCGTGAATGGAGAGGACTGAGACATCGTTAGCTGCAATTGCTTTCTTCAAGCGATCATGGTAGCAATCGCACGTATGCTGCTTGGATTCAATCTTACCTCATAGCCGAAGAGGACTACCGGCAGTCCTTCAGATGATGATGCCATGGTCCTTCCTATAATATGAATGACAACCTTCGTGTTAGGTGGGTCAGTATGCCCTGATCGAAGCGAGTCGGACGTATGTGTATAAAACACCAAGATCTGATTGAGAGGAAATACGGAATATCAGTTGGATAAAGCGACGAGAAACACCGAGGATGCAGGGAGGAGAAGCTCGAGTAGATCACTCATGCTTGTCCGAGGCTACGTTATCAGCACGACATGGCGCCTTGTACTTGACAATCATGGTGTCACAACAATTTAAACGAACAATGGTCGGTCACAAGGTGTCGCAATACGAATATGCAAGTGCTTGAGGTCGAAGAAGCCCGAGTGAAGTCCGTCGTGCGTAGATGTGCTGTCCGAAAGAGGTCTAGCGCAACTCCCCAAGGCTCCGTGACCTCAGCGCTCTCGAATCGCGAATGCACTTGAGATTCGAGAAACACAATGCGCCAATGATGATAGAGGGTGCGCAATCATGTCGAAGCCTACAGCGAATTGGGACCGGGTAGGCGACCGCTTCTACAGGCGCGTGCAGCTGTATACGTCCGTCTTTGACCAAGATCTCGAGCTTGAGAATTACACCATTGCTGGTGCCCCGTACAGTGGTGCAGTAGGTACACTTACTCGCCCTCATATTGAGAGTGGACCTAGCTCACCACACATAGCTAGCCTTCCACCGCGATGAGACCAAGCTACAGACATACCGGGGCACACAGACGGCGAAAGCGAGCATCGACCTCTACAGCAGCGCAGGCAAGCTGATACGGCGACTCAATGTGAGCAGGGCAGCAACTACGAGACATGAGTTGGATGACTGACGAAGCCAGTGGGATCACGGACCGATCAAAGGCTTAGGCTGGAGCGAGGACGAGAAGCTCATAGTCGTCACTGAAGATGGCACTGTGCGGGTGTATGAAGGCCTGCAATCAGACTTTGTCCCATTCTCATTAGGACATGTACGTCTAGCACTCCTGTGGCTTGAACATGCATGGACTTACTGGGTGTTCAGGGCGCCGAGGAGCACGGTGTGCTCTCATGTCGATTCCATGCGAACGGCTTCGTAGCCCTGCTCGGTAACAACCACCTGATCTCCGTACCACGCTACAACGATCCTCGACCTCAGATACTCGCAACCCCGCCTGATCAGCCCGTCACATCGTGGGCGATAATCTCGCCTTCCACATCTTTATCGCGAAGTGTTGAAGTGCTGCTGGCAATAGACAAGACCATCTTTCTAGTCGATGCGACCGAGGCAGAAGACCGCGGTCTGGACAAAGGTCCCTTCCACCATATCAGCGTCAGCCCAAATGGCAAATGCATGGCACTATACACGGGTGATGGCAAGGTGTGGATCATATCGACCGACTTTCAGCAAAGATTAGGCGAGTACGACTCGAAAGTCAAGACACTGGCAAAAGACATGCAGTGGTGTGGTAATGATGCTGTGGCGCTAGCATGGGAAGATGAGGTGCACTTGATCAGCATATCGGGAACAGCCTCGAAGTACTATTACGACGGCTGGGTTCATCTCTTGCCCGACTGCGACGGCCTGCGCATATTCACCAACGAGGTCTGCGAATTCCTCCAACGAGTACCGGACGAGACACGTGAAGTCTTTCAGCTGGGTTCGAATTCTCCTGCAGCAGTACTGCTGGACGCTGTGGATCAGCTCGACCACAAGAGCCCGAAAGCTGACGACGACATACAGCTTATCAAGTCCTCACTTGATGAAGCAGTCGGCACCTGCGTGAGCGCTGCAGGGCAGGAGTTTGATGTTCACTGGCAGAAACAGCTGCTCAAGGCTGCTTCCTTCGGCAAGTCAGTGCTGGACCTTTACAACTCCGACGACTTTGTTGACATGTGCGAGACTCTGCGGGTCTTGAATGCTGTGAGATTCTATGAGACCGGACTGCCGCTTAGCTACGAGCAGTACGTTCGACTCACGCCTGAAAGGTTGATCCAGCGACTGATTAATCGCAACGAGTACTTGCTTGCGCTGCGAGTGAGCGATTACCTGAGGTTGCCGACTGACAGAATATACGTGCACTGGGCGATCAACAAAGTTCGATTGTCAGCCGATGGTGAAGATGCCATCTGCAGATCCATAACACAGAAGCTGTCGGGCAAGAAGGGCGTTTCGTATGAAGAAATCGCAAGAGCTGCCCATGACGAAGGACGGCAAAGATTAGCAACGGAGCTGCTGAATTTCGAGCCCCGTGCAGGGAAGCAGGTACCATTGCTTCTCAACATGGGCGAGGACATCATAGCACTTGACAAGGCGATCGAGTCGGGTGACACAGACCTCGTCTTTTACGTCCTGATCTCATTGAGGAAGAAGATACCACAAGCTTCATTCTTCCGTGTCATCAACACGCGACCAGTGGCGACGGCCCTCGTTGAGTCAAGTGCCTGGGAGGAAGACCCTGAGATGCTCAAAGACTTGTACTACCAAGACGATCGAAGGGTGGACGGCGCAAATCTGCTCATCTCAGAATCTCTGGCAGGTCCACGTGATCTCACACATCGCAGCGATAAGATCCGCTCTGCATCGCGACTGCTTGCCGATTCAAAGGAGAATGCATTCACGAGGACAACACTTGATGAGATACCAAAACTGCTCAAGCTCCAAGAGACCTTCGAGAAAGACTTTGGTCCTGGCCTTGTGGGACTTTCTGTGAACACGACCATCTTCAAGCTCATTCGGCTGGGAGCATTGAAACGAGCACAGAAGCTTCAAACAGAATTCAAAGTGCCTGAGCGTACTTTCTGGTTCATCCGATTACGAGCGCTTGTGGCGAAGCGGGACTGGACTGAGCTAGAGGAGTTGAGCAAGCTGAAGAAGAGTCCTATTGGGTGGGAGCCGTTCTTCAATGAAGTCTTGGGAGCTGGTAATCAGCGAATTGCGGCCCTTTTCATACCCAAATGCACGGCCCAGACACCAAAGGACAGAGTGGAGATGTGGGTCAAGGTCGGCATGGTCGATAAGGCTGCAGAGGAAGCTGCCAAAGCAAAGGATTTGGAGACTCTAAAAGATCTGCGCAGTAAAGCTGGCCCAAGACAGTTGGGAGAGGTGGAGAGATTGATTGGCCAACTTGAGGGCGGAAGGAGATAATGCTAAGTCTCTATCACCGGAAAAATCTACAACTCATGCTTCTGCAGGAACTCTGCGATCAAATTGTTCACAACCTCTGTCTGTTCAATATGGACCCAGTGGCCACTTTTTACTGGGCGAATGTCCAGGTCATCGACCCACTCCTTGAGGAAACCAACTTGCATTTCGCTTTCGCCTTCGGGTCCAATGAAGAGGCTAGGGACCACGATAGTGGTGTCTTCATGACCCTTCTCGTCCAGCATGAATAGTTCCTGATCCCACATCGAATACCACCCTTTCGCGCCAGCATATCCTCCCTGCTTAGCAAATGCCTGTAGATGCGCCCGCTGCAATTCAGTCGTATACCAAGGAGCCACATCAACTTCAGCACCGCTCGTCATGAAGTCCTTGAACGTGTTACTCGGTCTGAAACGCATTGGCCAGTCCGTGGATTCGTTTGCTGCAAACAGAAGACTCATGACGCTGGTGGCATTCTTCTCCATGACCGTCTGCGCATTAGAGTCCCGCGAGACGAAAGGAATGTATCCCAGCATCTCGTAACCCATCTGCTCCTTGGTCATAGCATTGATCGCGTCCACATTGAACGGCGTACCGAGGCGAGGCGGTCCAACGGCTAGAAATACGCATGCCGCAACTCGATTTGGATGGGAAGCTGCGAAGCGGGAGAGCAGCGTCGACCCGACATCGTGCCCAATGCCAACAATGCTGTCTATCTCAAAATGATGCAGAAGCTCGTCCAGCTCGTCGCTCATGGCTTTGGGCTGATAAGCATGTGGATCGCTGGGCTTTGATGATTGACCATAACCGAGCAGGTCGGGGGCGAGGATACCGTAGTCTTGATTCGAGAAGTGTGTGATCTGGTGTATCCAATCCGGGACGTGAGACGGGAATCCATGGAGGAAGAGGAGCGTTGGGTGCTTTGGGTTCCTGGGTCTTGTCTGTACACACGAGTATGTGTGGCTTGACTTCGTCGTGAATGACACACGAGATGGAAATGTATCTAGTAGAGACATTTCCAGAAGGCTACAGGATCAGTGGCAGTGTATCATACTCGTATCACCCTCTTACATAGCTCTTGTTGGGTGTCGATCGCAATGGAAGTGTCCGAGAAAGTTTCCGAATACCATAGTGTGAGTCTGTGCGAATCTATACGCTTCCTCTGGGGAAAGTCTCTCGTGGATTCTCTTGCGGTGTCTGCATTTGTGTTCGTAATTCCAGTATCTGTGTCATTGAGGTGGTCTGAAGCTTGAGCTCATGAGCCAAGACAAGCGGGTTGTCGATGGTTTGATCCCCGGATCACACTCTTTCACCTTCACCCTTTACTCACGTTTACAATCGTGCCTCATCAAGCGCGTCGGAGAGCTTCTAGCCAGAGCATATAGTCTGGCATCGTCCTATGATCCTAGTCGAAGTCCTCATCAATCTGACCATCCTCTTCAAACCGCTCTACCTATTGCGGAGTCCATGCTGCCCAGATTAGGAGTCAGTGCAGTGCTTCACAGCTCAGGAGTGAAAGCTCGACAATGAAGCAGCGCGGACTAGTCGCTGGAAGAGCATGATGGTTGTTCGACTCGGGTCCATTTTTCCAGACTTCATATCATGCCGCATTCGCGGTTCGCCCTAAGATACTTAGCTCAAGCCACAATGCGGGGTGACGGGACGATTCCATTTTGACAACATCCAGTATCATGAGTGAACAGGTACATCTCGAATCAGTCTTCCGGATCATGGCTCAGTTAAGCTCGGAACCAATATCCCTGCTGGTGGATTGCTCTTCACATATCATAAATCCAAGCTGAGGTATGAAAAAGCAGACGTCAATATTTCCCACCACCATGCCATCGAAGTATCTTTTTGCCGTTAACTCAAAGCCGACGGGCTGTGATGACGATACATGGGAGAAATGGTACTCCGAGGAGCATATCCCAGATCTGGTGAGCCACAAAGCATCAACACGCGCAGCAATATATCGTGAGACGTATGATGTACCCTCACTCAATACGGCAAGTAGCGAGAAACCGTATCCACGGAAGTACATGGCTATCTACCAAACGGATCATGAGCAGGTGCTAAATACGAAGGAGTACAAGGGCATCCACAAGACGAGTGAGCTGTTCAAAGGAAAGAGAGACAGTGCTGTGGGTGACAGAAGCGATGTCATCATGGACAATGGCGAATTTGATGCGAGGAACTACGAGCTAGTCGATGTGTTCGACCCGAGAAGTGTGGGGGAGTGTAAGTCTTTTTCCGATCACCAACCTCATACTCGTTGACAAGAAGTCCAGCGCCAGCGCCTATAATTCTCTGGGCGGAGTTGGAATACGAAGGCGGCGATCACCTCATGAAATTCTACAAGGAGGAGCACTTCCCACTTCTAGGCAAAGTACCTGGCTATCGCCGAGGTCTGCGATACAAGATTGGTCCAGACAGCCCGTTGATGCAAAGCAAACCTGCGAAGTTTCTTGCGATCCATGATTGGGACTCGAAGAACGGAATGGAGCGCACGCCGGAGATGGATGCTGTTACCCAAACAGAATGGACGAAGCAGGTGATGTCGGATGTCAAATTTGCCGTTATTCGTACCTTTGAGCTCATCAAAGCTGTTGGTTATGATTGATGCACAACAGTGTCGGTATGCCAAAGTACCTCTAAGTATATTCTACCTCTTCAGTGTCTTCTGCTTCTCAGCATCCTTGACCAATTTTCTACCCTCAATGCGCATGCCCTTTCGCGATCTGACCTGATCAACATAACGCTTCGCCACATTTTCTCTGTCTCCGTCCACGCCAAGGTCCTCTAATTCTTCCTCGCTGCGTGGCACCCAGAACGGATCTCCCTCAATCGGGAACTCGCCTGTGCTGCGCTCGCTACTCACACTGCCCCATTCCGGCAGTAATTCGAAACCAGCGAACCGCAGTTGAGGTTGCGCCGCGCCAGAAGTGCGCTTGCGGATCTCTTCTGCGAAACCGAAGGACTCGGCAACAGGGAGGAGAGCTAGGATGGTGTAGTTGTCGGATGTGCCGGTGGACAAATTCTCCTCGAGGACATGCCCTCGTCGCCGTGACAGGACCTGGTAGACTCGGCCGAGAGCTTCTGTATTCGTCTGAATTTCAACAGAATACATGGCGAGCAGGATGCGTGGTGACCAATCCAAAAAGCCAGACACGATGGACGAGCGCACAGCTCTGAGAATGTCGCCCGTTAAGCGTCCTGACGACAGGTCTTCTGCATCATCCGCGACTGTGACAGACTCGAGGAAGACCGCTATGCCCTGTATCGGTTCGTTGCAAAGTGGTCCTTGGAATGTGGCAAGCTGAAAAGCGTAGATGATCTTGTTCGATAGGTCGCTTGCTGAGCCATTCTTGTCAGCGCCATGGCCATTTGTGGCACTTGGCTCGTGGAGCAGTCGCTCGCAAGTCTGCTTTTCGTGTGTGTCGATGAGCAGGTTTGGACCCACTCTCCGTGGACCAAATGCAGCGATTCGATCAACAACACCCTTCCAGACATCCCTCTCGTGCTTGTTATCGCCGAAGGCCGCTGTGAGTTGTTCCTTGAACTCCTCAAGCGTAAGCACCTTGCCAGTCTCCACGATACCCAAATCTTCACCGTCAGCATTGTTCGGATCATCTTCCTCCTCATCCTCCTCGTCCTCCTCGTCATCACTTTCGTCTTCCCGTTCACGAGCTTTGCGTTCAGCGTAAAGTCGTTTGATCGCACCGGCATGTTTTTGCAGGAATTCTGTTACAGGAAGCGGAAGTGGCCGTACTCTCAGTCGGATTGAGAGTTGTTTTGATGATGTCTCCGCGATGACGGTGCCTCGAGGCAGATCCTTGTCGCGGGGTGGGTTCATGTCTGGAGTTGAAACAATGGTCTCTCGATATGGTACGATAGGACTTCCAGCTGAGATCTCGCATTTGGCAAAGCGCTCCCTCAGGTCTTTCAGACACCGCTCAAGATGGAGTTCGCCTGCCGTGCCGAGAACATGCTCGCCAGACTCAAGTACCTCATATGTGGCACATGGATCGCTCTGCTCGAGCATGCGCAGACCCTTGACCATCTTGTCCAGGTCTGCAGGGTTCTCGGGCTCGACAGCAACGCGTACGATCGGCTGCGAACCAAGATTCACGCCTGCCAAGTTTACACCACCCTCCAACGTCGAGCACAGAGTGCCAGATTTGAGAACGTGTCCGGCAAGACCTTCGATGCCAAAAACAACGCCTGCTGGAACGGATTCGAGGGACTCCAGAGAGCGACCCATAAGCAGATAGAGAGCCTCGACCCTGATCTTCTGCGGCACCGGAGCACTTCGGGGGTGCGCCGGTGAGAACTTAGGTGGAAGGACATACACCTCATCGCCTACTTTGAGGGTTCCAGAGTAAAGTCTTGCAAAGCCTATCAGATGTTCTGGATCATCTTTAGCATCTTCTGTAAGTGGATCGTCTCCAAAGTCGTCGATCGAAGCCGAGCCAATGGCGGCGGTCAAGCCATCGGCATCACCATTCGCGTCCTCAGCCGCCTGAGCTGCTGCAAACTCAGCACGCTTCCGCCGTGCAATTTCCCGAGCCTCCTCCGCGGTCATGCTAGGGCCATCTCTGCGTTTATTGCGTGGTAGCTCGCTCTCTGGAATGGCAACCATTTTGCTGACGTACGCCACAGCGGGTGCTGAAGAATCAGTCTTGAAAGTGACCATAGCCTCTCGAACTTTCGCGTCGACGTAGCTCGAGTCAGGCGACGCGTCTATTAACTCGGGCATACGTGCTGCTTGTGATGAAGGTGGGGACGGCAGATGCTCGATGACAGAAACCAGAAGTGCTGTCGATAGTGGCAGCCAGGCAGCGAATACGGCGGTCAGTACAGTATTAGAGTCCTTCGACCGCAGAACATGCGGCGGCAGCTTGATACCAAGAACACTCGTAATCTTTTCAAGTCGTGCTGGGTCGCCTTTCCCAGAAGAACCTCCTTTCGTGGCGTCGTACACAGCCCAAATGTTGTCCAAGACGAGCTGCACAAACAAAGGCTTGAGATTTCGACCTTTTAGATGTTTGGGGCCGAGAAGCCGTTTTGTCTTTGGGTCTAGGTAGAAGTCGCCCCACAGCACTTTCTCCAACGTTGCTCGCTTTATGCCCAGCTTCTTCTCCCACAGCGCGGCGAACTGCTTGCACGTGAAAGCCCACCCATCGATCGCACTGCTGAAGATGACATGGTTCTTTTCGGGTGCAAAATAATTGTCCTCGTCGTCCTTCTCTTCGTACTCGGCGGGAGTGTTGACATCAAGGCCTTCATCGGTCTGCTTCAATCCTGCTATAATTGAGGGTGGGGCGCCGTCCTGCAGCTTTGCTGAAGCAGCATTGACACGCTGTTCAAGCATTTCTCTCCATTTCAGATCATCTTCCATGCGGTCTCCCAGAAAGAAACTGCCCATGACCGCGTTGACCTGCTCGAGGAGCTGGCTGAGATGTGTGTATGCCTCACCAGGTGTCATCTTCAACTCGGTAATCAGTCGATCCATCTTGTTGATCACGAGTAGCGGCTTCAGCTTCTCTATCCATGCTTGTCGTAGCACTGTGACGGTCTGACTGCATACTCCTTCTACAGCGTCTACTAACACCACAGCGCCGTCACTTAGCCGCGATGCAGTAGAAACCTCACTGCTGAAGTCGATATGTCCAGGCGAATCGATCAAGTTGATCAAGTACTCCTTCTGCTCAGGCTGTGCGTCGGGCGCATTCCGCCTCAGCATGGAGAAATACAGTGAGATGGCGGAAGACTCCATGGTGATGCCTCGAAGCTGCTCATCAGGCCGCGAGTCGAGATAGCGAATCTTGCCCGCCATCTTGGGAGAAATGATGCCATTTGTCGCGATAAGAGCGTCTGTGAGCGACGTTTTGCCATGGTCGACGTGTGCAAGTATGCATATGTTGCGCACACCTTCTGGCGCCCGCTGGAGGGAGACCAGCTTGTCTGGGGTGACCACCGGCATGATGGGCGGAGGTCTTGATAACTCTGGGGATGGCTCTCAGGGTTAGTTCAAGAATTGCAAGTTCACCCAAGCTCTTTCGTTTTCCGCCTCTTTATCCTGTGTCGATGCGCAATGATGTGTCGAGCGGTCGTGTCTAAGTGGCGCTGAAATTCCATGCGGGATCAGTGTGGTATCTTGTACTCGAGATGCTCCGATATCAAGTCAACAGCGAGGTTTCAGAAAGCCATACTCGCGATGAGTCAATCACAGTCTCGTATTGTACAGTGGCATATGGCTCAGAATGATGTTCCCCGTAGCACCCCACAATCAGTGTGGCACAGCACAGCAGAAAAAAAAGCTCCGGTCCGTGTGGTGACGTGACGCGATTCAAGCTTCGATCCCCACAGTAGTACATGGATGTAAGGATGTGTGACAGCGGGAGCCCATGGATGCGGCCTGAGATCCACGACGTCAACAATGACACCACCAAGACTGGAGCTATGATGTCGCATTTCTCGCGTCTAGCAAAAATGCATCTTGAAGGTTGTACTTCACCAGCTCCATCTCAAAGTGTCCTGATTCATGTGCCTATGCACCAATTGCGCCAAACGAAAGCGATAGGGTTCAACAAGATATCCTTGCATTGAAAGCAATTTCCACAGGGCTTGTCTCCAGCCTTGCGATCGCCATCGTCTGCTCCCCTCGAATCTGGAATCGGCGAGATCTGCAGCGAAAATAGGGACACGCTTTGCTTTGCACTCGTCCTCTGCACGTCAAAGAGTGCTCTTGCGTCTCAGCTGAGCAGTGAGAGCGCGCGCGTTGGCTGTTTCGAGGCATGGCAGCCGGCGCAGCTGAAACATAGCCTTCAACATATGCGACGTCTGCATTGTGCAGCTGCGGCGTCCACGAGGCCACGAGTATAATGGCAGGCACCACCTTCACCGACCATGCGCCAACTTCTGCTTTACATTCTTCCAATGCGCAGCCCATGTCCACGTCTCCTCCGAAGAACGAACCTAGTCAGCAATCGAATATGAAGCAAGACAGTCCTCTCGCTGCCAGATCTGGCAACGAGATCAAGAAGAACATGGCTATACGGACATTCTCGCCCATGAACGAGAATGGCTGTTACGATTTCGACCGCGTGATCAAGTCGGGGAACCTGCAAAAACGGACGCGCAAAACCAAGGTAAATCATGCTCCATTGCACAATCCGACCACGAATAAGACTGACGCAGGTGTTGCAGTCATGGAAGCCGATTCACCTTGTTCTCCGCCCACACAACCTCTCGATTTACGCAGACTCGGATGGCACAAAACTACGTCACGTAATACAGCTTTCCGAAGTCACCGCTGTCGCACGACAACGAGACCCCAAGAAGAAGGAGAGGCATGTCTTTGCGCTGTTCACCTCAGAGCGCAACTACCACATCGAAGCCAAGAGCGAGACGGAAGCACAGCAATGGGTGGAGATGATCAGGTCGCAGGCAAGAATAGATGAGGAAGAAGACGAGATCATTGCCCTCATGAGTCCGACTCTAGAAAGGCCGCCAGGCATGGACAGTGGTTTCTTCGGTAAATCGACTTCGAGCGCGCCAATCGGGCACGCAGGCGAGACGAGCGCTTCTGATCTCGATGTTGCGCCGATGCAGGTCAGAAAGAGCAGGAGTCGGAACAATCTTGGTACTACGCCTGAGAATATGCACAGTGCACAGCGAAAGTCCAGTGTGGGGCTTTCGTATCTGTCTAGCGCAGAGCAGGCAAGCTACAGCGACTTCAGCGACAACGGCGGTCACTATCCAGAATCGACTCTGTCACTGCCTCACCAAACACAAGCAGAGAAAGAGGAACGTGCTCGAAAAGTTGATGAGATCTACCAGCCCTCCGCTACGCACGCTGAACGACCGACGGCAAAGCGAAGCACATCTGCCATCTCTGCGCGAGCCATCCAGACACCGCAAGACAATGAGCGCGTCGTGTACAACGGCTATCTCTATATGTTGAAGTCGAAACGAGGCATGCGTCAGTGGAAGTCAGTCTGGGCAGTACTGCGAGGGAGAAGTCTAGCACTGTACAAGAACGAGGAAGAGTACAAGCCGCTTTATATCATCAACTTCGCAAACATAGTCGATGCTGTTGATGTCGACAACCTCAGCAAGTCGAAGAGGCATTGTTTTCAGGTCATTACAGACGAGCGGCAGTTCAAGTTCTGCGCTCCTGGTGAGGATGAGGTTGCGAAGTGGGTTGGCGGTTTCAAAGCGCTTCTTGCGAAGAGACGAGAGGCGGGCAAAGCCAAAGACGAGGACAAGAAAGTGCAAGCGGAAACTCTAGCTCCACCACGATGACGCTGCTGCACTTGTTATGAGAGCGTCCATTCTGTGTACAAATAGATATGACTGTATATTTATGCATTTTGTAATCGATGAAATATCATGGCATGATCATTAAGTGTAGGGGAATGTTCCCTGGATGTCGCCTCCAACGCTCAAGCACGTACTTTCGCTTGGACCAGCAGCTCATCCTTCTCCCACACAGCAAAGCTACGCAGTCGCGAAGCCCAGTCCTCCATTCCTGGCGCGAGCTCAAAGTCGAAGTTATAAAGCAGATTCACCAAGACCATTCGCATCTCGTGATAGGCCATATTCTTGCCCAAGCAATTACGTGGGCCGTGGGAGAACGGCTGTAGAGCGCCCTTAACGTCAGATGTAAACTCAGGTGGAGCGTTGGGCAACCAGCGCTCTGGTCGAAAAGAGAACGCGTCAGCAAAGTGCAGACGATACGACGCGAAATGTGGGATCGAGACATTGACGCCCTCTGGGATGTGTTCGCCTACAATCGTGGTCCCTCCGCGAGGCACGACTCTCGGAAGTGACCCTGGCACAGGCGGAAACATGCGTAGACCTTCCTCGACACACGCGTGCAGATAAGGTAGCTGCGCAATCTTCTCCATGCTCATGTCTTCCTTCGATGGGAACGCAGTCTTGATTTCTTGGACCAGATTGCGAAGACACGTGGGATTCATGAGAAGGTAATACATGAGACCACTCAATTCCGTGGCTGTCGTCTCGGTACCTGCGCCCATGAACAGCCCGGCATTGGTGTGCATCAAGCCTAGACTCAATCCATTACCCTTCTCTTGATTCGTGAGGACGAGTCCCCAGATGTCGGGTCGGTCGACACTGGCAGCAAGGCGTTTGTTCACACGCTCCGCGCTAAAGTTGAAGTGCTCCCAGCGGATCTCTTCGACTTTCTTGGGCTTCCAATGCTTAAGGATTGTGTTGAACGGTTCGAAGTATGTGACTGCCCGGATACGCGCACCCATCTTGAATGCACGCAGGAGCATTGTGACCCATGGTGTGTAGTCGGCTGATTGCAAAAGTCCTAGGGATTCGCCAAAGCACAGGTCGGCCATGATATCGAACGTGGTGAAATTGAGCAGCTTGACAATATCGAATGGGGTATTCGGCTCAGCTTGCACAGTGCGTTTGATCCGATCAACCAGCACATCGGTGTATTTGGAGAACAGTGGTTCCTGCTCCTTGAGCGCACGGTCGCTAAAGGCATGGGTAAAGATCTTACGCTGGAAACGATGCTTCTCATCATTTGGCTCGGCGAAAAGGTTGCGGCAGCCATTGGGCGCTTCTTGGTAGGCTTCAGGATCCTTCATGGGCACATTCTTCTTGAAGCCATGAACATCGGCCCATGCTTTTGGATCGGAGAACGAGAGCGCATTGGGCGAGATGCGAACGATCGAGCCATACTTGACATGGAGATTGTAACGCCAGGAGTGCTCTTCGCCGTTCCAAGTGCTGCGTGCAATCGGTATACGGGAGAACTTGCATAGTACTGGCCCAGGATATTTATTCAGAGGATGGAGGAAGATGTGGTAGATGGTCCAGGCAGAGTAGTATATTGCATACTGCAGGAGACAGTCAATACGACAGAAAGTTCGTGAGCTGCATTTGCTTACCAGGCTGACTAGTAACAGAACCGAGTTCTTCGTCGGACTAGCACCAAGCCCATCTTTGAGAGCCAGATATCCTTCGTTGAACATCATCCTTGCTCTTCGGCGTTGTAAAGGGATTTCGATTCAATTGTCTTCAGATTAATGTGTATTCGACGATGGACACCAGATGACCGCAGTACGGACGTAAAGATGGGGTTGCGGCTAAGCATGCATCGATACAGGGGGATCCGGCTGACACCTCTGGGCGGCTGAAGTCAGGATGAAAATGTAGTGAGGATACGGAGTACTACTTTGAATTGCGATACGGACTTCTTATATGTGAGATACCAACGAGGCATCAACGATGCCTTCATTCACATGGGTTCGTGTCTTTGAGTAAGGCCGTATGAAGCACGATTCAGCAAGCAACTCCACTTCTGATCCGTTCTCGTCGCGGCTAAACGTCAAAAAGTGTCCATCGCATCAGACACTCTGCATCAAAGCCGCATCAGCAGCCGTATCATTGGCCCGGAACGTAGCCGAACGCGAGAACAAACAAGCGCCAGCGTTGAGGTTGAGAGGTTCCCCAGATCTTTCGCGCGGCGACTTCCCGGAAGGAGTGAACACGTCGAGGTACATGGTAAGGACAAAGCTAGTTTCTAGTAATTGTACCTCTGCTGATCTGTCCAAGGTTCAGGCTGCGCCCACATTTCAGTCAGCACTCAGTTTTGTCCACCTCTTCACCCAACGAGACTGCCCCATCACCGGTGGATTACAAATTGCAAGAGCTGGCAGGACATTTTGTGTTGCTGTATTTTGCACCATATGTTGGTGTTCAATCATCCTTTTGAGCGTCATACTTTCTCAAAGGAAAGGGAGAATGAGCCTGGACTAGCTGCTGCCAATCAGAGCCGGAGATGGCCTTTGGACGGTGGATGGCAAACAAGTAACAAAATGCCTGGCTCTTGTCTCCGAATCCAATGGACGAACGGATTTCGTCTAACCACAAAGACGTTGCAATGTCCGCTATCTCGGGCTTCCACGTCAATCTCAGAAGGTCGGATGCACACCACATGATTGGGTCCACGAGATCATTCGTCGTGCAGATGATCATAGTCAGGATATATTCAAAAGCAATGTAGGGCCATTGTGTAGGGCTTGAGCGAAGCGATAGCGAGTTGTCTCCCATCTCTTGCCTTTTTGACAACTACTAAATCTTCTTCACACACACATGCGCTGAGATCTGCTCTGGATGTGTAGGCCTTTTTTGCTATGAAGTCGACTTCCTTGCGATCCAGCTGGATCGCTGTCCTCTCTTTAATTTTTGTAGCCTGTTCATTGACTTTGATTCTCATCTCTGTTCACTCATTCCAATTCGATGGCTTGACTCTAGATTCATGGGCCAAGCACACAAACCTGAAGAAGAGGGCCGACAAAGGCAATCTATATCTGCTCGGTGTCGGCAAGGCAGACATCACTGGGTGAGTATTGGGAGAACTCACAAATTATGATTATTTTGGTCGCTAACGTTCAGATAGCCCGGTTGTCGAAATCAACTTCATGTACTTGTGTCCCAAGCCTGTCATAGTATCGGCATACTGATCATCTACAGGGGTTATGCTGTAGCTGAGCAGGTCGGATCCGGACTTCGTCAGCGCATTCACGCGCGTGCGTTCATTATCGGTAGTAACAGCAACCCGTCCGATCGATTTGTCTATCTCAACATCGACACTTCGTGCGGCGATACGGCCATTCGAAACGGTATCCTCGAAGGCGTAGCTTCTCTTGGTGCTGGCTATTCCGTATACGGTCAACAGAACATCGCCGTCGTGGGTACTCACTCGCACTCGGGTCCTGGAGCGTACATGAACTATCTCCTGCCTCAAATCACCAGCCTTGGCTTCAACCGGCAGAGTTACCAGGCCATTGTGGATGGGTCCGTTCTCGCTATCAAGAGAGCACACGAGTCGTTGTCGCCTGGCTACCTTGATGTGGCGAACACGACAGTCTTGGACGCAAATGTTAATCGGAGTCCGTACGCATATCTTGCAAACCCAGCAAGCGAGCGGGCGCAGTACGAACACGATGTCGAGAAGACCATGACAATGTTGCGGTTCCAAAGGGCATCAGATGGCAAGAACATGGGACTTTTGACATGGTTCTCTGTTCACGGGACATCAGCATTAGGGAATAATACGCATGTTACTGGAGACAACAAGGGCGTAGCGCAGATCATGTTCGAAAAAGCTATGATTGGAGATGCTTCTGCGGCCGACGGATTTGTTGCAGGGTTTTCCCAGGCGTCCGTTGGCGATACTTCTCCCAATGTTTTAGGAGCTTGGTGTGATGACGGATCTGGCGAGCAGTGTTCATTCGAGAACAGCACCTGCAAAGGCATCAGCCAGACTTGTCGTGGACGTGGACCTGAATTTCAGAAGTTGGATCTAGGCATCAGCAGCTGCCATGAGATCGGGAAGAGGCAGTTCCAACCTGCCTTTGACCTTTATGTGAGACGCTGTATTTTATACGTCGCTGTAGAGCTTGCTAACGACCACAGAACAATTTCGACGCCATTGCCACACCGATCAGGGATTCCACGGTCAAAGCCTTCCATTTCTTCCAAGACATGCAGTTCTTCAATTTCCAATCAAACGGACGCGAACTTCAGACATGCCCAGCGGCTCTCGGGTATTCCTTCGCCGCCGGGACTAGCGATTGGCCTGGAGCATTTGATTTCACGCAGGCTGACTCGGGGGCTCCAAGCGCAAATCCGATCTGGTCAGTAGTCAGCGGTGTCTTGCGAACGCCGACGCAAGCACAGAGAGATTGTCAACAGCCGAAACCGATCCTACTCGATGTTGGAGAAATGAGTGTTCCATATGCATGGACGCCGAATCTGGTAGACATCCAGATGTTCCGCGTCGGCCAGATGTTCATGATCATTTCTCCCGCTGAGGTGACGACTATGGCAGGAAGAAGGTGGAAGAGCGCAATTGCGAGCGCTGCGGCATCTCAAGGTCTCATCGCCGAGGATGCAGTCGTTGTTGTAGGATCTCCTGCCAACACTTACGCTCACTACGTGACAACACCCGAGGAATACAGCATACAACGATACGAAGGCGCTTCCACACTTTATGGCCCGAACACGCTTCCAGCGTTTGTAAACCTCACAGTCAGCAACATGCATTATCTGGCAGCAGAAGCCACGAGCGGACCATCTCAAGGCACCCTTCCTCCTGACCATCGGGAGAACAGTCTGAACTTCATTCGGCCGGTCGTGCTGGACGGCACGCCATCGGGGAAGAAGTTTGGAGATGTAATCAAGCAGCCAAATGCGAGCTATGTGCGAGGGGCTGTGGTCAATGCGACTTTTGTGGGAGCTAATCCACGGAACAATCTGCGGCTCGAGAAGACATTCGTCGCAGTTGAGCAACAGGACGGTAGCAGTTGGAAAACCGTGCGAGATGATCAGGACTGGTTTTTGAGCATGACGTGGTACCGTGATGATACGTTTCTGGGAACTTCACATATCGATGTAAGCTGGGAGACGGCTGGCGAGGGCATCAACATTCAGCCGGGGACTTACAGAATCCATTATTGGGGAGATTCGAAGAATATCCTGGGAAGAGTCACAGCGTTCGAGGGAACTAGCAACTCGTTCACCTTAGCATAATTGGTAATAGTAATGGCACAGCTTCGAAGCTTCTCGATTTCCAACTAGTTCACATCATATGCTATTGAGTATCGATCTGGATCTTCTGTTCGGCAATTAGCTTGCGATGCAGGTGTGCGATCTCAAAGTGGTGAGCAAGCTACCTAGGTAAGAATGGATCCGCTGACTTTGCATCCAATTCTGGAACACTAGTACAGTTGAGTACTAGCTCCATTTTCCGTCTCGGCGTTTGTTTGCAATTACCTCCTACCTCCGCTTTTGACTGGCAATCAACTCCAATCGCAGCACAAAGCATCTCGCATTGAAGTGCTCATTCAATCCGATGATTGGCCACAAGTACGATAACTATCCGACCGCCATTTCGACGCACGAGCGAGAAGCCCGACTGAAGTAACTAGTCATGGCTATATCTGAGAAGATATGCTCCGCATGAGAACATGAACATTTCGAGACGGAAGCAAACATCAACCCAACATTATGGCACCTATCGTAACCCTGCCAGAGAGTCACAAGGCTCTTGTACAGGAATCCAAGTCGCAGCCGCTCATACTGAAAGAGCTCCCCACTCCAACAGCCACCGCCGGCTCAGCCATCATCAAGATTATCTCTGTTCCGATAGTTCCATACTCTCGTGAAGTGCTGGACGGAACGCGGAAGATCTACCATTATCCGACACCATTTGTTCCCGGGGCTTCTGCAATCGGTCGCATAGTAGCTGTGGGACCAGATGCGACCAAGCTCCAACCTGGCGACCTTGTTCTCATCGATGTAACCATTCATGGTCGCGACGACAATGATGCAATCTTTCTACTAGGCACTTCCGTGCTGGGTAGTCAAGGTAGTGCAAAGTTGATGGAAGGGGAGTGGCGAAATGGTACTTTTGCCGAATACTGCAAGGCTCCTCTCGAGAATTGCTTCACGCTTGACGAGGCCAGGTTGTGCAACGACCTAGGCTACCATGTCGACCAATTTGGATGGCTTCTGCAAGGACTCGTGCCATATGGAGGGTTGAGAAGCATCAATCTACAGGCGGGAGAAACGATCATCATCGCACCAGCTACTGGTGGCTTCGGAAGTGCTGCAGTAGTAGTCGCTCTTGCGATGGGCGCGAGAGTGATCGCAATGGCTCGGAACGTTGCAGAACTCGAGAGGATCAAAGCTTTAGACCCATCTCGTGTCAGCACGGTCCCAATTGTCGGCAGCCTGAATGCAGAAGTTGCCGCGCTCCAATCCTTTGGTCGCGTCAACGCCTTCTTCGACATTTCCCCACCGATGGCGCAGAACTCAACTCATTTCAAGGCGGGCATACTTTCTCTCGCGCATGGTGGTCGTGTCAGCATGATGGGCGGATTCAATGAGGATCTACCCATTCCCCATAGGTTCATCATGCGCCATGATATTCTACTCAAGGGCAAGTTCATGTACAGTCGTGAGGACATCACCTCCTTCATCCAGTTTCTCGAGTCTGGGGTTCTAAATATCAAGGATCTGGTGAGCATCATCGGCAGATTCGGCCTTGAAGATTGGAAGCAAGCCTTGGATGTGGCATTCGAGCTAGGCAATCGGCTTGGACAACTGGCTGTATTCAATCCCTAGTTGAAGATGCTTGGGCGTTCAGTATGCAGACCTCTTCAATGAGCAGGTGTTGAGAGCTTTGGTAAGGATCCAGATACTTCCGATGTAATCTAACATCACCACAGCCACAAAGCATAATCCATTTGTCCACGATGGCCTCTACAAGCCAGCCGTAACGACTTTTGACCATCTCCTTCCGCACTCAGATTGTGTATCTGAACTTGGCATCGCCTTCGAGAACGATCTCCCCACGGTCCGCCTGCCTATTCTGCTTCTTAAACACGACGGTATTTATAGCCACGATGATGACGATCATGAACCAGCAAGCCATGCACGCCCATACGCCAGGTATGTATCTTGGCGCATCTTGCGTTCTGAAAACGGTACTGCCCGCGATACCGCCAATGCCGCCAAAGCCGACGAGTGTTGCTGAGGCGAATGCTCTGTTCCATTGCCCTCTTAGGTTGTTTGCCTAAAGCTGTATTAGCTTTCGTCTTCATGATCATGAGCAAAGGATATCTACTTGATATGCCATGACTGTTGGCACGCCACCGTTGGCTGCAGCGCAGACGAGGAAGGAGCCGAAGTATCTCACGCCTGCCTGGGGCGCGTAGCCCTGTAAGTCGCGTATCAGTAAGTGTGCATACCTAGTCTCTCTCATTGTTGAAACTTACAAGAAGAGCAAGACCGACGATACCGATCGCGGCATTCGCGAGCAAGAGAGGTCCACGAATGTGATACTTGTCGCCAATCCAGGCGCAGATGAACATGATGATGGCTGCACCCGCGTACGGCGGAGCTGTAAGCATTTGCGATTCGCCAACCGAGAAGCCCATGTTTTGTCTGAGAATGATCGGGAGGAAGTAGGCGATAGAGTAGGCTTGAGTAGTCAGACCGCTATTTAATCGTCAGTTGAAATCACTTGGGTCGGGCCTTCAGGTCACGTACAAGAAGCACAGCGCGAAGCTCCAGATTCTCCAGTTCTTGCCAGCTGACAACCACTTTCGAAAGTTCCATGGCTCTTGCGCAGCGTCGCCTCTATCTTTGTTGATGCGCCGGATGATGAACTCAATCTCCTCTTTGCTCAAAAATCGCCAATGGTTTTTGTTCAGGGCTACATCAGGGAAGTCCACGAGAAAGATAACACCTAACACGGCGGCCACCACGGTCATGAGTCCGAAGATGATGAAAATCCATCGCCACCCTTCGAGGCCACCGAGACCGTCCTAGCGACATTAGTACAGATACCATCTCGGCTCCTATATAAGCCTCGTACCATTTGCATAAGTCCGTACGCTAGGATACCAGACAAGCCCGACGATACGAGACCGAGGCTGTAGAATGCCGCATAACGCTTCTGCGTATCGTAACGAGAATACCATGTACTGATCAAATAGACCTAGGCGAGTGTGAGATGTGATTTGGTCGTTGCTCGGGCAAGAGACTCTAGTTTCATGTAAGTAGCTGGCTTGCCTCGTGTTAGAGAACGACTTACTACGACTCCAGGAAAGTAGCCAGCCTCAAAAAGACCTAGCAATAAGCGGAGGGGAATCAGGACCCACCAGTCCTGGACGAAACCAAACCCGACCATGACCGCTCCCCAGGCAAGGCAGATAGAGGACAGAAATGGCCGTGGTCCGAAGTATCTTGTTAAAATAGTAGCCGGTGGCTGGAAGATTGTGTATGTGATGAAGAATACCAGCGCGACGGTCGACTTGTCTTGAAGTCAGTAAGTTTGACGCGAGAGAAATTTGGATAGCACTCACATATCGGAATCCACCCGTCATGTCCAGATCTACAAGCATGCCTGCGATGGCGGCATTGGGCAAGTTGGAGCGATCCATGAGACTGTTCATATAGATGATACCAGCGATAGTAATCAGTCGCCAATCTAGGCGGTGGATGATTTTGCGTTGCTCAGCGTAAGAGTAAACGGGATCATCGTCAAGAGCTTCTACCACGTTTGCTGTCTCTGGGTCGGAGCCGCTAGCGTACTCGCTGTGCTTCTCGATGGGCGTATGTGAGACATCCTCGAGATGCGTCTGCTCGGGCTTGAAGCGAAGGGACATGGTGGCGCGAGATTCAGTCGAGGACTCAATCGTTGACTGCTCCGGAAGGTGTACCCCAGCTTCGCCTTTGTACCCTCTGCCATCGTTGCCACTTCCCCAGACACATGCTGCCGAGCTGGTTTTCCAAGGCTTGTGAAGTTGGGGTAACAGCAGTCCAAGACTGCTAGTTCATATTCGAGATCTAGAACTACCACATTTTGATCGTCTTCTCCGCGTGCTTTGACGTGCCAATGCTCTTGGGAATTCTTCGCGCCAATGTGGTTAGCGTCATCGCCAATGCTCGAACAGGCGGGATGACGGAAGGTCACCTCGCGGTCACGCCTGGGTGGGTTGTTTGTATGCAGTGTCGGATGCTGCACCAGCGCTCCAGTTCTTGGATCCGGGCATCCGGTTCATCTTGGTGTGCGCGAGCGTCTTGGTTCGTTGAGCTCAGACTCTGAACTCCCTCGTTGAGTAGTAATTTGCCTCGGTATCTTCCAAATCCAGCCGTTGACCGTTCCTACCCACGTTGTGCAGCTCGTCGGTCGCGCTGCAGTGAATGTATTGTCTCGGTAGCTTGCAGAGATGGGTTTTTGCATTAGCTCGTGAGCTTGTAGACTCGAACACTATCGAGAGGCCAAAACCGGCATCTTACAAGACATGAGAAAGTATGGTACTAGATGAAGCGATTCTTTATATGATTAGAAGAGGGATATGTTTAATATTATATATACTGTCCACTTCTTAGTCCGCATAAGGCAGGAGGAGCAGTGGATGGTTTCAGTCCGCGTTACGGCGATGAGAATGCGGCGTTCGTACCGGTGCTGCCTGTTTTACTACCGTGACCTGTTCTGTGATCGGAGTCGCACGCTGTCGTCGTCGGTAACGACAAGTATACGATGGTAAGCCAGACCTCAGTAACCTACTAGCGACGATGATCGAGGTCATTGTTATTCTATACTCGCGGTCGTTATCGAGAAGGCGGCGATGACGGCGACGCCGAAGTCAAGGCCAATACTAAACGCATGTAGTGCGCTTCGTTCGAATGTCATCGTGTAGCACCATCAATTTGCCTGACAACATATTCCTGGCGAACGGTAACTCTCATGTCTATTTCTCTCGATCAAACGAACGTGTTGAATGAATGGCTTGGAACACTCTCTTGAAAGGATGTCTGCAATGGACGTCTTACGCCAAATGCTGCAACAAATGCCTGCAAGAAAAGCCTGCAATGACAATAGCGATTAGAACAGTAATCTCTTTTACAGCTGGGATCTTGACATCCAGTACATTGAAGCAGAAGAAAACAAACTCTTGGTGCAAATTATTCGCTTCCTTAAAGCGCAAAGGGGACCTGTATTCAGTCTGTGCAATTTCATCAAAACCACTGGTATCGTACAAGTATGGCTACAATTGGTGAAGTTGCACGATCTGTATGCCCCAGTTGTGACCCCAGCACTATCAGCTCCTCGTGACTGCCGATTCAATTCTTCGAAAGAACAGATTTGCGTACGATTGCAGACACGATCAAGTTGAATAGTCACAAGTGCCACGGACGTTCAGCTGTTGTTTGCTTAGAGACCGTGCTCGCAGCGCGGATGGAATTTTCGCAGCAATGAGCCGACTAGACGATCGAGCACGCCGAACGCTCAGCTTAGACTTTGACCTATGCATTCTCAAAATGTCTGACTTTTGTGTCAATATGCGGAGCTGCGCGTGCAGTCCGTTTAGGGCGGCGTGTCGTCGCTGGTCCCGATGCTAAGTCGTTCGCAAACGAGCTGGCTGGTGTGTTTCATTGCCTCCTTTTGTCCATAGCAACGCTTACGAAGCGCCACGATCCGAAGAAGGACGAGGTCGATTCAACTGGAGCGAGAGAAGATCGTTAGCGATGTCCAATAGTTTCGTCAGCATGCGAACAATTTGACGGTTTTTTCATCATGTTTTGCATTTGTTCAATGTTGTCGGAAATGTATCATCTTGTCAAAAGATGCCAATGCTGGCGGGTTAGATACTTCATGATTTCTTACGACATAAGCTGGTCTGCGCTCTACACGATCAATTGAGTATCGATCTGCCTCGATCTTCAGTGCGCTGCCCTTGAAATCTCTGTACCCTAATGTATTTCCAGTGCGATTTTCCTACCAGGGAGCGACGCTGCATTCGATCGCAGCCTACGTTCTCGTAGCATTCACAACAAGTTCGCGCGTTCAAATCAATCAGCAAGTCGACATTGGTCCTCGCCTCCACTCACAATATTTTCCTCGAGCTCGAACCGCATCTTCATGACCAGCTTTTGTCTGAGCACCTCGCCAATAGTCGATGTCGAAGTCCACCGCCTCCGCTCGCCACAGACGACGAATATCTTTCTACATCACCTATCGAAACGCATCTTGCGGGACTATTTTTGTGTGAGCACTTAGTCCAAAGTCGATGTCGATGTTCGGCGGCTCCGATCGTCTTCGTTAACGATATTCGAGCTTCTATTATCCTGAAACGCCTCTTTGCATGCATTTTCTGCTAGTGCTTCCTGTAGGAAAGCTTAGATCATCTCAGATCACCTCCTTCTACAACGGGATCTGCATCATCATATTCAGTACGCGGTTCCTATCTAGCGAAACAGATCAAAAGAGAAGACTCTTGGTTCCTGCTTCGCATGATTCGATCAAGACTTGAAGCCATGCTAATACTTGAAAGCATTCCAAAATTCGAGTAGCACTTTGCGCGACAACGACTTTACCAACGAGCACGCAACAACATACTCGATCATTGCGGGCATGAACTCAATTATTACAATGCACAAACCGACTTCAAATCAGTCGTGGAATAGTCTTCTCATATTTGCGCGAATCTTTTGACGATTGGGCAATGACGTGCTGCGGTCTTGCGAAGTCAATTCATCACTCTTCCAAATTGCTGTTCACGCGTTCTAATTTCACAACAAACCAAGCATATCTTAACGACTACTCCACAACGTAACACTGGATGTCTGTACGCCTATGACAGAGATTGACTGTTTTAAAATAATCTGCAGTCTTGCATCATGATCGGCAATGCTGTTTACCATGCATGACTTCGACTGTCTCCGCTCGCCTCCGCCCAAGTATGATGCTGTTGTACATTCGACGAACCCGTTTCTAAGTCCACAACTTTTATGTGAGCGCTCTTGCTGAAGTCGATGTCGTAGCTCTCGCCTCCGCTCGCCTTCGCTGTAGTATGCGGTTACTGTATATTCGCTATTGTCTCATCTGCGTCGAGAACTTTCGTGTGAGCGCTCTTGCTGTGCGCGACGTCGCCTTCAGCGCTTCCGATCACCACCGATGGTCTACAGTACTATCGCATATCCTTCACAACCTCATCTGCGTCAACAATTTTTATGTGGGCCCCTTCGCTACGGGCGATGTCGCCATGACCGCTTCCGCTCGTCACCGCCGGCATACGACCATTTGCTTCCGTATCAATCGCGAGCAGGGTCAATAGATATTGTTGGATGATTATGGCAGTCGGCAGCGTAATGATCATCTTGATGGAGAGAACACGAGCATTGCTGAGGGCATAATATTGGGTCTGCATCGATAGCTTGCTTGATAACCCATATGAATACAATGTGACGAGCAGCGACAACGAATGGTAGTCTTTCTGCGTAGCTTGGCGTACATTGGCATGATGATGGACCACTACAGCAGCGATCGAGGTCTAAGCATAATCATGGGATCTACCAACGGTACTGACAGCTACAAGGCTGAGCATATACGGTGTGTGATGGAATGCCATCAGAGCTGGACGAGGACTAGATAGTTTGGATATATCAAGATACAGTGAGGGGACAGTATCGCGAACATGATATCGAAATCTTGCAGGTGCAGCAGAAAAAGACGATAAGGCGACCATAGGACCTATCGTCAGGCAACCGTGGTAATATTATCATTTGGGCTGGAACAAGGCTAACTGAATTAACAATGGGAGAGCCCTGCCGTCGAATGATAGTACCCCCGGTTGGATTATATAACCCTCGAATGTGAGGACATGGTGGAGTGATAGCGTCGCAGTCAATTACAGCCGTGTAGAAGCTGGATGATAAGGTAGCAAGAGCATAGGGTAGTAATATCTTTTTCACCGGCCAACCGAGCAGCAAAGGACGAGCAAGCCAAGTAGCACAGTACCAAAGGCAGCGGCCATACGTTGAGCACTCTCTTTGGCATACATTCAAGAGAATTTTTCAGTATTCCGGTGATCGACCATTTGACACTATCTTTTCTAGTCTGCGTCAAATAGAGGATGGGATTGTGGGATGGTTCTCGTTATCTGGCAACTCGTGAACCGAATATGTCCGCAACTCAAGCCTATTATTGGTAATGTGATGTCTTTGGAAATCGATGCGCTGGATGTTCCAGTGAGAGCATACCAGATTCTTTCGCTCCTTGCATTTTTATCAGCAAGCCGCAACCTCATTCGATGTGCCTCAGCGTCTTGCGCGCCTTCTCCGTGCATGGCTCGATCGCTCTTGTGTGCGGCAATAGCATAGTAGCCATTTGCAGTGGTCTCAATAGTATATCAAAAGACGCATTCGAAGACGACATGATGAGTGCTATATAATGCGATGAAGTTGTCCAGCGAGACCGTCGTGCCAGAGCGCAGCTTAGTTGTGAAGGTAGTTGCGAAGGTGGCCCCAGGTTTAGACAAGCGATAGACGTCTATACTATATTGACGTCATCCATTGGAGCCGGTATTCGAACGCGTTCGCAGCTTATAGTGTAGCTAGTCCGATGTTGCATGTTTGGTACCTAATGGAATTCTGTATGTTGATAGCGGGCCGTTTGTGCAAAGTACCGAGGTAGGCTGAACGCCGTCACATATTCCACACTAATGAACGGCAGAAGCAGTAGCGATTCTAAGCGAAGAGAGTGGCCTGGACAATCGTTCGGCTTACGAGCATCCGCGTAATCGCTCTATTCGTGCCTACGACCAATCCATCGAGAATCCCCGAACATCGCAATTAGCAGGTCGAGCTGAGCTGATGTCACAGGCTACGAATGATGCTCGAACATATTCTCGGACAGAGTCCGAAGTGCATGTCCATGTTAGCACCTTCGCGTCCATTGATATATTGTTAAAGAGGAGTAATCTAGACGTGAGCGGCGTCGTGCTGGGCGTGTGTCGTATACGGCGACGTTCTACTCATTTGTAGCGTCATTGTCCGACAGAGTGCACGTGAAATAGTGTATATGTTCAATCGATATTGCAGATACTCTTTTGACCGCTGGTGAGTTGCGTTCCTTGGTCGGTAGTGTTCTATTCGAAGCGGACTCTCGGCCTTTGGACAATTGAGGTAGCCAGCTCTTGGAAGAGAGACACAGCAGTCATCCATGGGACTGCTGTCGCAATTGGTCGAGATTGTTGGAGCAATTGCCCAGACTCAATTCTTGTCATGTTACTATTCTGCTGTTCATGTTGTCTCCGCGAAGCTACAAGGGCCAAGGCCTTTCCAACTTTAGTAACGCCACTTAATCCTTTTTTTTTGCCCAATGGATAGCCGCAATTCAAGCTATATCATAAGATCTAACTCTAAGAGGTCTTTAAAACGCGAAGGTAACGATGCAATTCAACCTTACTGCTCTCTCTCAAGCCCCCTGGCACTGCGGAGACAACATGAAAAGCAGAATAAGGTGTATGGCGTGCGCAGAAGGCTCTGATCTCTTGAAATGCTCTGGTCGAACATGAAGTGGCATTCCTGACGCGCGCGTGGATAGTACTGAAGAAGAGTGCAGACTAGTAACTTTACACTTAAGATACATCCAATCGCAGCTGTTCGCCAGACAAAAATGACATTGAAAAACCCGCAACATCGAGCTGGACAACTTCGACTCGGCAACCACAAAGTTCACGGGCTGTGGTGAGAATATCTTGGTGGGAAGTTGGCGACGGACGGCCACTGCAGTCCTTTTCAGGGCGACAACGTGCTCATGCTCAACCAACACTGCAAGATCAGCACATGGTCGCCTGCAAGGTTTCGACGTGCAAATGATGCGACATGTCCACTTCCTTCTCCGAAGATTTGGCGACCAAGATTTTCTTCTGTACTTTTTGCTGTATGCGCGTCCCAAATACCTTGCGCAGGTTGAAGTGAGCCAAGAGTGAGCGTCAGGAGACCTTTCGGAACACCGAAAAGTTCTCAACACACACAACAACAACATTGCCGGTCGCCATGTTCAGCTCTAACTCTTTGCGTGTGTATCGATGAGGAGATCTTCCGGGCAGATTTTCTGGTTGTCAACCGTTGCCGTTAGATGATAGCGCGTCTTAGTGTTCGATATGCGTTCTGGAGCCGAGGTACGTCAGCAACAGCAACCGGGTTCTGCAACACCTAAGCTTTGAGAACTGCTACCACGATACAACTTCTGGTCGTACGATGTATTACGGATACTTCATAGGGTCTCGTCTCAGGCTTTGCTTCCTAACCGAAGCAACGACGCTAATCAATATATGTTCCCCAGAGCTCCCGTGTGTTTGATCTGTTACTTGGGGAGGAAGCGCATGGACTGTCTCGGATATTTGTATGGCAGACAATAGCTAAGTTCAGACATATACCCATGTAACAATTTGACATGCCGCAACGACCATTGTGCCAGATCAGGTGTCTTCATTGAAAATATATATCTTTCATGTTTCTCGTATTTTAGAATAGTCAATATCTGTCACAGGCGTGATTAGATAGTATGCTCACGCATCAATACGTCTCCACGTGGACGAGTTCGTGGGATGATCATGTATAGGAAGTGCGGATGACTGCTTGGGCAATTCAGGACAGCTTTGTAGTAGTGGTATCACGTCCGATCAGCAACGCGTAGAATCAGTACGAATCGGATAAGCAGAAGTGTCAAGGCAAAACTAAACAGTTGGCACAATCTCAACGAGCTGATCCAAATGCTATTGCATTGTCCAATGGTTATTGCAGACGAATGGTTTCTTGCGCGTTCTTCATCAACAAAATAGATACAAGTCGCCTTGCTTAGTACACGCTCTAATCGCGATTGCCACCAAGCGTGATATTCAGATTGATGCTTCCAAGCTCTCCAAGCCTCAAGCGATCGACCTGACTCTCCAACAAAGCGGTAATATTGTTGATATCGATGCTGGTGTCCACTGTCAAATCCCCAAGTCTAAGGATCAAGCCTAAAGGCGTCTCCACCCTCTCGCCCAGCTCCTCAAGAATATCATCGGCAGCCTTCTCACCTACGAGATAGGTGGAAACGGCGGTAAAGGTACCGGGAATTTTGGGATAGACTGAAGCATCGACGACTCGCAAGCCTTGGACACCGCGGACGCGGAATTTGGAATCAAGTACAGCCATCGGGTCGTCATCGCGTCCAATCTTGACCGTTGATGAGCAATGATGCGACCAGGCAACGTCTTTGATCCACTGAAAAAGCTCTTCACGACTTGGACACGTCAGTATGAATTTCCGCTGAACTAGTGCAGATATTGACTTACGTATCCAATTGTGGACCAGGCATCTGCTCCTGGAACGGAATGGGCTGCCGAGCGAAAGAATCACGCCCAAATGTGATTGATTCATATAAAGCCTGCAAGTCGGTATCGGCGCCGTCCTGGAAGAAGTTGAACTGAATATCGGGGACATCGAGTGGATCAGCACTTCGAAGCGCGACGGTACCAGCAGCATTCTGAGGGTGCCCCTTCAAGAGCGCCCATGACCACCAGTTGTGCTCTATGGTTGCATTCACACTGTAGTTCGGGAAGTAGCCACGGAAGTTGTTCGGTCCTCCAAAAGCAAAGACATCGTAGTTACCATCCGGTGTGGCGCTGGACTTGAACAAAGCAGCGCCGGCAAAACCCGAGGAATCGTATGTCACACCAGCCAGACGAGGCTCCTGCTTCCATTCGTCGAGACAAGGGTCAGGCTGGCCAAAGAAGCCGAACGTACAGCCGTCGAGAGTCGGGAAGTCGTTGGCAAATGTCGATTGTACAGAGATCTCGTAGTGATCTTGCAAATTGCTGCCTACACCTGGAGCGTCCTTGATTACAGGAATAGCGAACCGAGAGAGCTCTTCAGCTGGGCCAACACCGCTCAGCTTCAGTATCTGAGGCGAGTTGTACGATCCACCAGCAACGATCACCTCCCGTGAGGCTCTGACAGATCCAGGTGTACCGCGGCCAGCCTGTCCGAACAGCTTGCTGGCTTTGTAGATGCCTTTCCCTTCAAGATACTCGACACCGTTGGCTCGCGGAGTTGTACCATTGTTGCAGAAGGTCACCTTCGTAACATGCGTATTCATCTTGATGTCAAGAGGGTAGCGTTTCGAGCCATCAGCATTCAGTGCATCCCGGACCGCAATCACGAATTCACGAGAGCCATTCCTCTTACGGTTTGCTGATGCGATCGGGATTTGGTACAAAGCTGGCGTTCTGGTAATGTTATTAGCGCACATTTCTGCAATACATAAATTAACTTACGCATCACGAAGATCACTATCCGCGTTTGCATCACCCGTTAGAAGCGTTGCCAAATTCAATGCAGTGCCCGTGAAGTTGCCTAGTGCAAAGGACGCTCCCACCAGCTGGCTTGTCAGCTGCAAGTCCTCCAAGGCCAATGTCAGCGGAGCAACAGCTGTTCCGAACCACCCGTCAAGACCATGACCCGTGATATCGATTGCACCCTGCAGGTACCCCAAAGCTTCCATACGCACGAACAATCGACGTATGTTGTCCGGACCCCATGCCTCGTCACCAGTGAGCTGTTGCATGTACTCATAGTCAATGCGGTGCGGGTAAACCGTGATCAAAGCATTGTGCGCCGTGCACCCGCCCAAAGTCGCGGCACGGGGGTAGAGGACACCCTTGATTTCAGAGCCGGGCGGTGGGTTCAAGCCTGTGTATTCGCGACCCTCGGGCGTGGTGTATGTAAGTTTGAAGTCGCGGCGCTGTTGCTCTTCATCTTGATAGTGTCTGACGAAGAAGTCCCAAGCCATTTCCGGATCTTCTGTCGATTTTGCTTGGTACGCAGGAACAGTGTAGTTATCGTTCGCGCCCTGATCATCTCCCGCTTCAATAAGCAGCGTTCTATGACCCGCAATGGCCAAGCGAGCCGCTAAAGGTGCACCACCTGCACCAGAACCAACAATGATGTATTCGTACCCTGCTTCTTCCGTACCGTTGGCTGTGCATTGATTCGTCGGTGTAGCACTCACAGATGATGAGGTTCGGGTAGCGGACGAAGAAGTCTTGGACGAGGTGGAGAAGCTGGAGGTGGACGAAGACTTGGATGTAGCTGAAGCACTGGAAGTCTTGGACGTAGCTGAAGAACTGGAAGTGTTCTGACTCGTACGTGATACGCTGGTGGGCTCTGAAGTACCACTGCTACTAGAGATGCTTGAAGACGAGGCCTCGGATGCTGAGCTCGTCTTGGAATGGACTTCTGATTCGGTTCGGGACTCAGTCTCCGTGAGACTGATACTGCCAGTCGAGGTTCCTGAAGATGAGGATACGGACACAGATGTCGTCTCGAAATTCGAAACCTCTGTGGCATCTTTCGACTTGGAATCTGTTGTGCTTGTGTAGGATGAAGACCTGGACGTAGCGGCAGGTTGACCATCGGATGAGGAACTTGCCCAGGCGTGAGAGCATAGGGCGTGTTCATCTAGACAAGCAGTGGACTCGTGCTCTGAGTTGTAGCTAGTCTCGGTAACAAAGGCGAGGCTTGTTGCGCTGACACTGTCGTGCGCAATGAGCGCAGATGACCACGGCTCAGCTGTCACATACTCGGGACCTCCGTTACCATAATGTGACTCGGCAGAAGGAGAGACCGAAGAGGCGATGGAAGAGCTGGAAGAATGTTGCGTAGTGATTGCATCAGGATGTGATACATGATACTTGTCATCATAGCCATTGTATGAGCCATCATACCCGTTACCGTGTTGTCCATCCCAGTGATCTGGAGTCTCATCCTCATGCCATATCGGCTTTGTTGACGGCGCGGAGCCTTTACCAGCATCGTCGTTGGAGTATGGCCTTGAAGGTGACACCGGTTGGATGGTAGTATCATCATAGTCATGCCGCCAGACCGCGTGACAGCTTCCCGCGTATGCGACACGCGCAGTTGCTGCGACAAACACTAGGGGCGTAGACAGCAACATATCTGGTAATAAATGACAAGAAATTGAAAAGAACGACTGGAGTTTCAAGGAATGACTGAGTGACCAAACGTCCGAACACAGTAAAGACAGACAAGTTCACCACATGGGCGAGAAAAGTATGAGGCGTAATCAACACCACGACTTCGAGAGGAGCCTGGGTTTTGCAGATGCGTTGCCATGATGGGAAATTTGAGATCGGAGATTCAATTCACCATCTCGGGGGCTAGCAGAAAGCCCATGATCTCATAGGGAATGCCAATACTGCTACCCGCATTGGTGTCTTGAGTTCAACGGCGAAACATTTTGTGGCTGGCTTTCAAGGTGACGATCCAAGTTCGGGAGTTTGCACGGTCCGAATCCGCGTTCCGATTTGCATGTTGGAACTCAACGATATCGCGCATACGTATCACTATAGAGACCTCGGCGACAAATCGTCTTATGTCAAGACATGAAATGGCAAACGCAGGCTGAAGAACGAATGTTAAGCTCTTCCTTGGTGCACCGAAAGGAGAATGTGGCTGACGGAATCGCCTCCGAAAAGACCCACGACTCCATAGCCCCACCTTGTTCCTGAAGATCTCGGAACGTGAATCGCGGATCAGTCGCGTCCACAAAATTACAGATCGCAGCCCCGAACTCCTTTTGGACAGTGACTTCGACACAACGGACGACCTGGTATAAGCAACGATATACTGTACACAGTCAGGTCCAACAAAAAAATGCTACTTCGACACGAAATTCGATGCCTAGTGGTATCTGGACTTTGTCTTCTTCGCCGTCTCCTGTGCTTATGTTCGAGCAGCAATGAACAAGACCATATTTGAATGCGTCGGTGTGTTCTCATAGCCCACACCCAATGTACTGAGGAAGTCATACTCGGTAGCAAAGGCGATCAGAGCAAGTTCTGGCCCTGCTCACGTCCAGTAGGCATGCGCAGGACAAGGATGTTTGGCGAAATTCTTCGCCACACTTGCCTGAGCGTGGCCATACTCACTATTGCCTCCCACGACCCCTCCAAGCAATCTTCGATGCACTTCCATCGAGCCTGACTTCTCCCCATCGCATGGCGCTACGGCCTGCTTGCGTAGGAAGGCTGCCAGAGTGTCTTTCCATATCTGTACATGCAGAAGATAGAGGCAGCTGACCTCCTGACCGCCTGTCCCGTGTCCATAAGTCTCCAGTGCATCTGTCATTAAAATAATGAAACGTTCCATGTAGAATGGGAATGGCGCCAGCGCTCGTGCGAATGTAGGATCCCACCTAGGAGCCTTGAGGATGTGCAAACACAATTTGTATAGCAGAACCGTCGCGTAGGTATGACCAATCCATTGATTGAAGGATAGATGAGGATTCTCCATGGTGGAGATGGTGAGAAATGTCTCTAGATAGCCTCGAGTAGCATATAGACACCTCGACAGCAGAGTGTCTTGTGACAGGTGATCGACAGGCCGATCCTGGCGAGGACGACTGCGCACAAGCGGGTTGATGAGGTCGGCCTCGTACACGTACATCAAGGCATGGTAGTATGTCAAGTTGACGAGTGCTGGGGATGTATCAGTCAGCCAATGAGGTCCAATGCGATCATGCGAATGCTGCATGGAGTCGTGCAAAGAAGTGGCGTACCTGATTCCCGGAGGATGGAAGGCAACTCGTTCTTGATGTTAAGCATGGCCATTTCCACGTAGTCCACCTGCGCTGAAAGCTCTAGGAAGTCGATGCCGTCCACTGAGAGGGTATCAATGAACATGGCATGATACTTCACAGCAACATTCTGCATTCGAATCAGGCTGGACGCCAAACCATCGGTGGCGAATAGATTGTCTGCTGCAATTTCGCGAGCCCTTTGCGTTGCATGCTCCCAATCAGGCACCTTACTGGCTTCTGCGAACGACCAGCTGTATGTGTTGAGTAGAAAATAGGTGCCAAGATATAAGCGTTTGGCTTCTGCGCTGAGGTTGGGGGAGCCGTCCTTGCAGTGTTTGGACGGTGACAAAACGGTCTTTTGACCGCTTCCTCTTGTGTGAGGCCCAGACCAAGCTCTTCGCAGATCGTGACTGCAAGCCACATGAATTGCGATGTAGACTCCCGTTTCGGGACATAGTAAAATTGGCTCCATCCAAGATACATAAGAATTGCCGCCAAAATATCAAGGTCTCTCTTCTGGTGTATCATGATGACTTCGGCAAGTTGTTTACGAAGCAGACCCTCGAGCCCGATTTGCAGCTTCCGATTCTGGAACGAACATGCTGTCAGGACCGCGAGACATAGCATAGGGCTTGTGCGTGCCAGCACCACCATCGTCGTGCTCGCTGGGATGATTACAACTGGGAGATAAAGGGAGCTCAATGCGAATTGTTGTACATACTTTTCAGCAACCGTTGCGCTGAGGCCGAACTGTCGATGAAGCGTGTCGAAAAGACATTCACCGCCAGAGGTTGGAGAATGACTGGCCAGTCTTGATTCGGACGAGCTGATACTGGCATGGGACTTTTCCTCCACCGCTGACAGAAGTTGGTCGATCTTTGTCTCGAGGACTCGTATCCTAGCCTGCGATTTCGATGTTGGCCTGCGCGTTCGAACGCGGACCGCGGACCAAGTGCATTCGACATTGTGTCGCTTACACTTCTGGCAAATTGTGTCATCCTCGGAATCTCTTCGACATTTCACCTTCAGCTTCCTGCAAGGATCGCAAGCCAGTTCCCCCTTCTGGCGCGAACTTGCCTGAGCCATGGTTCCACAAGTGGATCTCGTAGCCTGTTGATTATTGTTAATGCAAGATCGCCTATCGTCCATGCGAGTGTATGCCATAGCGTTGAATAATTCCGTGAAGCGAATGAAGCGGCTCAGCACGTTCGTCAGCACAAAATATGTGACACTTCGAAGCGTGCAGAAGATATCTTGCCCTAGCGAGCAATCTACCTTGTGATGACATGGATCTTGCATGAAAAGGGTGGCCTAAGCGAGATGCACAAGAGAACTCGTAATAGAAGAGCCCTAATCTACCCTGCGTCGCCAAGGCTTCGCGGTGTATTTTATCATCCGCGATCCGTGAATTAGCAAACCTCATCCTCTCAAGTCAAAGCATACGCCCATCATGCGAGGCCTCAAGCATGCCAGAGCGAAATATAGGTCTGCCGCGTTAAGTCAGTTTCAGCATGGTCAAGTTTCTTTCAGGGAGTCTAGCGTAAATCGCGAGCTCTTCGAGACCTATATGAAGTCCATGCACGCCGTAGGAGTTATGAGCCAGGCAAAGACCAATTCACTGCACCACCATGAAGTCCCAACACCCTGATAAGCTCCGCATTGGAGTTTTGGTCCCGGAAGATGTTCAGCTCCTTGACCTGGCGTCCGTCGACTTGCTTGCGATGTTGTCCAAAGACTATTTGACACGGGCAAAGTTACCAGAATAAATTGTCAAGCTTAGAATCCCCGATATTAAGATTTTCTTCATCGGCGAATCCTCAGAGCATTCATATACGAACACAACGGCCACCAGCATACGTTTGACCAACGGGATCGAAGACGCAGAAGTGCAACCTGGACATCTGGACATAATACACATACCAGGGCCTTTCCTTCCTCCGAACGTGTCGGAGAAGTTCAAGAGATTCGTCCACGCCCACCGTGATTACATGGTCGATCCACCAAGTACTGGAAAGCCTGCCCGGAAAGTCCAATTTCTGGTCGTGTGCACCGGGATCTTTGTGGCCGGATTGTGCGGTCTCCTGGAAGAAAGAGAAGTCACTGGTCCGAGAATGGCGCTCTTTGATCTGCAGCTGCTCTATCCGAGTGCGCGCTGGGATTGGGACAGAAGATGGGTACGTGATGGAGACCTTTGGACATGTGGTAAGCCTTACAAGTCCTTCCTCACAGAGCCGTGCCATGCCGCAGACCATGCTGTTCAGCATCTCTGTCTCACAAACAACGGATCTGTGTACTGTCACGGCCATGCCAATTAGTGCATCATTCAAGAGCAGACAGAATAGGATTTTAGAACAGGTCAATCTCTGTCTGGGCAACTGAAACGAGCCCAGTGTGTTCTAAGATCCTACTCGGTGTGCGGGGTTGTGCATCCCCTTCTATCCTTGAGAAGGCGATAAAACAATTTTGTGCAATACTGATGCTCTTCGAGGAACGATTTGCAATGGACTGGACATGATCAGTGCCTTCATGCTCGACAATTACCCTCGTATGCTCGTCGAAGTTCTCTTGTTCATGGCGCAGGTGCCCGAACGTCATCAAACTTACGAGGTGTCCAAAGTTGGTACCAGTCTCACGCGGAAGTTCTAGTGGTCTCTATCGTTTCTATTGAACGGTGTGGGGGTGAAGTTCATGTAATATATGCCAATGTGTACGGAATGACACAGTCCGAGAAAACTTGGCCAAAGTTGTCAGAGGATGTCTCGAAACTACTGGATGGAAGAATGGAAAGGCTAGATTGGGAAGTGGGGAGCATTAAGAGCACACCCTGTTGAGACTAATTACAAACCTAACCACGCCAATGGAATGGAAGGTCCCGTTTGGTCCTGCCCGGATCGTACAAAGCCACGAGTTGAATGCTCCAACTGGAGTGAAATACTTTGCAGTCTTGAACATCCTGTTATTCGAAGAGCACTTGGATTTAATCCCGTTCTGGCTTCGGTTAACCAGTCTTGACCCTCGGCCCAGTGCAACATCATATTGATTACAGTACCGTCTGGAAGACAACTCGCCAGTGGTGCGCCATTGGGAGGCGCAGCAATCTGACCCGGAAACCTTGCGATCGTTGATCAACAAGTGGGACTGTGCAACTTTACCAGCTGCAAGCTCCAGGCAGCAAGTTGAACTCTGCCACTTCCAAAGTATAACATCTGCCTTGAGAAAGAAGATATAGCGCACGCAATGGTTTTGAAACCAGTATATCATCCATCCAGCGAGGAGTCAGGCATGCAATATCCATCCCAGGAACCAGATCCACCTAGTGGTGGCACATGGCAAACCCCATACGGACAAGCAGCTTCCAGTCAAGATGACGATCGAGTCCAGCCCCAGCAATCTCCTCAGGAGAGGGTTCAGGATGCGTTTCACGGAGAACATCCTTATGCTCCAACGCGCGGAGAAAATTCGAGCTACTATGGCTCTGCACCGTATACAAATGGCTCATCTTCATCATGGCAAGATCTTTATGGAAATGCTCAGGGTAACACTGGCATCGCAATGTCACAGTATGGCCAGACCTACGCTGAAGCATCAGGACAATACGGGTACCGGCACTCAGATTATGATGCGAATCAATACCCAGCATATCAACAAGCATACCAAGAACCAGAGTATGTGAAGCAGGAGATGCCTGTGGACGCATACGCTGGACAAAATGTACCGCTCGTCGACCTTACGAGACCAGAAATTAGACCACCGGTGAACGCCTCTCCACTGCATGCATCTGCCCAAGAGAATGATCGAGGCTTCATGGGAGCGTTGGCAGGTGCAGCTGCTGGTGGTTATGCAGGTGAGTCCTGTCAGGATGCATTTCCTGTATCGGCTTGTCAGCGATGACAGCCGCAGAGCTATGATGACTGATAACAGAATAGGCCATAAGGTTCATCATGGTTTCCTCGGGACCGTAGGAGGAGCATATGTGAGTATAGCGACGTGTTTCATTGATCGACTGGTGTACTCTCATACCTCCATTTGACATTTCGACCGCCGACTGACATTGCAGTCCTACCAGGCCGGCCACAAACTGGAGGACATATACAAAGACCATCGAAGGCAACCAGCTCAACAAACCCCAATGCACTATGAATCTCCGACATTACTGGTCAGCACACCTGCTCGGCATGGGAACTTTTCTGCCAGTTCGAAGGACATGTCTTTAGATAAAGACTACGACCTGATTGCCTCGTGCAAGGATATCAAAGGGCAGAACAAGCTCTCTGCTATTTCGCTGAACGCAGTTCTTACGAACTCAGATGGTCACTTTCAATGGGTACATCCTGACAGTGGGGCTGGCAATTTCGGCGCAAGTGCCCGCAATGTGAAACTTATCGACCAAGGCAGGATGCTTGAGGCAGAACTGAGATGCTGCAATGGCACCTGGAGACGCGACACTATACGCTTAGACGAGAGGATCGAGAACTCAGATGGAGACCTGAGGATGACTTAAGCGATGGATAATCAACATGGACTTCCTCTTTATCTGCGACTTGACTTTCTCGGTATTCACGGTGATTCGGCATTGGTACTCAGAAGCACGAAGGCGTGATATATTGATAGCTAATCCAATAATCATGGACCGTCAACTCATGGAGAACGCATGGTTTTACTCCCCATTTATTTACATAATCTGTGCCCTCTTAGCCACCTCCATCCTCTCGGCTCACTTGCGGCGCAACCTGCAATTCTTGCCTGATGGCACCTGCGACGCTGGCGCAGCAGCAGCTGAGGTACTTGAAACCTCGCGGATGATCGGTGAAGCGCTGATCGAGACGCCAGCTCTGCTGACAGGAGAGACGACTGTAGAGACAGTAGTGGGAATCGGTGCGGCAGGCGCCGAGGTCACTGGTGGGGCTGGAGTCGGCGCCGTTGGCGGTGCACCACCTGCAGTGGCTGGCAACGGTGCAGTGGCAGGTGGCAAGCTCGGATCAGCCGTGAAGTCCGGGTAGCTTCCTCCCTCGGGGTAGACTTTAAGACCAGGCATCGAATAGTTGACCACAGGTGGCCAGTATGGCTCAAACAGGATGCCTGGATCAGTCTGCGCGTCTACAATCACACGATCAGACAAATTGCTTGTGAGCTGGAGGAGACACTTACAAATTCCTGGGAATGTGCCGACTGGAGATGGCTTTGCACCAGTGCCTCCAGACACCGAGATCTGAGCGCAACTCATGTAGAACTGACTTCCAAGCAGTGTCCCAGCTCCATGGATGGCGATGTGTTCTGCACGGAGCAGATATTCTCCATCCTCGATCCCAGCTGGGATCTTGAAGTCGAAAGAAGTCCAGTCTTGATTGGACCATGTAAGTGCCGAGTTGTAGGTGGCAAAAGTTTTCACACCGTTCTCGTAGATCTTGAACCATTCGCCGTCGCCCTCATAGGTCGTGACATTCGGCGTTGTAGACTTGGACATGTACACAAACAGTGGACCTGGATGTCCGAGCACGCTGTTGATACCGAAACCAACAGTATCGCCTGCCTTAACCGCCATGGTCTTGGTCTTGCCAGCATTGGCAAAAGAGCCCTTGTTGCATCGGAGATCGGGGTCCGTGACATCGTTCATCGGCCCATTCGAGGAGACGGCTGTGAAGTCTCTGACATATTCCCATGGAGCCGTGGTCTGGCCATTTGCAATCAGACGGTCAAAAACATAGTGACCCATCACCTGGGGCAAGCCAGCCGCGAGCGCTACCAGAGACGTTGCTTTGATATACATCCTGAAAATTGCGTACCTGACGCTGCAGAAGTGGATGAAATGATTGTGATGATAAAGAACGAAGGACGAAAAAGAGTGACAAGCACTTCTGAGCCAAGAACGAAAGACGAATGGATGAGGATGCTTAGCTATGAGAGCAGAAGTTGCCTCTTATGCACTTTGTGCATTCATCTTGTTTCCATGGGTCGATGACCATCGGATGACATGGCTTAGCGATGGTCCACCGCTTATCTTCACGGACGAGATTGGAGGAATTGCCCGCAGAGCACAACTCCTGGTTGAACTGGATTCTAGACATGGGCGTATAGCTTAGCGCGCGAGATTTACTGCGGTACCCGGTCTGGCTTCTGCTCGATAATGACGATGCAAGGACTTGATGAGTTTATAGAATGTGTGGTGCATGGCGAGTGGTGGATGGACGAACTTGAAACATGTTTGAAGAAAACCGATGCCAAGACGGTCATCTCCCGCTGCGTCTCAGGTGCGCGTTGGTCAGCACTGCAACCTCCGAAAACATCAAACACGACAGGCGCTCGAAACTTTTTACAACCGAAGGTATCTATAGCATGAGCATCGAAGAGATTTGCGATTGTAAGCATCGACGACGCCCAACCTAATTCTCTTGAGTCGATTGTTTGCAACCTCTGATGTCCGTCCTTCGAGCACAGCACTTAGACTTCTATGATCAAGATGATCCGGAAATGCAAGCTCATTGGAATCCTATACAGTGTGAAGCCAACATCCGAGACTAGGACCGGGGCCCATGGCGCTCAACGTCACTGACCCGATTTGCACGACATGATGGTTTTAATGTCAATGGGCCAGTTATCGCTCAACGACCACCTCACTATACAGACGACGTTTAGTCTCCCTTCCGCTTACTGCCGTCCTCGGGGTTCTCTGGAAGCAGTGTGCGACTCGAATTCGCCGCACGCACGACATTGAAGGTGAAGTCGAGCTCGCCCACCAAATCTTTCACAATCCTAGTACTTATCAGCAGAAGATAACGCACGTTGCAAGTTTTCGTACCGGAGCAACGCCTCGAGCTCGAAGATAATGCATCGACTCGCAACCTGGAACACTGCGAAGATGGCGTATTCTGGCTCATCTATGTGTCTCGCCGAGAGGATATCAGGGTCCATAGCTTCGAGCTTCTTCGTGAAATAGAAGGGATGAGGAGCTGTCATATATGGGGGCAGTGGCTGCCCATTGGTCACACTTGCGGATAGCAGGGATAGCATGGAAGTGATCTCATGAGACGTATGGCCCACAGTGCTAAGCAGTGCCTTCAGATCTCGAGACCATTGACTCAAGTGGTGCTGCTCATGTTCATTCTCAACCAGAGCCTCCGAGCTATAGGAGAGGAGCGCGACATATCGAGTTATGCTGTGCAACGTTAGCGCGAATACTTCTCATCTGCATGAGTCTGTACCTGGATATCGAGGTAATGAGCTTGTCATACTGAGCCTTTGGGAAGCGCCCACCGATGGGGATTTCGAACTTCTGGAATCCAGAGTGTGTTCGGAGATTCGCCAACATGAGCATCTGCTTGGTAAAGACTTTCGCACGGATCTTGGTCAAACGGCTTCCCAGGCCTGCCTTATCTTTTGGATCACCTTCAACGTCCTGTATGCGAGCCTGCACAGACTCGTGGACGACCGAGTAATAGTTGGCGAGAAGATATAGAGCTCCACCTACATTTTGGCGGAGCAAAGAGTGCTCTGTGATTGGGAAGGGGAATATGGTGAAGATGAAGGCTACCTGCTTCAAATTAGCCTCCTACCATGTAAAGAGCAGCGTCCAGAACCCACGAGGAGACCCGCGCAAACCGTGGCTAGTCTATAAGGACCTATCTGATATATTGGCAAGTATTCCTGTCCGTTGGATGTCGCGACCCTTTCTCCAATCTTTTCAACCTCCAGCGTGTAGCCTATGATCAGCACATCTGTAACAATGCTGGAGCAGAACATCAGCTGCAAAGAGGATGAATTCCTGACATAAGATACGCACCTGATGATCCCGATGATAGCCATCTGGGGTTTCTTCAGGAGCACCCACATCCCGAGGCTTGTGAAGAGCCATAAGAATACAATGACCCCTGCTCGATGCTTGTCGACGATGTAATAGCATATGAATGAGGCCACCATTGCGATGACGGTGCCTAAAATCCGAAGGACGAAGCTGAAGAGGCTCTGGCCTGCGGTTGGTGTCATGCTGATGGCAATCCTAAAGTGTCTCGTTAGTCGACGCAGGCCTTCTGTGAACCATCCAGCATATTATGCGCGAGAATCGCACTACCGCCCTTGTTGTTGTCTGGACCATGATCTGCATGGTCCTGGGTATCGATGCCTAGAGCCAACTTGTGCGACACACTGAAGGTAACCCCAGGCCTCCCGACACCAATTTCGCACTTGATGTTGACTCTCTGCAAGCCGTCGGGTGTCTGAAATTTGACCTACTGTACAATGATCAGCTCGCGTGTATAAGGTCGCAGAACGATTTTTACCATGATGATTGCCCATAGAACGCGATGGACCACAAACCACTGTTGTGTATCCGCCAGGAAGCCAACGATTGACACGGACATAGTGGCAACGGCCACACGAAACCCGAACAGCGATGCACTCGACCTCAGTGCACGCGGTATCAATCTGACCGCATTTCCAATCTTCTCAATCGCGTTGCGAGGGGGCAGATGCTCTGGGTCTTTGCGTTGGTTGAACGCGCTGCCCAGGTCTACAAACGCCGCTGCTTGATCAAAGTCACCCAGTTCACCGCGAGGCTCTTCAGTCGGACCTTCCTGTGCGTTCAAGAATGTCAATGCCCACTTCTTCAATCTCCGCCATCCTGGCAAGATTATACCATTCTTTGACATTGTGCCGTCTGCAACAAGCTCGTCCGAGTATTTGACCAAAGCAAGAACGGCCTTGGAGACAGACCAGAGCAGGAAGTCCATGTACAGAAGCATGTACAACTGTCTCCGATCCTGCTGTTGTTTTGTTTCTGAAGTCTCAAGATGCTCATTCAAGAGCGAGGACACGGTTGTCCGAGGGTCCTCAAGTACTTCTGGACCTGGTGAAAAGTCGATACCATGGCGTGAACACCAATCTCGTAGCATTTCCCGCTTGCCGTCGTGATGCGCCTGTATCGCTTGTTCAAGTTGTTTGCTGAACTCCGGGTCGCCTGCGCGCACATTCTGTGCGCCGGCCTCGACATCGTCTCGATCAGAGGAACTCGACTTCGGCCGTTTCCTAAGTTCGAGCTGCAACGCAGCATGCTCAAGACCCTGACATGTGATGGATACGAGGGGATCAAAAGACGTGCGAAGGCTTCTCAGGTTGTCGTTCCAATCCCGAATTACTGTCTTGCGTTCCAACTCCTCGTTGTCGGTAAGCCCTTCATTTAGATGCTTCTCATTCCATCCATGGAAGTGGGCTGCACGCTCCAGAAGTTCGTTCATCGTGAACAGCCCAATGGTCGGTAGCATCACTCTGCGAAGGTGAGTCGCTATGCCACCCAATTTAGTGGGTCCAAGTTTGCCAAACGCAACCTCCCTTTTCGCAAATGGCAGATCGCCTTGCAACTTCGAATGAAGCCCAGCAAGAGCACTAACTGTGGCGTTCAGTGCGTTGATTTCTGCAGAAGGCTTGTAGTCTGCCGCGTGCTCGGACACCATAACTTTTTCCAATGTTTGCGGATCTTCGAGGCTTCGCAGATATGCTTGGTGGCTCGTGAGACATTTTTGAAGCAGCCCTACATATCCATTCATCTGCTTAGAGACCACCTGACGGACAGTGACAGGTAGGACAAGCAAAGAAACCACTGTAGCGCATGCCAGTCCTGCAAGGAAAGCCTCGAGAAGCCTCTCCACGAATGACTTGACAGTTGGCATGGTCGGAAACCTGGGCATGCTGATACAGGTCACGACGCTAAAGATCGAATACAAAATCACAGGAAGCTGTAGCTGAGGATATTTGGCTCGAGCAGCGTTTGCTGCATAAACCTGGAAGAATAGCCATACTGCGCACACTACTGAGGCAGAAGAGTTGTATTCTCGTGCGCTCTGTGGCGTGATCACCGATGTATGAAGCCGTGCCTGCGTCGAAGAGTATCCGACGAGTAAAGATATTGCTGCAGCAGTGCACAACATCACCAAGTTCGTGATCAAGCTCTGAATGAACTTTGCGCGCGGCAGGATCGACATGCCGATGACAGAGATGATGGCCACGAGGTATCTGATTTTGTTATCCATAGGCCTTATCCCATTGAAGATTGCCAGACGTACCCGATGGTCGAGAAGTGATTGGCAATTACAGTGATTTGCAGGAGACCTAACGCCAAAGCAGGAGGAAGGCCACCCTTGGCCATCAAGAGAAGTGTGAAGACATCAAGCTCCAGGAAGCGCCAGACCCTGCTGCCGATGGATGGCTTCTTGCTTGGAGAATCCAGCTTCTCTGGAACACCAGTGGCTTCTGCATCGGTCGACGACCGTTGACGGCTTCCACGCATTTCGCCCTCCTTCTCCGAGGTCATCGGGCATCGAGGCTCTGCTGCGGTCTATCGTTCAGAGGTCACGAGAATGGTGTTCGAGGAGAGTGAAGCATTGTTATTGAAGTATTTCTGCTGTTTATGGAAGCTTTAGTAGACTGATGACAAAGAGCCGCCGGGTTGTCCGGCTGGCGCAGGGCTTAGACTTATCCCCTATCAGGCTACGCGTGAGAGAGCTTTCTCGCTGCTTGATGGTAGTGTTGGAACATGATTAGGAACATTGAGCATTGGTCAATGGTCATACGCAACAGCACTGAAGGCAGGATTACGTCAGGGTTCAGACCAGAGTATTGGGTTACGTCCCATTCTGTGAAGTCGAGACGGGGCGCCTTTCAAGTCCTTCCTGCGATTGTGATCATGATTTCAGGCGCCAAGAAGCTGTGCACAGAGCTTCGATGGCATGCTCCACTTTTCTGCAGGACACTTTCCGCGCTGGGATCTTTCAATTTCGCAACCAGCTAAATCTGAACACAAAAGACGGCACGAGAACTCATCAGCATGAATAATTTGGCCTGAGACTTGGAATAGATCTCGGCAATGATCATACCAGTCTGTCGAGCAGATTTGCGCCCCTTCTTGGTCATTTGGCGTATCACAGGAGCTCAGCTCTTTATCGATGTGCTGGAACAACATCGCTTTGGCAGCCGAGTCTGTTAATGCTGACCAAAGATTGGCAACGTCATTAAGCAATTGATGAAATGCGGTGATTCGCAGAGGCGCCACGCTGGCCTGCAACCCATACCGAACCTTCGCTGCGAGGCAAGCTCTCTACGCCAGTCGACTCCTGCACGGTCCTAGACAACGATGCGGAACCTTCGACGGGTCTAAGATGGCCTGATCAAGCCATTGTCTCGAACTATACCCCTGCAAGGCACGACGGCAGCAGGGTAGAAATCGTCAATCCGGGCAAGAGCTTGAAAAGAAGTCAACGCATGGCCCTCGGCGTGAAAGAGACTGCCACGTCAGCCTAGTGCTACTATTACGACAATGACTGTCACTACAAGCAATCTTGTGTTAGCTGCAGTGTCGACCGGAGCGCGAGATGGACAAGATGGCACGATTGTAACGCCTTTCTCATGACATTGAGCAGAGTCCCGGCAGCCAAGTTGGATGGGTCACGAATACCTGCAGGTGCATTGTATAAAGGGCGAAGCAGCTCATTTTGGATGACATGGCAAAATGCTCAACTCAAGATCGATGGCAAACGTCGTTGGCGCCGATAGTTCAGGGATAGGCTTCGCCATCCGAGGACTATAGCGGCCAATCCCTGGTGTCGGCAATTGAGAGCTTGGTCACGGACCCTAAAGACGTCCTTCGCTCTGTGTCGGGCGTATTTAACAGCGATGTCTCAGCGGCAATGAGCATTCTCTGCATGAGTTGTTTCTGCGGCTCGAATCACAACCCCTTTTCGATATCATCGATGCGGAATACTCCTGTCAGCTTTTGTGGCGATGCAGTGGCGTCCTTAGAACAGCATGGCCCATTGTTCCCGATTGCTCGGCAAGCTGCAACGCTCTTGGGTACAGATCTTGAAATGCTCGGCTCGCAAGCTTATCGTCGAACGCTATCAACGCATTATCGTTTTCAGTTTCTTGCCGTTAGACTCTCTTTGGGCCCAATCTCCTTACGTTAGTGAGGCAATGATGCGAGTCTGTGTAATCCGACCGGGTATTGGAGTTCCCCCAGGTTTGGACGACTCTCTAGCCGAGTCTTGGTGCTGGAGCGACATCGTACAGTAGACCGAGTTTGTTTTCGATCTGCATTACCTTATTATTACTCACGACAGACTTCGAGCTCCTCCAGTCTTTTGCTCGAATCCTGTTGGGATGCGGTTGCGGGGCCCTGTTCTAGAGATACCGAGCTGAAGGCAGAAAATGGCTCAGCTAAAAGTGTCTAGACAAATCGTGGCCGGCCACGATTTGGTGTTGAGAGTTGAATAGTGGGTGCGCTATTCTTCAAACCCACAAGCACATTGACAAGGATCGGAGAGCCGCACGGAATTCACGCACCCTTCAGCCTCATGTCAGGAGCGACACATGGTCCATGCTTGGCCCTAGCTCCGCGGACCGAAAGGCAACCAATAGAGACATCATCATGCATGTGTGTGAAAGGCTCGCGCACAAAGTCTCGATGCGCTAAGCATTCCAAAGCAAGACGCTAGTAAGCTGCTTAAGCTTCCTGAGACCCCGCAATTTCATGCTTACTTGCAGTCAAGACTTGCAGCCCAGCTCTGGGCGCAGACAGCACATCACGTTCCCCGCAGGGACCTCCACGTCTTTTGCGTAATCTGCCAGAGCTCTGACCACACAGACGAGGACTTTGCCCGGATACGTCCCTTTGGACGCCACCACGGAGGTCGTGTTGGTCTGTAGGTCGGTCGGCTTGGAGTAATCGGTCTTCGTGGAATGACAACCCAGGCCCCAGCCAACAGACAGATAATTGTGCCTTGTGCCAAAGATGTCTTGCATTTCCATCGCTTACATTTCTACAGATGCAGGGCCGGACACAAATGCTACGCAGCAATCTGAGCGCCTCTGGCGTCAGTACGCAACAGCTATCAGCACGAGATGGCATATTCATCTCAGATCAAATTTGTCGTGTGACAGGGCAGTGACGATACACCATCTATCTATGGTGTACCCATTGGCCACTTTAGCGAACCAGGGTCGATAAAATGCGGCACTAGGCAACGCTATGCTAGTGCTACTTGACTTGAGCCGCGTCGCAAACACACAATATCCCCTTCCCAACCATACAGATTCCAGGCTCGAGGCTGAACCCCACAAAACATGCGATGCGCTTTCTACTCCATCCATGAGACGGGCCGAGAGGATGTAGCTAAGGCTGTTTGAGCTGGAGATGTTGCTGGAGGAATGTCTAGATCAGAATAATCCTTGAGCTTCTGATCTCTGGACCATCTGCAGAGGCTAGCTATGGTCATCCTCATGACGGGTATATATCTCTTTCCCCGCTGCGAATTTTACACACCTGTCAAGTTACTCCCAGGACTGGAGACCTTCTGCCGCCGTTCTAAATAATCCAATTGAATAACATTCACCTTCAAATCTATCGCACCATCGAGCAAGTATGCCTATTGTGCTCAGACCGCCAGAGGGCACGCCAGGGAGTGCTCTCCCTGCCATCTTTATTGGCTTGTTTGTAGCCTTTGGAGGCATTCTCTTTGGGTATGCGACAATGCAGGACGATTCGCAAAGACCTGAGTTGACATTAGACAGGTATGACACCGGTACCATTGGTGGCATTCTTGCCATGCCGTATTGGCGCAGGGAGTTCTCAACTGGGTACATCAACAAGAAAGATGGATTGCCAGATGTTACACCTTCTCAGTCCTCTGAGATCGTGTCTCTTCTGTCCGCCGGCACGTTCTTCGGTGCCCTGACTGCTGCGCCCGCTTGCGATTTCTTCGGACGTCGCTGGGGATTGATCATCAGCACTTTCGTCTTCACTTTCGGCGTAATCCTTCAAACTGCTGCTACGGCAATTCCAATGTTCGTCGCCGGTCGATTCTTCGCTGGCTACGGTGTTGGTATGATCTCTGCTTCAATCCCACTTTATCAGTCCGAGACATCTCCCAGATGGATTCGTGGAACCATTGGTCAGTAGTTGCTTAAGTCACCGTTCTGCATTACTCTAACGCACAGTAGTCGGCGCTTATCAGCTTGCGATCACCATTGGTCTGCTCATTGCTGCCATCGTCGATAATGCCACGAAGAATCGCAATGATACTGGGTCATACCGTATCCCAATCGCAGTTCAGTTCGCTTGGGCTCTCATCATGGTTGGCGGTATGCTCATATTGCCCGAGACACCACGCTACCTCATCAAGAAAGGAAAGCCGGAGCAGGCTGCAAGATCTTTGTCCAAGCTCCGACGAATTCCTGTTGACCACCCAGGCCTGATTGAGGAGCTTCAGGAGATCGTTGCAAATCACGAATACGAGCTCTCGTTGGGCAAGGCTACCTACGTGGACTGTGTTCGAGGCAATCTTGGCAAGCGTCTGTTCACTGGCTGTGCCCTCCAGGCTCTCCAACAGCTTTCTGGTGTAAGTCATGCCCACACTCTCAACCATGCCAGTCCAAGCTAAGAATTTTTCAGGTCAATTTCATGTGAGTCGTGATAACATTCTCAAGTGTGCATTTGCAGAGCTAACAATGCTTGCCAGCTTCTACTATGGTACATCGGTAAGTTCTTCAAGTGCCTTCTCGGCCTTGCAGATTAGGAGACTGACGACTTCTTGCAGTTCTTCACCAACTCCGGTATCCGCAACCCTTTCACGATTACGCTGATCACCTCGTGCGTCAACGTCGGCTCTACCTTCCCTGGCTTATACCTTGTCGAGGCATGGGGTCGTCGACCACTGTTGCTGTTCGGTGCCATCGGCATGTGTGTGTGCCAATTCATCGTAGCCATCACCGGCACAGTCGCAGGTATTGACAACCTGGCGGCCCAGAAGGCGCTCATCGCGTTTGTGTAAGTCATCCGCACTCAGCGCGCGGCCCCACCGATACTGATCGAGACAGGTGTATTTACATCTTTTTCTTCGCGTGCTCCTGGGGCCCCTGTGCCTGGGTCGTTACTGGCGAGATCTTCCCGCTCAAGGTCCGCGCTAAATCGCTCTCCATCACTACGGCCAGCAACTGGCTGTTCAACTGGGTAAGCTTGCATAGCAGAATCCTTGTCCAAGTCCAGCAGTTCCTAAAGTGCTCAGGCTATTGCCTACGCTACGCCATATCTTGTCGGAACTGACGAAGGGGACGCGAATATTGGAGCCAAGGTGTTCTTCATCTGGGGATCCTGCTGTTTCCTCTGTGCCGGATTCGTCTACTTCATGATCTATGAGACCAAGGGTATGTACGGGTTCTACCGCGCAATTTGCACAACGCTAACACATCTACAGGTCTCAGTCTCGAGCAAGTCGACGAGCTCTACGCCAAGGTCAACCAGGCTTGGAAGTCCAAGGGCTTCGTGCCCACGGTTTCCTTCCAAGAGGTGCAGGAAGCTCATGTCGATACGCGTCACATGAGTCTGGTCGAGGCCGAGCACGCGGTTGAGCGCAGGAAGAGCTCCGTTGCGTATGTGGACAACTCTGAGAAAAGGGCTCAAGTCTAAGCCTTCCATGGCATATTGTGATATCGCACGTCCAGTGGTTATCTGGCGATGCTACAAAAACGGCCAATGGATGCATCACAATGATGCACGTATACGTACGAAACTCAGCGAAAGTTCGTGGATGGTCTCCGCCTCTTCCGTCTGGATCTGGCACATGAGGAAATGAATAGTATTTGAGTAATGAGAAGATGATTACCAACAAATCAATTAGTCACTCATTTGTACAATCAAGCTTCGAGTTTCTGGCCGCAATTTTTGGCGTGGCATCGATTTTCGAGTATGATAAACCATCGGAACATAAGATGGATGGGAACATGTGTTGACAACTCGCTAATTCTCCACTCACACAACAGGGAATCCAGATATCCGCTCCAATCGCCCACGCCCGCCATTCGATGTCCTCCGCGATGTTTTACAGTGTCATTACTATCCAGTTTACAACCACACATTACTATGAATTACTCCCATTAGTAGCAGCAACCTGAGCGGCCTGCTTTGCTGCTGCTTCCTCTCCAACCTCCAGCAGACTCCTTCTGCGTCCAATATTTGCTTCCTCAGCTATTGGCCCAGCCGCCGGTGCTGCTTGCGGTGCAACAGACGGCGTTGCCTGAGGCGAACTGCGAACAGCAGCGTCCATGCTCTGCTTAGGCTGCATGATTTGCTCCCTCGGAATATCCATACTCCTCCCCTCCCTCCTCAGATCCATACTCTTGCCTCGCAACGGCACCTCCGCAGTCGGAGGATTTCTCGCATTCGGCGCATCAGCACCGAGTCCAGTGCCCGAAGCTCCAGACGCCGCATTATTAGCGGCCGTAGCTGCAGCATCCAGACTCTGAACATTCTGGCTGACTCCACGACTGTGCCCAGACTCGCCAGCCGGTGGAGGGCTTTTCGCACGTTTCTTCTCGTCCTTTGCTTCCTGCTTTAGACGGTCCTTTCCTTCCTTGCGTTCGGCCCGCTCGGCAAGCTTGCCCTTGAACCAGCCCATTGGTTTGCTGCTCCGATGATTGTCGCTCTCAGGGTCACTCAACGTGGCATTCCGATCGAGCGTCAAGCTTTTTCGATTGCTGTCACCGCCGCTTAGGACTGAGCTTCGACTTCGCTGTGCCTCCACGTTCGGACTTGGACTGTGCGATGCGTAAGAGATAGAGTCGCCCTTCTTACGCCAGAACCGGCGCCTTTTGCCACCCTCTGCTTGATCTGCTTCCTTATCGCTCGTCACGTCGCTCAGGCCTGGCTGATCTAGTGGTAGCACATCGTCATCCAATTCGCCCTCAGTGAATTCTGAGTGAGATCTGTATGAGTGAGCTGGGGACATCGGCTCAGTCTTTGCGCCACCAATTGGTGGTGGAGGTTTCAAAGGCGTATTGTCCGCCGATGGAGGCTGCAAAAAGTTTGCAGTCGTTGGCGTCTGTTGCACAGACGACTGACCGGCGAGCAAGTGCGCATTAGATGTCGTCGAAGGTGCCATTGACATCTGCTCAGCATTAGACGCATCTGTCAATGAATGTGACGAGCTCTGCGCACTTGGATTTGAAGATCCAGGCATTCTTTTCTTCTGCAGCTTGTTGGGCTTTTTTGCACCTTCTGCTGTCGGTGTACTTGGCTTGCCACCAAAGAAGGCAGCCAGTCTGTTACCACTTGTTGGTGTCTCTTGCCCTGATGGCAGGGTGACGGCACGGGCCTGAGGCGGAATATCGATAGCTTCTGGGCGTGGCGATGGTTGGCGTACTGGAGCTTGGATAGGCGTGTCTACTGGGCCAGGCTGTGCGGCCGTTTGAGGCTGAGGTTGAGCTGCTTCCGCAGCAGGCGTCGTCTGCGGCGGAGATGGAGATATGACTTCCGGAGGTGCTGGCACAGATGCAGCTGGTGTAGTGGTCTGCGGAGGATCTTCCCCAATATTGGGAAAAGCGCCGGGCATCTCTGCTGGTGTATACATCGGTGTCGCGGCTGGAGAAGAAACCTCTGATGGTACCTCACGCTGAAATCGGGTCGCACCGGGTCGTGGAGAGTGCTTCGATGGAACTGTATTGCTTCGGTGGACGCCAGATGAAGTTGGAGTATGCGGAGCTGGCGAAATTGGACTTGGCACCACTGTTGCAGACTGCTTAGAAGAGACTGAGACGCTCCTTCTGACGCCCGAGCTGTACTTGCTTGCGCCGGAACTGGACCGCCCAAGAAGACTCTTCGGTGCTCGACCAACAGAAGGTGTAGGCGGCCCACTTTCCACATCTTGCTTCGTCTTTTCATCAGCACCAGTGCCCGGCATGCCTATCAGGAAATGATCCTGGTTTTCAATAAGGAAAATGAGTACATCTTGACTCAATCGATATTCAGGCGGCGCCATATCGTGCGATGGATGCGAAAGGATACCCGGTTGAAAGATCGCGGCGAGATTGGGCGTCGTCATCTTGTTCAAGTCCGATTTTGAGGCAAACACGGCGAGCAGGTCCAAGATATACAACAGAAGCTGGCGATTCAGCGGTGGCAGTTCTGTGATGAGTTGCTGATATACGCGAATCGTGGCCTGGTGGTTGAACTCTCCAACTGCTGGTTTCTGTCCTTCGATAGGACCAACAGCTTGTGATTGGTGGTCTCGCAGAGGATCTCGGAAGCGGTCATAGAACTCGAGGGGTATTATGGGCTCGGGTAGCTGATTGAAGTACCTTCTCAAGATGTTTGCTGCATCATGCACCGTGTATCCTGTCCAGTCGAGTCCCTTGCCATAGCGATCAGGCGAGTTGAAAGCTTCCCTCAGCTCTTTTATGCGCTTTTCTGAGCCGCTCAATCGAAAAATGCCTTCGACGTCCGTCGCTATGATACGTCAGTTGTGCCCAAAACAACCACACTTCCGTCGTTCGCACCTTTCTCTTTCAAAAACACGCCGCATTTCGCGACCACGATTGGCACATAGCCATATACGTAGCTGTGTCCGTCCGCATCTTGCAGTGATATCGCGACGTTCGCATAGCGCACGCTAGTCTGAAGCGGAATTCCGAATATGCCTATCGGCTGCGCAGCTACAGAGCACCAGTCAGTATCTGCATCGCTGAGTATGAGACTCGCATCTCAAGTCTGGTACGACGCGCTCGCCAAAGCCTCGAGTACACTTCCGTCGCCGCTCGTTGGGTCTGCTTACCTTTCTCTTCCTCGCGCTTCTGATTGCTCCGCGAAAAGTTCTTCCACCATGACTTGAGGTCTCGTCGTGATGTTGGCTCATCGTGCGGCGTGTTTGTATTGAGAGGTGTCGGCGTCGGTTCGCCATGTCTGGCACGCGGCGTCATGCCGCCACGAATGGTGCCGGACATGGTCTGGCTGTGATGGCAGAGTGGTCGCGCGAAAGAATGAAACGCACTGCCAACAACAACAAGCTGCGGTGCGTATGCAAAATTGCGTGTCGTGTCGGTGCTCGATGGCTAGGCTCGAAATTGTCGGACGGGACGTTAAATTGCTCGCGCGACGGTATCTAAGCTGGCGTTCGGTTCAGCCTTGTGAGAAACGAGTGGGCGCAGTGCTGCTTGGAGCTTTGCGAGGTATGATGTAGCTAGACGCAAGGGGCCAGCGCCGGGGAAGCAGGCTGCGGACCTTCGCCTGTCCTTGTCGTCTCTGTGTCGAGGACTCGAGGGTGAGGTCGAGCACACACTGGCACTTGACTTTCGTCGGACGTTTCTGTGAAACACGCCCAGAGGGGAGACGCGATCAACGTGACGGGCAGACTTGAGAGCCGTGTGGAGACGAGAGCCACACGTTGCTCAGCTGGGACGGTGGACTGCAGACACCTTCGGTCCGAATAATGGGGGCGGGCGAAATTGCGATGTCGCGGCAAAGAGTGCGCGGTGGTGGAGTCTGTCGCTTGTGATCGCAGCTAACGTGCAGGAGTGCACGGAAGAGGGTGACAAGAGCGTTGCGTCTGTCGAAGGGGATGCGAAAGAGATTCGATTCAAGTTGGCTGGGTTCGTGTCTCCTGCAGGCGCAGGCAAGCTGCTGTCTTGGCCTGCCGACCTCTCTCTACGTTTGACAGCACTCACGACGCGACGGATCGAGCTTCACACGCTGTGCAGGTGTCGCACGTCAAGAAGTTGGATGGATCGTCGAGGAAAGAGACTCGAAGATGCCGGGTCCGTCTCCTCGGTGTCTTCGATAAAGCTTTGTACTGCATGCGCTTTCACTTCTATTTGTCTCTTTGTAGGAGGGCAGTCTCTAAATTTGGATTATAGAGAGCGCGCCTAGCTATTGGATGATGCGCGAAACAAGTTTGAATGTTCGCATGCTCACGGAGCGCAGGCAAGGCATCAGAAGACTGCACAGTCAATCATCACTGCCTCAAATTTCACTATTTGAAAATGCTGCTTAGCTGATGATAGATGCAGCAGCGGTTGCAAGCTGTATTCTCCCCGACTACGTGGAGCTCGGACGCTCTGGCAGACCCCTGCTCTTGGAGTATTCCGCATCCTCTTTGGGAAAACTCTCAAAGTCGCAAGATCACAACCTCAGCATACGTCAAATCTGCCAATCCAATCGCGCAAAGTTGCCATCATCTCATCCACACATCAAGCAATATGGACGGGTACGAGGTCATGTGTGCCGCTGGTCAGACGCCTTCGCTTACACACCCGCAGTCTTACAGCAGCAGAGCAGCGTGAGCTGGGCTCACGGATGGAGAGGAAGCAGATGAAGGAGTTCATGACGGTGTGTTGCATCGCATTACCCATCTCACCTGTCTTTGCCTTGATTGAGTACATGTCGGTCATTCAAGATGTTCGCGATTGTTGATTCAGGTGTTCTTTGCGCAGATGTACCAGAACCTAGTTCAGAAGTGCTTCGAGGACTGCATCAGCGACTTCAGCTCCAAATCGCTCGGCTCGAGAGAAGAGAACTGCGTTATGCGCTGTGTGGACAAGTCATTGAAGGCATCAGAGAGACTCGGTGCGCGCTTCCAAGAACAAAACGCTCAAATGATGCAATCAGGATCACTGCCAGGACAGCAGTGAAGTTGAGTTGGACGGACTTCGGCTGGAAGGTGGTTAAGCGGGAAGACATGCGCTGTGCACCTTGGTCCAGAAGCTCAGCGTGAGGAAGCTTTGTATGATATGGAAAGGCATGCATCAAAAAGCAGGATGGCGTTTGGGATCACGACACTTGTATCATAGTGTTCAAGAAGACATATGTTCGGAGAGGCAGCGAAGGTCGCTCATGGTGTGTACAATATCGTCACGAATCGGCAGCATGACAACTGCCAATGCTTGCGATCACCTAGATCTCAAGAGATCTCAACTCTAGGATATTCCATCGACATCAAAATCGCTTTCGATCGTCTCAGATTCTTGAGCTACGATCCTCAGCCACACTTGTAACACGCATCCAAGCATTGCTGCACCGCCACACATAGCTCTCCACCAATCAATGGCAAGTCGACAGCCACCTTGCACGAGGCTTGCCTTGAAATCAAGCAAGAGCTACGTGTGTCTCCTTGGCGGTGATGCAGTGGTAAATGAGGTATATATTGTCTTGACGCCCAGCTGAATCGATCGTTCGTGCCCTCATAATCGCGCCCTACTTCGATTCAAAGTTGCACGACCATCGACAATCTACCAACACACACAACCGCAAACTTCGCAAACAACAACCTCACAAACACAAGATGGGTCTTATGTGGACAAAGCACTGGGGTGGACGACATGGCGGTAAGTTGAGCGCGACATATATCACGGCAAGATGACTAATATCCACCAGGCGGCGGTGTCGTCGTTGACAAGCACGGCGTGCGACGTGCGCCATTCCGCATCTCCCTCGGCCGCTTCAGCTGCTTCCGCTAAAAAGATGGTGATGGGAGAGCATAAACACCGAGAAGTCACCAGTCCTCGCCAGCACACTACACCACCAAGACACACCTGCGATTACAACGAATTTGCGAAGGCATGGCGTTCAAGGCGAACAAGCACGATACCTTTGCAAGCGATGATGAGGCATGAGAGTCCTGTACCTGATGAACGGCAGGCATTGCTACGGTAGAGTTAGCAAGGAAACAACAATGAAAGCAACATTGATTCACGAGCCAAGCTACTAGCCACGCTGAATGATTCCATCTCCAAACAAGCAAGGTTTGCTTGACATTTCTTGTACAGACAACGTCATCGCGACTGGGGAATATGACCCACATGTATGACCCCTGCGAAACGTGGTGCGGCATCGCAAGCATGGCGCATGGCCTAGCCAGATTTTTCGAGCATGCTGTTTGACAGTGTGGCTAAATGATATTAACTTTCCATGGAGATCAGAGAATTGGATAGTTTGCAGTTCACTCTCAATCTGACAACAGACAATATGCCTTCGAGATCAATACTCACGATCAATCCAAACAGCACTGGGTCCATGACCGATGCTCTCATCCCACTGGTAGACGAGCTAGCATTCAAAGAAGTTGGTTACATCTTTTCCAGCTTCCAGAGATAGCATATCTGACATGGGCCGCATAGTAGACTACACACGACTTCTTCACGGCACCTTCGGGTCCCAAGTCTATCAACAACGAAGACGATGCCGCCGAAAGCGCAAAGCACTGCCTGCCCGTCCTGCGGGAACAGAACACGCTCGACAAATATGATGGATTCCTCGTTGCATGCTACAGCAAGCACCCGCTTGTGCCTATCTTGAAAGAGGAAGCTCAGATTAGGAAGAGCAATAAGCCTGTCACTGGCATCTTTGAGGCATCAGTTGCCACGTCGCTGCAGCTCATTCATCCCACTGAAAAGTTCGGGATCGTCTCGACTGGCAAGGTCTGGGAAGAAATTCTGACAGACGCTGTTGAGTCCTTTCTTGGTCGAGACGAAAGCAAGAGATTTGCTGGTGTGGAGACCACAGGACTGAATGCGATTGAGCTGCATGACGCACCGCAAGAGGAGGTAGAGCGAAGAGTCAAGGATGCAACCAAAAGACTGTTGCGCAAAGGCGACGTCGGTGCCGTCTGTCTCGGTTGCGCTGGCATGAGCGGTATGGACGATTGGGTTCGCGCTGCTGCCGTTGCCGAGCTCGGTGAAGAAGAAGGCTCGAGGATTAGGATCGTGGACGGTGTCAAAGCTGGTGTAGCGTGGCTCGAAGGCGCGATCAGGATGTAGGTAGTGACTAAACCGGCGCGTCAACATCAATGATGATGGGGTTCTCGTCTTTGTTCGGTACGTTGAAGCCTGTCCAATATTGCTCGAAAAGCTCGCGGGAAAGTTGGATGGCGTTATCGGCACTATGAGTTTCCTTCTTGCGAGCTTGGATTCTGTCCCACAAGAACTCTTTCCCAGCCCGCAAGTAGACAAGGCAACACGCAGATACTCCCACGTCCTTCAACGCTCGGTAGCATGATCTGCAATCATCCAGAGACCAGAATGATCGGTCAAGTACCACATTCTGCTCCGCTTCCAGGGCCTCTTGCATACGCTGCTCCAAGACGCCGATTGCATCAATCGACAGTCTTTCATAGTCTTCTGCAAGGTAGTCAATTCCATATCTCCCATGCTCATCTGCAAGAATATGGTCGACTGAAAGTCGGATGAAGCCATGGTCCGTAGCCAGTTGTTTTGCCAGGGTGGACTTTCCTGAGCCTGCCATGCCACAGAGCATGATTACTTTCGGGCTCTCATTTGAATCCAGGAAAGCTTGAAGTGCCATTATTTCCAAGTCGCATTAGAAATTTGAGACAATACTGCATGTTGTATGGTACTGCTTGCTTGACTCACTCCCTACCTCCTACCTTAACGTAGCTTATTCTGCATGATCAGCCCCACTTTTGGCCTCCAAATGGCTTCAGCCTGCTCCAACTCTCCAACGTCAACAGCTACCAACACAAACTCGACACCATCGTAACAAGATATTCATGCAAGCCTCAACAAAGATGGCGACCTGTTGTATCAATGACTTGCCTACGGAGCTTCTCTTGCAGATACTCGACGATGTCACGGACCCGAATGGAAGACCGCCATCCGATGTCAACTTCTCCTTGGAGCCATCAGCAAACTTGACGAAGTCGGCCTCACGCCCCCTAAAAACGCTGTCTTTGGTCTCTAAGCGATGGCGGGAAGCGGTACTGCCATCACTGTTTCGTCACGCATCTGTGACATTCTCAGCAGGACCATGGGGGTCGAAATCATGCTCCTCTCTGAGGACAGACCTCCAACAGAGCAGCCAAAGTCCACATTCTCCTCCGCAAGAGGGCGAGATCAATCAGTTCCTCGACTTTCTCACACTCTTTGGGCTGCTTGCGAAGGTCAGGACCTTAGTGGTGTACGCCTCCGAGGGCATACCGTCGGAACGATCGAACCACGAGCAAAGCCTTTTCTTGGCCGAAGTTAAATCATTCTGGCGAATTGTCTTCAGGAAATTATCGCTCGAGCAGATTATTGTCGCTGCACCGCCATCTCTGATGATCGCACTGTCGGGCGCCATTGACCACAGGTGGGATGAATGGCTGTTCAAGATGCCGTGGCATTATCTTAGGTTATCTAGGAATGCCTCAACCTCGAATTTAGCATCGGCAAGCTTTCCGAGAGATCCTGGGACCCCTGTTCGGGAAACATTTTTGTACAACATCGCTCCATGGGATCACATGGCTTACAATGAAGGCACGCACTTGAGAGGGTATGGCCATTACGAATATCAATGGACCGTTCCACCAGCCATCTTCATCAATCTGCTAGATTGGCTTGCCAAAGAAAAGTCCTGCCTTCGAACGCCGACCATCGAAAGTGTGGAATATATCTGCGCATACCCATACAGTAAACACATCTTCAGCCTTGCCCAAGCTTTGGCAAAGCAAAAGACCGTTCGCGAACTCAAGGTCAAACTTGCCGATCCGGACCTGTTGAGCATTCCGGAGTTGATCGGGAAGGGGCAGCCGAGTGACGTGTATAGCGAGTGGGAGGAGTGCTATCATCACATCGCACGAACATTTCTTGCGCCGGCGGACAGAGAAACCAAACTCATCGCGGAGGATTGGAGGCATGCGACGTTGAGGGATCAGGTGCAACGCTGTATCGAGAGGAGAACTTTGATGCCGCACACGTATGATCCAGTGCTCGAGGAGGAGGATGGAGTGATGACTTGGACCGTGAATACACCAGCTACTTCGTGATTACAGCGATGGAAGATCGCTAGGCAAGCTCATGCCTCCATAAGTGTATTGACTTCTCGTGAAAGTTCAGCCCAACACACTCCTCTCGAGACACGCTGTTGTGTAGCAGCACCGGAATGATGGAGTAGCAAGTAGAAGATCGTAGCAAGATCCTGAGTGCCCAAGAATTATATCCGCAATCATGCCTTCGCATCCCGAACCACCACCGCTTTATAACCGAACTCACCACAACTCGCCCCTAAGAGCCTCCGCCCTTCTTGCTCTTCTTCTTGTTCTTCTTCGGTGCCATCAAAGTTTGACCACTCACCGAACCGCCCTCGTCATCTATACCACTGACCACTTTCTTCGCATCCTTCCTCTTCTTCTTGCTCTTCGCATCCTTCTTGCTTTCCGTCATCTTAGGTTTACCCACTCCCTTAACACTCTTCTTCTTGGTCACCATTTTCGACGATTGCTGGCGCACCTGATACAGGGAATCTTCATGTAGATCCTTTCCACGGACCGGGTCATACCCAATCCCATCAGTCTTCTGGAGCAAGTCCACCGCAGCATCCCAGGCTACATCCATGTCTTCCATCACGATCCTCGTTAGCAAGTGCTCACCCAAAACATGAAGAGCGCAGACAACCAGACCCATAACCTTCATCCCAGCAGTATGAGCGGCCGCTGTGTCGTACATAGTATTGAGCAGGTGATTCTTGATGTAAGCGCAGGCTGCTTCATCGCCCTCTGGACCGAATTAGCCGGTGGATAGCATACAATCCCAGATTCCGCTCTTACAGTGTGTTATTGCGCACTCCTCAGTCGCAGCGCCGTACGAGCTGGTCATTGGGTTTTTGATGATTCTCAGCAGCTCTTCGTGGTAACGGCTGAAGTATTTGGTTAGGATGTTACGATCAATGTTGCCTATTGAGACTCCAAGTCTCATCCCTTTCGCGAAGGCGAAAACGTATCGATACGCGTCATGCATCATCCATATGGAACACTCTTCTTGCCGGTACACGACACCCTTATATTCGTATGAATTGAAGAGTTCAAAAGCCATAATCTGATCCTCGACAGCTCAATAATCGTCAATTCCATATCCATGCAGCCTCGGTGACACAATCCACTGGAGGATGTGATTTGCTGATTACATCAATCTGCAAACTCGAGGACCAGCACATGTTCAGGATCGGCAGTACCTTCAACGAGACCTAAGTGAAGGAATTTAGTTCAGGAGTTTAACACAGAGGTCACTCGGCCACGGGTGAAGGCATTCAGCCCGAAAGCTTCGGAAGGTTTGTCGGGAGAGGAATTCATTCAAGAAGTCCCCGTGTCAGACTGGACCTGAGTGACTTCAATGTGTACATATATCTAACCAAAATGAAAATGTCGATCAAGATTAAATGTATCCAAATCCTCAGCTCAAGAGGTCGCAAACCGTGGACAGGTACAAAAGATGCCGCTCAGTCGCCTGGTACTCATCGCGGAGGTCCTCTGTATCGTATGAAGGCATGATAACATGCACTGTAAGTCCTCTCATAACTCGCAAGCCGCAGAACTGCTACTGCTATTGGCGCGTGCCGAAGCCATGGAGTTTTCGCTCTTTGTTGGATATTGTCGAAGATTTCCCCCAGTTGCACACCCCGATCGTTCGACAGAAACTGGTAGTCTGGAGTCCGAGGCTGGGTGTCACCCTGATAGCGAGGTGAACCCATGAAGACTCCGACAGCATAGACTGGTGGTTGGGTGAACGTCATCTTTCGCCAGCTTGCATCGCATCCATATTTTGATGGAGTGCTTTCGAGATCGCGAGGGAGATGGAGTAGCACGAAATGATTGTCGCTCCATCGAGTCATTTGCTCGCATATTGACCACTTCTCGTGGACAAGCTCGCCGTTTGCGTTGTGACCTTGCCGATCTGTTGGTGACTGGAAGAGAACCTCCAGGAATGTATCCGGCTTGATGATGGACTCCTGGCCTTGCATTTCCGTTTTGTCTGCCTGATTGTCATTGACCACGACCGTATTTATGTCGGGATCGAGGAACAAGCGGGCTTTGAGCGATTTGCTACCGTGTATGTGATACGCGAAGCGCTTCGAGACGCACTGAAGCCGCAGGAGGTCATGTGCGGTACAATAGTGAAGCACAATGTCCAATAGCTCTGGTGTGTTCAGAACTGCTGTACTGGAGGTGTGTAATGCTGTGGCGGCATCCATACCATAGTAATCCCAAAAGTGGTTGAGAAAGTGTGTTGGAGGCGTCAGTCACGCATTTGGCAGAGGTTCCAATTTGGGTATATGTAGTACTGGCGTATTGCACATCACGACTGCCAAGGACGAGGTCTGGTGCCTGTCGCGCCTTCCTCTCCACCAGCCCTTGTCCACCAATTTCTCATCTGAGTCTCCTCGAGATTATTTCTGAAGACATGATCGAGCATCGGATTCATGAATCACGTGCGCCTTCACTACGGGACACGCTGAAAATACGACACCCTGGCTGGGTCCCGTAGGCTCGAGATGACATGATGACCTCGGTGATGGCTGTGCTCTCTCTATGGAAGACCAAGAACAATTGGGAAGAGACTTTGCATTTGCTCTAATTACATGTCTAGTTGAGAGACAGTGAAGTATGTTTTTAATGGTGGATCTGGCTAACGCAGAACCACATTGCTCACTGCTTTGCTTGCAGTGACCGTGTTATGGTATAATACATCAACTACCAGCCATCATCGCCGCCATGGCCCCCTGGACCTCCTGGCCCATGCGATGGCCAAGCCCAGTCAGATTTCGAGGAGGTAGCCTTGGTACTGGAAGTTCTCTTCATAGTCGAGGAAGCCGTACTCGGAGCCTTGGTAGTTGTAACTTTCGTGCTTGTAGATTTGACCATGGTTGAGAATGTGGAGCTTTGAGCCTTGGAGGATGTTACTAGCACACTGCTGGGCACCTTAGAGGATGCTACCGAAGATGACGACCTGGCAGCGCTTGAGGATGAACTTGGCCTTCTACCGCTCGAAACCAGTGAACTGCTGCTGGCCGGTTTACTGCTCGTGCGGAGGGAGGACGTGCTTGATGGCTTCGACGTGGTACTTCCTGGAATCGAGCTGGTCTTTGCTGACGAGGTGGTCATGGCATGACTCGATGATGGCTTGACAGATGATGAAGACGATGGCTTCACTGACGACGAAGATGGCCTGGCCGATGTTGAAGAAAGCCTGACGGATGAAGATGAAGACAGCTTGACGGATGATGAAGAAGACGGCCTGACAGTTGACGATGAGCTCAGCCGTCCAGTGCTAGAAGACGAGCGGAGTCCACCAGAGGTCGTCGATCGTGTAGAAGAGGCACTGGAGACTTTTGAACTGGTACTGGCGACACTAGACGTTGCTTTGCTTGTGACGATGGAGCTCCGCGACGAGGCAACTGAAGAGCTGCGAGACGAGATGGTGCTTGATGACTTGGGAGCACTGCTAGTCGCCTGCGACGAGGATCGACTGACTGACCCTGATGCCGAGGAACTTCGTGTACCAGAGACACTGGACGTTGGTCTGCTGCTGGTCTGGCTCCCAGTACTCGATCTCGTGGCCGATGATGATACAGAAGACCGTAGCGAGGAACTCATAACAGAGCTGCTGGATCGGCGTACGGAACTCGACATCGATGCAGACGATGACACACGACTCGACGATTGAGATGTACGGACGGATGAGCTGCTAGACTTGACGGTAGATGACGAGAGCGACGAGCGAACGGAGGAACTCGATCCGGAAACGGAGCTTGCGCGGGATGATGTACTGCTTGATCGGCTGACGGATTGAGAAGTCGACACAACTGAAGACGAGACGCGACTAGAAGTTTGTGACGATCGCACTGACGAACTGCTTGACCGGATCGAAGATGTTGTTGACTGCGTCGACGAAGTGTGAGATTGAGTGGCTGAGCTTAGTGATCCCGAAGATCTTGTCGATGATGAGCGAAGGGAGCTACTAGACTTGCTGGGCTGTGCGGTCGAAGAGGTCCGAACAACCGAAGAGCTTTGTGAGCGTGTGGATTGAATGCTTGAGCTCGACTTCACACTGGATCGTGAGCTGGACGAAGAGCCACTGGATTGAATGGATGAAACGCTTGAAGATGTCGCAGGTCGAGAAGATGAGACCATTGACGAGGATTTTGTCCCACTGGGAACACTGGATGTAGCCCTTGAGGAGGAGGAGGAGGAGGAGGAGGAGGAGGAGGATGCTCTCGTAGAAGACATGGCACTGCTAGCACTGGAACTTCGAGCGCTGCTCGTCCGCGAGGAGCTGGATGACGGGCGCGAGGAGAAGACTGGCGAACCTTGAACCGATGATGATGTTGTGCGACTGGTGTTCGATAGTGTGCCTGAGGATTGTCTCGACGAGCTGCTGCTGACTTGTGATGACACAGAAGACGATCGAGACGAGCCAGGTGCGCTACTGGTTCGCGAAGAAGTTGGACGACTGGTACTGGAAAGGCTTCTTGACTGTGAAGCACTTGAGGACGTACTTGAAGCTTTCGAAACGCTTGCTGAAGAAGTCAATCGGGAGGCGGAGCTTGACAGTTGACTGCTAGACCGAGCAGATGTTCGTGATCCCGTTGAGGAGGACGACACACTGACCGAGGTGGCTGAGGAGCTGCGCTGAGAAAATCGACTGACTGTTGAGGATGCTGCGGATCCCGATGACGATCGCGTGCTGCTGGGTATACCACTGGACCTCAGAGTAGACGAGGATGACCGACTGGAGCTTTGGCTAACCCCACTGACCGATGAACGTGATGACGTGGACGCAGAATATGAGACCGAGGCTACACTTGATCGCGATCCCGTGCTTGAAGTAAGACTGCCCGAATTTGTGGATGATGCTCGGGATGAGAAAACTGGCGATGCTGGCATACTCGAGCTTGCTGAGCTTCGGGATGAGACACTACCTGTCGAGAACGATCGAGAGATAGATGACGAACCGCGGCCACCATCAGACGAAGAGAGTGATGAGGCCGTGGAGCTCGTACGGGACGACGAACTAGAAACGGATCCAGAAATGGATGACGTGCTTCGCGCTGAAGAGCTTACAGTAAACGACTGCGAGAATGACGAGGCTGCAGACGAGCTTCGCGCACTGCTCGACGTAGAACCAGACGACAGTGACCCAATCGAGGACGAACTTGAACCACGGGATGCGCTCTGCGATCCGGAAGACGTAGCCTGGCTGCTGGACAGCGAGGAAGACGCAGAGCGTGTAAAGAATCCTGTACTTGAAGAACGCGAGCTAGAACGACCGCCATCTGATGTAGATGTCCTAGCGATGCTGGACATTTCTGGGCCCCTACTCTCCGACACGACGCGGCTGCTAGTTCTGTTGGAAAAGCTCATTGTTGGGAAAGCACCTCCACTAGAATGGCGAACTACGTTCGAATGCGAGAATGGGAATGGGGACGAGGAACCCCAGACAGGACCGACTGGTGTAGATGAAGGGCGACCTGGAATAGGTCCCGAGCTGATGCTCGAATCTGGACGAGGACCGCCGTACTGACCGCCGCCGTAGCCTCCATTGCCACCTGTATAGCCTAGCGAGAACGTCAATCCAAGATCAAATGGGCAGAGATTGTGTCTACGGCTAGCGACATCATCATTGCATGGTGCTTACCTCCATTGTTGTCCTTGGCACCTCCATAGCCCTCGCCGTCGTGATCCGGTCCACCCTTGGGGTTGCCGTATGCAGGTACTGGTTGCGATTGTGCTGGTCCGCCTGCTCCGTATTGCCCAGGACGCTGAGGACCAGCGCCGTTGTGCTTGCCATCGTCTCCGGACGGAGTATTGTCGACAGCAGATCCTTGTCCATAGCCTGAATGGTGGGCACCAGAATTGCCATATTGTATACCCGGAGTGCTGCCACCATTGACAATGCGGGACCAGTCGATACCGCTTGCATCGTTTGCGCCCTTGACCCAGCCCTGGCCATCGACCTTTCCTGGATCTTTACCTCCTTGACCTCCGTTGCCTGAGCTCTTAGGGTCATTATCGCCATGCCATCCAAGAGGTGCACCTCCATGGTTGTACACAGCAGATGGCCAAAGACTACCATCTGCATATAGCGTAGCAGTAGCAGTGACCGTTGCTGTGTACTGAGGAATGCACAGACTCCCAGATTGCCAGACGGGCCTCAGAGCATCATGACCATCTGCATGAGCAGCGTCATGAGCGATAGCTGTAGAAATGAATGGAAGAAGCAGCGATAGCTTCGTAATGAGCGTGTTGGCCGGAGCCATAACGAGCGGACAATAGCACAAAGGCTATTCACACAGGAATTAATGAAGGTGTGAGAAAAGTTGAGAAACTTAGGATGTGACGAGCGAGACACTGATAAGCAAGCTCATCATCAGCCTCGCGTCTGTGCAAAGTATTCTCCATTGGCTCTCCCGTATACAGTACAGTCCAATTCTGGTTGTCCCGTCCTCCATAAACGCGACTGTAATATCCGCAGAAGTGCCTAGTTCAGCCCTCGACCGCACGCAAAGCAAGTCTTCAAGCGAGCAAGCTTCCACAACAGTCGCGTGGCTTGCATAAGGATTTTGCTGACACTTCTGACAACGCGACGGTGTGGTGATCCGGATGGCAGAGTGTGGTTCAACTTGATAGCTCGGTGCTATAGAAAAGGGCCGAGCACGTGCTAGCCTAGGGGCAATCCCTTCACTAACACTCTTCGAGCCAACTGAGGCTGAGAGATGGAAGCTATCGAAATGACAAGGTTTCTTGTTCTTGTTCCTGCATGCTGACAAGTGGGCTAAGCTTTTCTTGATCGTCTTTGCTGGGCTTTCCACCTCTGCCGTCCCGTTGGGCTGGACACGTCCTGGGGAGCATCGTCAGGGATGACGCGGGCGCGGTGTTGCTCAATCAAGGTGTTGGTTCGTGTTGGTTAATGGAATATAGATAACTTCAATGCAACAAGAAGATCCTTGCAACAAATATGTAGAGGAGAGTAGGCTGCATAGGATACGTGACCACGCATGCCGCATGATGAAGACCTCTTTGCTATCAGTATCATGAACATAAGCTTTGCCGGGCACTAAAGGCTAATCACAGTGCTATAATTGATGTCTACCCTGCTAGTACGCCAATCCCAGCTTCAGGTTGATGCCAATTACTGCTAAAGCTGTACTGACAGGAGTTGACATCGAGGAGTTGCTCTCCGTGTCGAAGGGCTGGCAGTAGTTCCAGAGCTGATGGTAGAGAGCGGAGACCAGGGAGACCGTCCAGCATACAAGTGAATGTGCGCACACGCGTATATCTACAGCGACGCAGCAGCGCAACATGATAGTATCAACATTGTATTTCATTCTGTGCTGATATCCTGAATGACTTGTCGAGTCGTAGTTACTAGCTTGCTAACTAACCCCATCCTCGCTACCAAGAAATGACATCAAACGCCACGCGCCAACGCTTCTCCAGAATAAGACTCAGCCATTAAGCCTTACCAAGGTCTGGATCCAAAACGAACTTCGGTATCTTCCGTTCCATGTCTTCACCCTGATCGAGCATCTGCACTCTCAGCGTCGTGAGGGAGCCGTAACTCCGCTCCCTGACTCAAGACGGGATGCGATACTGGTACACCTCAATACTTAGCTCGATCAAAACGCAGGAATGCTAGCCAACGACAAGCGCACCCTTTCCACATCGCCAAACCGGCTCTTGTCCTGCCGCACCTTCTTCCTGAAGTGGCCCAGCTCCTGCAAGAACATCTGCGCCTGCACCTGAACCTCCCTAGCCCAGGCGTCCTGCGCCTCGTCGTCGTCTTCGTGGACCATTGGTTCTGGCTGGCGATCTTGCTTGCCTTGGTGGTGGCCCATGTTCTCCTTGTCTTCTTCGAATGATGGCGACGAGAGATCGCCGTATGACTTCTGTTGGATTTCGGGCTCCAGTGGAATGGCATACTCCACTGGAATCTGGATCGGATTCTTGAGCTCGCCCAGCGCGAGGTTGAGATGTCGCCGCAGTGCCTCATTCTCATCCTTCAACTTCATGTTCTCAGGTCGCATGATCTCGATCTCCTGCGTGAGAGCTCTGATCCTCGCCTCGCCGACTTGTCTCGACTCGTCCATCAGTCTCTGCATGCGCTGTACCTTCTCCTGGTAGCTGTCCAGCGCTTCCATTTCTTGCTGCTTCTTCTCGTGCGCACGACTGACGCTAAGTTGCAGACTGCGAATCGTCTCTGCCATCAATGTGATCTGTGCATCTCGTTCTGCAGCATTGACAGCATCGATGTTGGCATGCGCCTTCGTTCGGATGCGCTTAGCCTGGTCAGCGTAGCGTAGTGTGGAAAGTGTTTCGTCATAGTCACTCGCAGATGGTGATATACACGCGACCATGGCTGTCTTGGAGTTGCCGCCCAAGGAGTCTTTGAGGAGATATGTGAGCACTGAATCGCGGTAAGGGACCACCTCCAGATGCATTGATCGTGGTCGGCCGTGAGACGAGCCTGGTCGAGGGCTGTTTCGTCCCGAACCTCCACCACCCTGCATCGCTTGTCTCCTAGGGTCTGCCAGGGCAGCAATCACACGACCAAGGGTGGTGAGCGACTGATTGATCTTGCTGCCCTCCTTCAGTCTTTCGCCCTTTGCTTCAGTCTTTGTGGCGCGTTCTGATCCAGCCAGATCGACCAATCTCATTCTTGCTGTGCGTTCGATGGTCTCGTCATTGGTGAGCGAGTGCTGTATTTGCTTCAGAGTGATGGTAAAGACAGCGTGTGATCGAGATGAGGTGAGGTTCATCTTTGTCGAGGCTGTCGTCCTGTTCTGGTCGCCCAACTCCATCAGATGTTGGATGTCGAGATGACTCTTGACGGGGGCATCTGTGAGCCCTTGGATGTATACGCCCTCTTCTGGGCTTTGTCTGATCTTCAGGTAGTGAAGCTCGTCAGGTCGTCCACCAGTCGGCTTTGGGACCAACAGATCTCGCACATGCTCTTTATAAATCTCCAAGTATGAGACGTGCACATTGTATGTTGTGTTTTCCTCTGGTTGGTCGTTGATGCGCTGGAACAGGTCTTCGCAATACCTGGGAATCAAGCCAGGCTGCTCAGGTGTGCCCATCATCGTGTATGACTTGCCACTGCCAGTCTGTCCATAGGCGAAGATACATGTGTTGTAACCTTCGAAGTTGTGATCCAAGAACTCGGATGCGAACGAATCATAGATGCCCTCCTGCGTGCAGTAATGCGACGATTTCGGATCATGCGACCAGAATGATTTGTCGAACGTGAACGTCTTCTTCTCGGCTCTTGTGGATTTCTTGTTTGGCGTGGCATCTGGTCCGACAGGCGGTGGCTCGAGGGTTGTTTGCTGCAACTTTGGATTCATGGAGATGATGCATGTTGACTGCGCGTCGAGCTCTGTTCAGATTGTTAGCAATAGACGCATCTTATTGCGTGAATTGTGAATACATACCTCGCGGTATAAACTGCCTCACTCTGACCACCACCTTCACATTCCCGGCATCGTCTCCGCCAGCGCCCATATTGTCTCTGTACGCGAACTCTGATGCTCGCAGTGAAGGTGCGGAAGCCATGGACTCGAACGGGCGCAAACCGCCAACGAGGCGCGGATCGAATGCCATTGCCTCGAGAAGGTATGCAACGTTCTTGACGACTTCCCTTGAGCGCTGACGACGTAGAGTGTGCATGGGCCTTCTTTCCCTCGGCGATGATGCGCTGGTTTGCTTTTTGGCCCATGATTCGTGAGGGTGGGTCGCGATCACCCTGTTGCTATCAACAATATGCCGATCTTGGCCTAGCGGGCGCGGGACTATCCGTCGCCGAACGAAGAGGGCCAAGGGATGCGACTCTCTGCGCAACACCACGTCACGAGGTTCAAACGTTGTCATGTTCTCGAATGTCATCAAGTCTGGCATTATTTCAAAGCACAATCATCTCGCTCTCATTATGCATCACCTATCCCCACTAATCCTTGTAATTCCAGTGGCTCCGCTGCGTCAGATCTATGCTCCCATTATACGAAGAAAGGAGCGATACTTCATGACGAACGCTTGAAGACCTTGCAGATGTTTCTGAACCACTTCATAAGACAAAGTCGTTAATACGGTCTCCGACCTCGTTGAGCCAAGTGCTGTCACGCAGGGAGCGGCCATCCAGACCGAGGAGTTGTTCTGCAGTATTCACAAATACTTCCGCGAAAGCTGTCCCATCATGATCAGGCGAGATATCGGGATTGACAACGGGTTGATCGTCCGGGCTACCACAGAAGAGGTATTCGTTGACGCGGAGCCACATTGCGTCCGACTCAACATTCTCGCAACGTCGCCCGCTGGCGACCTTCCTTCCATGGCACCGACTGTGCTTCGCAGCCTTGCCCGCCTTCAGACTCTTCTTCAGACCGCTGGTGGAGTGGCGATATCGATAAGAGAAGGGAACGATTATTCTCATTTAGAACACGTCCCTTGCTGCGATAAACTTCTACCCAAGCATCAGTGCCCAGAAAGTGCACGCCAGCGCGACCTGCGACCAAAATGCGAAATCGTCCACTCTTAAGCCGGCTTCCACCGCAAGAAGCATGCGCCAGAAAATAAGCCGATATGAAACCTGTCCAGTCTTTCCTCGAATGTATCCACCATAGTGTCTTTCGAGGTGCCCGAGAGTTTGTAGTTGTCAGATTCCTCCATCCTTGTCATGAGAGCCAACGTTACGCACGATGCGAAGTGGAAATTAAACCTAGGCCACTTGAGCTGCATGAGCGGCCAACTGCATTCGGCCACCGTGATGGTGTTGAAATTTGATCACACGAAGGCGAGAGTTGCCCATGATACCCTGGCATATAAAGCTAGTAGAAAATGGTTCAGCACCTTCTGGTGAAGTCGTCCTTACATTGGAGTAATAATCGATATCCCAAAGGAACTGTTTACAGACAGTTGATCACGATCAGCGGCCAAGAAGAGCAAGAAGCTGCTGGCGCTTATGCGGACTGACGGCCACCCATTGATCATAGCTGCAATCTGCAGTCGGATACGGGTTGTAAGGCACGAACCCTGCTGGTGATTTCTCGAGCCACACTACCTGCCGAACGGTACCATTGGAATTCCGTACCACGCGATTGACTTCATCGTCCTGTTCACTGTTTGCGTGCCATACCACTTCCTCTAGGTGTTGACAGTTGGCGAACAGTTCGCGCGCCACCGCTTCATAGCATCTCCTTTCTCCAACCCAGGCCATGTCGGGATGATGGTACGTAAAATACGGCATGTTGAATATGGCGCTGGTGTATTGAGCAGCTAATACAGGTACGTGTTGGTTGCTTCGCCCGAAGTGTAGACCATATACCAACCCTAGCCTCCGGAGATTTGGAAGCTGCGCAGAGTCGTGGATCATCGTCCTCAATGGTATAGATATTGGACACGCGCCGAAAGAATACTCCTGGAGGTCAGGGAGGTGTTGGAGAATTCCAGTGAATATGGCCTGCGTTATCACAATGAATTTTCGAGGGAATACCACGGTAGTGAGATTTGGAAGGTTTGGCGCTGCCGATATTTGTGCCACCCACCTCAAGTACTTGGATGATACGTCCACAACGGCGTGCTCATAGTCCTTGAAGTACTCCGTCACGATACGGTGTTCCGATAGGATTGGGCAATGCTTATTCAGTTGAATGCTGCTGACGCAGCTGTCGAGTTTGACCACGTTCTGGAACAGTGGGTGGCCCCATCTTCTTGGAGCAAAAGCCTTGCTGAAGCCCGTAATCTGTCCCTTGGGTACGACTATGTTTAAATACGTTAAATCTGTGAAAGACCGCATCAACCGGGATAATTGGTTCCAGTCACCATATCTCTCGTGGAGATTATCAACAGTGTCTCGAGCATTGTTTCCCCTATCCCAGTAGTGCCTGCTTTCCGGGACGAAAGCAAGCTCCCTGAACAAGTGTCCTTAGCTTGGTGCATACCAAGGCAGAAAAGGATTCATGTACTCACCTCACACGAGGGCCAAGTGGCTGCAGACGGCCAGGCGCGTTGGTGCGACCAAAAGCCTCTAGGAAATGATGAACGCTTCGCTCCGTGAGCCTATTTCTACTGATCCATCGGACGCTTCTGAACAGCCCGAAAGGATGTGCGGTTGCCAGGTTCCGCAGACGACTGCATGTAGACGAAAGCATGACTGTACTCACTCGTGTATTTCGGTGCCGGTCCCCAATCCAGATGTTACTGTCGCGGACGTAATCCGATGTGGCAGGGGCAGCATTGATACCGTCCATGAGCAATTGATCCGTTGCGATGGTCCAGTCCAAAATGATTCTGAGGCAATCGTCATTGAGTCTAAGGAGTGACGCCGCCATGATTAGGCTTTGAGCTGAGCAGACTGAATGGGATTTGCAAGTCCTCAAGCGAAACCAAGTGGGGTAAGCTATGTTCACTCATCTGTTAAGGCTCTAATGGGAGCACATAAGTGTCTGTGTACATCATCGAAGTCTTCACGCCGCCGACAAAGAAATTGTGTATCGCCGGATGCGGCAGTTTGTCTTTCGCACCCCCATCTCCATACACTCGTAGGAGCCTTTGTTAACTTTGTGACGAATACGATTCAAACGATCGAGCATCAGTTTTGCATAGCCATAAGGCGATAGGGCCAGATTCATTCATTGTTCCTCAGGGTAGAGTGAGTGGAGCATGTCAATCGCTACAATCGTTCTAGATGTATCGCTTTGTCTCCTTAGCACCAACATCCGGATGCGCCTGAAGACGTGAATGTGCTCTGATGCTGTGCAGAGCTGCAAACCGCGGCATGGAGTGTTGTGAAATTTGTGTTGAATGAGATTGCCCGACTGGTCAGCATAATTCGTGATCGTAAGTGATCGTAACGACACGCCCTCTTCCTTCATGCTCCCATGAGACACAGAACAGTCTGGTACATCTCCGGAAATTCTCAGCCCATTCCTTTATGCTACACGCCCGCTCAAGTGCAGGTGTAGCTTGCTTCACAATCGCCTCTGACCTCCAGAATGCCTGCTCCAGCTTTGCCTCACCCCTCCTTGAAGCTTCCAGTGTGTATGTGTTGCCATCAGAGAGCCTGAAGCCCACGCGCTGCAGATCTGTGCAGCGATGAAAGATCAGTTGGCCTATAATACCGTGGAAATGCCGCTGTATACGCCAAGGTTGTGAGGCCATGTCGACGGGAACGTCCGTGAATCTGCAGATGCCCAATTGCCAAATCGTTGGCAAGACCAAAGGCTTCAAGGCTTGAATTTTCAGCGCCATACTAGTCAGATGATGCAGATCGGCTCGCAAGACCGTTGAGCCTAGGTCCAGGATCTCCAGGTGCGCCAGCTTCGTTGCAATCGTCGCCAGCAGTCGTGAGTCGAGTCGAAACTGGTGGGTGCCATTCTCACCAAATACGATATGCTTAACTGATGTGGCTTTCGACAACGGACGCATCCATGCCACGAAGTCGTCGTGAAACTCTTGTGAGGACTCCTCTGGTGAAGGCGTGGAGTACTTCTTCCATGCGTCGAGAATGATCGTGTGCTTGGTCGCCTTTGGGCACTGCAAGTTGAGAAAGATGCCGTGCACGCATGTGGTGAGGTCCGTGACGTTTGGGAAGAATACTGGATCGGCTCCTCCAAATGCTTTCTTGAACTTGCTGACATGACAATGCGGAATAGTGATGTTGAGAGTAGTGATGTTCGGCATGCATCGAAAGATCTGCTGGAGGCGTGCGTAGTCGTCGAATGGCTTTCTGCCTGCGCCCTTAAATGCATCTGTCTTCGGATCCTTGGTCTCCGGCCTGAATGTCAAAGTCCTTCTCAATTCCATCAGCATGCGACATTATCCTGCGCAAGATCAGATCTGGTACCTACCTGACGCTCTTCTGCAGCACAGGATTGGACTCGATGGCGAGTAAGAAGCCTTTTGCGTTGTGAAGTGAGAACTTGCGGTCATCTCGGTACGCCAGTCTTCGCAGCAGACGATGCTCCACAAGACTTCGCAAGAGGCCGCATGTTGATGCTAACTGCATAAAATTGCTTGCAAAGTACTGACTGTTGCTGTCGTGCTCTTTTTTGTCGATATCCCGTACGCAGTCGAAAATGAGGAGTAGCACATCAATGTTGAGATCTGTTAGGGATCGCGGCGGCGACATGATTGATGGCGGAGTAGAGATGATGCGAAATTATGGAATGTATGAGGAAGAATTCTGAAATGTGTGAGCAAAGGTTCTTGGAACTGTAAGAAGTTTTCTGTTAAGGTTGCGGGTAGCATGCGAAGTGACTAGAAAGTGAAGTTTCCTGAAACATGACGCAGGTCAGATGAGCAGCACCTCCACAAGCACTCTTTTATGAAATTGATCGATACGTACACCGTATTTCTACCAATCGGCCCATGGTTCCGTTTTGTTCCTCATGCGTCCATCATAGACGAGAACTCGTAGTACTGTTGCCGGCGCTTCACTTTCTATTCTTCGTCCTCCATAAGCTCGATCCAAGCATTGTTCAAGGTTACGAAGCTACTCATGAGGGTGAAAGAGGATTGTATAATGCATAGGTGGGATCCAGATCTGAGACAAGGCGGATTTCCTGCAGGGCGGTCGGCGAAGTGAGCGCGGAGTGAGCAGGTCTCGAAGACCGCCGAGGTGCCAGACAGATTGAGACACGAAGAACACTCGAATATGTGCATCGTTTCCAACTAGTAGTCAGCAATCGATGGTTGCAAAAGTGAGATCGAGGAATTGTTGTTAAAAAATGATCCATTACGGCTCAGGAACGGGCCGTCAGTAAAATGTCGTGCTAGCATTTCAAGGTGTCTAGAGTCGAACGAGGAGAAGAGTACTTAGCGAACGTGCGCCGCCCAATGCAATGCCATGCCTAAACTATTGAGAACGCATGCTTCCACTATGGACCATCTCTTCCGTGGGTATCTAACGTGTATCATCTCTCATCTCCGCCCTAATGCAGCCATGGTTAAGGTTGGACGTTCGTCTCGAGTACTTAGTACTCCATGTCCTCATCCTCATCACCGTTCGTCTTGCCGATGCCCCTCTTCTCCTTGATCCACTCCACGAACTCATCGATCAGCGCTGGCCAACTCGACGCCTCGTCCCACCAGCTCAAGGTCTCGTCCTTTAGCGTCTCCTCCGCGAACCTAAACGTTTGTGTCCATGCGTCTCGGTTAAACGCTTTGTGACTGCTTGCTGACACGAACTCCAACCACAAGTCCAGCCAGTTGTTGTTCTTCGTCCGCCAGTCGAGCCCAGGCGGGCTGAACACCAGTCGCCAGAACTCTATCAGCGTGTCCTTGTCTACCAATCTCTGTGCCGCACTGGTGATGTTGAGCTCGAATGCGAACTTGTAGACTGCCTTGAGTACTTCGCGATTGGCTGGGTTGGAGAGTGTCTTCGTCCGGTTGTCGAGGAACTTCTTTTGCTTGTCTATGGTGTCGCATCCCAGCTCCGCCCACCCGTCCACGAAGCCATCCTTCTTTATCGTGCCAAACTCCGGACTCTTGACGATCTCAGACACCACAATCGACGACACACCAGCCGGATCCGCGTTGATCTGCTGGAAGTATGGCATCATCTGTTCAATGCCCATCTCGTCATTCCGGCCAGCGTATTTCTCGAAGAGTTTTGTAAGGGCCGTCCGTGAGGCTGCTGACGGTGCCGAGGCACCAGCATTCTGGTTGTAGAAGCTGCGAAACATTCTGAGCACGAGAAACAAGCAGAGGAGATGGGGCAGTACTGACGCATTAACGGCCGAAGTCGAGTCCCACCCGCTCGCTTTGAGCCACTACCGAGAAAGTCAGCACTGATAAACTACTGGAGCATTGGACGGCAGCAGATCACGCGCGCTGTATGCGTCGTGCTGCCCCACCATGCCTGCTGGTACTCCTCCATTGTCCGAAAACTCCGCGGGAAGTATCTTGGATCCATTTTGCATCGCACGCCTGCGGCATGTGTGCGAGAAACTCACCTTTGTTGCTGTCTTGCTATCTGAACCCGTCACTGCTTTGAACTCGTTGATGGACCGAGTCTGTGCCGGTGTGTTCGGCATCTTGGAAGGTGCGAGGAGTCGTAGGATAGGAATGGAAGTCACAGTTAAAGGGAGGAAGACTAGGAGAAAGACGTGCCGGTCAAGAACGCGTTTGAGATCTAGTAAGCGCGATTTGGCTTTTGCTGGCGGAATTAAAGGTTCATGCATCATCGCAGGCGGCAGCGATGCCGGAACCCTGGCCGAACGCCAAGCATCATAAGGCTGAACACATCATTGTCACCTCCTTCTTTCCGCAGCTTCAACAACTACACCTTTTACTCCAACGCGAGACTGCAGCCGAGGATTCATCGTCGATTGAATATCTGTCAAATGGACGATGATATTCAATCGCGAAGAAGACATGATGATGGTCAATGCTATGTTCAATTCATAAGGAGTGTTCTATGTCTCAACGACTATACTTTGTTCACACATCATTACCAGCTGATATTTTCAGCGCTCTCATCAACCGCCCATTAGCTCCAAGAACACTCACAGCATACCAGCAACCATCACACCGACCGCAACGCCAGCTGCAAGCCAGCTCTTCGCGTCTCGTGGGATGGCGCCTGATTGTGCGGTTGTCTGTGTGAGTGCTGGTGCTGACGTCGTTGCGCTTGAGTCTTCGGCCTTGACAGATTCGCCTTGAGTCTGTGCTTGAGGACCAACATCGACAGAAAGGCCTCCTGGACCAATGCCAGCTTCAAGGCCGGGAATGTGGCCCTGAATACCATCTGGTCCTATCGAGCCACCCACACCCAAGATGTCTCCAGCGACACCGTTTGGCCCTATCGATCCTGTGACAGCACCATCTGCGATTGAGCCGAATAGGCCATTTGGTCCCAAAGATCCCTCGATCGCGCCATCGCCGATGTCGCCTGTGATGCCGTTTGGCCCTATCGATCCTGCAATGATGTCGGCGATGTATGCTGTGAGGCCGCCTGGACCGAGTGATCCTCCAATGAAACCGTTGCCAATGTCGCCCTACGAAGTGATCATGTCAGCGATCTGTTCGCAAGAAAATTTGGAGGCTTGGATGGATCAGAGGGCGTATCATCTCACTTACCTTGAGACCATCTGGACCCAGGCTACCAGAGATAGCGCCATTGCCGATGTTGCCATAAATGCCGTTTGGCCCTATCGATCCCATGATAATGTCGGCGATATATGCTGCAAGCCCGTTTGGTCCCAAGCTACCGCCGAGCAGACCATTTCCGATGTCGCCAGTTAGGCCATTTGGTCCCAGAGTACCTGAAATGGCACCGTCACCGATGTCACCTGCGATGCCGTTTGGTCCCAAGCTGCCCTCAATTGGACCAAGCTCAGCGGAGATGCCATCCTGGCCGATGCAGCCTCCGACATCTGGTCCAAGGTCTACGCAGACACTGCCATACCAATAAGCTAGGGAGCAAGCCGAGAGGATGGATGATTACTTACTTGCCACCGTTCGACGAGATCTGTCTCTTGAGCAGCTCAGCTTGAACAGCTGGGATAACATCCTCCACAGCTGGCAGAGCCACAGGAGCAGGAAGTGCTAGCCCGAGCACAACGGGTGCGAGAAGAGGCACAGCCTTGAGGTACATGATGCACAAAGTAAGGTATAGTGCACTTGAGAGAGCTGACTTGCAGCGAAGAGTGAACGAAGAAAGCGAGGGAAGTTTCGAACTGGCGAACTGAAGTGACGATGGCAAACGACGAATTGCACGCGTCTTATACGCCTGCGACGAGGCCCAAGTTGCTGGCGAGAACCAGCGGTTCTGCGCTGCGCATGACCAGAGCTTCAGGGCTTCCATCCAAAACCGATACTGTGATGATAGGGCTTGTGCTTGGCATTGATGGTGTTGACCTGGGGCAAGCTTACCATCCAGTGCTGTAGGGCATTTCCTTGGCAAAGTCGTGATCTGGGGTAACCTCGCCATCGGAAACACATGATCGGTCACACTCCATCAACTGCGGGAGCGTTGGGCAGTCGGCGCGAAACAAACAAACGGGATGCATAAGCGTGGCGTGCACAGGGTATTACCCGTTCGCTACGAGGAACTTCGAAAGACTCTGATCACTGCGAGAGAAATGCTATGCACCGCAAGTCTGTTATGGCAGCGATATCGATATTACTGTGAAGCAATGCATCGAGAAAAGTGGACAACTGATTGATCTTTGCTTCTTTAGTCCACCCTTTCGACGCGACGTCGATGCTTAAAATCCACAGTCTGTCTAGATCAAGTCGACTACAGCGGAAGACAATTTACTTCGAAAACTGGAACACTCGGCCTGGGTCGGATAAGCAGCCAAAAGAATGACCAAAGACATGAGCATTTCGCCAAACACTTACCGCTCTCTCGCTCCGAGGACATCGCTGGAGGAAGCTTCAGCAGAGGTCGGATGCGAACCCATGGTAGAGCGTGGAAATCTTACGTGAGGGTGTTTTCCATACTCGACATCGCGCCTGGTAGATCAGACTAGTACAGCTGGACTATTCCTACAGTCCGCTGTTGATGTCGGTGGCTTGTCGCTGCTGTCTGCCGGAATCCGCCTGGGTCTGGTCGTGATCGACATATGGTTCATGGTACGTACAACAAGCGAGTCCAATGCCTTCACAACACAATGAAGCCCTATCCCAGTCGCCACCTCGGGCTACAACCTCAACTTGAACATGTCGAAGGTCTCTCGGAGAATTGAGCAATGACTCGTCTTCACGATCCTGGCGCACGAACCATTGCAGACGGCTGCCGTGAACCGTCCTCGGGCTTCAGCACATCGCGATGTATCTTGACCAGGATAGCTTCGTTGTGCCCAAAGCATCGGTTGGGTGGGCGCATGACTGGATGTCTAAGCGGAGAAGATCTTCATCGAAAAGAGCTTTGATCGCAGTGTTGTGCCTGCTGCCATTGTTATGCGCTGGTGGCGATCGAATACTGCTTCTTTGGTACCTGAGATGTCAAAGCTTGGAGTGCTGTCAGCCGCAAGGATGCAGGCCTAGAGTATGTGCCCCGCATTGACTGGCACATGGAAAGGTCGACGGCTTGCGGTAAGTGAAAGTCAGGCTAGGTCGTGCAACCGGCTGGCGGACCGACAGACATCTATTCGTGGTAGCAAAGATGGGCTTTGGCCATTGCATGTTCACCAGATATGGGAACAGATCGCCATGTCGCGGCATTCAGGCACGAGTACAGAGCTTAACCCTACCATGGCTTGCCTGACCGTCCATGTAGCAACTGATGCCCTTGACCATTGTAGAAGAAATGCCTTCAGTGATGGAGCAGATGAGAACCAGACCTCACACTCGATCAATTGTACTCAATACGCATTGATATCACTCGACTTCAATTGGGCACGGAAGCCGCACAGCATGTTGATGGATTGTTGTTTCACGCAGGGCAATGCAGAAAAGATCCAAGAAAATCTAAACAACCGAATTCTGCAACTTCGCTATGCACACAACAAATCTTCTCAATCTTCGCAATGCCAAATCTCAGTGGTGCCACCCCAACATAATGCATACACATGTTGCGCAAACCAGCTTCATCTTGGGTATCACATAGCACACCACATTCTCGAACAACTACTTCTTGCTCCCATCACCAGGTTTCTTGCCCACATTCGCGCCCCAACGAAGTCGAGAAGTCTTAGACTGCTCCTGCGCGCTGCTTTCTCCAGCGATAGGCGTAGAAGAGGAGGCAGCACCTTGCTTTGGTGCAGGGTCAGCGAAGCGGATGCTCGCGCCTCTCTGGTGGCTTTGCTCCGGCTTCTTGGGTGCCTGAGAGCCTGCGCTGCGAGAGTGCAGAAGGTCTCGCAGACCGTGTCCAGAAGCACCTTCATCTTCCGAGGACGAGTCGTCATCTCCACCTTCCAATGCAGCAAGACGACGCTTCCTCTCCGCTGCTGTCTCGCCCTCGTCAAGGTATGATTGTCCCTGCTTTGTTCCTGGTCGACCAGGAGAAACTGACGTATGGGTATCACCGCGAGAGCGTCCACGAGGTGAGCCACGTTCCTCATCATCATCTTCCTCGATCGTGTTCTCCTGCGCCTGTCTCCTTCGGCGCTGAGCAGCTGTCTCGCCGCTGCTACCACCAATATTGAATTTCGCTAGTGTGTCAGAAACAGGATGGAAAGGAATGTCTTCCTCATTCGAGTCCACCAGAGTAAGTCCCTCGGGGCCACTGGCGCGATCTTGAGCGGTGGGAACACGCTGGACTTCTGGTCGCGACTTCTTCGCCCGTGCCGAGCTCGTATCACTGACTGCCATCGAAGCTTCGCGCTTAATGGCGTCTGGGGCGTCAGACTCGTCCAGCATGCGCTGGCGCGTCTTTGGGTCGAGGCGAGAAACAGCGTTGATGAAGTCAGCCTTACTCATGCGTCGGCCACCAGCGCCCAATGTGAATCGAATGTTCTTGTCGTCATCGTCGTCTGTAGGCGTAGGCTTGCTCTGCACAGGCGCTTCTTGTCCAGATGGACCAGCCGCGGACTCGCCTTCAGGCGCCTTGTCTGGCTTGTAGCCTACCCAGGTGCCCATTCTTTCCAGACCTCTTCGTGTAGCAGGATCGAGGAAGCTCGACTTGCGGTCCTGGCCAGGTCGTGTCGGCTTCGGCTGAGCAGGGATGTCGTACTTCTTGATCACTTCGCCATCCTCATCTTCAACGATGATCGTGTTGCCGAACTGGTAGGCAAGTGCTGGACCGTGCTTCTTCTCTGTCTTGAAAGCCTCGTCCTTCTTCCTTAAGCCGCTGATTGTCTGTATGCCGGAGTACTTCTTGCTCAGATCTTTCCAGTTGGACGGCGCCTTCGCTGCGGCGTCCTTCATCTCTTCAGCAATCTTTTCGCCAGATAGTTTCTCGTCCAATTGGTGCTCAGTCAGCGCTGCTCCGTGCTCGACATGCTTCTCCTCCATGAGTTCCTCACCGTCTTCAACAACCCGGCGGTCTCTCTCCTTTCTGCTCTCTCCACGCCTGCTCTCGCGAACCTTTAGCACATTTCCTTCTTCGTCCTCGATGATGTCCTTGTCACCCTCTCGATAGATTTCTTCCTCGGGTTCAACCATCTGGTGCCTCTTCTCGCTGTCCGGGCTCTCGTCGCTGTTGAGCACTAAAGTGTCGGATTCGGATCTTCCGTTTTCAGGCAGATCAGATTGGTCGGTGTTACGTCTGGGCATAGGAGCTATTGCAGATTGGCTGATGGGACCCCCGGGCCCACGTCCAGCATCCCACTTCTTTCTTCTTCTGCTTGCTCGTACACTGGATGATCGTCCGTTGCCATCATCTTCCTTCAGTCGACGCAGGAAATTCTTCGGCATGCCACCTGGAGACATGACACCTTCTTCAAGCTTCTCGTCGTAGTCAGAGTCGCCGCCTCGACCCAGAGACATTGAGCTGCGTGAGCGAGACTGAATTCTTGGGAGTCTTTCCATCCATGACGGACCTTCGTCGTTGGCCTTGGTGAAAGAGACGCTGATGGCGAGCGTGTTGATGTGTCTTCCGAGCGTGAACACTGCGATTGACGAGCCATGGACAATGATTGACACGATGACCAAGAAAGTGGTGATTGGCCATATCATCTCGATGATGTTCAAATGCTCAAATCCAGGCTCTGGTAGTACAGCTAATGGCGTTGTGCTCTCTGTCTCCAGCTCTGCTCGGGCCAGGATAGCAACAAAGATAGCACCAACACCAATCGGACCAAAGTGACCAGCGAACAAGGCTTCACGCCATGTTTTGAGATCTCCCATAATTGGCTTCAACATGAGCATGATTGGCAGGCGACGGAAGAAGAGCACGAAGATAGCCAAAACTACCAGCTGCCATGGATGAATGCCCAGAATGTCCGTGTTGTACTGGTCCCAAGGAATAATGGTCCCAAAGTAAACAAAGAAGGCCAAGTTGATCAGCAGATCTATGACGTTGGAGACGTGAGACTCTTCTGTCTTCTCTTGAAACCATCCGTCGTTACTAAAGCCTACTCCGCAAGCGAATCCAACGAGTAGATCGTCCATTCCGAGCAATGAGCCAGCGCCAGCACAGAACAGTGCAAGAACGAAATAGAACACGAGAAAAGACTCGCGATCAATCAAGTCCTTTTCATGGGCATATCGAATGGCTCGACGAGCGCTGTATCCAACCACGACGCCGAAGATTGCACCAAAGATACACTCATACAGGACGGTGTAGCAGAACCAGTGGAAGGAAACCTTGCTCGCATCTGGCCTGTAGCGGATGACATAGACAGCCAAGTAGACGAATGGAAAGGCCATGCCATCGTTGCAACCTGATTCTGCTGACAGCAGGTCTCTCAGATGCTTGGGAACTCGCTTTGCGAATTTGCCCTTGCCTACGACCGATGATGCGAGGACAGGATCTGTCGCAGTGACGCACGCAGCCATGCACAGACTGTCAAGCCAGTTCACGCGGTCCTTGAAGAGCCACCACATGACTAGACTAGTGATCAGCCAGCCCCATGTCATGACCGGAATCAACAGAAGCGTCACGCTTTTCCAGTGCCGTTCCATGTAGTACTTTGGCAACTCGACACCAACAGCAAAACACTGCACGACAAGGACGATGCGCGAGAACTCAAGTGTGACCTGATCCGTGTTGCCCCATGTTAGCGGGTCGATCAAGTTTGCAGCATGAGGCCCAAAGATGATACCGCAAAGTGTCGCCACTGTAGCTTCACCAATGTACAAGCGCTCTTTGATCACAGAAGAGCATAACATGAACAAGCTGGTGAAGCCACCCAGAATGATATACACCAGGTGAGGCTTATTGATGCTCAAGTGTTCCCACGCCATGGTTGCAGAGTAGAACCACGAGGAAGCTCGAGATCAAATGTTGTGAAGGTTGTGCTCGCGTTCGGATAGGGGGAGGACTCGAAGGTCGAGGTTGCGAAAGATGAGCCTCGATGGCAATCTACCGTCTAAGCTCTCCTCTTTCTTTGCACGCACAATGTACCTGCGGTGACGGCATGCGTGTATTGGTCGCGCCCTAGAGTCGACAATCAGTTCGGTCATGATAGGTAAGCTTCCTTGCCTCGTAGGTATTTGGCCCAGAGGATGTTCATGTTCTCAACTTACCAGTCGCCGCTCCCAATACACTAAGTGAATGCGAATATGATTCGTTCGTTCGAAGGCGCGGTATTCGTTTCGCGCTTCCAGGCTGTCAGATTTTCCGTTTCAACAAAATCTACAGCGAACGAAACGATGACGGAACCAGCATGCGAAAGTTTAACATAACGGCAATTGCACGTTGCATGTCAAACCCACCGCTGTGGATCCCACCCAAGCGAAAACTCACAATTGGCAGCCGCCTTCGCCTTCCTTCGCGTTCTTGTATTGCCGATGTAATGCCAATCCCCTTCCGCTAGGAATATCTCGTTCCGGCAGCGGAGATACGGACCAAAGTGCGAGACGAGATGCAGTATCGCCACCAATTGAGATGCGCGGACCCGACAAGAGAATACAAGCAATGCCGGATTGCCGACCAAACGACCTCAAGCTTCGTACAAGCAATTGAGCAGAGAATCTGAAGACAAACAAGATCAAAACCGGCGGGGGTGCTCGCGGCTTAAGTGATTCTTCTTCGCGAGGCCAAGCTGCAGGTCGCTGCACAATGGCCAATGATCAGCCGAGAGCCAAGGCACTAAAGCTGCCATCGAACCCATGCTCCGCTGATGGCACGCAGGCGTTCAACGTGTGCTGCGATAAAGATTGTTTTGAATCCTTGCGGACACTGCAGCTTGGCCCGCTTGTCTCTCCACACGAGAGCAGATCTTGAGCTGGTATCAAGGAATGCTCGTCTTGGACGTCAATCTCTAAGCAGTGGGCAGGCTTGGACGACTAGACAACGAGTTGGCTCACTCCGATCTTCTCCGATCTGCTGTTATCTCTCGCAGAGCTGAACCTCACCTACTCCAGGGTAGCTATCACGAACAAGGCGTTTTCATTAGGAGCCTTACAAGGTCTGACCGTTGAAAGGACCGGACGTGGGGTTCTTGCAGCGTGGGTCGACATCGTGTCCCGAAATGTCTATGCTGTGCATACTTTGTGGAGAAATCGACGCTCTCCACGAATTGTCATAGGCTCATTCTTGTCTGGCTCAATATTCTTCACTAATACCGCCAGGCTTGAGTTGCCATGGCATGCTACCATTGTCGGGTGGACGATAATGAAAAGAGTCGAGATCAGCACGAGATTGGCTGTGCGTACTTCCAGTGTGAAAACTTCACTAATATGTTCAATTGAGCAGGACTCTATAAGTTGCGACATCCTCTTTTCTTTGGCTATCGAGATGACTTGTGGGATACATGCGCATGAAGCCTAGTCGCGTGACGATTGTTGACTTTGCGCCCACGGGCCTGCTAACCTATCATCGACCAATCCTTCCAATAGTCGTTGTCGTGGCAGAGTGCCGTTGCTTGCATGCTTCCGATAACGAAGACGATCGTGGCAGTCCCTCGCTTCGCCATGCCATTCCTGCTTAACTCTTCTTCAGATCCTTTGCATAGGTCGCTGCTAGCCTGGATTCCAGATGTTGCTTGGCTGTCGGCGGTTCAGTAGAGCCGTTGATATGTCCGTTCGCTTGCACGTTGTGCTGCCGTACGATCTCACTGGGTATTGGGTCGAATCTGGCATCATCGACGGCGTGACAGAAGAATGCTATGCTATAGCGGTCTTCGCCTTTGCCATCTTTGGGGAATATGACCCTGTGAACCGTACTCTTCAGAAGTCCTCCTGTCCAGAAGTTCAAGGCATCTCCAACATTGAGCAAAATCGGGACCTGGGACTCGTTCGTGGGGTTTACAGGGACTGGATACCATTTCTCCTCCGGATCGCCACGCTCGGAAGTAAGTATCTCCAGGCCAGGTTGGCTTGGCCGCTGGAACAATAACGTTATTGTTCCGTAGTCACTGTGGGCACCCGCTCGAATGTCCGTCTCGCCATCATAGTCGACCGTCGGGGGCAGTGTAGGGTAATACAAGAGTCGGAAGACGCTGCCTGACGGACCATTCGATGGGTCATGATAGGGACGGAAGAAATTTTGGCCACCAGCCGCGGCGTCGATCTGGAGTCCGATCGCGAACAGTTCCAAGACACGTTGACACAGCTTCAGACAATGTTTCCAGAACTGGTCGACTTGGTCTTGGTTGTACACGAGCGGCGGAGGCATTGGCTGCTGCGCTCTCCCGTCTTTGAATTCGTTCATGTTGAACGCTCTGGACGGCATTAGTTGGTATCAGCACCAAGTCGTTCACTGTGTACACGTGCTCTTTGAAGTCCCCCCGTTTTTGCTTGTCTGGATCCAGCGTTTCAGCGTTCATGCCAAACCAGCCGCTGTTTTTGCCAGACTCTCCTGAGCCTACGGCACATGTCTGCTTGACTTCCGTTGGTGAATTGAAGAATTCCTTGGACTTGAGAGACAAGATCAGAACCCATTTGAAACAGATCAGCGGGAACATCCTACCAGAGCGAACATCTCGTCCAAGTCCTTGCTTGGTATCTCATCGTGGTTGTTCTTCAAGTAAACAAATCCGTGTGTGGCAACTGCATCTATCAGTCGCTTTGCTGTGTCTCTGTCCGTGCTCGTCACGTCGATTACTGGAAGCTCAATGGCTCTCCCGCTGTCTTGAACCATTTTGTAGTCGGACTACAGTCTAACAGCGGAATGAGAGCGCCCGTGTATAGGGTTCCGGTTTGGGCAGAGAGTATTTCAATGGTCTGAATCTGACGTTGCCTCGTCATTCGACGTCCATCAAGTTCAATGTGAAGCCTTCACATTAGGCAGCGCAGTGAGTGCCAATGTGCATGAAAGTGACGAAGCTGGAGAGATAACAGTATCACAGTATAGACGCTAAGGGTGGACTCAAAGGGTGAGTTCGCTTTAGGCGGTCACGACGCGTCCAGACAGTGTGCATTTTCAGGCTGGTCTATTGATGCGTTACGCTGGAAAAACTTTCTCGCCTGACTTAAATCATGAGAGATCTTTTCAGGAAAGATTTGCTTCAGAGGAAATGTGCCTGAGATGAAGAATCGAGTTTTGATACAATAACACAGTCAAGGATAGATCAAATGCTTCATAACTCGTCTTATCATAAAGTCGTAAGCGGCTTCTCAAAGTGTTCAAAAGGCTAAAGGCTGCTTGTCCCCAGGATTCTTCTTATAGCTTATCCTTCCCGCGGGCAAGAAGAATAGCGCGATCAAGGCGCCCCCTCGAACTTCTGGATAGTGATGGGTGCCTGCACCTGGACTCGTCCATCCTGCTCCTTGCCAACCAGACATGCCCATGAGCTCTGCGGTGGGATTGAGCTGCACCACGCAGTTGATCTCGCCGTATGGATGAGAATGATATTGGCCTCTATAAGGATCGTCACTGGACATGTATCTGGTGAAGACAGTTAGTCAAAACACTGGCAAGATCAAGCGCAGTGCGGCATGCGTCCGAGGATAGGACATACACTGTGGTTATCGAGAAGAATTTGTTCTCCTCGCTCGGTAGTGAGATCTTTGACCGTCTGTATTGTTCACCATCGACCTCGATATTCGCAACCCAGCCTTCCTCCAATCCTAGTCGTGTAAGCGAGCACAAGTCTTCGTAAATAAGATTTCCTTGCCCGTAGTTGGCGTTCAGATGTTCTTCGAGCTCTTTGCCGGGAGTTCTGCATATGTTTAGCAAGCGCAAGTACATGAACAAGCGAAGGAGCAGCATACAAATCCTCAACTTCGGCAAAGAAGTCTCTACATCGATCAAGAAGTCGTTGGGCATTCGGCCATTGCTCAAGATCGACTCCATTTGTTTGCGCCGCTGGATCATGCACACCGTTGCCATCCGCGGATGCATCCGAACTCCTGTGGAGCTTATGCGGCACAAATGCGCCGACTTGCTTCAGTGCAGCTATCGTTCTTCTCGCATCCGACATGTTTAATGTAGGTGTATAGAGTAAATTGGTGATGATGCGAACACTTGCATGGAGACATGTCTGGGCGAAAGCTTAGTGTGGTCAGAAGGTATGATGTAGGTGGAGTGTGATGCTCGGCATGGGTGTGACCCGGATGCGGCATAGAAAGCTTGCTTTCCAACCTCAGAATGACTAAGGCGGATAGCGCGACATGTACATATCTGACTTTGCTGGCTCAGATATTGTAAACAAAGGATGGCAGTCAGCTTCTCGCTCGCACACTGACAGTCACGTAAATCATGCTCAACAGCCAACTGCTTCAGGAATCTTGGTGTGCAAGTTCTTCGTGTCAAGATGTAAGCATAGCACGGTAAGTTCAGCATCAGCGACGAAGAGTGGCCCTGCTCATGATATACCCTTGTGAAGGCCGAGTTCTACTTCCATGGCCGCTGGGAAACTTGAACATGTCTTCGCAGGAGCTCGGAATCCCATAGTCAGAGAGCGTGCGTTATCTCTCAACGCCTGAGCTTCTAGTGGCGTTCGTGTGCAGGAGTCGGTCTAGATGTGAGGCCGTATGCCTCCCATGGTGGATAGTGGGGGAACAACAACGGAATAGAGATGAGGCTGGGAAGGACAACGTCAAGAGATGAAGACATGGAAGATGTCCACGCTGAGGGCACCCGTGGACCTTGTGACGCTAACCATTTTCGCCCGACTCCACGTGTAGGGCTGACGGGATCCCTTAGTCCAAGCCAGGAGATTTATTACCGTAGTTCTCCGTGATCGGTGGTACCGAGGTTCTGCAGGTATGGATGCGTTGTAAGGATGCTGTGACGCGTTGGAGAAGTGCTCTGCGCAAGCACTGCACTCCATTCACACCATCGAGCTACCCCAGATGTCGTCGTCAGCGTCGCTAGATCACCTGGCCCGGACCTCGTTTCCAACAAACCTCCCCACGGCGACAGCCTCACCCATAGAAGAGAAGGAGAACCCGATACCTTCTGATGAGCCCAACGGTCCCAGCACCTTGTCGTTGGCGCTGTCGGAATCAGATCGCTTTGTGACGAGGTTGCTGAAGGTCATCGCGACGCCTGGCGGTACGGACAGGTTACTATGCACGGCAGCGTATACTCTGCAGTTGACCTCAGCTATCATCAACAACCGCCTCCACAATGCGACAGAAAGGCTAGCCAAGCAGATCGCAGAGAAAGCAGGAAAGGCTCTGCTACCTGGAGAGACTGTCATTGCGACCTTTGAGCCTCCACCAGTCGCACAAGCTCTTGCCAGGATCTCGACCACAACGAAGAAGCTGGCGACCCTGATCTCAGATTACCGGATATTCATCCGGCTGTGGGGACTGCTAGGCATATATGCTTGGGGAAAGAGCGTGTACCTTGATCCACCCAAAGACAGGGTGCTGCGCTATATCGCTTACACGCAGGTCGCTCTCAATGCGTGCTTCCAGTCAATTGAAAACAGGGCGTACTTGGCTGGCAAGACAATCATCGATCGACCGACTTCATTACAATTGAGAGACTGGTGTTGGAGCAGCAGGTTCTGGTGTGCTCACACCACTCTTGAATTCGTCAGACTGTGGCGCATGAAGAAGATCTGGGATGCGGAAGACAAGGCAGCGGCACAGAACAAGAAGGGTGAAGGTGCTTGGTGGTCTGGTGAAGAGGATGCGAAGACGAAGAGAGAAGCAGAGGTGGCAGGATGGTGGAAGGACTTGGTCGTCAATGCAGCATACTACCCCATGACGTTCCATTGGTCGCTTACAGAGGGCATATTGACCGAGATCCAGATTGGTGTTCTTGGTGTGATAGCAGGAGGTACAGGATTGCGAGACGTGTGGAAGAGAACGGCATGATGAAACATTAGCTGCATGTTGGCACCATTGGTTCCCCGCGCATGTTCAGAAGATGGTGCCAACGTGCGCAAAGAAAGTTGAGATGAAAGATGGGGGACCAGCACGCATCAACTGACTCTCAGATGACTGGAAATTGTTTGGCATGTTTTGGGATCCCATTGGGTGCGTGCCGTTAGGCATAGCCATCTGTTGATGTCTGATATAGAAGGTGAGGTACAAAAGCATCTTTCGCCACCCCAACCACCGGGTCTGTCCATCACAGCTCCCGAGGATTAGAATAGTCTATACAAGAATAGAACGTCTGTATCTCACACCGCAGCGAATCTTGTTCATTGAGGTCCGGGATCCTTCTCTTACTCCGGCATCATTCTGGGCCTCAACCCCGTTGCCGCCTTATGCCTGAGTGATGATGTCTGGAATGAGCGTTTCCACGGCCTCTTCCGTCAGCGCAACGCCGCCCTCGACTGGGACTTCATCGCTAGAAGCCGAGGCTTGCGACGTGTCGCTACGAGGCGAAGGATGGCCACTCGAATGTCCCGAAGGTGATGCGGCGGCGTAGAAGCGATCGCGTGTCAAAGGGCGGCCCCTTGCGGATGAGAAGTACGCTGCCGAACTTGCATCAGTCGATGATGTGCTCGACTGTAGACCCAAGTCAGCTTCTGCAGGATGTTCTTGGTCGTGATGGCTGATGTTGTGGTGAGAGCTCCAGTGGCGAAGCTTCTGTTCTTGCGCCTTGGCAGTCTTCGCAGACGAAGATTTGCTGCGCTGCGGGAACCAGCGACCACCAATGTCGCGCGGCATGCGCTTGAACACACCACGCTTGCGACTTGCCTGATCTTTGCTGTCCCTGCCCTCACGCCTTCCTCCTTCCGCCTCTGACGACCGTGCAGTCTGATATAAGCCTGGTGGCATTGCGCGTTCGCGGAGCTTATCACTGTAGGATGGCGAGCGTCGGCTGGGAGTTTGTGACTCATCTTCAGGACCGTCGATTACTTGATTTGCGTGATCAAGCTGTACGCTCCAGTTCTCAGGCGTCGTGGCCGAGGGCTCCGATGCGATCTCGTAGTAGCTTGCGTTGGAGTCGGTGGATGGGGTCAAGGACGTGGCCATGGAGTCCTCGTCAGAACTATCCTGGCGAGTGAGGAAGCGTGGCTGATACGCTGGCCGGAGACCGAGATTTTCGACGTCGATGAGATTGGAGATCGGCGGCTTTACCAAGGCAAACTTCTCTGGAACGATATCGCCTTGGACTGCGCCACCGAGGGGAATGAATGCTCGATCTCGAAGGTAGGGGCGGCAAGCCTATGTTGATAGTCAGCCCTGGGGTTTATCACACATTAAGATGAAATGCGTGGTCGCAGACGTTGACGACGATAGGAAAACTCCAGGTTATTGTGTTCGCAAAGACTTACATGGCAGCACTTGAAGCTGCATCGCAGAATGACTTGTGACCGTCTGCGGAAGTGTCCAAGCTTTTGAACGATTTTAGCGGCGGCAGCTTTGGCAACTCGTACGCTGCTGCGCATAGTCACATTGCGATTGGGCGGCTCCGCGAGAGGCTCCTGCTGCTTCGAGAACTGCTCCAACATCTGCGCTGAGGAGATGTTCCATGGCTCATGCTCATGCGAGAGCTGTTGGTCCATCACGCGGAGCATGTTGATCTTCTGGTTCTTGAGTACCTGTCTGGCGTCAGGAATGGCGCTTCATGCTACCTTAGTCCACAAGCATTGAACACGTACCTCAATCTGAAATGGATCAGAGACGTTGCCCTGCTTCACTTGATCGATGATCGAGCGGCTCATCCCGCATGCTTGTAACTCCTCGACGCGCGATGGCACCTGCTCCTTGTCATTGATCTGGTTGAGTGACTCAATCTGACGTCGTGCGATCGCCTCCGAGTAGTGGTCTTGTTGACAGACGTAGAGCCATCCAAGACGAGGCGGGTACCCGCAACTGTCGCACGGAATTTCAGTCGTGTAGAAATAGTCCATGACAATATGCGTGCAGTTTGGTCGCGGCATGGCTCCGGGATAGTACCGGTGAGGTGGGATTGGTGGTGGTGTGTTGACCTCGCCAGCGCTGCTCTCGCTTTCGTCAGTCGACTCGATGCGCTCCTCAAGTGCTTCTGCATTATTCTCCGAATCTTCGCGCGCGGTATCGACAGCGGCGCTCGAGGACGGCTCAGCTGTCGCCATTTTCGCTCCTGCACGTCGAAGAAGTAGAATGTTTGGAAGGTGGTTGCGCAAGTTGGGTTGAGTTCAAGGTGGAAGGTGCGGGTCGTGTGTTCGATGTGCTCCTTCCTTCGCAACGGGGATCACAGTTTGCACTACGAATCTCAGCCAAGTTGTCAGCAGCATCTGTGGAAAACATCAAACGCGGCCACCACTTGTCCTGGAATTCGAACTTAATTTTCATGATCGATACGATGGCGATTTCATTGAACAAGGGCTGTTTCATTCGCGATCGCGCTGCTGCCGGAGGGGCCACGAACCACAGTACAAGAGCTCCAACGCGTCGTCGACAACCTTCAATAAATAGGTATCGTTAGATGAAGCCGCAGTCGACCCTCGATGCAGTCCTTTGGCAACTAGTGCGCCTAGCCATGGTCGACGGATATTCAGATACCCTCCAAGCTGATCATGAATATGCAGCGTTCTCGAGCGACACTCATGCGGGTAATGCGCTATGCGGACCTGCCTCTCCTCAAAATGGTCTTCGTTGCTGAAGTATTATTTCGTCTATCGAGGTCATGCTCAAGACATCGTATATGATCAGACATGTACGTCAAGATATATCATTTTCATGATGCCGCATCGAGGAATTCTGGAAGGTAACGCCGCATGAGAAAGAAAGACCAGCTCTGCTATCTTTGCAGTGCACTGAAGTTACTGCAACGCTGTCGGCCGAGTCCGACGATGCGCTTCCAGACGTGGACGTTCATGACAGGGCGGTAAGTGAAGGCTTAAGAAAGGGATCCCCGGACCAAACAAAATTCGAAGACGACTATCGTCGCGACGTTTTCTCGCCGGCAAAAGACTACCCTTTACCAAAGTTACGAGAGAGAGATACTTGAGGACTTGATCCGCCTTGACGCGCGGGAGCTTCATTCGTGTCGTCGTTGCTCGGGAGAGATAACCCCCGTGCCCTGTCGACCAATCATTTTACGAGAGGCGGTGCGGAGTGCAGCCACCACCTGGTCGCTCGTCAACAACACATCAGGCCGAGGGACAAAACAAAGCGTTGCTCGTACGAACAATCCTGCACAGTTGGCAACCCCTCAAATCCTCTCTGGAAGCGTACTCGTCCACTTCGTCAGAGCAATCGCTCATATATATCGCACCCTGTTGCGAGTCCTCGATCCCGTTAATCGCGCATCGCCGCTGTTGCACTTCTCGAGTCCATCATAATGTCGGTCAAGTTCAAGGAAGAGACGGTCACGCAGACCGTGACGGATGCGACGGAGAAAGGCAAGGACATCGTCCGAGAGGTCGGAGAGCACTTGACCAAGGGCGCCGGTCCAAGTGGCTATCTTGCAGTGAGTTGGTCGCATCGCAAGACTCAACGAATAGCATACTAATCACGCAGTAGGCCTACCTCCAACAGCTCCAAAGCAACCCTCTGCGCACAAAGATGCTCACATCTGGCACACTTTCCGGTCTGCAAGAGTTACTGGCATCATGGATCGCGCACGACAAGAACATCCACGGACACTACTTCACCTCGCGTGTTCCTAAGATGGCATTGTACGGCGCATTCATTAGCGCGCCCATGGGACACGTGCTCATCAGCATCCTACAGAGGGTATTTGCTGGACGAACAAGTCTGCGCGCCAAGGTGCTTCAGATTTTGGCGAGCAATCTCATTGTCTCGCCGATCCAGAACAGCATCTACCTCGTGTTCATGGCAATCATCGCAGGTGCGCGTACCTTCCATCAGGTTCGCGCGACCGTCAAAGCAGGTTTCTGGCCCGTGATGAAGGTCAGCTGGATCACCTCGCCAATCTGCCTGGCATTCGCACAGAAGTTCCTGCCGGAGCAGACCTGGGTGCCATTCTTCAACATGGTCGCCTTTATCATTGGCAGTAAGTGGTGAAAACCGCCGGCAGCAACGATCTATTCTAATCTAGTCACGCAGCATACATCAACGCAAAGACCAAGAAGAAGCGACTCGCTGCCCTGCGACGCAAGCATTACGGAGAGGGTGGAGGACGAAGCTCAGGTGGTAGACCAGAAGATTATCCTCCACCCAGGTCCAACTACTAGTTCTCCAGACCCTACCTCAAACCACAAATTCGGCGCTGGGAGCGCGCCATCGAGCTTGGCCGTCTTTCGGTATCACAAAGCGAATCTGGCAGATCTAGGGCAAGACATGGCAGCATTTTGTGTACAGGCATTAAAGCTTTGGAATCCTTGGAGTCCTGCACGGCGCGCTATGTACATAACGTGGGGAAATTCTAGCTTGTACTGGTCTGGTCTGTGTCCTCGACGGCGTCCGTTGCGCCTCACGGATGCGCATTATGCCTCTGGGACTTATTGATTGTGCTAATCGTTTTGATGATTCTCTCGTATTGTGCCATGTGAATTCCAGGAAGTTTTTCAAATTCTGGATGGAACGAGGCGACTAGGTGCTTGAAGTTTGCACCCATTGCATCACAGATTCACTCACATGATGTTCAATCAAGAAGGAGCTTGGAACATCTGCAATCGTCTAGAACACACGACTAGGTCTTGGGTCCCGAGAACCTGGGTTTGACTCGGCCAACTGAGCCAATATGTCATTGCACGTCAAACGGCGAAGTCCTGATCGTCTCAGTACATCTGCTCTGTTTTTGCATGTACATGGAAGACAAGCAAACATTCACTTTGCCAGTGCATTCACTAGTTGCACAACTGTGATGTCACTAATGTAATTGTGCAATCGTGAAATCCGATCATTCGGAGTCTGGCCTCTCACAAAGCGCAAACACGGGTAGTCCACTAACACAGCATGTTGGTGATGGCCTCACCCAACCAAGACTACATCTTGAGTTTCCTTGGTTTACAGGTGCGATCCAAGAAGATGAAGCATAAAGTTGGCTTTTTCGTCGCAGTCACCCTTTCTAAAGGTTTCAAACTCCTCTTCTCTGCGAGACGACGCTGAGAAGACCTCTTTAGCAGGTCAGCGCTCGCACAGGCCTTTCTCCCTCCTTCCAACACCACACACAATGAACTTGCCTGATGGACTGATACTCTACGATTATCCAAGAGCACTTCCAGTAGACAGGAGGCCACGGCTTCCTGCTCTACTGGAGCGCAGATTACGACTTCGCAACGATGATCGGATACATCCCGTGCAAGAGGCTATCTACGAGGACAAGCCGCGAAGAGAGCCACCGTCCAATCGAAGCTTGGAAGAGGCGACGGTCGATCTAGTCAAATACATCGATTCAAACAGCGATGAGATCGAACACGCGATGAATCTTCTGCGGCGCGCAAACTGCTTGCCGGTACGATGGGACATACAAGATTCCATTCTCGTTCTGTTCAATGCCCTTGATAAGCATCTCTTCATGCAGAAGCTCATCGGAAACGTGAAAATCGAAGACTCCGTCCATCGTGCAAACGGCAATTTCATTGGCGAGATTCTCGGGCCTAATGATAGTGGGAAAACCATCGTCCAACTTTCCGGATGCTACAGAGCGAGCATTGTTCTGAACTTCGAGAGTCTTTATCATGTCTTCAGGATCCGCGAGCACTCCCAGGCGCAGGACTATCTGATCGCCGCCATGCTCCACCAGATGATCCATGCATACTTCCTGGTCGTTTGCGGGCCGCAAGACTCCGAAAAGAAGTCCAATGATCTACTCACGCATGACGAGCATTTCGGCATTATCTTGCACAAGCTCAAAGCTGCAGCCCCAGGATTGCCACTCGACTTTGGTAATACCATGCCAGAAGTTGCACGCTATCGCGGTCGCAGGGACGATACCGGGGGCAAGCTCCTGCTCACCAGCCTTCATGCCGATGATCGCAAGATTACGACTGAATGCGCAAGGGACGTCAAGGTGTTGAAAGAGGACGAATGCAAAGACTGGTACAAAAACAAGTGCTTGAAAGCACTCGACCCCGATGTTTACGTCTTCCAAGCGAGCTCTCGCTCTTTCGACACAAAGGCAACATCGAAGTGTGGCAGCAAAAGCGACTGGGTCGAAATTAGTCACAAGAAGAATCCGTACAAAGTGCCAAAGAAGGCTGTCAACGTTTTTCCAAGTTTGAAGAAGAAGTTCGAGGACTCACGAAAGCTGGAGATCTCGTCTGATGTCAAGAAAGAGACGTTCGAAGAGTTCATTTGCTTTTTGTGTGAGGATTCGGATGACTCGGTGCAGAGTCTGAGCTTGAGAACGTGCGTCGAGCTGTACCAGCTTGCTACGAGCATCAAATTTGAGGAGCTGAAAGATGCCATGCTCGATGCCATGGAAGGCGATGCAATGCGTGCCGAGCTAGCCAACCCGAGTAGCGACACGATCTTGGGCATTTTCCGCGCCGTCTACAATGGCCCCACGACTCCGGACACAGATCTGCGGAAGTGGACTGCTCAGATGTTGAGGTGTTTCAGCCTCGGTGCATTGAAGCAGGTGCAAGCCGACACCAGAGTCAGTCGCCTTCGCGCAAGCAGTGCAGCTCTAAAGCAGGACTTTGATAAGGCTTTACGAGAGACCAGCGTTGCCGGCCATATGCCGACCAGACTCTCCGATTCGCTGCGACGACCTCGACTCATAGCACGCGTGGATTCCCCTCTTACTGCCTCAAACACGTATGCTATTGCTGCGCCGCCGACCCGACCTCTGCCAGTACGAATCGAGACCAGATCCCGACCACTTGTCACGGCGGCTCCCATTATGGGTGAATGGATGCCAGAAGAACGATTCTATGAACAATTGTCTTACCAAGGACCCATTCTTGAAGACATATTCGCTGTTGAAGCACTTCGTCGTCGTCGAGAATTCGTGGAGACTGCTCGAGAAGAACAAGCCACAGCATTGCAATACGAAGAATTCTTTCGCCCCTTTTTTTAATTTATGGCCTAGTGACGATGAAGATGGCTTCTTCGCTGCTTGTGCTAGTCTATACGTTGTATGATGAATCTGCTTTATGTTCAGGCGGCACCTACATTTCGGCTGCTGTTTGCTTGTGCTGCACTTCTGGTGGCCGTTCTGCTTTCAAGACTAAGACTGGTGATAGATGCACTGGGCGTCTGCTATTCCTTATGTGTAACTACCTCTGTACATACAGCAAAAGGTCTTTCCGACCAGTATCTAGAAGCACAAAGCTTGTGCAGTGTTGCATTGTCCCACTAATGGCTGCATCTCGCGTTTGTGGCGCTTAGGGCGCTCGACGATCATGCAAAATACGTGGTGCCAACTCTCCTTCACTTACCAGTACTCTGGTGGAGCGAAGAAGACATATCTCGTCTAGGTATCGAAAAGACCGGGTGTTCGTCACAATCAACTCTATGCAGGGCATATAAGCACGAAGAGCCCCAGTGGCTTGTGATTGGAACTGATTGTTGGTCGGGTATCGATGCTCAGGTGGATGCGAACCTGGCGGTTCCCGTGCGATCGCTATTGCTACAGAACTTTTCCCATGAGCAGCTAGATTCTTGACATCGGAATGACACACAGAGATGAACCATTGCTGCACACGGGCTCGTCGTGAAGTTCCCATTCCGGCATCTTGTCCGAGTACATGAGCCGGAAGCATTGCATCAATTCAAGCTTTTGATTTGCACATGCTGTCATAATCAGGATGATTGGATAGGCTGGAGATGCAAGGTGTCCACTGCTTCCAGCAATTGTGGTTTCAAGCGCGATCTAAATATGGCAAAGGAGGCTGATCGCTCAAATGGACTCAGCCTGAACATAAATGGCAGGAACGACCAAAGTGCCCCATTACGTCGCTGCCACGATTTGAATCACGGTTTGAAATTTTTGATAGCAGTTCAGAAGTACATTGAATACCTTACTTCTCTCTTCGCAACATATAACGACTCAAAATTGATGGTTAGGACGGCTCGGACCGCCGGCTTGACAAAGAGCCGCCGAGTTCGCTCTATGTCATAGCGGGGAAAGCACCCACAAGCAAGCAGTTCCGCCATCGTCATAACATCGATCTCTATTGCTTGCCTGTCCTCTTGGATGCGGCTGTGAACAAAGCTCCAATTAGAACCGACACGGCTGGGACCGAACACGACAATACGAACCTTCGATACACTTCACAGCTCAATTTCCCCATTCCTTCCTTATTCTTTTGCGATTCCCAGCCCTGCAAGCTCTGCATTGGAGCTCTGCATCCCCAGGTACAGATCAAGAAACCAGCGTCCACTGCCTTGGCACGTACCGACTAGGTGCATATTGCTCGATTGGTTCTCAGGGAGCAGCCTGAGACGCGATTTGGAGACAGCACATTGGACGTGACGGCACGTTGCGCCGGCTTGCTGTCTGCAACCACTCATTGACGACACTAGCCGAGCAGCAGCGTCATACTTGCTGCCACAGCCACAAACATGGTCCGTCCAGGGTTATCCGGCCGGCTGTCGAGCATGCTGGGAAAAGGTACAGCTTCAAACCCCCCGAGCACTACTCCTAGCAGAAGTGGAAGCCCAAAGCCAGGAAGCAGAACCACGACTGGCAGCAACGGCCTCACGATGCCTGATCAGAAGACTGCAGTGTTGTGTCTGAAGGTGAAGGTGATCAAGGGCAGAGATCTTGCAGCGAAGGACAAGAACAATACCAGCGATCCTGTGAGTTTGGTGAAGATCTTCGCAGATTCCACGATATTGATGTACGGCAGTTCCTAATCCTTACGCTTGGAGACGCCAAGCAGTCCACCTCCACCATCTACAAGAGCTTGAATCCAGAATGGAACCAGGAATTGGAGTTCAATGTTATGGATGTGAACAGCTTGGTGCTAGATGCTGTGTGCTGGGACAAGGACCGCTTCGGCAAGGACTACATGGGCGAACTTGATGTGGCACTGGAGGACGTCTTTGCTGACAAGCAAGTTGTGCAAGAGGTGAATTAACATTTGTGCCGGTTCTCCGATGCAAAAATGCTGACTATTTGATAGCCTCGCTGGTACAATCTTGGTTCGAGACGATCTGGCAAAAAGAGCGGCGTTGTCACCGGTGCGATCCAACTACAATTCTCCCTCTCTGATCCGAACAACCCATCGGCGACACCTGAACAAATATTAGACAAGCTTTGGGGACTTTTGGGAAATGGCGAGTTATCAGCTGAGGACGAAGCTCGACTGGCAAGAGCAGAAAGTAGCGACATTGAGGATGATGAAGTTGTCTCCGAGCTTGAAGAGGATGCGACACCAGAGCAGAAGGCGAAGAAGAAGAGAAGGCTGAGATTGGCGCGGCTGAAAAGAAAGGCCAAGGAACGCGGCTATGAGTTCACTGGCGGTACCGATGTCGCCGGCGTCTTGTTCGTGGAGATCCAAAGGATTACCGACCTTCCGCCAGAGAAGAATGGTGAGGCTGAATACAGGAACATAAGCAAATATCATGCTTACGAAACTTCTAGTTACCCGCACATCTTTCGACATGGATCCATTTGTGGTCACCTCCTTAGGGAGGAACACATATCGCACGCGTGTGGTTCGCCACAACCTCAACCCAGTCTACGATGAAAAGCTCGTTTTCCAAGTCATGAAGCACGAGGTGAACTACTCCCTCGGATTCTCTGTGGTGGACCGTGACAAATTCTCTGGTAACGACTATGTTGGAGCTGTGAGTCTGCCTTTAAAGAAGTGCGTGGATGCTGCACCCCAGGCAGATCCGGAGACAGGGCTCTACGAATTACCCGATATACCCGACGAGAGCGCTGGGCCTAACGCGGATGGCAAGAGACGGCGATTTAGGATACCAATGTCACGCACCTCATCGTCGCAGAGCCTTTCGAAACAGAGCTCGAGATCTCAAGTGCAGAGAGAATCCTCATCGAACAGCTTGAATCCCAATCTTTTACCCGATGACGCGCCTTTGCCAGCGCAGAATCTGCAGGCTCCAACGAGTGCGCCACCACCTGCAGAAGCCCCTCTTCCTCCTGCAGTCACGGATGAGGACTCCGATCTGCGTCCATATGTACTTCCCCTGGATCTGAAAAACAAGGACCGATGGGAGTCCAAGCACAACCCTACACTATATGTGCGAGTGAAATATCTCCCATACAAAGCGCTTCGACAGCAATTCTGGAGAGCCATGCTCAAACAGTATGACGCAGACGAAAGTGGACATATCGACAAGGTTGAGCTGACGACGATGCTCGATACTCTGGGTTCCACACTACACGAGTCCACCATTGATGGCTGGTTTGATCGCTTCAACAAGACCAACAATGGCGAAGTCGCGTATCTTACCTTCGATGAAGCGGTGCTCAGCTTGGAAGAACAGCTGGAGAAGGCAGACAGGAAAGCTGCTGGACTTCGACCGCCAATATCAACAGCAAACAGTTCCTTGACCCTCAAGAGCAACAGCTCCCCCGAAGAGGGTACGCCTGGCACATCTACACCAGCTTTGACAGAATCGGGCCTCAACACACCACTGAATGCGCGGTCGCAAACGACCCTTGTACCAGCTGTGCAAGTTCCAGAATTGGGTGTGGATGGCGCAGAAGGTGAATTGCTAGATGAGAAAGACCTGGCTGACGACCAAGGTGAAGAGCATGTTGTTGAGATTCGCGAATGCCCGATCTGTCACCAGCCTCGTCTCAAGAAGAAGAGCGACGCGGACATCATTACGCACGTTGCGACTTGCGCCAGTCAGGATTGGAGGCAGGTCAATAACATTGTTATGGCTGGCTTCGTCACCTCTGCACAGGCACAAAGGAAGTGGTACTCGAAGGTGATCACTAAAATTGGTTACGGTGGTTACAAGCTGGGTGCCAATTCCGCGAACATTCTTGTTCAGGATCGACTGACGGGACAAATCAACGAGGAGCGCATGAGTGTCTACGTGCGTCTTGGTATCAGACTACTGTACAAGGGTCTGAAGGCCAACAACATGGAGAAGAAGCGAAGTAAGCCTTTGTATCACGTGCATAAACAACCCAAGCTAATGCTCCCAACAGTCAAGAAGCTGCTCAAGTCATTAAGTATCAAGCAAGGCAAGAAGTACGATGACCCAGCTTCTGCTGCCGAGATTCCAGGTTTCATTGCCTTCCACCAACTTGACATGTCTGAAGTGCTCCTACCGATGGAGAAGTTCAGCAACTTCAACGAATTCTTCTTCCGAGCGCTCAAGCCAGAAGCAAGACCTTGCTCTGCTCCAGACAGACCTGAAGTCATTGTGTCACCTGCCGATTGCCGAAGCGTGGTCTTCAACACACTCGATGTCGCTCAGTCCATCTGGGTGAAGGGACGAGACTTCACTGTGGAGCGCCTGCTGGCAGGTGGCTATCCTGAGGATGCAAAGAGGTACCATGGTGGTGCTTTGGGTATCTTCCGTCTCGCGCCACAGGACTACCACCGCTTCCACATCCCAGTCGATGGAATCATGGGCGAACCCAAGCTGATCGAGGGCGAATATTACACTGTCAACCCGATGGCCATCCGCTCAACGCTGGATGTATATGGCGAGAATGTTAGGTACTTGGTGCCCATCGACTCAGAAAAGCACGGTCGAGTCATGGTCGTCTGCGTGGGTGCTATGATGGTTGGCAGCACGGTCATCACCCGCAAGCCTGGCGAGAAAGTCAAGCGAGCAGAAGAGCTTGGTTACTTCAAGTTCGGTGGCTCAACTCTGCTGGTGCTATTCGAGCCAGGCGTCATGACTTGGGACGATGATCTGGTTGACAATTCCAGTAGCGCACTAGAGACTTTGGTAAGTTACCTTAGGCCTCAGAAGATTCTCTTGTTGACAAAACATTGCAGATTCGTGTTGGCATGTCTGTTGGTCATAGCATCGGCCACGAGCCGCATATTCCAGACATGCGCAAGGACAATCCCACCATGGCAGAAAAGCAAGACGCGAAACGCCGAATCGAAGGCAGCCTGGCACCGACAGCTGCACCGCCGCAGAGCGCAGCGTCTGTGGCAGGTTAATCCCCTGCCCTCATCTGACCCAGCATTCATCACGACGACGAGCATGAACAGCATACATATACCAGAACAGGAATATACATTCTGTGAAATGAAGAGAAAAACATTCAATCACGCATGGACATATTGATGATGATGACGAGATGTATGCTAAATTACGGCTGTGAATTCTTGCATATAGTGGCGAACATGTCTCAACTACATTTCGAGCTGCTGCTATATACGACGGCGGGTGCGACGACAGCGGCAGTATGCGGCATATCGACGGATGGGATTCTGCTGAGGCGGTCTGGACTTCTGAGACGTGATCAAACTCAACGATGATGGATGGACAGGGCCTGGCATCCTATGGGCGGCGACTTGGCGTAGGTAGACACAAAAGTATTCACCTATGAACTGCAATCTCAGTCCACCTAAAGAGTTCCATTGCTACCGTGCATGCTCACGCACATCTTCCAATTGTCGTGGCACCTCAAATTAGGCGTGAGCTAAGGCTTCAGTCCCATGTCAGCCACGCACGTGACCTGCACTCTGCTGAGCCATAAGTTTGCTTTGTGTATCATGTTCTGCTGCTCGGCCTGTACTTTGATTCCCATTCTTCACATTTCCTGCGGTCGTAAAACCTGCCCGGGTGGGGTTGGCGCGAAACCATTGGTCGTGACTGTTTCTCTTTTGCAGGCTGGCTTGACCGGCGCCTTCCAACAAACGCCCAAAAGCTAGCACAGCCCATCTCCTAAAGTGTTATTAAATCAAATCGCTGTAGCCTTGACCGAATCACAGAGTAACAACGATATGGACCTTTTCATTACCATCTTCGAATGCCTCTTTGGCAATAGCGATCACAGCATCAAGCTCACTGCTGATCAACACAAGGCTGATACCAAAATTGCGAACGACATCATCGACTTGCTTTACAACTCCGAGAAGGATGGCACTGCACTCAAGAGACAACTCCGCAACACAGTACATGCCTACAGCTGGACAGAGAACTTAGGCAAAGCCGTGCTGAATGCTCTCGATACCGCCGTCCGTGAAGGTCGCGCAATGAGCCCCGCTTTGAAGGAGGCTCACGACAAGGCTTGCGCCGTTGCAGATGCGGTCGGTGGATTCGTGAAAGATCACCCAATCTTTTGCACAGTCGTCGTTCTTGGTATCCTCGTACTGCTCATGCCTTGGGTCATCGAGGCCATTGGCTTCAGCGCAGAAGGCCCGGTCGCAGGTAAGCGCATGTGAAAATTCAACTCTGGTCCTTTGAACTGACCGTGTTCAGACTCCTTTGCCGCAATGTGGCAGTCGCGCTACAATGGCTATGTGCCCAAGGGCTCTCTCTTCAGCTTCTTTCAGCGCCTCGGTATGACGTGGCACTACTGAGATGGTCAGTCAAGGAAGAGGAGGCGGACAAAGGCAGGAAATGGAAGGTCTACCATGAGATGAGAAATTGGACAGATGGCATGAGCTTGTAAATGGCGGGCATTAGGAGCTTACATGTAACGAGCTTCTCCAGCACGTGCAGGAGACTCGGAACTGATCATGCTTCCAACGGGAGACATTATTCTGCCTCGAATGCGGAGCTCCAGTTGGCGGGACCGACACATATTGCTGGCGATCAACATGGCAAACCTTTGAGATGGACCCAACACATAATCAATGATCTCCCACGTTCCTGATGGTCGATTCCATTCGACGATCCCCTCCTTACGCATCCAAGTCTGTGATCATCTCTATGCGGTTTTGTCGTACTTCCATATGCGGTATCTGGTTGCCTCTTCCCACACAAAATCCCTTCACATGAGACAGCGCCAACCGAGACCTTATAGAATTCGAAAACAAGGCCTTTCAAGGCCTTCGCACGCGCTTAGTCCTCTCATTCCTCAACTCACGATCGTTCGACCCTTCAGAAGCAGTCCATACAATTCTCAGCCTCCATCGAAATAGTCAAGCCAACTTGACCCACTTGACTCGGCCGTCAGCCATGTACATCCTCAAATGGTTCTAACCCACGGTTAGAACAACAACGTCAACATTTGGGCAACATGAATGAGCTACGAAACGGCCTATGGGACGCCTCTCGCAGCCTCTGAACGGCACGACCGCCTACGACGAAACAGAGACCTCCCATAAGAAAGCTAAAGAAGTTTCTTCTTTTTGCTCTGTTGTGGGTGTAGTGCGGCGGAGGCGGCGGGGTTCGAACTGGTCGTCTCTGCTTTAGACCTGGAGGGATGTATGGGGATCGAACGTGCGGTGATTACGGGCCGTTTTTTCTTTAGTTAACGGGTATCATTACTTCCCTTTGATTCGGCTTCGATCACCAGCCAGGCGAGCTGGAATTCCTCCTCACTCTTTCATCAGGCGAACTCGGATTTTTCCTCCTCGTGTCCATCTCTGGCGTACTCGTTCTGCTCCCCTTCCTCTCGACATTCTTCCCGCCGCGATATCTGCTCCCTCCATCGCCACCGCCCTGTTCTCTCCTCTCCCTCTCCCTCATCGCCTGATACTCGCTCTTGCCACCTTGCACTTCCTCCTTCGGCCTCGCTAGCCACTCTTCTAACGACTTCTTCACTTGCGGTTCCCACACCTCTTCGCCCTTCTCGAATTCCTCGTACTCGATGACGTTCTTGCCGAGCTCGAAGCCGCCTTGTTTGCTGCGGGAAAGCGCGGCCATCAGACCTGCTGAGTTGAGCGCGACGCCGAGGTCGTGGCAAAGAGAGCGCACGTAGAAGCCTGAGGAGACGTTCATGCGTAGGCGTGCGGCTGGGGGACGTGAGGTTGTGGATGATGATTCCGCTTCTGGTGGGCCTTGGGTGTCTTGTGCTGGTACCGCTTGCTGCGCCTCGGTGATGGCTTCAGCCTCTTTCGTGTCTGCCGCTGGAAGTGATGCTCGAGCAATCTTTTGTGCAGGCTCGTCCGTCTCACTATCGCCTTCTCCATTCTCTCTCTTCCGCTTGCTCAACAACGACTTAGGCCAGGCAACTCTCTGCGCAATGATCTTTGCCTCTGCATCCGCCTCCTGTCTAGGCAGTTCGTACTCGTGCTTATCAGACGGCAGCCACTCCAGCAGCTCCAACTCATGCACCGTCACACTCCTCCTCTTGATCTCAGGTATGGGCAGCCCTTCCCTCGCATAGTCATAGAGATGCTTCCCATCCACCCGGATCGCCGAGTACACAGGCGGCAACTGCATCTGCGGGCCCCGCAGCGTATCAAGCGCCTTCTCCACCTTTTCCCTCGTGATGCCCTCCCAGCTCGCCGTCTTCGTCACCTTGCCCATGATATCATAGCTATCCGTCGCAGCGCCAAATAGCACAGTGCACTCGTACTCCTTCGTGCCGTCCAGAAAGCCCTGCAGACTCTTTGTGCCGTTGCCAATGCCTATTATAAGAACGCCGGTGGCTAGAGGATCGAGTGTGCCGCCATGTCCGATCTTGAGTTCCGCGAGTCTGGATTTGTGCTTGCCTTGTCGCTTTTTGCCTGGCCCGCTCGACTGATTGCGGGAGCGTTCGATGAGAGGTTGGAAGAGGGGTGATTGTCGGAATAGAGGCGTCACTGTGCGGATCACGTCGAAGGAGGAAATGGCTGTGGGTTTGTGGATTGCTGGTGAATTGTCAGTGCTTGTGGTGTTGGAGATCTCTGATCAGAAATTACCTAGGACGCCTTCGAGGACGGCCATGGCTGCGCGCATGCTATCTGGACATCGGAGAAGAAATGAGACAGTCTGGACAATTCAATGGCAGTTCAAGCGAAAGTTGTGGTTATGACAGTAGTTTCGTGAACCAGATCTAAAAGTGAACTTTTGAAAGCTTGGACCCTGGCAAATTGTCTGCAGGTATATTTTGCCGGGTAACTCGAGGAGAAGCTACGAATGGCCCAGAATTTGCTTATCATTGAACATATCTGGCAGAATCTCTAGATACATCTTGTCGGTAAGCAGGCGACTCAGCCGATCTGAGCATGCATCAATTTTCAAGCAATGAACACGGACAGTGGCCCAGGACCGGGAATCAGGACCCCAGATTGCGATTCAAAGCATTTTGGAAGCAAATGCATTACTGTACGTTCTCCATTCAATCTGTTCAGGACCCATAACGTCGTTGCAACATAGACTACAACACAATAAACATGCTCGCTTGCTAAAGTATACTTTCTCGATCTGTGCGTTCCCAGAAGCTATTTCCTCGAATGTATATGTGGGATATCAAAAGCAATGCAAAACACAGTTTTCTTTCAAACTGCAGATTCTCTTCGTATTCACGAGCTCATACGCGGCAAAGCAGCGGCATTGAACTCATGAGAAACCTCCTGCGGCACAAATCTCTCCTTCACAGGCGTCGTACGCTTTGAGCTCGGGCGGCTGGGGATGTCTACTATAGTTGGGCTCGCTGGCACAGCTTCCTGCGCGACGAGCTCTTCGGAGGACACGGCGCGGCTGATGTCCGTCGATTCGGTCTCGTCCATAGACTCGCGTGGCGCGGAGGTGATAGCTGCATTGGCACTTTCCTTCACGGCCGCTGGCTTGTTTGCGCCACCGTGGATGCGAAGTGGAAGGGCTGTTGCCGGGGTGGAGTTGAAGCGGGCGGCCCAGCCGGATGTTGGTGCTGGTGCGACAGGCGTGGACAACTCCTTTGGCGCATCCTGAATGGGCTCAGTGGGTTCAGCGTCGACTTCCCTGGCTCTAGGCTCAGGTGTTGCCTTCAATGGTTCGCAGACTGCATCTTCAGGAGCAGGAGCCTCTTTTTGCTCAGCGGCTGACTCGACCTCAACGGACTCTGACGAGTCTTCTGCCGGAGCCATAGCCTCTTTCTCAGCAATCTCCACCTCAGGCGTCATCACAGGCACCTCAGGTGGATTGCTGTAGATCGAGCTTCGGCTTGGGTACACCGCATAATTGAACGGATCATACTCATCGTCCATCGGCGGGGCAGGAGGAGCATAGCTGACTGGCCGTGGAGGCTTCCTTGCAGACGGCGAGACCTTTCGCGTCTTTTGCTGGACAGACATCGTCCGACCTAGAGATGGTGTTTGCTTGGATCCTCCCGACTGAGGCGCGTTGAGTGTGTCCAGCAGATTCGTCGTTGATCTCAACGCCGCAGAGGCGCCTTGAAAGACTGCACCTGGCTGTCGAGGGTTCGCGAATGCAGCTTTGGCCTGTGTATCCAGCTTCCTGGCATTCACGGCACCTTGCCCGTCCTTCATCAGATCATTGATCTCAGCCTCGCGGTCCTTATCGTTGAGCTCGACATAATCGATGATCTGCTGTGGCGTCTTGCTTGCAGTGGATTGCAGACTAGCCCTGTTCTTCTTCTTCTGCTCCCTCTCCTCATCTTCCTTCTGCTTACGCTGGAACTGCTCCTCGAGTTTCTTGCGGAAGTTTTCATCATGAGTCACCGTTCTGGAGAGTCTCTTGGCCTCAATGCCATACGCATCACTGCCACCACGAGTGGCGGATACTGACCGCGTAGCAGATTGCGAGCGTGACGCCGAGCCCCCTGCTTCGCTATTCTGGCTTTCGAAGCGCCTCAGCTTATCCGCCACACCCCCTTGAAGCTTGTTCATCATGTACTCCTGGCCAGGGGTCTTCTTGCTCTCAAGCTCCTGTAGCCAAGATAGTCTGTTTGCGATGTTCGTTCCGCTCTGGCGTCTTGCTCTGGGAGCACCTGTCGCTGTTGACGCAATCGAGCCTGTCGGACTCTTCGGGCGGGGCTGCTGCGCGGCATTCATGTTCACCAAGCTTTGGCGACGAACTGCCACTGGTGGGAAAGACTGCCGCTTGTTCTCCTGATCTGCGCCAGCTGAACCATTAATCAGCTTGTCCACATCAGCAACGGTATGCCTGTTGGTGTTCGTGCGCGTGGTTTCACCCAACGGTCGCCTCGTGCCATTCGTAGTCGTGATTGAAGCATTGCTGCCCATGACGCTGTCCACCTTATCTGTATAGTTGGTCTGGGATGTCATCTTTGACCTGCTCGACTCCACCGACTGGCGTGCAGAAGCCATGTTGTCCACATTCGCGCTCCATTTATTGTTCGCGTGGAAGTTGTTCTTGTTGATCGCCGCAATCGTCTGTGATATGTTGCCGGACAGTGCACTTGCTCTGCCACTGCTGACTGGCCGCGTGAGAGCATCAGTCTTGATCTGCCACTTTGGTCCTTTCTTGACCTCAGGCTGTGCTTCTATGGGCCTGGTGTCCATGGCTACAGGCTCGTCTTCTCTGATTGCAATGGCGCTCGTATCTTCCAGCTCCATGGGTTGAGGGACTGTATTCAATTGTCAGCAAGTGGCCCTATATCTAGCATACGCAACGCACAAGTCATCTTCTGCTCCTTGACGGGGCTATACTGGTTCAGTTTCTGCATCAACGGCTTCTCAGTCGGCTTGAGCGTAAGCACCGTCTCTTTCGTCGCCGTGGAGGCTACTGTCGCAGGACTCATGATTGTCTCCGGGCTCCTCAGGCTGTACATATCACTGCCAGGATCCAAGCTCATCTTCAAATCGTCGAAACCACCGACATCGATCTTAAGCTCACCCAATGTGTGCAGTGGCTCCTGCTCCTCCTTGAGCAGTATCTTGCTCTTTCTCCTCTTGCGGACGATCCACGAGCTCTCCTCCATGCTTGCTCGCTTCCCGTCCACACTTGTTCGCGGCTTCTCACTCTTGCCCGCATCTTTCTCAGAATGGTGGAATAGCGCTGATGGACGGAACGACTCTCGGATCTTGTTGCGAAGGAACGACGACTGCTTACGACTCGGTTGCTGCTGAGGGGCAGTCATGGTCGACATCTTGGTGAAGTATTTCGCGGTCGTACTTGCTGCAACAACTACACAATGCTCATGCTACTCTTTCCAGTGTTGTCACAACAGCACACAAGGAAAGTTTATCGATCGAGCCACGCGGAATGGTCTCCAGAGGCACAGATGGTTCGTGTCGCGGAAATTATCGATAAGAACTGCTGCAGGAGGTATATTGGAATGTAAAATTAGCAGAGTGACGAGGGATCGGATTTGGCTTTCGCGTAAGGATCGTGGAGAAAGGAACGTAAGGTAGGTAAAGAATGACAGAAGGGAAAGAACAACGTGTACGTTCGAGAAGGAAGTGAAACTGTTGCAATTGATGTCTGATGAGGGCATGAGAGAGAAGCGCGAACAGAAGATCCGAGCTTATTTTGCAACAGCACAATCAAACGCAATTTGCAGCAGTGTGGCTCTGGCGATGGCCATTTGCCAGGATGGCTGTAGGCATTGCTGTTTCAGATCGTGTTTTGTGAGAAATGGACGCGTTATTGCGCGTTATATTAGGTGGGAACGAGTCTTCGGCAGAGGAGCCCTGCAGCGGATGACTCTGGGGCACGCCAGAATTGCTGCATGATGAATAGGAGACGACGAATCAGTGCGAATGAGGTTGTTGCGCGGGAAGGACGGGACTTGGGAGCGCGTTTGGGCGGGTCCGTTTGTTACCCCTGAACTAGGTTGACTGTTACTGCTCCTTTCTCCACAAGCACGTGGATGGCCATGCACCTGCGTCTGTCAACCATCGCGACTGCCACTTGACATCTGCGGCTTGTTGGTGGACTGGACCGATTGCTTTGAGGGAAAATGGACTCCTGAGGTACATGATCATGACCGCGAAAGCGCAGTGAGTGATATCCGAAAGTCATAGCTTCTTTAATTACAGGCCGAGGTGTCTAAGCGTAGCTTTGGCATAGGACAGCTTACGCTCTTTCCTTCCATCGAGTACAAGTCAGAGGCATATGACTATATCAGACTTATACCTCAACCAATTTTGCCGTTGCCATAGGCAGCTGACGAATGTGACATCATCTCGGATTTCAAGAGCAATGACGCCAGAATCCATCGAGACGTTAGTCCGCACTTGAAGCCGTATGCAATTTCACTTTGACACCATCGTATGGCTTTCCAGTCAACGACAACTCCCAACGTCGCGGTAGCGGATCGTTGGCGTGAGCTGATCCATCGATAGCGTCGAACTGTTGCAGCAGCCTCGCGGTTATGAAGGCGCCCTGCGTGAGCGCGAACTGTTGTCCTAAGCATTTTCTACATCATCATTAGCAACGACATACTTGAATGACGGACGGCACCAACTCACCGTGGACCAGCATTGAAGGGCAAGAAGTCGAATCCGCCTCTCCTACCGTCCCACCGCTCAGGCTTGAACTCATCGCCGTCTGGTCCCCAGAACTCAGGAGCGCGATGCGTGTTGTAGACGAAGAAGAGCACCTCGGTCCCCTTAGGGAGAAAGACGGGATCATCTCCCTTCGGACCGCCACCTCGAGGCAAAGTCGTGTTAACGAGGGCGCGACGAGTATTCGCAGGAACGCTGTGATATAGTCGTAGCGCCTCCTTCAGGCACCATTGCAGGTACTGACAAGAACGAAGGGAGTCGATATTGATCTTATCGATGCTCGTGCCGAAGTGCTCATGTACTGCGTCGCGGAGCTTGTTGAATACTGCTGGGTGTTGTGATAGCGCAAGGAATAGGAATGAGAGCATGCTCGCTGTTGTGTCCCGTCCTGCGAACAGGATGGAGAGTAGTTGGGACCGAAGATCTTTATGATCCGAGGTGACCTTGGTCAATTCCTTGAGGTGGCTGTACCCCTCATCCATAGTCTTGTCATCGAGCGCGAGGGTCCTGCGGATCTGATCATCGACCCACGCATGGACAAAAGCGCAGTCCTCCTTCAATTGCCTTGTCATGCCTAACCACCAAAAAGCGCCGAGTCTATTGGCCTTTGCCAAGCCTACCTGGCTACGATCAAAGGTACGAGCAAACCCGGCGTGCTCTATCCAGTCTGCACCAGACCGATGGAGCGCAGCAAGTTGCGTATCGAGACTCTGACCAAAGGCAAATTCGGCCGATTAATCCATAGTGATGCGGTAAATCAGAGGCATTTAAATCTATGGTTCCTGTCCATCCATCATTCGGATTAACTGGCAATGCTTTGAGCAGGTTCTGGATGTGGCGGTCTTTCAGAATGTGTTCGATGATATTATTGCGTGAGAAGTGCGGACGCAGTAGGGCACGGGAGTGTGCCCATGCTTCTCCCTCAGCCGCGAAGATGCCACTGCCTAGTCTGCTCTTCGTTAGTACCACTGGGACGCTCGAACTAGTACTGCATATGAACACTCACAGAGGCTTGATTCTGCGCCTGGCATCACCTGTGTCGAATTCTCCGAATTGCGTAGCGAGAAGCGCCTGTATATTCTTTGGGTCTCTCGTGACGAGGAAGGGCTCAAAGAAGATGTTGCCGCGGATCGTATGCATGTCGCGTCCCTCATCTTGGCTCGTCAGGTCGAAGAAACTGGTGAAGCAGTCCAGAAGTCTGCCCTTATTGTCCGCTCGCCAAGCATCTACCATCTCCAGAATGCCAAAGGGGCCGCGGACCCGGAATTGTGGTGCAGGCCTGCATCCAAATTGTCGTGCTAGGCGAGGATTGCGCACTGTGCGCCGATAGATGATGTACAAGAGAAGGGCGACAGGACATGCGGCTATGATGAGTAGCAATGCTGAGGTGATCGAAATCATGGTGTCGAATCAGACTCCGATGAGGACGCTAGTCGTGTTGCAAATTGCACTTCGATGTTGTTAAGTATCGTCTCTGGTGTGTGCGCGAAGGATGGTTGTAGATGACTGGATAATGTGGATGGCGGCTCATGAGTAGACTGCGGTTTTATGTTTTCAAGGACTATCCGGTGTCAACCACGCCTAGCAGCAAAGCAATATCCAGCACGACGGCTGCACACGGTCAGTGTCCACAGATCATTTGTTTGGGTAGCACTAGATCTGTGACACTTGCAGCGGACCAATGGCACAGAGTAGCGATTTCATTGAGAGCAAAGTCAGTATTGTTCTCGATGTTGTTCTGCTGGTGGTTTGCACAGTCATCGCCGTTCCTTTGCCTGAGAGAAGTGGTCTATTATGTTGACTCAGTAGACGAGCATTTCACAACTAGACGTGGACATCATCGCAGCGCAGTCATACCACCATTTAGTCTCCTGGTCGCAGCACCGTGCAGTCTAAGAGACCTTGGCCGTTATCTCCTTGAATTCCATCATGTCGCCTTCGCCTTGCCTCGCGAAACTCTCCTTCGCTGAGCCATCATATGTGTGTACAAAATATATGCGCCTGCACAATCGTTAGCATCATGAGATCCGTTAGGAGGAACCGTCATACCAGGGAAGTAAATTGCCAAAATAGCATATCCAAGATACTCCAGCCTCTCATCCTGCTTCTTCGCCAGTGGAATACTCTTATACACCAACGCCATCTCGCTCGAGATACCCAGTGGGTACAGCACGAAGAAGAGGTTGTACCTCAACCATGTAAGGATGGCGGGGATGTACCCATTGAGTGCGAAGACAAAGTATCCGTATCGCACGACTTCGGTGAGCGACCACGCGATGAGCATGGAGCTGTAGAAGAGAGAGTTGGCGGGCACGCTGGGGAACTGGTCGCAGACGCCCCAGACGAGGACGATGCGGGAGACGACTTGGAGGAATGTGGTCGCGACTGGTGCGCGTACAACACCTGTCATGTGCATTAGTGTATGCTCCTTTCCCGCAAAGTCCATGTATCAAGCATACCAACAAGACTATGCACGACCTCGAGCAGTGCGCCGGTCTGCACCCATTTCACGAACTCTCCCGTCTCATACCATGCGTTCTCCTTTCTCTTGACGACTCCCAGGAACGGCTCTTTCGTGTAATTTTCCGCTAGCACGGCAACAACTCTGAACAGAATCACTGCCCACAGTCCACACGAGACGCCATTGTATAGCGTCAGGTACAACCGCTTTATGCCCGATGGCGCCGCGGACTTTGGTTTCGGTTTCGCGTGTGCAACTTGCGTGGAAGACATTGCAACTCAGGTGAAGAGATGGAAAGCAGAAAATGATGAAAACAGCAGAGAGAAGTTTCAAAGTGCTATGCCATTGGCGCTGAGAACTGTTGAGGCCTTCCTGTTCCTGAAATTTGATCCAATGCCGCGGTAGCTTCCCCAATCCGTCATCGTGCATACACGCACGTGAGAAGAAGCAGCGACCCATCAACTTTCTCACAGTTCGACTTTCTGACTTGTTCAAACTCGTCGTTCGAGGGCGAAGTTGATCACCATGTGTCAAAAACCTTCCCAGCTCCCTCTGTGTGGTTGAGAAAGCGTTCATCTACCTGAATTGCGGGTTCTTGCTTCCATCAGTCTGCTTTGTCCCGTTCAGACCACAAACCTTGCGGCAAAATCTGCTCTCAAGTGATCAAGCGTATGCCTCCAACTATTGGGACTACCTCATACCACTCCGAAGCTTAAGTTACATGTCTTATGCGCAAGTGCTGATATAGCCTGCAAACCCGGGGCCTCCACATTTCGGCTATCGCCTAAGACTACGGGTATCGGGCTTCCTTGGTGTCTTGCTCACCGCATGAAAACCTCTGCGGCACTCCAATCCAGCATTGACGGCTTTTCTAACATGGGGAATCCCATCAAAAGAAGGACGCTACATAGGCAAAATATGCGCAAGAGCTGGGGTAATATCTTGGGGTTGGCCGATGATTCAGTCAAGTCACTATCCTAGGCCAGGAAAGGATAGACGCCTCGCTTTTCTCAGTGACCAAGAGTCCAAGACCAATATCATCTCCCAGGAAAATGGATTTCCTTGCGCCGGAATGTGGAGGCACTTTCAAGATATATGTGGTCGCGAGTGAAGTCATTCTCGAAATGTGATAGCATCAAGGATATATCGAGATGGCCACCAGCACAGCTTTTTCGTCCTCGATGATGCGGATGCAGTCCTCTTCGATTGCGCACTCAAGAAACAGCACACCATGAAGTCAATACACTGTGCACTGCTGGCGCTTTCTGCCCTTCCGTTTGCCTGGTCCAGAGCCTGCCCATCGAAAAAGCCACAGGTAGCGACAATTCACAACTTCAACCCAGATGACCTCCTCGATGGCAACCATGGCATGCCACCGCATCCTCTCAACCCACTCAAGTACGGGAAACCCGTGCTGCATATAGACGTGGACGGCAACGGCATCGAGGAGCACGCCAACTCTGTCTCCTACTTTGATGGCAAGTACTACATGTACACAGAGGCCTAGTCATGCGGTCGCATCTCCTTCTTCTCTGGTCGCATCGAGGGTCAATCCCCACCACCAGGATACAACCAGAGCAGGTACCCCGACATCGAGACTGGGGGCACCTGCGGCATATTGACGTACTCCTCGCCCGACCTAACTCACTGGAAGCTGGAGAACGTCTACCGACCCGCAGGCTTCGAGCTCACCCTCAACAAGCCCCGCGTCGTCTACAGCAAAAAGACAGGCAACTACGTCCTCTGGTACAGCGCGGGCAACGCCCTGCGCACAACCGGCGGCTTCTGGGTCGCCACCTCCTCCTCACCCGCCGGACACTGGAGCGCACCCACGCAAGCCACAGGCCCCAATCTCGCCCACGACTACGACATGTCCCAAGACGCCTCCGGCACCTACTGGATCGTCACCGACGTGTTCAGCGGCGAATATGTCGGCGCAAACCGGAAACCCTACTGGAACCTGTGGGTGCAGAGGCTGAACGAGGAGGGCACGGGTGTGGTGGGCACGAACGAGACCTCCGTGGAGATCATGCATAGTGTCGATTGGCAGGCTGTCGCGTTTTCAAATCGCAATGGCTGGTGGTATATCACCAGCAGCACGACGTGCAGTAATTGCCAGGTGCCTACGCGGTATATCCGCGCGCGCAGCCCGTTGGGACCTTGGGAGACGGAGACGGGCGCGAGGGATCAGGCGACGTTGAATGAGGGGACGCTCTTGACGGCTGATGGGTGTACGGGGCAGAACAAGGGGGCGTCGCAGGTGCCCAACCCCAAGGGTAGGGAGGACATCGTTCTCACGTTCATCTGGGGGTACAGGTCCACGCCTACGAATTACGTTGCCGATGGCATGGTTGCGCATGCGGATAACATGCAAGCCATCTCCAGCCAATTCTGGCTCATCCAAGAATATGACGAGCAAGACAGGATCAAGCCGTACACGTGTCCAACATCCATCAAAGTCCCCCTGCTTCCTGCTGCCACGAAGGGCGAGCAGGTCAAGGCTCCACCACCATATCAGCCCGACTGCCGCATCCGCAGCAACCAGAGCATCATCCAGGAGTTCTCGACACCTCTCGACGTGCCCTCTGGCATCCTCGAGTTTCCGGTCTCTCAAAAAACAGATGACCTGGGTCCGTTCTCCCAAGCCGGTCTGGTTCTAGAGGCGCCGCTCGACGTGACTGTGATGCTCGCAGATGCGAAAGAGCCTGTCGCCGTTTCTTTCCCTGTCAGTGAGCTCTCAGGTATGGCGAAAGGTATCTCAATCCCGCTTCCTAGAGGCGCAGCCGTGAAGAGCGTGAAGCTGAGCACGACGGCGTCAAATGGATGCTTCGGGACGATGGTGCAGCCGAAGACTTTGCAAGGAAGTACATATGGCACGATTGGCGCAGGCGGTGGCGAGGTCGTGGCAGACGAGGCACAACTGTACATACATGAGCCATGACAATGATGTATAGACCTAAACCATGAACTTCAGACCAGCATTGCAAAAGATGTTATCCTTACGGGATCCGAGCTTCAATCACGACAGAGGGTATTGAAATTTTGCTCCTGATGAGTACTTGGATTCTTCGATTCAAGACGTCAAATCGACGCTCTGTCAATGACGGCTATGCTACAGGCTTCCCCCTCGTGACGGAGGAGCCGAAGGACTCCAATAACGATATTCGCGCGTATGGCTCCAAAGTGAAGGCGTCCAAAGAAGGACAGTGCCGCCGGTGTGGCTATTGAACATACACATCCGCCGAAGTGTAGAAGACGTGGTGACTTTCCAGTCCTTTACTACTGGCAAGCTCACAAGAAGAGCTGCACCATCTGCTTGCCCGTTGTTTTCGAGTCGCATCCCACCACAGCGCATTTCTTGAGCGGTGGCGCCTGATCCGTCCTCTCCTTGCCCTTCTTGGGAGCGCGCTGATTCCGGCTTGCTGCACATTCGCCGCAGTAGACCTGTTCATACCGTTAGCTTTGATCACATCACAAATGCATTGAAAAATCAGACTCACATGACCGCACTTCTTAACCAGCCACACCTGCCTCTTCACATCGTCGTCTCCCACACTCAGCTCCGCATCGCAAGCCGGACATATCAGCACGTCCTCCTCCGCAGGACTTCTCGTGAATCCTTCAGGCGGCGGTTCTAGAATCGGCACCACGCTCGGCTCCCTCTCCGGCGTCGGTGGTTCCGCACCATGATATCCCAGGTCAAACGCCGCCATGCCGAAGTCCATAGCCGGTGTGATGAAGTTGATGTGTCGTTCTTGTATACGGCGTCTCGCAGCTTCTGCTTGACGTGCTCGTGCTGTCGCTAAGATACCGCCTCTGCCGAAGTTGGCCATGAAGTTGACTATGCCGTCGGCTATGCCGTGGCGGGGGATCAGTCCATGGCCGATTTCTGCATGGACTGGCGGTGCACCCGGCATGTCTGCCCTCTCCGTGTGTCGTTCGCGAATGATTTGGATATCTTCATCGTCGTCTGGGATCTCGATCGGCGCAATCTGGCCTGCGAGGTTGAGTCGATTCGGTACGCGCGGTGCAGGAGGTGCTGCAGCATCGAAGCGCTCAGGAGGAGCTCTTGGCCGCGCTCGAAGGAAAGTGATTTCAGGACTGGTAGGTGGACTCTGCCTCAGATCTCGCTCTCCAGCTCTTTGCGGTCTTTGTGGGTGTCTCTGCGGTGTGTCTCCTGACAAGTCGATAATCTCGGCTGGGAAACGAGGGCCACGTTGCGCGTGTCCAAGAAGCGGCCTGCGGTCACTGCGATCAGGCCGCGGAATCAGCCCGAAAGGGTTTTCCATCCTGAGTCTTGCTACCTCCTCCTGACGAACCTGCTCTGCTGGCCGCCGGTGTATCACCTCGTCGTCGCCTGTGAGATCTATGACGTTTCGTACAGTAGTACTAGGTTGTCTCGTCTCGATGCGCGCTTGCGGAACGGCAGCGCGTTGACGTGTCATATCGACATCCATCGATCTCGGCCTCCCCTCATCCAGCTCTTGAAACGAGGGCAGCGATATAGACGGTAACCTCAACAACGTGGGTCGTCCTGGCTGAAACCTTCTTTCCTCTTCACTAGGCCTCCTTGGCCTGAGTACGCTGTGGCCAGGCGAAGAACCCGGGGTCGAAGTTAATGTGGAGTTCACAGTCGAGGGCGAGTCGGCGGATGAAGATGCAGAAGGCGAGCGGGTCCGTCGAGAAGCGGCGAGATCCACTCCGCTCATCTCCCTGTGACTTCGCTGTCGGTAATGTCAGTGTCAGTCTGAAGTGAAGATCTGGTGATGTGAATGGGGTCCAGGGTGTGGGGCAAAAGCCGTTGCTGGTCGCTCCTTCTTACCTTTGTGCCGCGAGCTGCTTGCCAACTCGATGCTGGCGGCGGAGGTACATTCTCCATACAGTGCGAGATCTCCCTCGAAAGGGCGTGTCTTTGCTTCTGCAATGATCTGCGGTCGTCTGAAGGAGGCCGTCTTTCAATATTGGTGCGTCAATACGGCAGGATGTGGTTGTAGAGTGTAGCGTTGACGTTCTCAGGGCGAAGGACGTAGTGGAGTTGCAGGTGGCGCTCGACCCATTGACAAGGTGCAGTCGCAAGTGGGACGTCGAACTTTTGACACCACCGACTTGACAGCGCCTTCACCAATCAATGAATCCCAATCTGACTTCAAAGTCAGATCTCCAAAGAAAGACTAATGAAGCGTCTTTCGTCCACAATGACGCCAGCTGGTAGTTGGAAGGCACAATGACAAGGCCAACGGTACAAGAGGTAAAACTCGCCGGAGCGAGTCCGAGCTGCAATTCTAAAGTCCGCTCTACGCGCCGTACATCATCATTCTCTTCGAAGCTCCTCGCTTTCCCATGACAAATTACTCTGACACTGCACACTACTTCTGGCAATCAGCTACTCGCCGTCGCACAGACTGCGCGTCTCTGCACGAATAGCACACTCGAGTTCTGGCCGCCAGCAATTGTGATCTATCGTACAACTCGAGGTTGGCCCAGCGTTTCACGCGGAAGCCTTCCCGAAAATGTTCGGGTGCCGATGTGCTGGTCTGCAACCCGTGAGAAGGAAGGATTCGGGTGTCGAGCAAAAGCAATATGTGCTGCTGCAGCATTTGGTCCAAAAGAAGGTGGTTTTTCGTACAATTCGAGAGATCGCTTGTAATTTGCTTGCTATGCGAGCGCCCTATGCTCCCAGTGCCTATTAGATACAATCCCTCCCAGCGCCAATAGGCTCCAAGAAGTACTTTTACAACCCCGTCGTACGCCGAGCCATGATACAAAGGCGCAGTGAAATGCTCAAGAAAGCGTGACTAGTGCGCCGTCTCCGTTGAGAAGTAGAATCGAAGACGCATCTGCACCCCAAGCGACATCGGTTGCCGCGATGGCCTTTCGCAGCGGCTCCGACCAGCTCTTGCCCTTCTTTTCATACTGCTCGACGACCACGCAGCCTGCTGCTGCGGCAGCGAGGAACTGCCCTGTGTAGTCCCATTTCACGCTCGAGACTGGTGATCCAATGTCAAGTGTCTTGACGGTGCTCTGCTTCCTTAGATCCCATACAGACACCGAGCTACTGCCTGACGAGGCAGATGCGAGCCACGTGCCGTTCTCGGAGAAGGAGATGGACACCACTGGACCTTCTGTCTCGAAGCTGGCTTGCAGCTCGCCGGTCTTGACATCGTAGAGCTTGATCTCAGCGTCGCGACCGGCCGCGGCGAAAAGATGGCCGTCGGGATGGAATTGGCCGCACGTGAGTTCTGAAATCATTAGCAGTTGCTCAGCGATGCCATATAGAATGTCGGACGTACCTGAGTTTGTGAAGACACGCATGACTTGTGTCAACGATGTGAGATCATAGAAGACGTAGCTCTTGTCCGCGCCCACAGACGCAATGAAGTCGCCTGATGGATGCAGAGCAAGATCGTTTGCAGACCCAGCATGCGTGGAGAAGCCGCCAATTTCCTTGCCATTGTCAAAGACCTTCACAGCGCCCGTAGACAGTGCCAGGACTGGTCTGGTTTCCCACCATGCCGCTGCCACCACACTACCCGAGCCCACCTTCGTTGTCTGCACAGTCTGCTGCTTCGATATCGAGTAGACGATCGCGACGCCATCTGAACCTCCAAACAATGCTAGATCTCCCGTGTCATCCACAGCCAGAGCTCGTGAGCCTGGTAATGCCGCCTCTGGATGTGGTGTCTCGTTGAGCGCTTCGATCGTCTCCGCCGTCGCCCAGCCCTGCGGCACTGGTCGCTTCCGTCGTGTAGCGCTCAGCTTCTGCTGTGTTGCGTCTACTTTCGCCGCGATCTCTTCAGGCAATTCCTGGCTGTCCACCTGCATGGCGTCGCCATTCGCGCCAGCGACAGCGCCACCCTGCACCGTCACATTCGACAGCGCATCCCGTGCCTCGTCCCTCTCCTTCGTGACCTTTGCAATGACTCTGATCGCACCCTCATAATCGTATAATGCCGTGCTCAGCTCCTGCCTCGTCTGCGCCAGCTGCTGCTTCAATGTGTACGTCTCCAGCGCGAGCGCGTCCCATTCGTTCTGGAAGGTGGAGAGGAGGGCGGGTATCGAGGTCAGAGTCGGTGGTCGGGGCCGTACTACGCGCGCAGTCTTGAGTTCGACGAGATCCTCGAGGGTGAGCTCTTCGCCCGTCACGGGATCTTTGCCATTGTCTGCAATGTATGATTCAACTAGGCGCTTCTCGAAGACGTTGCCTGGCTTTCATTAGTTTGTGATTCTGAAGTTCGAGGCTGGACGGCAGCCTACCGCTCTTTCGCGATGCGACGGGCACTTCGGGCGCTTCGCCAGAAACTGCGCGATCAATCAGCATTCCATCGATCCAATCGGTCTGAACAACTAACTTGCGCAAAGCATTTTGTATTTGGGATTATATGAATTGCTATGTGCAGCGTCGCGACTCTAGCTCACAAAAACTTCGAGATCCACTTGCATGCAGGACAACCTAAGTTGACACCTCAGGCATCAACTGTGACATTTAGATTTCAAGGCTTTTGGAAGCCTTACAGTTGCGAAAGCATACACGCACGGCAGACTAATGACTTGCCTTTCGTGTCTTCGGCTTTTCCCATCTGCTTCTGGGTCAGTCATTCTAGGAGCGCCGACTGAGCATAAAAGTAGTGGACGTGGTTCATTTTGCAACACCATCGGGGATCCAAAGATCCCATGAACCGTCCAGCAATCTATACACGGGTCTACAAGCATGCAGGTACTCAGAGTCATGCGCTCTCACTCTCAGCATCTCCGCCTTATACTCGCCGCCCAGACCTCCAAATGGAGGGCGCAGCTCATACTCGTCTGCATCATCCCATTTGTACAGTTCGCCTTGAAAGATCATCTCATGGACGATCATCTCATACATGAAGTATGCGCCATCCAAGACACCGATCCTCTCTCCAGGTGCTGGACACATCCTACGAAGTGAGAATGCAGGGAAGGCTCCCGCGTCCCACGCTTGCTCCACCACGACTCTCAACGTCACATTGTCAGTGGGCAGGCTTTTCACTATCGCCGCGACATCCTGGCTGATCTCCCAGGGCTCGATTCTTTTCTCATCACTCTCCTCTGCATCTCCTTGATATTGCGATGTCTCCGCTTCCCTCTCCGATGGATCGATATTCTCCGGCCAGAACTCCAGTTGAGGATGGCAGCAACCTGCCCAACGATCAACACCGCGACACTGGCGATTCTGCATCTCAGCAAAACAAGCCATGAGATCGCCCATTCTCAGGCCATCGTCAGACGTAGCAGCGATGTGATAGTACATCGCTCCATCGGTAGAGTAATCGCCATCGCATCGGATCTCCACGTAGCGAGCTGGCGGTTGGAAGGCGAGCATCCCAGTCCATGAGCCTGGCGTTTCGTGGACGAGCTTGCGAAGATCGAGCGTGCCGATTTGGTGGGTATGCGTGCAGTCGTAAGTGAGCGTCTCATCATGTCCTGTGCGAGAACATTTGCGGGAGTCGATGCTGATGCCTAGCCGCTCGAAACATGGATTGATAGTCCATTGATCTGCTTCGAACTCCGGCGTGCTCACAGGTAGAGGGCCATGCGGAGTGAGCCAGCATGCATCGCGTAGAATTGGAGAAGTGTTGATTAGACTTTTGAAACGTCGACTGACGCCGCAGTTGCGAGCGATCTCGTGGATTGATAGATTAGACAGTATGATCTCGAGAATCTCTGTGATCGCTACTGCCTTCGAGACCGCCATGCTCGTGAGACTCTGATGGTTTTGACCAAGCACAAGCGATGTTTGTGCAAGTCAGTGTTGAAGATGAGACATGAGTCAGGTTCGAGGTCAGATTGGGGGCCGTTGATTACATAAGCATATAGACAATCTCATGTTTGGAGGATCATTTGAGCTCTCTCGTCCTCATGAGGTCGAGCGATAGTACTGATAGTCGGCCGTAAGAGACTCGCTTCGTCCTCTTTCGAATTGCTGGCTCGTGACTTTCGAGTTTGACTTCATGGTTTCGCTCGAGTATCGTTGCCTGAGAGATGTTCCCGCTGAGCTTCTACGATGTTCTGCTTCACGGTTGTTGCTGCAGTACAACTCGCCTGGGACGGCTGCTGCTACAGGGTCTGCGCTGAAGCCTGCACGGCGGAATCGTAGTCCCATGCCCACTGGCTCATCGTTAGCTTCATATTGCGAGTGGCGTGGATGGGTCAAGCACTCACGATCACCCCACTGTATACCGTCGGCGGGGAACCATTTCAGACTACCTGTGGAGGCGCAAATGACACGGATCGATCCGTACATCTGTGGCATATAGCCTTCACGTGAGTATGTAAAGGCCCACCAGCAGACCGAAGTCATGGCAATCATCAGTACTGTAGCGAGCCAGACTGGGTATGCAGCGTATACAACCTAGTCGCATGTCAGATTATGCTCGAAACGACGAATGGAATGGCTCACCTGGTACTGAGACATATGAAAAGCAGGCACGCCCACAGCTGGCGCTCCCTTAATAAACCACACCCACTCTTTAGTGGAGATGGCCTGTCCCAGTAGCCAATGCATCAATGCCGAGAAAGCCATGACCGGAAAGATGATGCGCTTTGGTAACTGCAGCAGATACGACTCGTGAAAGTCTTGCGCGCGGTAGATCGTGCACCTGATCCGTTTCCTTGCTTTCTCCATCAGACCCCAGTCATACTCCATCGAGATCAAGGTGATGTTGTAGATTACCAGGAGATACAGAAGAGAGTAAATTAGCTGTGCTCCATTGGCAATCAAGAACGATCCAGACTCGCTGCCAATTCGATTCGCAGGCAGCGCTGCGAGAGCTACACTCTCGTTGTATCCACCCCAGCCACCCGACACTTCCTTCCACACTTCAGGCGTCTTTTGCATGCAGCGGTCGTATTCGACTTGGTCTAAAGCTCCGGTGATCGTGTTCGTATTACTCTCCCGACAGTTCCGTTTATATGACTCTTGGTAGATACCAGACACGACTGCAACATAGATCGAAACTCCGAGCATTGCCATGCTTCCGAAAGAGAGTAGAAGCATCTGTACTACTGCGTTGCTGCCCAAATTTGAGATCAAGGACTTCTTGTACTTGGTTGCAACGATCGGATGTTCAAGAGCGGCGGCCATGTTACTGTTGTTAAATTTACTGCACTTTTGACAGTGGCCGAGCTCGTCTCCCGTGTTCGATGGGATACTGGACTTGCAATGCTTGTGGCAAACGTGCTCAACGGCTTTCCGATACGCATCTCCAGCATTGACAAGGCATTCGTTCGGGACCTGAAGGTCGCGGCTGAACGCCGAAGCCGCGATGACATCTCCGAAGGTCAAGCACTTGGTCTTCATTTTGCCACGCATGCGCCAGCACCATACAACCATGTATACTGCCTTGATCAGGAGAGCGCCGGCCAAGGTAATCGCTGCTTGCATTCGCACGCTGATACGACATCGCATGGTCTTGTCGAGACTGGTGCTTAAGCTGTCCCAATTGCAGCGCACATTCGTACCGCTGGTGCAGTTGGACTTGGGCTCTTTGAGTCGGGCATCATCTATCTCGTCTTCCAATTGGGTCAAAGATGTTGCACTCTCTCTGAGTGACGAGCATCTCTCCTCATCGTACGAAATAACCACTTCATATCGCCTTGTCGTCGAGCTGTCACGCGAGATGTATTGCTGGATAGTCTGTCCCGGATCAAGTACCGCCGAAGGCTTCTCACTACCTTCCCACCAGTCAGATCCTGTTCGAAAGATAGACCAGCATTCGAAATTAACGGAGCCTTTTTCAGACGAGTTCGAAGGTTGCAGAAGTGTCGCGTTCCAGTTGACTCGAGTATTGGAGACAGAATATGAGAGCCCAACGAATGAGTTGGCAAGCAGATGAATTGGCTGTATCTCTTAGTTGTGCATCAGAAGGAGATGATCCAGTAGTACTTACCAGCGAGGTAGCAATGAGCAAGATCCAGCTGAACCAGGCAAAGGTCTTGCCCTTCGACCGTGCATTGATCGAGAAGGGTGAATTAGTTCCAACTTTGCAATCACCGCGCTTCTTCAACATGTTTGGGATGTCACCAACATTCAAAGCTGTTACCAGCTGCTGATAGGTGTTGCTCATACCAAGCGCCGCAGTTCCCAGTATGTTGATGACGAGGTGGATGATCTGAACATGTTAGTAGGGGTGCAAACTTCTCAGATTGACGCCGAACGAACCAGATTCTTAGCAGAAGCTGATTTACAACTCTCCTCGCCCGCAAAGACTGCAGTGCTCTCTGCGTTCTCATTTCGCGAATAATCAGGTATCCACACGAACACCACGATCAGCATACCAATGGCCATCAGTGAGGTCAACAATGCCATGCCGCGAAGACTCCGGTCAACAAGCATCTGCCCTTTCCATAGATCTGTTCCAGATTTCGCGAAGTCCAGCGGTGCCTGGTCCAGGAAATGGGGAGGCGTCTCATGGAAGTATGGCGTAGACGACTTCGACAAGAGTCGCTGATGATCGGAGTCGCCAGAGTACGACCGCAACTCGAATCCATTGATACTGGCGAAGCTCGCGGCATGGATTGATGGTGTCCGTTGTCCTAGGTCTGCTTCGTCATTGCCATCGAGATGGGAGTACCTGGTCCGGTAACTCAAGTCCATGACCGCCCTTCAGATCAATGTCCCGAGAATCACACATGGACACAGAATTGAAATCATACGAAAAACATGTTGAATGAGCTAAGGGAATGGAGTCGATGATGAGACCTCGAAATCTAGGTCCGGGTCCAGCCATCTTGAAGTCTAACTCTGGCAATAACCTGCAGAGGAGATCCACATGAATGTGGCTGTTGCATCTTCAACTCCTGACCAATGGCTGATTAAGGAAAAGCTTGATTATGCAGGTCGGGGAGTTCGCAATCTGTAGCCGCTGGCGGCCCCAGGGAAAGCTTCAGACACCCTAGCAGAGGCTCCATGGTCTGGCGTTTCATCAGAGCTGGCTTCCGATGATCATTACCCGTGGCAACACTGGCAATTGACGAGCAACGAGACGGGCTCGAGAGCCTTGAATTCGTCGCAACATGTTCAAAACCTCCATGTCGTTTTTATCTCGCAGGTCTCGTGGTGGGATGGCAGACGTTTCGTTGTTCAAGCTGCAGCGACGACCCAAAGGCTAGCCTCGACACGCGAGAGGCCCGCTTTTTTGCCGATTCAGAAGCGGAGGCGATCCCGATCTGCGGCCAAAATCATTTTGGACCCCAATTTTGTTTCCACACGTCTCAGCCTGATGTTCCCGACACCTTCTTTCTATTTATATCCCATGCGGAAAGATGGCTGGCCTTCATGATGGCATATTCGTCATGATCGTTGATGGAGCTGCGACATGCGACCGCGAGGACGATGCTGGAAGGTGCTCGTCCAGCCTGCAATAGGAGACTCTCACCAAAATATGCTATCGATGCTGCATGGCCGTACTAGGGTTGCACGGCAAATTCCACGGGCTTGCAGAAGACCGCAAATCTGGATCCGGAGCTGCAGAGTATGGCTGTGAAGACTTGACATCGAAGTCGACGTTAAACTGATGTCTGCTCCCAAGATGAAGGCGTTGATGAAGCTATCGCGTGCAGACCTCGATATCCCTTGGTTTAAGATGATCGCGCAGTACTGCTCTTATGGAGTGCAGCGACCAAGCCACGCGTTTGCTTCCCTGGATGCAGTTACACAACATGGCACCACCGTCCAATACTCAGCTGTGGCTTGCAGATGCACGCAAGCGGAAGGATTTCAGCCCTGGACAGATTCCCACGGAGGCCGCAGTATGACCCATCGCCACGGAACTTGAACATACTGTACCCCGCCCTGATCCTCAGCCTGATCGTGTTTTAAGACTACAAGATCGCCTCTCGTCGCGAGACGTGATTGTCATTGGAACCTCACCTACCTATGGTACCACGCGAACGTGAGACATATCTCCATCAAGAGCCTTATCAAACCACTTAACGGAGCAGCAAAGCATCCGCATCGCGGAAAAAACCTTGGCAAGAATTGCCATATTCTCGTCTTCTCATTTCTGTACGCGCAATGGATCCAGCGACAATTATCGGAACATTGAGCGCAGCCGGAACCATCGTCGCGGCAATTGGCAATGTAGCTCACGACCTGTCGCGGTTGAGAGAAAGATATCGAGAAGCGGACACCACGATTGGGCTTTTGTTGACGGAGCTGTTCGCGATTCAAGGCGCCTTGAGACATGTAGAGCTCTGGTCTCAACATGCGGCAAGAGATGGTTTAATTCAGGAAGAGCTCGTCAGCTACTTCGAGGTGTCGCTTGAAGGTTGCAGGACAGCCGTCTCGTTACTGAGCGAAAAGGTGGCGGCACTACATGAGGCTTCCAGCAGCCAAGAGCATAATTTCCGGGCTCGAGCAAGAACAGTGTGGCATGAATCAGCTCTAAAGGATCACCAGCAACATCTTCGCTCGCAAGTACAGGCGTTGTCAATCCTAATACAGACGGTCCAGATGTAAGTGATGGTCTATTTTGCCTAATTACAGGGACTCACTGTCAACAGCAAATCTCTAGCAGGACAAGCTGCAGAATTGCGCCAGCCGAGTAACCGGGTCAAGCTCGACAGGATGAAAGAAGACACAATTTCATTGCGAACAGTAGCAAGGTCAACGAGATGCGACAGCGCTTCATTTGTGACCCGCGCGCCTTCGACAATCGGAGATACCATTTTGCCTATTGATGCAGAGCTGGTTGAAAGTGGACCTTACCGCACCAACGGCTCTCGGGCTGTAGAGCGGCACAGAACGAATGCGCTGCGCGCTCAAAGTGGGACATCCAACACGAGACGAAGAACGGAGCACTACACATCACAAGGTGGGTCCAGTAACGACGGCCGATCAACAAGCCCGCGGCAGGAATTGGCAGAGAGAATGCTCGAAAGACAGGCATCAGAATCTCGCGAGGACAGAATTCGACTGTATGCCCAAAACACGCGAAGTAGGCCACCCGAGATTTCTCGCGTGCAAGATTCCCAGCAGCATGGCTCGGACTCATCCCTCGAGGACAGGAACCGACTGTATAACCAAAACACGCGAAGTCGGCCATCCGAAACTCCTGTTGTGCAAAATTCCCAGCGACATGTCTCGGACCCATCCCTCATGGCATCTGGCGCACTTCGACAATCAGAGAGTCGAAGAGTCAGTGAGGGAGCACAAGATCATACGCACCACGACGACACCTCAACTGCTGACTCAGAGCTGCTGTCACCGACCATCACCGTGCAAGATACCGAATCTGTTCGAACCGCCCCGTCTTCCTCGTCGTCCAACCCATGGACAATTGGTGGAAGTTCGCAAACCTCTTTTACCACGGACAACTTGCATCGCAGCTCCAGCGTGTATTCATGGAGAGCAGAACCACATGCCAACAACAGATCACCGCCTTCACTCCAGCTTGCGCCACCCAGTGCTGGCGCTGAGGAACGACTTGGTCTCTGGGGCACTATCAGACGCCATCCAAGTGTTGCTAGGCTTCCAATTTTTGGTGCAACCTCTCGAGTGCCTTCACCTGCGAGCCCTGTGAGCCCGACGCCTGGTTCAAGACGAGGTCATATACGTGCCGACAATGACACGAACCGCAGTGTGGATTTTAAGCTGGAAGAGCTGCCGGATCTTGTCGAGGCAGCGCAAGAAGGAAATAGTCAGAAAGTCGAATACTTCCTCGACCAGGGTGCCGATATCGAGGCGGTGACATCAATGACAAGACGCACCGCTCTAGCCGTGGCATCACACTGTGGCAAGCTGGAGGAGACTCGAATACTACTAGGTCGCGGCGCAAGTCTTAAAGTCCAGGACATTGCGGGAATGACACCTCTACACCTTGCAGCAGACAGAGGTCATGTCGATGTCGTCAAGGAGCTGTTGTCTTGGGGCGCAGTTGTCGATTGCGAGACGCCGTCTGGGACGACTCCGTTGCGACTTGCTGCGGACAGTCATCGTCACGATGTGGCCGATATACTGTTGAAACATCGCGCTAGAGTTAATGCTAGGGATCGTGTTCAGTTCACAGCACTCCACGCGGCTGCGAAAGAAGGAGATATGGAGATGGTCAATCTACTGATCGCGCACAATGCAGATCTTCAAGCAAGAGACGCCAGCGGCATGGCCGCTATACATTACGCTGCTGAAGGCGGGCATTGTGACATTGTGGACATCTTCCTGGCCAGGAAAGTGCATATAGATTACACTGGAAGGAAAGAGAAGACTCCGCTTATGATAGCTTGCGGAGCGGGCCAAACCGAGATGGTCAAACTTCTGTTAAGAAGGAAAGCGAAGCTGAGCATCAAGTCGGAACGAGACATGACTGCATTGCACTGGGCTTGTTACCACGGTCAGAGAGATGTTGTCGAATTACTGGTCGAGAAGAAAGTTGCTTTGGACGCAAGAACGTCTGATTTCCGGACACCACTACACCTGGCAGTCATGTCGAAGAGCTTCGACACTGTGGAGTTCCTGCTTCGCAACAAAGCCGCACGGGAAGTAGGCTGCGCACAATCATGGCGCCCACTTCACTACGCGTGTCATACTGGAGAGATGGCAATTGTGGATCTTCTGCTACATCATAAGGCGAGTTTTGAAGCCACCAATAACGAAGAACAGCGGCCCATCCATATAGCCACTATCGGCGGCAACAGAGATCTCGTTCGGAAGCTCATCGGCAAAGGAGCAACATTTGATTGCTTTGACAAGAACGGAGAGCGCCCATTGACACTTGCATGCACGCACGGTCATCTCGACATTGTTCGGCTACTGCTCGAGAACCGATCTGCGCTTCGAATGAAGTTTAGGCAAGGTCAGTCGTACGAGGACTCTCCTATTTGCGTAGCCGCACGCCACGGACATCTCGAAATCGTGGCCGAGCTCATCAAGTGGAAGGCATCTGTTCGCCAAACGGATGAGCGAGGTTGGCAACCGTTACGCTATGCAGCATATTACGGGCACACAAACATCACAGAGCTCTTGCTTCAACAGGACGCGTCGGTACTGGCAATGAACCTCAGCGCCTATGGCATCAGTAATTCTGTTCGTGTAGGCTTCGACCCTGATGTGCCAGACGACCAGAGGGCGCAAATTCTGGACATGTTGCAAACGAAGGAGGCCATCGAGCAGTCGCAGCAAGCAGCTTCAGAACGACATGACTTTTCGGCGTTGCATGGCATTTCAGAGATCGATAGTAGTGCTAGTCCGGCGGAAGCACAACAGTCACGGAATCCATTTCGAGGGCCTGTCCTAGAACAGAACGCACCTGAGAGCCAGCAGACGCATCGCAGTCGAGTCGCGCAGATCGCCGCCATGTCATCACGAATCTCAAGCGCGCCTTCGGTTTTGAATGACATGCCGTCGGTGGCAGCGCCCAGCGTCTCCCCTATACCATCCCAGAGTTCTCTTCCTCGACGTGCTCAAACAACTCGACCTCGTAGCACTCTTTCGGGAATCTTCTCAGACGAAGAGCAGCCTTACACGATCTCGCCAATGCCGCCGACGACCATCTCACGGTCTATCACCATGGCAACACCACGAATAGCACCGCCTACAAGGACGCCTCCAGCCCCACCAGCTCCAACGGCCACGCAAACACCTCCGCCAGCATACTTCGCATACCGCCCTCCTTCAGCCCAGCACGATTCATCTGAAGATATTACTGCCCAGGAGCGCCAACAACTTCTCAATTTGACCTGCAATAACTGCAAGTACGCCGGCAAAGAAACACCTGACTTCAGCTGTGCCAGCTGCAGGAGCAACGTGTTCCGCTATGACCATCGCGCACAGCAAGATGAATCGAGGCCAGCAGTTCCCGAGAGACCTGAAGATGTTGCGCCCCGGATGTATCACAATTCTGGACCCGTGTATGAGATGCCTGCTGCGACTTCTGACGACGCTTAGTTAAGCCCGACTCGAGCCTCTAGGCTTTTCTCAAGCTCAGATGTTGCCTGATGCGCAAGGACCGATCTACGCAATACGATAGAAGAACTTTTAGCATTAAGCTTATGTACAGACAAAATGCCACTGTGATCGCCTATCTCCATGCGAGATCTATGCAATACATCCCATACCAATGCAAGTCAAATCAAAATGCCCATCCATCACTTATTCCTGGTTTTAGTGGAAGATCAGTACGCGCGTTCGACCGAGGAATAGGATCCAAGGAAAGGAAAGTGAGGAAAAGTTCGACTTCGTCCACTCTCTCCGGCAAAGAAAATGTTACAAGCTCTTCGACTCCGAACCGTCCTCGATGAAAGAACAACACGTCTCCACGACTGCCTCTGACACCGGAAAGAGATATCCAGAAAGCGCTCATACCTGTGGTCGGTCCGGCTTCACGGTGCCCTTGATCTTTGCAGTCTCAGCAGTTCCCTCGCCCTTGCTCGACTTGCCTGGATCAGCGTGTGGGTCTGTCGAATGTCGGGTATCCGTGTTGCTGATACCCTTCTGAGCCGTCTTTGCGTAGTGATCGCCCTCGCCGGAACTCGAGCCCTCGCCGATGTTCTTTGATGCCGGGCTGTCCATGCGCACCTTGACGGCGCCCTTGCCCGCATCCTCCTCACGGTGCTTCACGTCATGTTGCTGCTTGGTGGCACCTTTATGCAGTTTAGCTATGTCGTCCGGTCCGTTCCGATGTGACACCTCTTTCGGGGTGTTACGGCCAGGAGAAGCATTACCTTTCTGGGTGTCGCCCTTGGTCCCTTGACCCTCAGAAGCGTTGGTGTCATCCTCAGTCTTGCCCTCGTCGCCCTTCTTGCCTTCATCAGAAGGCTTGCTGTCCTCTTTGGATTCCTCGTCCTTGCTGGGCTTCTCTTCTTCTTTCGATTCTGACTTGTCCTCAGCAGGCTTCTCCTCCGACTCATCCTTGGACTCCTCCTTAGACTCTGCAGGCTCATCCTTGGATTCTTCCTTCACTTCCTCCTCCTTTGGCTCCTCTGCGGCCTCTTCCTTGTGATCCGAGCCGTATTCCTTGCCATGGCCTTCGTGGTGTGTGTCGTGAGCATGTGCACCGCCCTCAGTCGGCGACAGCGCGATGTATAGTCCAACGGCGGTGACGACGGTAGCGGTAGCAGCCCTGTAATACGCTATATCAGTGACGGTTCATATTGAGGCACCTGCGAGTTTCAATGGCTTGATTCAATGCTTGACTCGAGCTCCCATCTGAAGCTTCAATGTCTGCAAACATTGACATCATAGACTCCGAAAATATCGAAACAACGAAACACAATGAGTTGGAACATACCAAGGAAGATCGCTGGTCTTCTTGACGGCATCAGTGGCACTGGCATACCCTCTGCGACCGCTCTGCTGCCCGATGCGCATGCATGGCTGCGAAGTCGTCTGACGCACAGCTCGGGTAGCTGATCGGCCCAGAAGGGTAGCAGGACTCGACCTGATGGCCGCAACTCGTAGAAAAGACATCTCGAAGCTGTGTTACCTCGAGACAAGATGGATTGAAGAGTTTGGAGGGATTCCGTGAGCAGATGTGGAGACAATGGCTGCGAATACGAGTCGTCACCTGAGCGTAATGGGGTGCGAGGCTGGGATTTGAGAGCACAAGCATTGCAAAGGCGAGAGCCGGAGCCGATTCGGAAAAAAGCCATAAAAGAGTTCGCTGTAATCACAGAGGAGAGTAATCTGTATAGTGGACTATGGACGACAACTTCCAGTTGAACTAAACTCAATTCTGTTTAGCTTCGAAAGCTGCCACTACATCGATTCATCCTACAAAGTGATGCTGAAATTGCTTCGGCACAAACATATCCTATTTTATTCTGCAAGCGAGCAGCAAGCTCTATTCTTTGCTCGCTCGTCTGTCAAACCGGCGCATTTGTCCGCTTTGGTTGGGGTGGATGCAGCCTTGAGTTGAAACAGGCAGAAGAGTGCCTCGCCCACTTTCGCCGCCCAGCTCACAACGCATCAAAAGGTAAGACAGAGCTCGGAGGTTGTCGCCCTCACATCTTTCAAAATTCTTGTCTAACATAAAACGATCGCACAGTATCTGCTGGAGCTTGTAACGCATTATTCAGAACAACTGTGTCAACCTCAAAATCGACACTGCGCGAAGCCTTTCGGTGGCGCAAGTGTAGGTGCAAGTGGGATAACTCAACATGTCTTCCACGCCAGCACCAACGAGCGCAACATCACACAATGTTGCTGCTCTCCTGCCGAAGCTGTACGAAGACGACCCTGACCTCCGGTTCATGGGCTTGAGCGACTTGCAGGGACTCCTCATCGCAAACGGACCAAGCCTATTGGTGCATGACGTGCACGTGAGCGCAAAGACCGTCGATGGTCTTCTTCATTCCTTGCAAGACAAGAATGGCGAGGTCCAGAATATGGCTATCAAGTGTCTAGGACCGTTTGTCAATAAAGTCTCGAGTGATCAGATTTTGTGCCCGATGATCGACAAGATATCAACCCTCAAGATCGGTGACGCGGTTGACAACTCCATCCCAGCTCTTGCTCTGCGCGCGATCGTAGTCAACTTGCCGCGCCCAACACCAGGAGTCGCGCGTTCGAAAGCCGTGCAAGAGTCATACTCTGCTATCAGCCGAGCTCTCATTCCACGCCTCGTTGGCTACATGGTCATTCCACCACAGCGCAAAGACCTTCCGAAGCCTCCTAAAGGCATGCTACAAGCCGATATGGACGACGGTACGGACAGCAATGCTATTGATGTCCTGACAGAGGTGGCTCGCTGCTACGGTCCCATGCTCCAGGAGAGTGAGGTGAACGCTCTAGTCAAGGTCTCCCTCGAGATCCTGCAGCATGATCGCACAACATCCGTCTTGAAGAAGAAAGCTGTCTCTGCTATCGCGGCACTGGCACCAAGTGTTTCCGAAACGGCACTTTCCCAATTCATCAGCCGTGTCATCGAGCTCCTGAGAGGCAGTCACATTACAAAGTCCAGGCGGAGACTCTACATCAATCTACTGGGCTCGCTTGCCCGCTCCGTACCTGCCAAATTTGGTGTCCATCTAGCGATGATCGCGCCATTCGTGCTCACAGCACTTAGCCAGCAAGAAATCGACGATGACCTCGCTGCTCTAGAGGAGACAGAAGAGCGTGATCCAGAAGCTGACGACGTCCGTGAGGCAGCGCTGATTGCGCTCGACTCATTCCTTGCACATTGCCCTGAACAGATGAAAGGCTTCACTCAAGAAGCTATCGAGACCATTCTTCGCTTCTTGAAGTACGATCCAAATCTTGCGGATGACGGCGACGATGAGATGGACGACGATGACTTTGGCGATGACGACGCATTTGATGGCGAAGAGGACTTCGAAGAGGAGGCTGGCGCCGATGACGAGGATGACACTGCGTGGAAAGTGCGACGATGCGCAGCTAAGGTCACGGATACATTCATTGAGACAAGAAGCAAAGGAGACCTCCTCGACAATGGCACTATCTACTCCCAAATCGCTCCAGCGCTCGTCGTACGATTCAAGGAGCGGGAAGAGACGGTGCGAGTTGAGGTCATCTCAGCACTTGCGCGCCTCGTGCGAATCACTGGTGGCAACCTGGCTGTAAGCGAAACAGCACCCCTCAATGGCCAGAGCTCTTCCACAGCACCACTAAGCCGCAAGCGTCGGCGTGGTAGTAGCAGTGTCAGCTCTGGAGAACATCCGCATCACGGAGCACAGCAGCTTCGTCAGGTCCGACTGAATACCCCACCACCTGGTAGTGCGAAGGCAAGCTTAGAGAGCTTGAGTCCTGAGATCGTGAAAGGCGTCGCGCAGCTGATGAAGAGCCAACCTCTCCCAACCAAGCAAGCATCGATATCCCTCATGAAGGATCTTTCAGAGGCTCTGAGCGCACGTCTTACTGACTATCTCGCCCAGACGCTCGATCCTGTCATTGATGCGATCAAGTCATCTGGTTCTGGAAGCGCTGCTGCCGGCTCCCATGTGGCTTCAGCTAACACATACCGCATCGAAGCTCTGCACTTCCTCAAGGCTGTTGCCATCGCTCATTCGTCACAAGTCCTCCAACCTTATCTTGCAAAGATCATTCCAGCCGTTGTCGCAGCGGCTAAGGACAAGTACACAAAGGTCTCTGTCGCGGCTCTCGAAGCTGCTGAAGAATATGTCAAGACCCTCACCGCTCCTGGCACAAAATCTGGACCAAACGACATGTCGTACATCAAGCAGATCTACGATGCGGTCAGCAATCGTGTCACTGCACCAGACTCTGATACCGAAGTGCGCCGCCTCGCTATTCGATGCTTGGGAGGCGTTATTGGTCGCGCTTCTTCGCAGCAGATGCTTCACGTGTCAGATAAGGCCGCTGGCTTCGAGCTATTGCTATCGCGACTCAAGAATGAGCTGACACGCTTGTCTTCTGTGCGTGCTGTGGAAGCAGTTGCCATTCTCATTCAAGATCCCAACGACTATCCTCAAGGCTGGGTACCGACTGTCGCAGTCGAGCTTGGAGCACAGTTACGAAAGGCGAGCAGAGTGTTGCGCGGCTCAAGTCTGCAGTCACTCAAAGAGCTGTCTCTCAATGTCAGCATTGCACACATCGACTCGAAGACCATCAAGGAGCTGTTACCTTTGGTGTTGCCTACACTTCACACTGGTGACCTGCACATGATCAGTACCGCACTGCTGGTTCTCAATGCCTACACACAGAAGGACCCAAAGACTGTGATCTCCAAGGACTTCATTACTGCATTCGATACCATGCTGGCGGGCACTGCAATCGGCGGCTCAACTCTGGAAAACCTGCTAACACTCACACGAACGATCGGCGAAAAGGGCGTTGGCAAGGACGTCATGGGCAAGCTTCTCTCAGACACAAGCATGAAGGCTAATCCAGATCTCGTCGGAAAAGTCATCGCCAATCTGCTCGTTTCTGGTGGACCAAAGGTCGGTGTCAAGCTTGAGAACTTCGTGTCTGAAGCCGGCGGCAAGCACGATGATAAGCGTAGATGTCTTGCGCTCGCAGTGCTTGGAGAAGCTGGCCTGCGTCTAGGTTCTTCATCACCACTCGACCCACAACTTTTCATCGGCTTCTTCAATGACAAGACTGACAAGGTGCCTATCGCTGCGGCGGTCGCACTTGGACGTGCTGGCGCTGGCAATGTCCCTGCATATCTCCCGATCATTCTCAAGAGCATGGGCCAGCCAAGCGGCAATCAATACCTGCTGCTCCATTCCGTGCGAGAGATCTTACAGCAAGAAGGCACAGAGTCAGCCATCATTCCTTATGCCGGCGAGCTGTGGAACAATCTTCTCGCAGCCTCCCAAGCAGACGACAACCGCGCTATCGGTGCCGAGTGTATTGGTCGTCTCGCCGTCCTCGATCCTGCCACCTACCTTCCTCAACTCCAGAAGTTCCTTGTCGACCGCAGTGCCAGCGTTCGTGGCATGGTCATCTCTGCGTTGCGTTTCACGTTTGGTGACACAGATGAGAGCTACGACAGCAACCTTGAGCCGATCATCATCAGCATGCTGGCTACCATGTTGAAGGAGGAGGACTTGGAGAATAGACGCCTTGCTATGACGACGCTCAACTCAGCTGCGCAGCATAAGCCCAACCTCATCATGCCGCATCTAGATGTGTTGTTGCCACACATCATGCGGGAGACGATCATACGACAGGAGCTCATTCGAGAAGTGCAGATGGGTCCATTCAAGCACAAGGTCGATGATGGTCTGGAGATTCGAAAGGTATGGCTCTTGCTAAGAATCTCGACACCAAATGATCGTATGCTAATTCGTGTAAAAGTCCGCCTACGAGACAGTCTACTCCCTCCTCGATATCGCATTCCGCCTCCTCAACGTCCACGAGCTCTTCGACCGCATCATCACAGGCCTGACAGACGATCACGACATCCGCGATCTCTCCACCCTCCTACTGCACCGCCTCATCATCCTCGCACCTTCCGAGACAGCGTCTCGCCTCGACTCCTTCGTTGAACCGTTCAAGACTCTGCTTAGTCAAAAGCCAAAGGAGAATGCAGTCAAGCAGGAGATCGAGCGCATGGCAGAGGAGCAGCGTCATGTGGTTCGTGTCAGTAGTGTGTTGGCGAAGCGATGGCCGGATGAGTCGGCCGAGCCTGGACGAGCGTGGGGCAGCTATTGGGAGTGGGTTAGGAAGGAGTTTGGTGGAGTGCTGAAGGTTGTGGAGGAGGAGGCCAAGGAAAAGGAGCGCTGATGTGGTGACATCGGAAATTCATAGGCGCAGATGGGACTATGAGGATACGTGATTGATGATTGATGTGGGGTTTATGCATGCATGCAAGAACACGGTACCGCATGGAGGTTGTATTCAAGAAGTGGCTTCTACGTGCATGAGATAGGAATGAGAGATCCTAGACACTACTAAGGACATCAGAATGCAAGACCTACATACATACTGATACCTCCAATCGCTCAGCGATGACCAGTCTAATGTGAGTCTTCTCGGTGCCAAAAGTTAAAAATGTGCGGCATAAACTTCGGTGGAGCTATGTCGTCAATTCGAAACATCCACCCCAATCACACTTACTTCCAAGCTCGATCTCACGCAATCCAGAAGCATTCTAGAAGTCGCGGGTCCAGCTGCAACGTCACGGAGAACATCTGGGCCGTTGCACGCAAGTAGTTGAGATGTCATTGTGTAAAAGTTCCTGCAGCAAAGCTCGCGCGAGCACCAACCGGTCCGCCTGCATCCTGCATTAGCGAATAAATGCATCCGATCGTGCGTGCATGAGTGTATAGGCATCTTGCAGTCGTGATTGGACGAGCGAGGAGGTGTCTTATTGGCAAGCTGACCTCTTTGAACTCTCATTGAAGCGTTCTGCGTGGTGGTCGTGCTCCACTGAAATGCTAAGCACTGCAGTCGTATACTGCTCCTATTCTATCCTCTTAACTTGCCACATCCAACGACCAACTTCGACATCGCCGGGTCGGAGGAAAGAGAGAAGCCCTCGATCTCCAGCATACGAAGTGCGACCGACTAGCGCGCATCCGGACCGGTAGCCGCTGTAGATGCCGCAGCAGGGCAAGTCGAAGCAACCCCAACGAGACGAGCCATCACAACGTACAGACTCCCGCCAGAAGAGACGCGCTTCTGCAGTGACTACCACTGCGAAAAGACGTGTCACAAACAGAGCAGAAATTCTTGCATCTTCGTTTTGCAGTGAAGATCTCGTCTTTCTTGTTGCGTGTGTCAGGGCGATCGAGGCTGAGCTTTGCGGCGTTCCCTGTCAAACCTCATCTTGCTGCTGCTGGGGGTGAGCGGACCACACCTGATACTGACCCGTCGTCAGGCACGCACAGAGACCACCGCACAACGTCCAGAGATTGCAGTATACCAGCTTTCTGGAGGGAACAGGCAGGCAAGAAGTCGTCGCTGCCATTATCACAGCACACAAGAACAAAGAAAGCGGCAAGCTCGCGAGAGTCTAATCTTAGCACTCTCGCTCGCCCTCAGCGATCATCAGTTCCCACGCAGCAAATCCCCCGCCATCTGGACATCTGAAGCGGAAACCTTGCCCTATCCTCCCTTCGCATCCCATCAAATCCACCGTCGACGGCGCCTGCACCGCCGGAGCTAGACTCTTTTCGCAGCCGCCCGGAAGCAGTCACTCGCGCCTTCCTCCTGCACGTCGCTCACTCCACAGCCTGAGGCGAGACGGAAGGCACGACCGCACCCCAGTTCAACACGTGCCTCTCCCGCCGCCAAACCAGTCCCACCGCACCGCACCGCACCGCACCGCACCGCCGCTGCTCACGCCTCCGTGGTCTGGGCATCAGAGTTGCGTGGTTGTGTGAGAGTGTGAGAGGGCAGGACCATGTCCTCGGCCTACAAAGTGACGGGCTACCGCGAAGACTCCGACGCCGACGACGAGTACGACGAGCATCACAGGGACAGCGTCGCCTTCATGTCGCCTACGCTGCCGCCGGATGGCTACTCAGCCTCGCCGACCGACTCGGATGGCCAGAGCACGGAGCCGACCCCGACGACATACACACATTCGAGAGAGCAGATATCGCCGCGGGGGCTGATATCGGATTGGTCTGCTGAGCAGAGTGCCGACTTTGTGTCGGGTCTGGGTCTGGGGCAATATGCGGACAAGTTTGTTGGTGCGTATAGATCAAGGGCAAGACTTTGTGATAGAAGGCATGCTGACTTCGTTGCAGAGGAGGCCATAACGGGCGATGCGTTGATGGCGCTGTTACATTCGGATCTCAAGGAGATGGGCATACAAAGCATCGGTCACAGATTGACCATCCTCAAGGCTGTCTACGAGCTCAAGCTGAAGCAGCATCAGCCCATAGAGGCAGACGACTATGTTCCCCTATGTTAGTATAGGACATTTGCTATGGTCGTGGCAGTACTAATGCACACGACAGCCGCCGACGCGGAAACAGACTCGGCACCCACACAAGACGACATCGCCCGCATCATAAACATCATCAAAGACCGAGACGCCGAACTGCGCGCCCTCCGCGAAGAGCTCGTCCGCATCTCCGACGAGAACCGCAAGCTACGCGAGGACGTCCTCCCGATAATCAAAGACCGCAAGAACAGGTCCGAGCCCCTCCCCACGCCCGACGAGGTGCCCGACACCGCCAAATCGTCCATGTCGAGCAGCCTGTCGCGCAAATTCTCCACCAAGCGTCTCTTCTTATCAAACAACAAGCCTAACAACCTGTCGCCTACCAGTATACACGACTCGCGCCTGCAGGATTCGAGTAGTCTTGATCCATCGGCCGCGGCTGTTGCGGCGACGAATCACCTCACAGCGTCTATGCGCGACGACCCGAGCAGAAGTCCGAATACATCGCAACCTTCACCTACCTCACCCGCCTACTCCTCCCTCAACGTCGCATCTTCGACCTCCAACCCACGCGACCGCTCAGATGCCTACTCCACCTACTCCACACGCACGACCTCCATCGAAAAGGAGCCCTTATCAGCCGGCGGGCTCTCCTCCCGCGACCGCGACACCCAAGCCACCACACCTTCCTCCGCAGGCCCACCCCCCTCAACACGAGAAAATCCACAAGTCGAAATCTTCAAATCCTTCCGCGTCTCCATCGAGGACCCCTGCCACAAAGTCCTCCCCGTCGCGCTGAAGAAATATAACATCATGGCCGACTGGCGGCAGTACGCGCTGTACATCGTGCATGGAGACCAGGAGAGATGTCTGGGTCTGAATGAGAAACCTTTGATTCTGTTTAAGCAGTTGGATCGGGAGGGGCGGAAACCCATGTTCATGCTGAGGAAGCATGCTAGTCCCATGGAGGGGATTAGCTCGACGGTTGGGGAGGGAGGCGCGCAGGCTGCATTGGCGCAGAGGGAGGCGATGCAGGCAGGCAGCTCGGGAGGGAGGAGTATGCAATTGCCTGGTGGGGTGCTGTGAGAGCGGCTGTAAGAGGACGAGATGAATTACAGATGGCGGAAAGATACTTGGGCATTGTTCAGCACACTACATTTTCTGGGAAGGCTAGCGAGCGATTGATCTAGCATTGAGATTTGGATCACCATAGGCATACTGTTGCATGTTCTGGTATGTGCCTGGGGCGACATGTCTTACAGTACGCTTTACATCCTAAAGCGATTTTGGCATGGTCGTGAACTGTAGTATCTTCAATGGAAAGGAATTATGACATTTTGGGAAGCACCAAGCAAGTGACGTACAGTCGCCGAAGATACGCCAGAGCTGCTGATCCATTGACCCGAGCAATATTGGACTTCAATTGTTCGACGATAGATCCTGAGCAATCGCTCCCATCCTCGAAAATCCAGTAATAAGCAGCTAAGATAATTCTTCCCGGACATGTACACTCTCATATCAGCCACGCCGTCGCCGTAAGTCAACTCACCTCTGATACACACAATACGAAGTTCACTAAACATGAGGAATCTAGATATGCCCGCAAAGTGCGCATCGTCCTCGCCGAGAAGGAGATTCCTTTCAAGCTCCAGACAGAAGTACCATGGGACTCCACGACCGAAACGCCGAGATACAATCCGCTCGAGAAACTGCCTGTGCTAATCACGGACGATGGTAAAGCGTGAGCATCTTCTTCTATGCCTGTGTTACAACACTCGCTAAATGATATTTGTTTGGTACAGCGTATATGAATCACACTTTATCCTCGAATGGCTCGAGGCGAAACACCCGGAGCCTGCGATGCTGCCCCATAACGTTGACGAGCGGCTGTTTGCGAAGCAAGTTGAGGTCGTAGCTGATGGTCAGACCAACTGATATTCCTTACATCTATATCTGCAGCTGACTGGGAAAGGCATATGTGACGCCCTTGTCCTCGCCTTCTTCGAATCTCATCGTTCTAAGGATATGCAAAGCGAGCCATGGAAAGCACGGTAACACCCTTCCTCCCCCCCTGAGCTCAGTCATGTACGTGTTACTAACGATTCATCCAGGCAAATGCGTAAAGTGTCTGGCGGGCTGAAAGCCCTCGCTACATGGCTCGAGCAGTCCTCAAACGGCCAGTACCTTATCGGCGATAGCTTCTCACTAGCAGACGTGGCAGCTGGTTGTGTACTCGGCTACATGAGCGTGAGATGGCCTGACCATGGGTGGAAGAAGGAGTATCCGGAGCTGGAGAGGTATTGGAAGGGATTGGAAGAGCGTGAGAGCTTCAGGGACACGAGGCCATCTCCGCAGAATATCAAGGATGCGGTTGTGTAGATTGATGGAAAAGATGGTGTTGGTTCCGAGGATGTGTTGAAGTGGTTGCTTGCCCCTACCGTGGCATATCTGATGTGAGTGTGGATGTCGCGCTGGTCACGTTCAAGGGCAGCCATCTACTCTACTTGCTGCTGTCTGATTTGGCTGTCTGCTGCGCAAATCCCACAGTGATGGATGTGGCAACGGTCACGCCTAGAACCTGGAATCGATCAGTATCTCGCTGGGACACAGTGTTGCGAGATCCTACGAGCCACGTTACTTTTCTCCAATGACTCCGCTGCATCTCTTGCAGATCGGTCATCTTGTCATCAAGATGCTGTGATGCTTTGTGGCGATTGGCCTCGATGGCACGGTTCAAGTCCTCCATGGTCTTGTTGACAGTACGCAGCTCCTTCCAGATCTTCGCTTCTGTACTTTCGGCTCCCGTCGTTGGAACATGGGCGTAAGTTGACGCATTCTTGGTATCGCTCGTTCTCGTGTTTCTGGTTCGTGTGGAATTGCTGGTGATGTGGGCGTCATCGTCATCAAAATCTAAAATCTGCCTGTGCAGTGGGAAGCCCCCATGTAGTGAGGAGCCCCCATGCAGTGAGGAACTCCCATGCTGGGAGACACAGAAGTCATCAGCGGCGTTATCTACTCCTACAGTCAGTATTTGGAGCCTGTTACAGTGTGTTTGAATGACCAGAAAAGAATCTATGGCCTCGGATGAACCTTGATGAAGGCAGGATGAGACGAGGACGGGCACGTTGGAGTAAGGTATTGGGTCTGATAATCATCGTGAATCTATGGTGGTTGAGATTCAACAACTCGATCGTGCCGATGCCCTGATGAACAATGAAGGAGACCCATCATGATGCTACTTATGACTCTGAAAACGAACAACCACTGTCATGCGTAAAGTCTCCTTAGTTGAATGCGAAGTATGGAAAGATCCCGCCAATGCAGGTACAGCGATTCAGGGTCCGAGTTCAGATCCACCAAATTGCATCCACAGCCGTGGTTCGCGACAACTCTGTTCTCGAGTTATCAAGAGATGTGACTTCCGTGTCCTCAGTGTTCTCGACCACTTCCTCATCTTCTTCCCCTTCCAACCACCATATTAGCATATACGACATCACGCCTTCCCGAACTCAGACCACAGCGGCACCGCACATTCCCACGCGAACCACAGAAGCATGTCCTCAGCCTCAACACCACAACCGAAGATCAGGACCTCAGAGCTCCCTCGCGAGCTCCCTTCCAACGCGCCAATGCCTAAACCAATTCACGACGCGCTCGCCACCGCGCTACTGGAGAATCGTGCGATCCCGCGCATCGAAGGCGTGCTCTCCCAGTCGTTAGCGGAGACGGGCTGGTCTGACAAATTGCGCGCATACATACAACGCCTGATCCGCACGGGCGAAGCACACACTCACGATGAGATCATGGTCAAGGTTGAGGCAGCTATCAGGGGTGGCAGTATACCTGCTGAAGGCGAGACGAATGGGAATGGAGTGGATGCGGCAGAGAAGCCGGATCTCAAGATCCCGGAGAAGGTTGTTAGGGATGGGGTCAAGGTTGTGAGGCAGGAGTTGGAGAAGGTGGTCACGATTGAGGTTGATGATTGAGCTACTGCACCCAAGCCTGCATGTCAATTTCATTGTTAACATCATGATTTGAAAGGACATGGACGAGCAGGAGACTTCGATTCAATTCGAGAGCAGTGGAATTCATGACAGCAGTCTGGATGCAAGTGGAGAGACGGATCTCTCCATTGGAGGCAGGAAAAGAGACTGGTTCACCGACCGCGAGAAAAGCGAAGGAAAGACTGAAAGCGAGCAAAGTCATGAAGTCACGCAAAGCGAGGAAGGCGATTTGAATTTCAGCGAAGGTGAACTGAGTGTTGGCGGGCTGGCGAGCCCGCCAGCAAAGAGGCAGTCTCGGCGACAGCGAAATCTGAGCTCAGACATTACTGATATGTGGAACCTCGCGAATCTCCCAAGCTAAAATGGTAGACGTGGTGCTACAATCGTGCGGCGGCATAAGCATGATGGCATCCATACTGCGGGATGGCACAAGAATAATGCTCATGATATTGGCTGGTTTGGGTATCTCATTCTTGCGAAACAGTATCAAGGCAGTATACTCTAGATCTGCCGTGAATACACATCATTTGGCGCACTTTGTCAGTTCAAACGCATGCATTCGCTTTCCTTCAAGTTGCGCCAGGTGTATACACCATTTGCATAGTGTCACTCCTGTACTGCCCCGCTGGTCCAGCATTTTGCCGCATCTTCGTCTCCCTTTCTCTCACTTCACGCTCGTTTTGTATGGCCACACAACAACAGCAGCAACACGATTCAAGCACATCATGCGCGAAGCTACCTTGCAGCTTGTACGCATGACGTATCCGTGTGCGAAGCGTTAGTGGGAATATGCCTATCCATGCGTGTCAGTCCTACAGCTCAACAAATCAAATGGCAGACAATACTCACAGCACAACCCACAGTTGAAAAACACACATCGCGCATTGCAGCTCTTGAACCCAAGCATATCCGTCGGATCCTTCTTCCCACTCTTCCTGCCCATCCGATAGCTCGTGCGACTATCCAGCACACACGGACAGAAAAGTCCCATCAGACAAGTTCCCATATCCGCATTACACTCGCACAGCGAGTGCGCCCATGAATCCTTGTCGCTCGTCGAGCCCTGTATATTGTGCATGTTTGGATGCGCAACTTGACCGGGCTGATGCATTTCTGCTGATGCGAGGCCATTGGGGCCGATTGCTGCGGCGGGCGCGAATATGGGAGCGGTGGGCGAGGTGATATGTGTGGGCGAGTACGGGATCGTGACGTGGTCTGGTTGTATGGGCCCGTGCTGCTTCTTTGTGGGCGAGTGTGGGTGTTGCGATTGAGGCTGGCGAGCGTCTGCTTCGGATTGCATGGGGACTGTCGAGGTGCGCCGTCGTCCTTGGGATGGATCTTGAAGTTGTGTCTCTGTGTTTATAGTGCCACTGTTGGGTACTGCCGTATACGCCGATGGTGGATGCTGTAGTGGCTGGGACGTAGGTACATTGGGAGGTGTCTGCGAGACTACTGGTGCATAGTACGCTGGATGTACACCAGTGGGCTCAGGAACACCATAGGGACTGCTCATCCTCTGCGGTCTGACCGGCTGCTGCGTAGCCTGCGTGGCCTGTGTCGTCTGAGGCATACTGTCTGCATATGGATTCACAGCTGGTGATCGCGTCTGCATATGATATCCGTCCAGTCGACCTCCGCCTTCTACGGGTGTCTCCGCCTCTTGCAAAGCTTCCTGATTATGTCTGTACTGCTGTCCCCTCCCACCAAATCCTTGATCGCGCTGCACATCTATGGGCGTCTCTGCGTAGGAGAAGCGGCGATTATGCGATGCGCTGGGATTGTTCGTATGGATCGCAGGAGGGTTGCGCGCATTGCGATCCATCGTGCTATATGGATGCGCGAGCGCTTACGACGGTCACACAATGCTATCTTCTGACTATATCCCAAGCTCTTCCACGGTCCGGCAATCCGGTTTCCACCATCCACTCCAGAGACGATATTGTGGCTGTGAAGTGTCCAGAAGTGTAGCAGATCACAGCGGCATCAACGAATGAGAATCCACAAGTACAACTTGCGTGTTCACGCGAGGATGGCGCTCAATAGTTCAAGTCTTCTTCGAGGAAGAAACATTACGGTGGACGAAAGGCATGGTGGCGCAAAGGCAGTATTACTTGCCTGATTGCGTCCATGTCAGCAACGTGCTGCTGCTTAGGCTTGTGCGCAAAGTGACGTTGAATTGCTGGAGGCCCTGCCGCCCTGGTTGTTGCATGCAGGTCCTAGCGTCGTGATCGGAGCTGTGATGTGGGGTTTGATTGGCTGGAGATCCTGACTCGGGTGTCCTGTAGCGTGGAGCTTGTCTCTCGAGGCTGGAGATGATTTTGGAATTGTACATGCTGCTTGGCAGCCTTTCTCGGCCTGTGTCTTGAGGATGTTTGATATGCGATGAAAAGTGATGTTGGAGTTTATCAACACAGTTTCGTTTCTCGTGCGCTCTTTGAAGTAGAACAAAAATGCTTTTTGAGTGTCTGCCTGGCAGCTCAAGCATCGGGATGACAGGCGTTGAAGATCTGGTTGGTCATGATGCTATTCTTAGCCCGTCGCGAATCTTTCATAAACCTCAATACATATGCCACTCCAGCAAGATGTGATCGAGCATGCTCTGCTCTGATGACTCTGCGCGCGAGCATCAATCGTATGTCTCAAGAAGCTTCAGTTGCTGCGGGGTCAGAATAGCTTGCAAAAATGATTGTATTGCGCTAGGAAGCATTCAGATACCTATGTTCCGAACAGTCATGCCCTTATAAGCTGCCGTCCAGCGACAACGGTTCAGGTAGGATGGTGTTGAGACTCGAGTCTGGGGTATAGCGTAGCTTGAGCCACCCATGCAGACTAACATGAGTTCAAGACCTCTTCATCCCAATCGTTTTTATCAAGTTCTTCCATTTCTTTCCAAATATCGTTGTCCGAGGTGCCGTGTTGACGGCCTCTTGATCCGACTCACTCCTGAGGAGCCCCATATCTTGTTGTAAGTTGATCAGCAGCGATTTCTTGTGATCAATTGGTACGTCTTTTGACTCTCGCTCCGATTCAAGGACGTTCGCAGTTCTGTCATACACCTCTTCCACACTTAGACTGTAGTCGATTTCGACCCTCGAATTGTCTGCCACACAAGACATAAGGCCGAAAACTTTGTCCCGCAGGTCTGAACAGCGGCGCGTATGGTGTGCGACGAGGATGGTGTATAAAGACGCTTGTGAACGCGTCTCTCGACTATAAACACAATTGGAGATGATACTCTGTGCATAATCTGTTTCGGTGACTTCCCGATGATACTCTAAGGCTTCGAGTACTCTAGCAAAGATCTCGCCTGCGAACTCTTCGGAGCATGGCAGCACATATTCGAATCGTCCCTGAAGTAGCAGTATTTGACTGGCCAGGATTAGCTCTTGGGCAATCCACAACCGAGACCAGTAAGGATGTCCAAAAACCTTGACGATGGCCCGAACGTCTTTCTTGACCAAGCTGACCTCCCTGAGTATCTCGACGAGTTTTGGCCCCTGAAACTCGAAGTAGTCGTCCATTGACTTCACCTTGAGGATGCGATGCTCAAGACTTTTGAGAATCTCCATGGCTCTTGAGGTGCTCGCTGTGGCCGGCCCCAGCCAGACATGTACGGCTTCGGCTTGCCGGTAAATGTCGGCCATCATCTGCACCTGGATATTTCGTTCCGTGATGTTCTCTTGATCGATACACAATTGGTCTATCCAGAATGTGGACTTGCAGTCCTTGTCTCTCATCGTGACCAGGAACTCGTACAAGTTCCTCCTCACTTCGAATAGACTGTCATTGAGAAGAATGATGAATTTTTTCGATGCATCGCCCCAAGTGTACGACAGAGCAATGTATTTGAGCTTGTCGTGCTGGTCGAGGCCTTCAGACCCTCCCTTGACATCTTCTGGAAAGTCGTGATTCGCTATCTGACAGCGTATCAGAGTCCGCTTGGATCGGCTGTACATGGAAGGAGAGTCTCTTTGGGATACGATCCTAACCAGCCTGATTTGTCGCCTGCTCGCGCATAGAGGTTCATGTGCAAAGGACCGTGTCGAGGGGAATGCATCAGATACTGTGGCAGAAGATGTAGTCATGTCAAAAAACTGGCTGTGAGATCACCGCTTAGAGAGAAGGTGCTCGTTCCCAAAGGCAGAGGACTAATCTGGCAGGCTTCTTAGAGCCTCGATGTGGCTGGGCATGCAGGTCCTCAGCCTTGCACAAGTGTAATATCCACCAGAACCATATGGTGCAAATATATAGGATGAGCTGAAGACACTCTGAAAGCGTACTCTGCTTTGCAAGGACGGTAAGGATTTCAGCAAGGAATCAAGAACTATTGCATCGTGTTGCTAGGTGGAATCATGTGACAGAGTTGCAATCTTATAGCTAAAGGCCAGCATGCAAGCGAAAGACAGCTTGCCAATGTAGCTCAAAATATGGGGATATGATGCTTAGAAACGGATTTAATGGCATCGGATAGAAGGTCAAGGAAAGTGGTGGACCTGAATTCTGGTGAGGCAACTGCGACCCGGCCAAAGATGGCTTAGCGCCATCGTCACCGAATGCCGCCTGTGAGCGGCCTGCAAGCTACACCTTTCACTCTCACAAACCACAGCAGCCACAACTCTGCATCGTGCTTTATAAAGCTTTTGCCTGGCTGCAAACCTCCACCTTTCATCCACTTACTCTCGTTGCTCCGCACACCACTCCGCGCGACACCGCAACGACCCTCCATCGATAGCCATCACACTATCAACACATACTGATACCACCAACACTTCAGATCTCACACAACTAGCACATCATGTCTGCAGAGCCAGAGCACTCGGGCAAGAAGCCGAAGGTCAACCTCGACAAGTACGTCCATTCTCCAGCTTCACTCACTTCATTTCGCAGAGCTGACCAGCCCGCCACAGTGACCCTTCAGGCAAAGAGGTGCGTGAGGAGGACGCAACGGCGACAGCCATCCTCAAGAAGAAGAAGAAGCCAAACTCATTGATGTAAGTCAACCGATGAGATGTCTAGGCATAAAATCGCATCTAACAACTTCTCCAGTGTGACGGACGCCACCAACGATGACAACTCGATCATCGCCCTCTCAAACAACACCATGGAGACGCTTCAGCTGTTCCGTGGCGACACAGTCTTGGTGAAGGGCAAGAAGCGACGGGACACCGTCTTGATCGTACTGGCAGACGACGAACTCGATGACGGCAGCGCACGGATAAACCGTGTCGTCCGCAACAATCTCCGCGTTAAGCACGGCGACATCATCACAGTCCACCCATGCCCCGACATCAAGTACGCCAAGCGAATCGCCGTCCTTCCCTACTCCGACACCGTCGAAGGCCTCTCCGGCAACCTCTTCGATGTCTTCCTTGCTCCATACTTCCGTGAGGCATACCGGCCTGTGCGCCAGGGTGACACCTTCACCGCTCGAGGTGGTATGCGCGCTGTGGAGTTCAAGGTGGTCGAGGTCGACCCGCCAGAGTTTGGCATCGTCGCACAAGACACCGTCATACATTGTGAAGGCGATCCAATCCAGCGTGAGGATGAGGAGGGCAACCTCAACGACATCGGCTATGACGACATCGGTGGCTGCCGCAAGCAGCTTGCACAGGTCCGTGAATTGGTCGAGCTGCCATTGAGGCATCCTCAGCTCTTCAAGTCGATCGGTATCAAGCCACCTCGCGGTATCCTCATGTACGGCCCACCAGGTACTGGTAAGACGCTGATGGCTCGAGCCGTCGCCAACGAGACTGGCGCGTTCTTCTTCTTGATCAACGGTCCTGAAATCATGTCGAAGATGGCTGGTGAATCAGAGTCGAATCTTCGCAAGGCTTTCGAAGAGGCGGAGAAGAACTCACCTGCTATTATCTTCATCGACGAAATTGACTCGATCGCACCAAAGCGTGAGAAGACCAACGGTGAGGTTGAGCGTCGTGTCGTCTCACAGCTGCTCACCCTCATGGACGGCATGAAGGCGCGCTCGAACGTCGTCGTCATGGCTGCTACCAATCGCCCGAACTCCATCGATCCTGCCCTCCGCCGCTTCGGTCGCTTCGATCGTGAGGTCGATATTGGTATCCCAGACCCAACTGGCCGTCTCGAGATCCTGCAGATTCACACCAAGAACATGAAGTTGGGCGAGGATGTCGATCTGCCAACGATTGCTGGTGAGACCCACGGTTATGTTGGTTCCGATTTGGCATCACTGTGCTCTGAGGCTGCCATGCAGCAGATTCGTGAGAAGATGGACTTGATCGATCTCGACGAGGACACCATCGATGCCGAGGTGCTCGACTCGCTTGGTGTCACCATGGACAACTTCCGCTTCGCTCTTGGTGTCTCCAACCCATCTGCTCTCCGTGAGGTGGCAGTTGTGGAGGTTCCAAACGTGCGCTGGGAGGATATCGGTGGTCTCGAGGACGTCAAGCGCGAGCTCATCGAGTCTGTGCAGTATCCAGTCGACCACCCAGAGAAGTTCCTCAAGTTCGGTCTCTCGCCGTCTCGTGGTGTCCTCTTCTACGGTCCTCCTGGTACTGGTAAGACCTTGCTCGCCAAGGCCGTCGCCAACGAGTGTGCCGCCAACTTCATCTCCGTTAAGGGTCCGGAGCTGCTTTCCATGTGGTTCGGTGAGTCTGAGTCCAACATCCGAGACATCTTCGACAAGGCTCGCGCAGCCGCTCCTTGCGTTGTCTTCCTTGATGAATTGGATTCGATCGCCAAGTCGCGTGGTGGCTCTGTTGGTGACGCTGGCGGTGCCTCTGACCGTGTCGTCAATCAGCTTCTGACTGGTAAGATCACTTCTCCCCCGCCTGGTACATATCATGTGCTAACAACAACTAGAAATGGACGGCATGACCTCCAAGAAGAACGTGTTCGTCATCGGTGCCACCAATCGTCCAGAGCAGCTCGACAATGCTCTGTGCCGCCCCGGCCGTCTCGACACTCTTGTCTACGTCCCACTGCCAGACGAGGCTTCCCGTGCCGGTATCCTCAAGGCTCAACTCCGAAAGACCCCAGTTGCTCCAGATGTTGATCTCGAGCACATCGCCAAGGCCACTCACGGCTTCTCTGGTGCCGATCTCGGCTTCATCACCCAGCGTGCGGCCAAGCTTGCCATCAAGGAGTCGATCGCTCTCGACATCCAGCGCACCAAGGAGCGTGAGGCTGCTGGCGAAGACGCCATGGACGAGGATGCCGATGCCGAAGATCCAATTGCTGAGCTGACGAAGGCTCACTTCGAGATTGCCATGCGTGAGGCTCGTCGCTCGGTCACTGATGTGGAAATCCGACGATATGAGGCCTTCGCTCAGTCGATGAAGAACGCTGGCCCAGGCAGCTTCTTCCGCTTCCCAGATGCGGCAAATGCTGCTGCTGGTCAGAATGGCGACGGTCAGGGCTTCGGCGATGGTGGTCAGGATGATGACTTGTACAACTGAGCGGAAAACCGAGTCGGCTTGTATGATGTCTAAATGGCATCTGCTTCCACATACTAAGCAGACCACATGAGAAGAATGGGGAGAGAATGTAGGATGAAGAGAAGGATGAATGATCGATTGGACATGCGCGTGCTTTCTTACATTACATCACGGTTGCCCAAGAACGGCGTTCTCTAAGGGATGGTCGGACGGACATACTGTAGCATTCTAGCACGACGGGACTGCCTGTAATGGCTTACTGGGGACTTCATAGACTGTGGTAGTTATCATCGGAATGAAAGACTTCGTGTAATATGCATTCGCGCCTTTTCTGGTATTGTGCTTGTCTGTCCCTCTTCATCTTAAGATCGAATAAAAGCGCAACAGCGGGATAAGAATGTGTATCATTATGATAGATGAGAATTACGATACCCTGACCTATTGACGAATAGGCATGCAATATTACACCACAACAGGCCACCCACTGCTGAAGTCCAAGAAGTTGACACCAAAGAATTTCTCCCTGTCCGCAAGTCCCACCCTCGTATCAGCATAATGGTACACAAGCACCGGCCCCAAGCCAGCAATGTTATACACGCTCTGCCCACCCGGTCCATACACAAAGTCATGGCTGGCCAACACCTGCGTGCCACCGCTCTGCAAGCAATCGACACCATTTGCATCCGTAAAGAAGCCCGATGGCGAGTCCGAGCGGCACGCCATGATCTTGTACTCCTCGCCTGGAGGTGGGAGTTCGGTGTCGTAGCCGCAGCAGAGACCCGAGGAGAAGAAGAGGTAGTAGTAGCCGTTGGATGGGTAGAGGTGGGCGCCCTCGATGTAGTGGGGCCAGGTCTCGTTCATGGCGAGGTGGTTGATGGGTGCGTTGGCGACGACGGAGAGAGGACCATTGGGTAGATCGGAGTTGAGCTCGGTCTGGAAGATGCCGTCCCAGTAGGAGCCGAATGTGAGGAGTGGGCGGCCGTCGGGCAGGACAAGCAGATTCGGGTCGATGGCGTTGTAGGGCAGGCCTGGAGTCGATTGGATGACGGAGCCGTGGTCGAACCAAGATCCTGAGTCGAGGATCTCGCTGGTTGCGACGCCGATGGCGCTGGTCTGGCTTTCGAGGGTCGAGACTGAGTAGTAGAGGTAGAAGAGGTCGCCGACGAGCGTCACGTCCGCAGCCCATATGTCGCAATTGCCCGGAAGGTCGATGACGGAGCAGTCTGGGAGTACTGCGCCCTGGTATGCCCATGGTCCGCCGGCTTCAGGAGCAGTGTAGATAGATATGCCGTTGGACGTAGCGAATCGGTACCACGTTCCATCTTGTCTTTGGATTAGTGCTGGATCATGAGTGTCCTGACACGCGCCTTCGCAAGGCAGCGGAAGTGGGTATTGAGCGAGAGCAGTCCATGAATGAGCGAGCAGTGCACATGCACCAAGTAGCGAGCGAAACATGTTGCCGTGAAGAGGCGAATGAGAGACTAAGGTGAGTGGAAAACTAGGTTACGACTGAAAAGTGGCCAGCAGAAGAGAGAGCAGCGACACCATAGGGATATATGCGCAAAGCGAGAGCAGACAGTAAGATCATCGATGCATGCGTGTCTTGGGAAGACCCAAGGAACAAACCTCCTGACAGTCTCACGCACAAAGTCAACGGTCTATACGCGTTTCCGAACAATGTCAAGGACCTGAAAATCCCAATCACCCTCATCGATCAACAGTAAACACTGATGTGTTGAGTAAAGAGGGCTCCACATGAATGTGCAGAGGACAACCAGGCGAGCCACTCGTTCTGACCGCGTGCCATGTCCACAAATTCCGGAAATGACTTCGAGACATCCTTCTTGTGGACCCGAAGGCAGACTTCTGGGGAGCACGGGGTTGTTTTTTTGACTTTTGGGGGAGATTCGAGAGGATAAATCTTGTGGGATAATGCGACCCCGGATGAGGTGTCGCTCATGAGGATCGTCGACCATGTCAGCATCAGTCGCAGGGATGACGATCTCGACGTGTCGGGTAAAGCGTGTTTTATGTGTCCACGCGTAACGGGGTTGGATGTTCCTGTCGACAGATCTTCCGATGCTTGGAAATCCTCCGAGGGCTTTATTGAATGTCCTTTCGCAAGAAAAACACAAAGAGAGACACAAAATCCGATCTGCTCTAGCGCAATTCGCATTATCGTGAACTATGGACACAGTCCCCCAGATCCGAGAAGCGAGTACTGTGTGCTAGGTTTGGCCAGAGCCAACGACATGAACTCGCACAGTCTGTTATTGCGCGTAGTGCAGCGAAAAGGACATGCCCAGTCAACATGCCTAATACATGTTGACAACTGCTCTTCATGCTTGAATAGAGAGCGACTGAGCAACGTTGTGTCCAAGCTCTACAGCCGTTGTCAGATCCTAAGTGATCATGCGAGCCTCTATGCCAGTCGAACAGTGATCCAGTGCTAAGCCGATGCAATGGTGGTCGTGTCTCACAGTCGATGGGCGGAGAGCCAAATCGTTGCTAATTCTAGCTCATTCTGCTGGACATTCATCATAGCGATTGCGAATGGGATGTCGAGCGGTACCTTGAGCGATGCATGTTGATAAGGTATTCGGGAACGTGTGCATATGGTTCCAAACACTCAAACAAGACACGTCTTCATGGCGATGTCAGGCGTTGTGAGGTGTTTGTAGAATAGAGCATGGATAGAACAGCTCCGAGGTCGGCGGCTAAGCCTTTCGAGTACTCGAATCGCGTAATCACGTGTACCAGCCTCGCAGACTCGAATGAACTTCTTTCGCGTTTCTTTGTACGCATTCGCCGGCCTCAGAACTGCTTCATCAGTGCAGAACCACGTCTCACGCATCTTGACCAACACCTCTGCTCCTCTTGTCTTGCTGAGCGCCGGGAGTTCCGCTGCTGAGTCGCTCTTTCCGCGTTGCTGCCTCGCGTGGTATCCACCAACAGTGGCACCTGCCGTGCAAAGAGTAAACCACAAACAGGTTTGAATGACGAAAATCTGATAAGATTACGAGAAATCAAGACCGCCAGCGCTCCATAGTGGTCCAAGCAGCTCGGTGGAGTCTCGAAGCAAGGCTTTGATTGGCAGTCGTACCAGCCGTCACGTTCAGCGCGTTTTCAGTCGCGTCGAGGTGATCCGAGCTTGGGGCGCCTCTTAAAGCTGCGCGCTCCTCCCACAACACTTTACCATCACACAACAATTTTCTTGATCTCCAGCGGACTCTATTCTTGCCATTGAACATTCATACAGTTGCTCAAAGCAAGAGTCTGCCCTGACAATCGCAATGGCTGCTCAGATCACACCGTCGAAAAAGGTACGTCATTGACTCGCCACTACCGCAGACTCTGAAAGACGCGCTTTGTCTAACACGACTGCAGGCTGCTTCAGCTATTGAGAACCTCAAGATGGGTGACTCACCCGCTAAGAAGCTCGACTTCACCATCGAGAACAAGGAGAACAGCAGTGTGGCGGTGCCTGTCGCTGGCATCCCAGATGTGCCGGAGCCAGTCGAGTCCAAGGACGAGTCTGCGCCATCAGTCGCATCAACCATCAAGCCTCACGAAGCACACGAGCCGTTGCTCCAGGAGAACCCACAGCGATTCGTGCTTTTCCCGATCCAACACCACGATGTACGTACACCACCTTGACGCGTCCTGGACGCGTCTCGATATGAAGAGGCTGGTAGCTAACATGGATCTAGGTCTGGCGCATGTACAAGAAGGCAATGGCATCCTTCTGGACCGCAGAAGAGATTGACCTGTCAAAGGATGTCCCAGACTGGAACAACCGCCTCAACGACGACGAACGCTTCTTCATCTCGCACATTCTTGCCTTCTTCGCCGCGTCGGATGGCATTGTCAATGAGAACCTGGTCGAGCGCTTCAGCGGCGAGGTGCAGATCCCAGAGGCACGATGCTTCTACGGCTTCCAGATCATGATGGAGAACATCCACTCGGAAACCTACTCGCTGCTCATCGACACATACATCAGCGAGCCAAAGCAGAGAACCTATCTGTTCAATGCGATTGACAACAGTAAGCATTAAACTTCCCATCACACCTAAATCTTCTAACGTCGCGTGCTAGTCCCGTGCATCCGCAAGAAGGCCGACTGGGCTCTGCGATGGATTACTGACAAGGACTCGACTTTTGCGTCGCGTCTTGTTGCTTTCGCTGCCGTTGAGGGTATCTTCTTCTCGGGCGCTTTCGCCTCCATCTTCTGGCTCAAGAAGCGTGGTCTGATGCCCGGCCTCACTTTCTCGAACGAGCTCATCTCCCGTGATGAGGGTATGCACACCGATTTCGCATGCTTGCTCTTCAACATGATCAACGACCAACCATCGAAGGAGTCTGTCCGTGCCATCATCACCGAGGCCGTCACAATCGAGCAAGAGTTTCTGACGGAGGCACTGCCTTGCCGTCTGCTCGGCATGAACTCAGAGCTCATGTGTCAGTACATCGAGTTTGTCGCTGACCGTCTGCTCTTGGCCCTTGGCAACACCAAGGTCTACAACGCCACCAACCCCTTCGACTTCATGGAGAACATCTCGCTGGCAGGCAAGACCAACTTCTTCGAGAAGCGTGTTGGTGACTACCAGAAGGCAGGTGTCATGGAGGCTGTCTCCAAGCGTGAAGCCGAGAAGAACGGCGCGGTACAAGTCGAGGCTGCACCGAAGACCGTTGTTGGTGACTTCTCCTTCGATGATGACTTCTAGACGCGTTATTGCTGCGAAGCATGGATGGTTGCGATGATTATCTTCCCTTTGTCACCACGGCGTTCTGAAGGCGATTGATACCATTTCCTCTCTTATCATCATACGCGCCGCCAGAGGAGCGCGGCGCCAGTACCAACATTATGCATTGTCACGGCGTTATGATCAACATTGATGGATGGAGCTTGGATGTACTACTTTTGTCGCCTGGGTTCAGAGACACTCAGGCTGTGCCAGCTTATATCCATAATGCAAATAAATATCTAAAACAATTGTTCATGGTCTCATCCCACTCCACGCATCGTCGTTGCGCTCGGGTCTGGTCTATCGTCGATGCCGCATTTTGTCCTCACAGCCGTCCTCGATGGTGACCTCCAAGTATCGTCGAAAACTTGGGTATACCGTGAGCGACGCCGACCCTCCAGATGCCCAATCTGCGCATCCCCATCCAACCTCGTCGAACTCCTCCCTGCTACCTGCGAATTCCCTCATGGCTCTCTCAGTGAGCCTCTTCTGCCGCTCGTCGCCTTTGTCGTACATCGCATAGTACGCATCCCTAGCTTCTTTCATAATGTTGGGATGCACCAGCCATAAATTATCGATATCCTCGGTCCCGATGTCGATGATACGCGTGAAGAGTGGAAGTGGTGTGTCCCAAGTCATCACACCCTCTGCACTGACTCTTGTCATGCCATCCCAGGCTGACTTCTCGAGCTCTAAGGAGATACCAAGCGCTTGCACGGGTATTTCGAACCACGGCTCGTTCACCCAGTCGACTTCGTTTGCTGCCTTGAGTGCTGGATCGCAGTGATACCCGTTGAAGAGACCGTGAGAGGGACTGCAGTCAACGGCAAATCCGTTGCTGATGGCTAGGAACTCTTTGTAGTCTTCGGGAAGAGCGACACCCAAGCGCTCTTCTAGTGCCTTCACATCGGCTGGCGTTGCTGGATTCTTGAACACAGTCTTGCACTCCTTTCCCTCCCAGTTCACCTCATCGAGCGTTTTGCGTCCTGGGCCTTCAATGCTGTTGTGATTTCCGAGCTCGAGGAGTTCTCGCATGCTTTTCTTTTCGAGTCCCGATCTAGGTCTTCCTTCGAAAAGTCGTTGCCTGAACGTTTCCTTCAGCATCTTTGCTTCATTCTGAAGCGTCTCGGACGAGACACCCACTGCTCTGGCCATGGCACCATCGATCAGAAATGGCCAGACGCGGGGGAGCTCGATAAGGTACTCAATCTGCTTCTTATCGTCCTGCTTGTACAGGCGATCAGCGATTCGATCGAGCAGATCGCGGCTCATGTCGCTCAATGCTGCAGTCTGCCTTCTACCGCCACTCGCAGGCTCTTCTGCTACGTTGCTCTCAGTCGCATCGATGGAGAGCGACATGTCGAGAGCTCGAACGAGCTGGACACGCTCGTATGGATAACAATATCTCGGCTCTATCCCTGCCTCCTTCTCAGAAAGCTTCAGGAATTCGTCCAGACCAGTTGTCGTGAACTCTTTGGCCGCGGCTGGTAGATTCTTCCATTTGTCATTGTAGTTCCAAGAGGCAGTGTCTTCCCCACCTGTTCTTTCCTTCTCGGGCATATGCTCTGGCCACTCTCCTGTGATCTGCCATGCAAAGTTGAGTCCTGGTCTGTTGACGCGGTAATGTGCTGTAAGACCTTGAGTTTCGGTGAAGTAAGTGTTGATGAAGTCCCTCGCTATGTCGACCTCACCTAGGACAGCGAACTCAACAGCTGTATCGATGATATAGTGGTCTACGACAACAAGGTCATGTTGCTTGAGGATCTGATCTGCCGTAATGCTGATCATGCTGGTGTTCGTCGTCCCCTCCATGATAAAGTTGGGTATACTGGAAATGAAAGAGATGTAAGAAGTTAGGTTCATGGATCTTGAAAATGTGCGTCATATGGTTGGAACTAGTGCTCATCCTATGAAACTAGCATCGACGATGTTTTCCGCACATATGGACGTATTTATGGAGACACTTTCCGGTCAGGAGTAAGGTTGCCTAAGACCAGGCTTAAGACGAGGCTGAAACATGTGATTGGCCTGACTAGACCCTGAATTGCTTCCCGACACCAAGCACGACAATTCTGGGGAAGCACTTGAAGCTGTCCACCTTTCCGAGCTTTGCAAAATATCACAATTCGCTCATTTGACATACGCTCCTTCCTACTGATTTGACGCAGCGATGATCACTCAATTTGCTGAGTGGTCGTCAGGACTGGCAGAGACCGCACCGCTCTCGACGCTTGCCAACTCGACTGTGGGCATCGAAGCGGCCGAATACCTCAATCGCCTTTCAGACTTCAAGCTACCTGCTGGTCAGAGCGCAGGCATCCAGCCCGAGCCGCTGCTGCCGGCACTTGGTGGTCTGCCGTTCAGCTTGAGCAGAGTGATCAATCATCAACTTGACGCATGGGAGCGACATGGCATTAAGCCGGTGTTTGTGTTCAGTGGCTTGAACTTGCTGAAGGAAGACTTCACGGCATCGGAGCAGGCGGTGAGGAAGCTGGAGGAGGCGTGGAGATTCTACGACGCAAATCAGGGCGGCGCTGCTGTCGACACGTTCAAGAGCTATAAGACGAAGGCGTCCGATCTCTTTCGCTATCTACAGACGATACTGAGAAGCAGGGATATTCAGTGGATTGTTGCGCCATACACTGCCACAGCTCAGGCAAGGGTTTCCGTGTGTGGACACTTCCATCGAATACGAAGACTGACAAGCAATGACTAGCTGTACTACCTGCACAAGAACAATGTCACAGACGTCACCTTCGCATCCTCCGAGATCTTCCTCTTCGACATCGGCGAAAACGTAACGCTATGGAACTTCGAGATGGACACCTTTGTCTGGGTCAGACGGCAAAAGTGTATCGCATCACTAGGCAATGTCTCAGCCGATGCGTTCGTAGATTCATGCCTTCTCGCCGGCTGCGACCTGAATCCTCAGCTTCCACAACTCGACCTACCACCAAATCGAAAAGATCCAAAAATCAAGAGTGCTGCAAACCTGGTCATGAACATTGGTCGAGGAACCGGCAATGGTGTTTGCTTGTATTACGGCGATGATGTTGCGAACAGGATGCAGGAATACACAGAAGTCTTCAGACGTGCAAAGCTTACGGTCAAGCATTCAGTTGTGCTGACGGTGAACGGTAAAGTCGAGCCATTGGACGTAGAGCATGCACCTGGCGCGATACACGAATCCATCGGGCAGAGATTGCCAGACGAGCTTTACGGATACTTCTCAAGAGGCATAATTGGACCACGGGTCTTGAATTGGCGCCCTTCAAGCGAATTTCTGATGCATCCGCCACTGGACGGCGGCGAGTCAAGAGAATACAGGGAGCTGGTGCGCACGCAACTGACGAACATCCAAATGCTCGCCATCGGACTTCTCTCGAGCACTCTACACTACTACTACCAGAGAACAGACATTGAAAAGCGAGTCTGGTTCGATAAGGAGCATCCTCAGAAGATTGTGGTCAAGGATGAGTACGACAACGACGCAACCAAAGCGAAGATTGATAGCTGGAACGTGCCGCAATACGTCTTCTACGACGAGTTCAACAAGTACCCGGTAAATTTTGCTAAATCGGTGCTCAAAATAGACCTAATTCGCTCTAGGAGGCTTCAATGTTCGGCCGATGCGTGTTGTCTTTAAGAGACAAGACCTTCGCAGCAAAGACAATCACGAAGAAGAATCCCAAGCGACTTCTCATCTCAGGAGATGAGCTCATTGCGAACTCGATATGGCGGATGCTGCGTCTGCGCGACTTCGTGGACGACAAGCACAACTTGACAGCTTCAGGTGAAATGCTGGCTAACATGGTTGCGTCGCTTCCGGAGCACCTGCAGCAAAATGCGCTCGTTGCTTGTGAATTGGCGCAGTACAACAAGCTCGTGGTTGAGCCTTCTGGGTACTCAGGTGTGCCTGATGCACCCTCAGAGAGCGTGAAGAGAAACATGACGCTAGTCGCAAGAATCGCATGTTTGGGACGTCTGGAGCACGGGGAGATCGGCTACACAGGCATCTTGAGCAGAAATATGCTTGCGTACTCGTCGATTGTGGATGCGGTGCGACAGAGTTTGCGAGATCTGCTCGAGGTGTGCCTGACCACGATGCTGCTCAATGGGGACGCTGATCGCGATCGACCTGATCTGAGCGATCTTGGACTCGAGTGAGTGCCTCATCCGGTGGCTACGGCCTCGATATGCTCAAAAGAATCGGATTGCTAACGACGTGCCATAGTCTTCCATTCCTCCTCCCACTATCAGCCACACTCGGTATCGCAGTGGCCGACTACCTCACCGAAGCTGCGAAGCTGCCGAATGCGCCGTCAGCTGCTGCGAAGCAAAAGCTCATAGAGGAGGGCGAGGGCAAGTTCGTGTATGCGACTGATCTGGGCAAGAGTTTCGAGAACGCGTGGAAGATTTGGGATGCGGTAAGTCCTGGATCTGATTTGTGTATGACCCATTGCTAATGTGTTGGATCCAGATCAATAAGGGAATGCAGGGCGCGGACGCAAGCAAATTCGGACAGTCGAAGGCAGCGTTCAAGAGTGCAGATGAGTGGCTCAAGGCCTTCCGATGAGTGAGCATACACAGATCATGGAGGACGACATACTCCTATGCAAGGCATATCTTATCACGTCTGGGCGGATCAGAGAGGATCCCGCGCGCAACGGCTTACGCTCCAAGAGAGCGGAAATTTGGCCACAGTCTCGTGTCGGCAACGACTGTGAGGTGTGCTCTAGTATCGGCGAGCAACTAAGGTCCAGCTCACGGGCGCTCTGTACGAAATCCCGGGAGTCCTGACACTTGAGGCCATCAAAATGCCAAGCAAAATGTTCGGAAAGTTCTGAGGGCGAAGAGAACGGAGATGTCAAAAAGCCTATGCCCGCTCCTAGGAGCACTCATCTACAGTGCCTCAACATCTCTCCACTACCCTGTGCCTACCTCTTCTCTTCCTTTGACAGTGCCACCGCCTTGACTCGCTCAGCCTCGCGAAAGGCAGCCTCAGATGACTTGATTGGCTGACATGGACAGGGGAGTGCATACAGACAAGAGAACCTCATGATCCCGAACATTCTCACTGCTTTCATTCTCTATCTTTCAATCTCCCATGGATCCGCTGTCGATCACGGCAGGCTGCGTTGCCTTGACCGCAACAGCCACGAAGCTTGCCGACACCATCACTCGATTCGTACGCGATGTTCGTGCAGCACGTGCCGACCTAGACGCTGTATCGCGCGAACTCGGATCACTAAAGCTCATCCTCCTCACTTTGGAGGACGAGTTCACGGACGATGGATTCAAGGACGTGGTCGAGATACCTGAAACGCTCAAAAAGCAGATTCATGACATGATCGGAAACTGCCAGGCTGTGCTATTAGATATTGACCGGTTGTTGGAAGATCAGAAAACGAGTCGGATTGGGGAGGCTTCGAGGTGGACGTTGACCGGGAAGGGCGATGTGAAGAAGTTGCAGTATAGCCTCGAAGCGCATAGGAGTGTTTTGGACATCGCGCTGGAGCTGGTGAATGTGTAAGTTGATCAGGGCAGTAACTCGCACAATCCAGCAGTTGCTAATCCGCTTAGGCATACTACGAAGGCGATAAAGAAGGATACGGCTGCCATTGTGGAGACCACACAAGAAATCAAATCGGACACAGAGCAGATCCTGCTAGAGATCGAGCGACTTCGCGAACAGTTGCCGAAGAACGATCGGAACGACTTCATGCTTGACCGATATCTCGATCAGTTGACAAGCTATGCTGAAACAGTCGTGGACCACGCTGAACTCTCAAGCCGAGGAGCGAGTCCAACTTTCGAGGTCCACGAGCTAGAGGATCGGCCTGCTGACGCTTCTCTCGCAACGCCATCAACGGCCGGAGATCAGCTTCATGAGCTTGCCTTAAATGGCGAGACCCAGAAGTATGCCTTCAACTTCGGATTCCAGGATAATGAGAATGTGCGTTACTCCGTCTCAATGGGTTCTGACGCAAGACATCATCGAGACGTCGTTCCTGCCTCCAAACCTAGTGATGTCCCTGACAATATCCCTCCCGACCCGCCTGTACCAAGCCGCAAATCGACAGATGACATAAAGCAGCAAGCCGAGAATGCAATGGAAAAGCAAATAGAAGCAAAGACAGGATTACGCACGCGAACAGTTCCTCGCACGGATCAGTCACCTCCGAGAGCCTTGCCACCACCGGGACGGCAGACTAAGCTCGGGTCCCCAAGAGAAGCACATGCTGTGAAAGGCGAGATGGGGGCATCGTCAAACCCATGCGAGCTGGTAGCAGCACCCAGCACGATCGCTAATGGTGCCTCTGATCTCACGGACGAGGAATTTCTCCCAAGTTTTGGCAACACTGTACCGACGCATAAGGAGATGTTCCGTGGTCCCAAGCCCTGCCACTACTGTACGTGGACAGATAGCTATGCGGCGACATTCGACAGCTCAATCATCGAGATCATGTTCAAACAATTTCGACCCCGCTTCCTGAACAAGAAGTTTAAGCTGGCCATCTTTGTGTCGGGATACACAGGCGACTTGAGCAAGTCAAGAGCATGGTGGGATCCAACCGACATGGGCAAACGCCACCTACAGTATCTGGTCCAGGATGTCAACTTTCACGTTAAACCCGAGGATATGGTACTTGTGCTACACGATCACCAGAGAGTGAAAACCCAGTCGACCAACCTTCAGCAGATCGGCTTCCGGAAGGATCTGCCTGACAAAGTCCTTACCACTGTGGTTGAAGTAAGATACCTGTGCCATTGCCAAATGCCTTTCACCTGCTAACGTCGGATTATAGGCTCTTTTCGTCTTGGAAGGATGGGGAAAACAAAAGGTAATCCCCTACTTCGAGTTCTGTCGGCACGACAGTGATAATATGGCTGCACTACGGGATCAGAGGCAGTTTGCATCCATCATCGGAGCCGATGTGACCATTTTCACGACCTCGATTGTAAATCTGCAGAAGCACAGCGGTTCGATAAATGACATATTGCGCAAAAGGCATTTCAGCTCACTGTATCCGAATGGCAAGACAAACCATTCTCAGCCAGCAATGTATGAGCTGAAGAGAGGAATGCTTGGAAGGTTCAAGCTCGAGCGTGTTTGAACACTGTTTTGAAGGGATGTATGCATAATCTGGCTGCAGTGTCATAGCAGCCTGAATCTAAATCCATCGTGGTATCATCGCACCATAAAATCGTCCTCTGAAAACGCCATGCATAGACATCGCCGCATGTATACACCAAAAAGCGCTGCGATGGGCAGCGCTATAGCCCGCCCATCCATCGATGTTCTCTCCAGCTCTTACCCCAGTCAGCCATTTTCGCACTTCTCAGGTCATCCACGTTCAGAATATCAGCACCCTCCTCCACCAAGATCTTCCAAATATGGTTTCGCAGGCCCAATGGCCAAGTCGGCGTATTCCAGTATCGCGCTTTCAGGCCCTTCTCGTGCGCCGCCTTGATCTGTTCGCGCAGCTTCTTGAGCTGCTTGTGTGTGAGACGGCCACGGTATGGGAAACCGATCGAGCGCTTGAAGTTTATGGATGCGTAATAGCTATTCTGGTCCGTGAATTGGGATGAGCCAAGCGATGGATCGACGCCAGTGTTGCCTTGACCGGCTGTGGAGGCGGAATCGGCGATGAGAGCCTCCGGCGACAGACTTTGAGACGCAAGCGTCTTGGTCTCGTCCGAAAGCTTGTCTAGCGGCGCATCGAAGAAGATGTCTCTGTATGTCGTGTTGGCAGTGATGAGGTCGAAGGGTGCATTGCCCGTTGTAACGATCGTGACAGCACCTGTCACAAGGCTTTCGCCGTTGAAATATGTCAGGTAGTTCTTCTCGCGGAGAGCCTCAAGATGCGACGAGACGACTGGGAATTGTTCTCGTCCGTCCATCTTAAAGTCGATGAGGAGGACAAGTGTCTGCTCAGGTGCCTCTTCGAAGACACCCCTGATCTTTGATGATGCAGCGCCAAATTGAGGCGCAGCATTCATGTCGTCCAAGATTTGCACCAGCGGGTTGACATAGAGCGACTTCAATGTGCGATTCTTGGTCAAGGATGCGGTCGTGTGGCCAACGTAGAGCTCTTCATCAAACAGCCATACATCGGCCTCGACACCCACGCAGCCATAGTGAACAGCTTCGTATAGAGGTACTCTCCTCCAATAGTCATTGTGTGAATGACACGGCATGGGTATCACGTCACGAGTGAAGTCGGTTGGGTACCCTGTAAGGCCTTCACCTGGTTCGCCCGGCTGGCCCCAGTTGGGGAAGAAGTGATCGACTGCTAATGACGGATCCCATATCAGAGGTCCCAATCCGATCATGAGAGTCACTACGTTCCACAATCCACTACATGACGGTCAGCATAGACGCCCAAACGTATCGCGAGCCAGGAATCACTTACAAGATTGCGAAGACCACCAGAATGAAAGTCGCTACCAGTCGACACCTCCTCCGCCGTAGTCTTGCTTTTGGTGATGTTCTCGATTTGCGCAAGTACTCTTGGACGATAATTTTATCGTGTGGACACTGGATCGCAGGCTGCTTTCCTTTCAGTCGGAGAAACGATAGCGCCGCTCGCCATCGCGCTCTTCTCAAGCATAATGGGCACTCTTCTGACTGAAACTTCGACACTTCATGGACCGAAACGAATGGCAATTTCTGGTCCAGGAATGCATCCGTCTCCCCAAGCTCTGACGAGTCGCGCCCGATGGAGGACTCAATATCGCTCTCAGCCATGGAACTGTTTCTTGAATGAGCCATGCTCAAACCAGTCCAATCCTCTCCAGAGTCAAGCAATTGGCGTCTTGTTCGTAGTGAATGAGTTGTTTTCGGGATCGGATGTCGTTTCGCGCTCCGGCGCGGCAGAGGAATGTACAACACCTGCCGAAAGAATGCGATTTGGATCGCGGGGCACAACGAGAATATATCTGAAGCAAGTCGCCAATTTCGAAGCCTCAACAAGCCTCCGAGAACTAGGAAACGATAGTTGACCGAGCAATTGAGTGCTCGCAACGCCGACCAAGATTGGCCAATTGTGCAGCGAATGTCGTGATAATCGAGCGAATCCGGAAGCGAAGCACTAACACGCGGGAACGCCACCTACTCTACCGTAACAAAGACATGGGAATTTCCGGGCAACGAAAGAAGACTCAATGATCAGCGACGAGAGGATCAGACATGCTGGACTCGAAGACTTCCTGCCACGATGGGCGAGGTCTCTTGACCTTAAAGCAGAGGGAAGCGGTTCGGTTCAATCATCGTGGTCTTAGCACGCCGGACCTCAGAAGTGTTTCATTGGCGGATTTTGAAGGGTCAAGTGCTTGAGAGTCGTTGTTGCAGCGGGCTTGCGAGATCTGGGCCTAGACCTGCAGAAATACCAACTGCAGGCGGCTTGGTTCGCGGCTTGGACTACTGTAGCGTGCAGACCTGGCGCCTCGTTACCGAACAAAGCGACCTCGACTGGGGACTCTCTGCGTGGTTATCGATTTTGGTGGGGAATTGAGAGAGTTGCGGTGCGGATGATTGTCGCCGAGGATCAAAATCACCTCAGGATGTACTGCTAGCAGATGCTGGGAGCGCACTTATTGGACCCTGATCCAGCCTTTTTCCACGATGTTCAAGATCTAGATTGCGCCTCCACGAATTCGCGCATTTGAGATTGTGTGAACGTCATTCTGAGATCGAATTCCATGGTCCTGGAGACAGCATTCTTCAAGCAAAGCCATCTCCCAAACAAACGCCTTGCCCATGCAGAATGCCTCATAAGCACAAGAGACTGAAGATTGGCGACAGCGAGCAGTATGTCCAGGATTTCCTTAGGCACCTTGAATTATGTGCTGATCAGCTGTCTACCTCAGATTCAATCTCCCGCCAACGTCTTCAGCAGCGGCGCTACCTGTAAAACACTCTGATTCGAAGTCTACCGACAAGAAGCGCAACAAGAAGAAGTCAAGGGGACGCAACAACGATGACGACACGCCCAGAGCATTTGCTCAGCTGATGCAGCTGCAGAAGACAGGCAAAGGCTTCAAAGGCTTGGACAACGGTCGGCCCCAGCCGACCACAGGACAGAAGAGAAAGCGAAATGCTGGCACCGAGACTCAGACAAACGCCGGAACTCAGGATGAGAATGTAGAGAAGCCTGTTCTGAAGATTCAACCTGGAGAGCGCCTGACCGACTATGCTGCAAGAGTCGACCAAGCATTGCCAGTGGCAGGACTAATTGCCAAGAATAACAAGGCCGATGGGATGAGAGAGCAGCGCAAGACCAAGCATGAGAAGAAGCTGCAACGGCTGGTGAACAACTGGAAGGCAGAAGAAGCCAAACGGATTGAGAAGGTGCAAGAAGAGTGGGACGAGGCTGAAGAACAAGAGGACGAGAATGACGCTATATGGGAAGCACAAAATGCAGGCTTTGCGGATGGAAAGAAGGGCAAGAAAGGCAAGAAAGGAAAAGAGGATGATCCATGGGCAGAGTTGAAGAAGAAGAGGGATAGACCAAAGGGTGTTTTCGATGTTGTACAGGCGCCTCCGCAATTCACGAAGACACCGAAAGAGTTCAAGATCAAGGACGGCGCAAAGATCGGTGTCAGTAGCGTGCCCAACGCTGGCAGCATTCGTCGACAAGAGATACTAGCAGAGACTCGAGCAGATGTCATTGCAAGGTACAGAGAGATGATGCAGGCGAAGAGAGGCGAATGATGGCTTCGACGGAGCATGCTAGAAGAAGTTTTTGGCATGACATAGTTCGGAGATACCCAGAGAACTATTAGATGTGAGCACAATGGCATATACTCCCTCACGAGCCCAGACCACACACTTTAGTATGAGAACAAATGGCAGCCTCAAAGTCGGCTACCTTCGGCCTGCGATTGACCGTTGTCTTATCCACAACGATCTTGCACAGTTCACTCACTGACTGACCATGAACATTTGGCTTTCTGGCTGACTTGACCATCCTGCGACTGCTTCAGTTTCTTCTTGAATTTGCGCACGAGGCTGGGAATCAGGCCCCACTTAAAAATTGACTAAGGTAAAGGACCCTTGTCTGCCCCACCATCGTTTTGCTGCAACTTTGCGAACGACTCACACCAATGCCGAAGCCGCAATAATCACTGCGACCACCTAGAACACCTCCTCGAGGACCATTGCTAATCTATCGCCGAAGTGCATGGCCTGGTAGGCTCACTTCCTATCATTCGGTGCAGTTGGGGGGCGTAGCTTGTCATGGCGCACGGCTTTGACGAGCTGGTAAATTTCTTGCTTGACGAAGTTGCATTGCGCTTCGCCGAAGGTACGTCGATAACATCTTCAGCCTCGCGTCATCCAGTATCAGTCTTTCAAATTGGTGTTTCGATTCTTTGATGGAGCTAGTGGAATCGAGAGACCTATCTGTTATTCTTGTTGGCCATTTCGCCGTGTTATTGGGTGCTGTGTGGGCTCTTCGTTCGACCCTCGCAGCGGCCACTTTGCAAGCTTTGCTTCCGCAACACGTGCTGACATCTTGTATAGGTGCTTCGCTCGACGACTTCAAAGGCGCTGTAAAACGCTTCTATGCTCAGAGCCAGACCGCGCAGACTCTTCAAACTGCAGTAATCGACCAAACCCTTCTCATCAACGTCGACCACTCGCTGTTGGAGAAAGCTTGGACTTGGCTCTTAGTGCATTCTGACGTCTGGGTTGGAAAGTCCACAGAACAAGACGACGTGCTGCCAGAAATTCTTGTCACTGGCGATCAAAATGCTACTGCCCTTTCGCTCCGAGATGCTGAAGCCGTCGATGCCGCTGCCGATAGACCAACTGGTCAAATCCGTCTCTGGACCAGCCACGAGCGAGTATGGCAGACGGTCGCCGGCCATGGAGTGGACTTCAAGCGCGTTCCAGGAGAAGAGTTTCGCCTATTGTGTATGATCGCTGCTGCTGGCGAAAAAGGCGTCGCGCAGCCCGATCTTGTCAAGCAATCCAAGCAGGACAAGAAGTCGGTGCCCGGACGGACCGACAACCTGCACAAAGCTGGATACATTCGTAAGACGAGAATCCTGGCCGAGAAGCACAATACCAGTCTTCTCACTCACCGCAAGTTCGTTCCGAAAGACGAGCTCGAGGCTCTGGCCAAACCAGTATTCGTCAATGGGTCGCTATCTTTCGACAATTTGCTCGAGGTCCTGAAGGAGAAGTTGAAGAATGGGAAGCCCATGAAGATGGATGACTTGGAAGAGTCTTTGGGCTGCGCTGTGAAGTCATGGGAGAAACGCGCTTTGTGGCGAGCATTGGAGCGTCTTGACATCATCGGTGTAGTGCAGCGCTACCGTCAGGATGAACCAAAGCCAGGCAAGAATGGCAAGATGCGTGTCTTCAAGACTAAGACGATCAAGCTCCTCCGCGAACCCACCGAAGATGATCACAAACGGTACACATCTCTTACAGTGAAGGATCGGAACGATTTTCGGAAGCGGCTCGAAGCCCAAGATGCTGAGACCCAAGGTGAACACGCCGATCACATGGAAGAAGATGATTACGCACCTCTCAACCCCACGATGAAGCTTGATGAGGACTCCGAGGCGCCCACGCAAGAGGAGGGCAGCATTGTCTGGAAAATGCGATGGGAGTCGGATACCGCATGGACGAACACAGTTTTCAATGCGGTCGAGGGCGCTGGCACCAAAGGATTGTCATCTATGGCTGCCCGAGGTGCAACCTATGGTCAATTTTATGATCGGCCTGTTGAGCAGATGCTCGCCCGCCTGACTGATGTCTGGCAAAACGCTCAGCCAGATCACCTTTCGCACTTCAGCATCATTCGAGATACAGACACAAAGGGCCGTTCCACGAACTACCTCTATCGTACGCACGAAGCATTTCAAGCAGCCGTTGATGCTGGCCACACCGTTTGGGAGAATGCTACGAACGGTGCAGACTATCAGAAGCCACAGCCGAAGCTTGATCGATTCGGCTTCAGCACGCTCGATCCGTCTCAATTTATCAAGAACGGGAACGGATCCCTTGCAGACGTTGTGAGAGATGCAGGCTTCGAAGCGGACCAACTTCAGAAGACTGATCCCATCATTGAGAGAAAGGCGGACGGATCATTAGGCGTTGCGTGGAACCACAATCAGGGCAAGAGGAAACCACGGAAGTCAAAGGTTGAGCAGCTTACGAACGATGGAGAAGTTGATGAAACTCCAGCCAAGCCTAAGCCAAAGCCAAAGCCAAAGCCAGAAAAGAAGCCGAGGAAGAAGAAGAATAACGAATCGGCCGAGTCGACCCAGACGCTCTTGTCACAGACAGACACGGTCTGGCGCATGAAGGCAGAACAGCAGGCATACGAAGAAGCTCAAAAGAGACAGAAGAAGACGCCAATCTTGACACTGCCTGGCAAGCCGATAAAGGCCATCTGGCAGGTTGGGCGGGGGAGATCGAAGATGATCCTGGTAAATGAAAGCGTTCCTGCCGAGACAGAATTTGCGCCTGAGCAAATCACAAACACGAAGAAGCCACCTATTGTCGTGTTGGAGTCAAGAGTGCAGGAAATCCTCGCCAGCATACAACCAGCAGATCCAGTGCCTGCTGAGTCACCAGCCACTCCGCAAATTTGCACCCCAACAAGAAAGCAGCAGCACGTCGTTGCGCTTCAGTCGCCACGGTTGAAAGAGCTGGGTTGGTTCAATGAGACAGAGTCACCGCAGCAAGCATCTACAGATGGCCCGTATTTTGCGACACCGCATCCAAACGAAGTGCAGGAGACCCAAGCGACTACTGGTGCTAGTGTCGAAATGCAAGATGCTGGCACTCAAGAGAAGCGGACTGACTCAACGAGAGCAGAATCTCTGGCCGCTCTGCAACAGGTGGATGGGACCATGTCTCCTGAGACCGCCCGTGATGCAGTCACTCCAGGTCGAAGACGATCATCTATCACACAGGAGAACTCGAACGGCGATTGGCTCGGTCAATTGCAAGATGCAGCAGACCAGACTCCTGCTTCCAAGCCACGGGTCGGTGACACTCATCCCAAAACTGGCAATCCTCGCAAAGATTGGGCTCAGCGGCAATCGACTTATATACGACCTCCTCCACAAGTCATTGCTGACAGAAAGAAGCGCGGTACGGTGGTCGGTCGAGGCACTGCACAATACAAGCGAATTCTGCTGATCAAGCAAATCATGGAAAAGTCTGGCGGCATCTTTCCTGGAGACAGCGAAATGGTACCTGCTTTCCAGAAACTTCAAAAGATGGAACTCAAGTCTCAGACAACGAGCGACCGCGACACTGTCATGAAAGCTGTCAAGGCTCTGGTTGAGGATGGCAAACTCATGCGATTTGCCTTTTTCTTCAAAGACAAAAATGGCAAGGAGACGCAGAAGTGGATCATCCACGAGCCACATATTGTGGTCGACAGTCCAGAGGTTAAGGATCTGATGAAGAAGATTGAGGAGGCCCACCCCAGGAACTACGTACCGCCGCCATACGGCGATGGAGAGACTGGTCGCGGAGAACAGCGCAAGAACATCGATCGCTTCCAGTATCGTCCTGGAAAGAGCATAATCCAGCCATCTGGTACGGAGTTTGTGATCGATATTGAAGCTAAGCGAAAGGAGCTTGAGAATCAGCGTTTGGCGGCGGCTGCAGCAATCCGTGCGGAAGAGATGCGGCGTCTCAAAGCGCAAGCCGTCCGCAACAAGAAGCGAAATGCCGCGATTGCGCGAAAGCCACGTCGACTTCGTACACTTCTGCAAAAGACCGCACAGCCAGATGAGTCTGTGCTCGAGCAGATGCAAGAAGATGACCCAGATGCAGTCATGCAGTCTGTGGAAACAGATGGCTTGCCAATTGCTCATCGACATTCTGGACGACCACGATACCGGGATATTCGTCCTGCACCGCCCATGTTAGAGTTACAGATTGCGAAGCTTGACTCTGGAGTACCGATTGCGCCCGCTCCCGCTCCCGCTACCGTTCCTCCTCCCCCAGCCGCAGTCGCGCCAGCAATGCCCATCACTCCGGCTCCAGTCGCGCCAGTGATACCTGCTGCCCCAGCTTCAATGCAGCCATTAGCCCCTATTGGGTCACGAGTGCTTGCTTCCCAGCCAGCCTTGCCTTTTCCACGGCCCCGAGAGCAGGCAGGTCGTCTGCCATCACGTCCGCCACTTCCACTACCTGGGGGACAAGTTCTTGCATGGTCGGGCAGCCGCCGGGGCTCCCGAGAGCAAGCGCGTAGACAAAGCAAATACAATCGTCAAATCGTCGTTGCAAAGCCAAAGAAGTCAGAGTTCACCTTCCGAGAAACCCAGGGGCCAGATTTCTACGATCAGTTCTACGAGATCCAGGACGTATCTACTCTGGTACAGCCCGTGCAGCGCTTTCATCCAAACACTGGCACATTTTCGACAGACTTCTTCATTCGTACAAACGTTCGGCAGTCTCAGTGGGTGCAGCCAACTCAGCTGTCGTTCGAGCACTATACGTCTACGAAGCCGGCGGATGTTCAAATGTTTATGGACACGGATGACTACGATAACCATTATCACCCAGACAAGCAAGCGAGGCTGTTTGCTCCAGGACTGCTTTCGAAGAAACCTATTGGTGGTCCGTCTGAACCGCAATATGACAGTGACGTTGACTTCCCAAATCAGGCATTCGAGAAGAAGGAGTTGAAGATCATGAGAGAGGAGTTTCCTGATCTTCTTCATGAGCCTCTCAAGGACGGTTTCATCAGCTATACGTTTGGTGGTGAACAGCAGACTGCTGAGGAGCTGTACGGCTATGGGATTCGACCCATGGAACACATTGTCCTACATGGAGCAGATCCTGAGGACTTCCCTGATGTCCAGTTCGAAGAGAACAACCGCCGGCCTGTCAATCCTATCGAATACACCGCAGATACCTCGTCAGAAGATGAAGACGATCATGTGCCGAGTCCTCGCGCTTTTAACGGTCCGAAGAGGGCGAGACGTTCGCGTAAGGTTGCATCAGATTCGGCCGAACAGCAATACGTCGATGAGGCAGCAGCACCAACTCCTGCAAGCACCAAGAAAGCCTCACGCACTGGCGGTACTCAGAGTGGACAGTGTCAGATCTCCACAAGCGACTCGCGGCGCTTGTTCTTTGCTTGTATTGCTGTCCGTGTCATCCAGAACAATCTCGAAAGCAACATCAATTGGGGGTTGATTCAGCAGATTTTCGAGGGTCATCCAAACTATGACACACCGACCTTCAAAGCTCGCTGGAACCGCATGTGGAACACACACAACGATGTCGCCCGCCGGATGGAGCACGAGTTCCGCGACGCCTTTGCCGACGCATATGCTGCCGACCTTGTACCTACTCTGGATGTCATGCATGGCAACTACTTGACGTACAAGAAGGTATCAAGCTGGAATCGAGTGGTCGACTGGGCTGTGAAGTCAATTCCGGTCTTCTCTGATGAGATTGGACTTCCAGCTACACGCGATGAATTGGGCGAGGGCTTCCAATTCAAGGTCGAGCCGGACAGCACGCAAGACGATAGGGAGAAGATGGAGCACATCCACACGACTCACGCGAAACGAGAGGATCTTGCGCATGCTGCTAACTTCCATGCTCCGCTACCTGTCCGTCCTCGGGCATCCATCAAGGATGAAGAAGTTGTGAGATCGTGGATTCGTGCCAACTGCGCAATCAGCGACGATGATTGCGACGCAGATGCCGTCAATCAAAAGATGCAGCAGCTAGATCAAGGACTGGTTGTGACATTGACAAAAGAGATGCACGCCGACAAGCTCATCGCCCACAACTTCAAGCTGAAGAACAAGGCTGCGAGGAATTATCACCTGTCCGATCAGTACAATCAGCTCTTCAACAAGAGACCCTTAGAGGCTGCGAACTTCACAGAGGCCCTCGCTTTCAAATGCGAGCTGGACAAGGTCTTTGCGACCGACTCATCTCTATTGCTAGACTTCCACATCCCCGATGGTGCCGCGATGGTCATCACGGAGATGCAAGCAGCTGGTAGGATCTCAGTCAAGCACGTCCTTCCACCCGTGGATTCGACCATCGGTGCTCCTTGGCCGCGTCTGACCGTCTGGGGCTTCAATGAGGGTCAATACAAGCTGAGGAACATGGATCGCAAGACGTTCACGTGGGGTGTGGAGATTGTGCCAACAGACAAGTATGTCAAAGGCTTGCCCGCAAAGGTCAAGGCGGAGAAGCTTAAGCCGCCTCGCCATCCGAAGCAGGATAGAGCTAGCCACGGTCGCATCCCTCTCTGGTATGATGTCCAAGGCAACTTCATTCCGGAATGGTGGGAGGCAATTATGCGATCAACAATTCAGCACATGGCTATGCGGTCTGGCAGCTCAAGTGCTGTGCTTGCTGCAGCTTACCGCGGACTCATTTGGGAGTGGGAGATCGATGTGCTTGTGGACTGGTTGATTGACGTCGGAGTTGCGGAGCGGAGTGAGACTGGTGCGATCAGGACGAAGGAGTGGTGGTGGATGGTTGTGCCTCAGACTAGCTCGCCAGAACAGGAGGGGCACAAGCAGCCGGGCAATGATGCAGGTGGCGCCGTCGAGGAAGAAGACTCGCCAGCCCCTGCTCCGAAGAAGAGACGAGTTCGCGGAGCAAAGGCTTGAGTGGTATGACTTCTTGCAAACAATTTCCCTCGCGACGCCTTGTACATGATATGGGTTCGGCGTTTACATCGGGCGGTGATTTGATCTTGAACAGAGATACCCAAGGCATGTGCACTATCACTAGTAATAACATCGATTCCTCAAATGCTTTGAGCTGTTACGTCCCAACATTGCATCTGAATTGTATGCACATGTTAATGCGATCTTGTAAGCTATTGTGACATTTGCACAGCCTTCAAAGGTGCGTAGAAGGTCACGCAAAACAGCGCATACTTTACGGGATCTCAGGACTCATTGCCTCGTTTTTTGAACATCTTGTAAGAAGATAACAAGTCTTGAGATCCTATATCCTGTCGTGAGATTTATGCACTAATTTGCACGACCCTCTGCGCATCTGGAAATCTAGTAACAACTTCATCATCTTGTGTTCAATCATCACTCTGTCAATGCAAGTCTTTCGTTACATGGACGTGAGCATGACCTTCATGCCTGCCCATTGCTCCTCTCCAGACGGCAAGATCTGGGTGGCAGGCAGGACGAAGCCGCTAGCACCCTGATCACGCAGCTCAATCGTGATGGAATAGTCTGACCTGCCAGGGCCATGCAGATAGTCAGTGCTGTCGCCTGTTGTAGCATACAGAGTAGCGCAGCTTGGTCCGTAGGTAAAAGTCTTGCCCTTTGAAGCTCTAATAGCAGCAGCAGTCTTCTGCATCAACACTTGGTGCTCATTGTTGTCCTGAGGGAGCACGTCGCAAGTGTAGCCGAACGGTGACAAGATGTACTGGCCATAGCTGTGCCAATCGATGTAAAGCTTGATACCTGCAGCATCACGCAGCTTGTTCACGTATGACACGAGTCCTTGGTTCTCTGGGCTGTCGGATGGAGCTTGGCCACGGTATGTCTCAGCACATGGATCTGGAGAAGCTCCATCTGGATTCGAGTCCCATTCGGCTGGCCAGTTTCTGTTGATGTCTCGGCCGACGCAGCGAGATCCGCTTGGTCCTGGCTGGCGATTCTTGCGCCACATTCGGTTTGTGGTTTGGGAGTAGACAAAGCCTGACGGAATCAGTGTATGCGCTGCTTCAAGTACTAGACAATTTGACTCACCATCAGGGTTCACGAATGGAAAGATGTGGAAGTCGTAACTGTCCAAGATGGACTTTGTGGTGGCGTCACTGCCGTAGGTCGTGACAAGTTGTTCCGTCAGATACTCGACAACCATGGCTGAGATCCATTCTCGTGCGTGAACAGTTCCATGCCAAAGCACAGCTGGCTTACCTGTGTTGGTACCTTTATTAGTCTCGCAGTCATCTCAGACGTTTCCACGATATGTTGCACTCACCTGGACCACTAGCTCCCCACAAGTGAATACCGAACATGTCTCTGCCTTGATATGATCGACCGGTGGACACGAGAGCGGACTGGTTTGGGAACCTGGCCTGGAGGTCACGCAGATAGGACTGGTGCTCGGCCCACGGGTGATAGGCGCTGAACCAAGTGGTATTGACGGCCGCATTTGCAAGCTTGACGTTGTCAAAGGATGCCCTGAGGCCAGACTCCGCTTCGATGGAAGATCCAAGATCCTCATGCATGACGGAGTAATCCAGACCAAGAGACTTGAAAGCATCGACCTGATCAGCGGGCAGGGCGATATCGAGGATGGAGCCTTCCTGGTGCCATTGATCGTAGGTGAGAGACCCGAGCTTTGCCTTGGATGCCGCCACATCGCCGTTGATCCGGACAACCTGATAGCCTGCGTACGAGACTGTCCCATCCGCTGGAGCAGCCACTGCAGTCCCGATGCACAATGCAAGGACACTAGCCAACCACTTCATATCGATGGTATGCGATGTCAAAAATGGAAGATAGAACTGTCCTGTAAGGTGCGATGTTGTCAAGCAGCACACAGACCGCACTGAATGTGCCTGACTATGCGACAGCAGAGCTCACGTGAGAGATACGTGTATGTGTCCTAGCGTTGCCACGGAGTTGATGATCCAAACGAAGGTAAAGAAGGAGCAAACGATTTTAGGGTCAACAACGAGCGGTCGCGCCTGTCAGTCAAATAGGTGACTCCATCGGTCCTTCCGTAATCAACGCAACAGCACTAGCCACACTTTATCAAGAAGGTCACAACTTTCGACCCAGGAAGTTGTGGTGCACCGAGGTCACGTAGTCATTTAAATGAATGCCAGCAAGGAAGGCCGCCGGATCTAAGGTCGATCGCAAACATGCTCAGAGCGAATGAGGTCGCGTCGCTGCTCCATCGTCCATGCAGAAATACGCATGGCGGATCTAGCCGCTTGACTTCTGAAATGCTCCTGCTGTCTTCATTGTTTGCTACGGTAGATGAAGGGAAGGTGCGACACAGGGGAGGAAAGCTTGGCAAAAGGAATGAGGGTACGAATTAGGCAAGTGGGTAATCGTGGGGTGGCCAATGAGGGCTCGTGACCATACTGGCAGACCTCAAGATTGAATTGCACGAAAATCTGCTTGAAATGCAGGACAAAAATTCGACTCGGCATCGTCATCGTGCAAAGGGTTGTCGTGACACTGACCTGCTGCTGCACGTGAGGCCACACCTCCACGCGTTCGCTGTCTGTGCCCCTTGCTGTTTAGAGGGAGGAGAACTAGGGTCAGGAATATCAGTAAGATATTGTTGATGTTGTTAACTATGTTATGTACTGAAAGAACAGTAGCCGTGTACTAAGATTTTCGACGTATCAGGTATAGCAGGAATCGCAGCACCTATTGACATTGTACTTTAGTGATCAGATCCTAGACTTCAGCAGGTTGCATCAGCACAGACATAAGCAGATCATCTTGACGCGGGTGACCTTCTGCCCTGTTCGCCCTTGATAATCTGGTGGATCTGTGCCCTTTGTTGAGGCTATGAAGATATACCGCTTCGGTCTGAACTCAGCCGTGGCGACCTTGAGGAAGGGCTCGTAGAACAACGCCGGAAAACACTGAATGCGTCCAATTCTATGATGCCTGTGTCGCCGGTGAAGCTCGGGATGGTAAGCATCCTACACTTGATCCCACTTCTCATAGCACGCACGTTACTTGCAACTGTTGTTTGCGTCGGTATCATAATCACATATACAAGAACCTTTAGTTACCATGATGCTCACAACAGCCGCAATACATGATCGATGGCGTACGACAATCTCAGCTCCATACCGGTTGATGCCCAGCGATGATGATCCCGACAAAGAGGGCGAGCAAGAAAGAGAGACGTCCACACTCATCACAAGCAATGAACATCATCTGCTCGATGCACCACACACATACCGCAGATCTCGAAGACCATGGGTTTACACGGCCTTGCTTGTCTTCGCCGCACTCGTGGCCGCTGCCATCTCCATGAAGGTATTGCACGATCGGAGATACTCCTGGGTTCCTTGTGGCGCCACCGCTGCAGAGGCTCGCTCGAACAACTGCCACTACGTCCCTATGCTTCGCGCGTGGGTGCCCGATGCCTGCTATTTCGAGGAGCCGGATTCTGAATACGACATTTTTCACGATCGTCCCTGGTTCGAAGACTGGAACATGACCAAACCAGCAGACATGCAGAAGGTCATTGCGGGAGTTGAGAACTACGAAATCTTTGCGAGTCGCTTCCACAATGACCATTGTTTATACGTGTGGCGAAAGCTGGCGATGGCGGTGGAGAGAGGCCTGCCGCTATTGGATGAGAAGTCGGCAGATAGGGTCCATGCAGACCATTGTGCTGCGATGATGACGAAGACATTCGATTCCATCTGGAATCGATCATGGGAAGAAGACTTTGCAAACAAGAAGACGCACGCTCCTCTCGGCTTCCTGTCTTGTGTCAGGATTTAGGCGGTTTCGGTGTCAAGCTTAGTTGGTGAAAAGAGAAGTGTACTCGTATCCACCTAGATCGCGGCCATTTGACAATTCCTCTCATCTTTGGCTTGATTTCATTCCGAGGTTTATGATACACTGTGCTTGAGAGTGCCGCAGTAACATGAGTGCTTCACCAACTTACGACCACAACCTTTGGCATTCCACGAATTTCATTCTGATGACTGTATTTCGCGTGTCGCCGGGATCGTCATCGAGAAGCATTTCCTCGCAATGCTTGGTATGATTGTAATTCGCGATATACGAATCAATAGCCCCGCGCTGCAGAGCTTTGTGCATCCTCTTCCACTGAAAGGTACAGTGCAGAACATGGTATCTCATATTCACGTACACTGGTGATGTCTCGCCGAGCATGATTTCGTCGATGGCAATGAGCTCGGTGGCATTAAGCTCGCGCCGGAATTCCCAGTCCTGCAGTGATAGGAACTCGTCCACGAGATCTCGGTCGTAGCAGGCTGGAGGAAGCCAGAGGAAGCTTATCGGATCGAAAAAGCAACCCAATCGTCGAGCGGCTGCGGGCGATGTACCGCAATGACCCATTGTGCTTGAAGTCGTTGAAGGTCGAATCAAATTGTAGAAAAGTATTCCGAGACCACATAGCAAGAAACCGAGGACAAATGTCAGGACTTGTGATCCGAGACGAGATCTTCTGGAGCTCGATGGGGATTGCCTCCGTGATATCTCGTCCTGGCCATCGTCCAGGAGCTGATGGGCTTCGGCATTTTCATCATCGAGATCATCTGCACCGCATCTACTTGACCATTTCTTTGTGAGCAGTGAGATGTTGACCATGTCTTGTCGATGAAGACCCAAATGGAAAGAGGGAAACGGAAAGCTTGAGGAATGTGTTCTGCTCAGGTCAATTCAGGACGTGGACAGTCAGAATCTTGCAACTTCGCCGAAAGCTCAGTGCTCGGATATGTTACAGTTACGCGCAAATCGTCTGATACCCCAAGCTTGTACGCCATGCTGTCAGCAAACGCAAGCTCTGAAGCTGCGAGCCTACGAGGATGAAAATGGAACGCGATGAATGGTGCGACTCGGGGATACGCGCCATATCGAGGGGAGGTGCTACTAAAACTCGTATAAGCTAAACCAATTCTAGATATCGAAGGATCCATCCACTTCCGTCCTTCAAGACCTTTAGATGTTCTTGTTATACAATCATCGCCTACGAAGACGTCACATTGCCGACCTGCATCGTTGCAGCACGCACAGATGGAATACATAGAAGTAGGAGATCGTGTCATCGGGAAAAAGTCGTGCTGGATGGAATTGTCTATGCTGCTATGGACGACTCCCGATCAAATTCCGAGCGATCGAACGCTTCCCATCCGTGCTCCACGTACGCGCAAAATGGGCCACCCTCCTATGACCTCAATGTTTTCGATGAGCTAAGCCTTCTTGATGACCTTGAGGCAAAAGCCCGGGGTGTTGTCGCAGTCCCAAATTGCACGCTTCGCAAGTGCCTCGAGATCGTTCGCGGCAGGAACCGGAGTTGCGAAGACTGGCACGGCAGCCATGACGGCCATTGTTGCGACTGCGAAGAATTTCATGGTTGAGATGTAGACTTGCGCACGGGTTAGTCAGATGACATGGAGACCCTGTACAGGCGCCTTACACGAGGACTGGATCGCGTTCAAGCTTAGAGGTCTTGGGAGTCTCGGGGCGTCTGATGACCTGGACTTGTTGCTGGACGATGCTAACGAAGTGCTATCCGGGCTCATGATCTTTATGTTTCTTCGGGATGGGTTTGAGCTAACAGGGACTTTCAGGGCTCCCCGAGCATTGACTGAATTGGGGCAATTGCAGATTTCCTCCTCGTCCCTCATGGTGGGTCCCGCAATCCCAGAATCTCACATCGCTATCATTCCATGCATGCATTCTGCTACGAACCGGGACAGTGTCGATGGCTTGATCTATCTTAGCATAGCGCTAAAAAGCTTCAACTCCAGGAGTACCACAGCCTCATGAATAACATCTGCGGCTGCATTGCAATTTCAAGCATTTCCCCCAGGCTATCTAGCCCAGATGGGGCTCATGTGCTGCGACGTAAGCCATGAGTTGCGTCCAATCCACGCAGGTATGCTCGACTCCCATACCATCTACGACCGGGATCCTCTCGCCATCTTGGACGATCGCTCGCTCAAGCGTCACATCGGCTTTGCACATGATTGCCTGTGGAGTTAGCATTGTGGCCCACATGTTTAGTCCAGGTCATCGCCACTTACCTGTCTAAGGTAGTCCCAGCAGTGATCAGCATGCTCATGGAACTTCATCGTTTCGGACGGGTCCGAAGACGCCTGCAGAGCATGATAGGACTGCTTCAATTTGGCCTAGGATTCGAGATCAGCGCTGGCTTTCCCAATACGAATAGAGAGCCACGGACCAAACAGTGCAGCTGGTGGAACACTGATATGCAGTAAGCTTCGCTCTTGCCATCCTTCCCAGGCAAGGGAAACCCTCCGTCCAGCTTGAAGCGGCCAAGGTTTGGCACTTCGATGAAGCCATTACTTTCTGTTCGCTAGTCAGTAGGAATGCCACACAGTCTGGATGATTGGCATTAACGAACCAGGAAGAAGTGCGTCCCAAGCTGATCCCACCAAACCTGGAACATCTTGCTCGAACGTGGCATTGGCGGTGAACACAACTTGCCGCGTCGCGACTTGAAAGTCATCAGCGCGCACTCTCTAAATTCTATGGGCATAGCTTACATTCTGGAAGGACACTTGCTGGCCTACCTCCGCTTCGAGACATTTGGAGAATGATCAATGTGGCCAGAACAGAGTACAGAGAAACCAAAGCAAGGAAGCTCGTCCTCCACGAAGGCCAATGGCCTTTGTCGGCATATTGACCAGCACTTGACCTTCCTAGACGCTGGTACCGCGGCATGGTGAATTTGGAACGAAGCGCATTCCACCTGGCCGACATGTTCAATGATTTGCTTATCGCAAGAGTTACACACGTATCTCGTAGCTCATGAGGGAAGCCTTATGAGAACGAGCCAGACGTGCATCTTAGAGCGAAACCCAACTACAGGGATGGAATAATTGATGCGAGTCAAATGCTTCTCTCCATTCCGGCATGCGTCGAATAGCCGATTGTGGTATGGACAATGGCGGTAATACGGATGTTTTGCCACTTGCATTTCAGAGATGACAAAGATACCTTGAACGGAGCTTGTAATTGCCAGACCCCAAACACGTCCGCCTGGCTCGAACACCTATAGTATATACCGTTCGGCCAATTCTGATACATATTCCCACGACAAAGCAGTCAAACATGCCATTCTTAGCAAAACGGGACAAGAAGTACCATCCTCTAAGGGACTCTGAGGACGGCACATACGAACACCAGGCTAAATCGATCTACACGGTGTTGCCATGGATATCAACAGTCGTTTTGCTCGTGTTGTCGGCTTATCTGTACCTCGAGCGTATTGCATCACAGACAAATCATCTTGACCTGTCGAGCCACTCACGCCTAGCACTCGGCTACAGAACAGACTTTGGTGCGAGCTTTACACCCAGACAAAGTGGCTTCTAGTCAGCTAATCCATTGGAGGCCCTGCGGTTTCTGCGATCAAGGTGGAATCTCTGCCGTTCACTGGCGGTCCGGCATGGCGATGGAACGGCACCGACGCAGAGATCTTCGTGCCAAACCCAAGCTCGATCGACTATGCTGGACCTCCACATCCGGAACAAGATGAAGCGTGGGAGAGGCTCATTGAGAGTAAGTGAAGGAAGAAGCCTAGCCACGTCCAAGAACCGCGTGTTGATGCCGAAGAACAGACCGCTACTTCACATTGACTGAAGAGGAAGCACGAGCAACATGGCCAAGTGAGTACAAGAAGATGTTCTACCAAGAATTGCCCAATGGACAGAGCGGGTACCTCGCAGGGTGAGAGGCGCTTCCCTTCGAGGAGGCAGTATCTGTGCCTTTGCTGACCAACTGATAGGCTGGACATGTTCCACACGCTGCACTGCCTGAACCAGGTACGCCAAATGCTTTGGCCAGAGTATTACCCGCCAGCAAACGTACCCTATGCGAATTTTATCATCGAGCACAAACGTAGGTCCAGAAGTGAAGTCAGTTCCTCAGGAGACCTAGTTGACCGAATCCCAGAGCATTGTATCGATCAGATCAGACAGTACATTATGTGCACCGGTGATCTCACGCCAATTCCTGTCATCGAGTATGACTTTCTGGGAGGATTTGGCTATGTAAACTCAGATGTGCCTCATACTTGCCGGAACTTCGATGCAATCAGAGCATGGACGAATGAGAGATGGGCGAGGATGGGTGTACAGTCCGGATGAAAACAAAAATCTAGGACTTAGCAAGCTCGTTGTTTCGTTTCAGTCCCTAGATCGTGCCTTAAAGATGATCGCATCGGCCTTTGCCTAAACGTAGCTTGATCTCCCATCTTCTCTCGCAATGCCGAGGTCGCGTAATCTTTGCCCTCCATTACAAACCTTTTTGCACAAGACCGTCCAGCTGTACCTAACACCATCTTCGAGCTCACGGATGTCCGAACAAGCTTTCGTGGACCGCCTTCAATGCGGCTGCTAATGCTTAGCGGTCAGACTGTGGGGAAGGAAAGCGGTCCACTCATCAGTCATCCTGCAGCTGTCGGGATAAGCGCCTGACACTGCGACTTCATCATTTTCCCAACAAGGATAGTGACAAAGCTGCAACGACATCGTGTCTCGATCATATATTTCGTCCATCAATTGTCAGTATTCTGTGTATCGTTTCTTGTAAGGAAATGGATGCCTGGTGTGAGCAGTCGAATCATTACGATGCTCGTTACCCGAGCAAAGACCACTCTCCTACACCAGCCCGATCATCGAGGAATCATGTGGCCCGCCATTGAGCCACAGTGGCAAAAGATCATCCTCAGGGGAGTTTCTGCCCTCAAAGCACTCTCAGAAGAGGTGCTTCACCCCGATGTCGAGCCAGCAAGTCCATGACCGACAACCACGGACGTAAAGTGAAGTGCTCCACGATTCAGTAACCCTTCGGAACTGGGATCTTAGCACTCACTGTAAGCTCTTCGGCGCCTATGGAAGTCAAACAGATATGCTCTATGATCACCTAGCCTGACATATATCCGAACTCCTACAACTAAACAGGGCATCATCGTTGGAATGGACGTATCTTCGTGTGCGCTGGTAATCCGAGTAAATCCCTCGAGGCTTCTTTATCTGGTATCCTTCAACACATCATCATGTCATCTACGCTGGTGGACCTGAATGAATCTATATCAGATCGGGAGGTCTGTATGGCAGACCGAGTCGTCCTGCTTGACTAGGCGAATCGAGTGACTACGATCTTTGCTTCTGGAAGTCCAGGCTCTGCTACCTGAAGCAGCTTCTGGTGACGAGGCTGGTCGAAGCGGCAGCGCTAGTGAAGCATACAAGAGCAAATGCGCATCTTTGGAATAGTCTCATGGTCGATTGTGGTTTGAGGAAGCCGGATGGCCGTGATTTCGCTTCACGACGGCTCTTCACGACTCCACATATTGCGATGCAGATGCCCTCATGTGCATGCGCATGTTGACATGTGGTCTGGTCTAAGCGAGCTGGGGCTGGAAACCGCTGCCTGTAGCAGATGTCTTGGTGGCCTTAACACCATTGTGGACATGGTTCATGTGGATTTCGCGCCTACGGTGATAATCATCACCAATGCAACTGCTATCACATATTGCGAGCGCATGAAGCCCCACGTGATGATTCGACCGTCTCGTTTCGACTGAAGGACCTCAGGATGGCTCTGCTCATTGTCCAATGGACTCCTGTATGCCAGTCGGCGTCATTTCAAAGTTCAACTCCTGATCTAGCTCTCGGACACTGCGATCATGTATCGTGGTCTCCTAAATGTCTCGGTGATGCACCAGATCAAGCGATGCAGACCTTCGGTGGTACTTGCAGCCACGATGGAAACGTCGCAGTCGCACCGTCATTATGCGACCGAGCGAAGCTCGTACACTTGTCCAATATCGTGAACTGCGATTTCGGTCAATCTGATAACAAGGCCGTGGTGCAGTGATATGTTCACGATGCTGAAGCATGCAGCCGCTAGAATGAGCAGATTTTGGGATCGCGACCAAGTTTTGTGCAGGATCGCAGCGGGAATCCGGAGCAGCTCCACAACACGTGGGGAGATCCACACACTTCGCGGGCGAGAACATCGAATATTCGCAAGAATGAGCGAAATGCTTACAGTGCGTGTGAGCACAAAGAAAGCACAAGAAGAAAACGTGAGGATGTGAAACTCATACTGTCGATCTTTTCTCCACTGTGTTGCTGGCGCTCACACAGGCCCTAGGAACTGTGAAGCACGAGAAGAAGCGTCTCAAGCCTCTTCGCGCAGCTTGGCTCTGAACCAGCCATCTGGTTCGTCGACAAGCGTTTCCCGTTTCGTTCTCTTAGTCAAGGTACTTTTCATTTTCGCGAGCCTATGGACATCGGCGAAAGTGTGAGATGTTGCGCTATGTGCTAGGGATTGTGCACCTGATGGCGATGGTCCAGACTGCCGCGGCAGGATGCCCGCGATGCAGCTTGGGCAACTACCCAGATAGGCAGGTCAGCGATATTCGACGTCTGAAGCATCTTCAAAGCACATCAAAAATGATTGTAGCAATTGTCGCGATTATGTCAGAAAAGGTCGCCAAAGTCATCTTGTCAGCGCGGACACAATACACCCACAGATTTGCCGTCATACGGGCCGAATGTGTTAGACGCACCAACTCCAGCACACAGAAAAGCTTGGTCGGAACATGCAGGCGTGATTTGGGTAGCTGGGGCCGTGCGTGCATAGGCTGGCGTCCAATGGCCATCGGGGCGACTTTACCAAGTCAGATCGTCCTCCCATGCCGAGACTTTCTCGAGTGCTTGTCTGACACCACCTCTCACCTCGTGCAAGTCTTCAAGAGCCTCCACATCCAAGTTGCACATCGCATGCATTGTCGCGCGCGGACCATGCCACGCTCCTCGAGACAATAACAATCGACGACTTAGCTGCCTCGGGCACGACCGGTGACGACGCCGTCTGCCAGGGGAAGTGGGCACTGCCGCCAGCGACACCATGGCGGAGTCGCTGATGCACCTGTACCCCAGGGCGACGCCTTCACCGACGGCGGTATGGCATTGTGATATGGCCCATCTTGCGTCGCATGACTGATTTTGTGACAGGAATGTACTCCCTTCACCCTGCCGTCCGGTGGCGTAATACAAATCGACTCGGACTCTGCCATCACGCTGACCGTCGATGTCCTATTCACACCCGCGTGTAGCCCGCTCTCGTCGGCGACCGGGTCGTTCGCAGACTCGGGTATATCAGGCATCACCGATGTGAAGGACCCGTTTCACGCATCGGTAACACCGCAAGTGTATGCGACTGCCGCTGCCACTGTCATCGCCTGGATGCTGGTCATCATGCTTCTGATAACTCCAAGGACATACTTCGTGGGCGGCGCAGGAGGAGGATTCGGGATATTAAATAGGCACGGCATGATCGGAGGCGCGCAAGGAAGCGCCAGTGTGATTGGTGTCGGATCGCGACCGTGGCTGCAGAAAGTCGCTGCATTGACTGTGGCGATATCTCTGACGGTCGCGACTGCCGACACATTCAAAGTCGCTGCCGAACAGTACTCGACAGGCTTCATGAATGCGCAGCAATTACGAAGCAACGTCGTGAACACCACCGAGATCAAAGTCACGCGAATAACGTCGGATATCTTCGTCTGGCTCGCGCAAGTCCAGACACTTATCAGATTATTCCCACGGCATAAAGAGAAGGTGCTCATCAAGTGGATCGGCTTTGCGCTCATTGTGTTGGACACGACCTTCACAGCGCTGAATAGCTTCATGGGCAACCCCATCGGACGACCAGCACGATTTCGCGACGCGATACCCGCGCTGACATACCTCTTCACCCTCTCACTCTGTATGCTCTACGCATCATGGGTGCTCTACTACTCGATATGCAAACGAAAGTATGCATTCTACCACAAGAACATGCCCAACATCTTCCTGGTGGCTTCTCTCTCGATCATAGCGATCCTGACTCCCGTCATCTTCTTCATCACCGATATTGCGAACCCGAGCATAGCAGGGTGGGGCGACTACTTCCGATGGGTCGGCGCTGCGGCTGCTAGCGTTATCGTCTGGGAGTGGGTCGAGCGGATAGAGGCCTTGGAAAGGGAAGAGAAGAAAGATGGAATATTGGGAAGAGAAGTCTTTGACGGAGACGATATGCTGGGATCTGTGGACTCTGAAGAAGTGATCTGGCCACGACCGAGAGGCTTTTGGGCTAGTCAAGGATGGAAACGTGGAGGAAGTCGAGGTGGAAGTAGCAGTGGTGGAACTGCGCGCGCGACTGGTCACGATGATCAGACCGGCCTTCCCCCACATCGAACCGGACAGACACAACGAGCCCTTGCATATATCAGATCTAAGGCTCGCTTGACCCCAGATCAGGTCGCCGAAAAGTCGCGTTCCAGGCCGGCAGCACCAGCAGTGGCCAGAATTACCGAACCACCTCCCACCGCTGTGTCGCCAGTCAGTCGAGCAGATACAACGAGCCCAGCAAGCACGGTGTACACAATTCGATACCACAACGGTGTCACGCCCGTACCGCAAGCGCCAGCATCGCAGAATCACTTCGCGTCGCTCGACCAGACAATGCACAATGGTCGAACATCGCCTACGATCATGGACGAGAAGCTCGTGATAGAAGAGGAGGATGCAAGATCAATCAACGAGCACCAGCGCGTCAAATTCCATATTGGCAACCCATTCAAGCGGAGGAAGTTCGCGCCGCCTGAAGAAGTTCGTGCGGGGCAAGTCATCGACCCAGTGTCGATAAGCAGATCGAGATCACAACCACAGCACAACTACTCGACTTGGGATGTGAAGGGGAGAATAGGTGCCTTTGCCGCAGACCAAGGCGAGAAATGGAGAGAAAAGAAGCGAGGGGAGGAGAAAGAGAAGGATTTGCCTGTGACCATTATCCCGGCGCAGCCTAGAGGAAGGACGTGGTCGCCAGACTCGACACAAGGAATCATCACAACCTCGACGACAGCTCTCAATCCACCGAGCACGTCAGGGCAAGGGTCGGCCGAGGCTAGACCGCCCACTACGGCACCCGGGCCCTCATCGACCCCTCCTCGTGAAGTGGTCGCAGCGACTGCAGGTCCGTCCGGTAGCACAAGGACGCCAGCACCGCCCAGGACGATAAGCGCAGGTGCTCAAACACCACATGCTCCCACGTCTTCTCCACCACCGCCTTGGACTCCAGAGACCACTTCAGGCGCCACGCGCACACTTCCGCCTCCCTCTGAGCCGCATAGGTGACACATGGCGCGTCCATCTTCCTGTTCATAACCTTGTTGGCGTCGAATTTTGTGCAGCGGCGCATGTGCGGGGCATACAATATCTGGCTGAGATTTTCTGAACATAGATACCCCACATCTCAGCCGACATGGTCTGGCTCTTTTGGCGTTGGATTGATCATGGAGCTTCACCTAGCTCCGCAATGATGTTTACGATCATGATATGAAGAGGAGGATATCATACACAGGCGGGATCGCACACAAGAGTGGCAATCGATCAGCCTTCGCATCATTATCCATCATCTATTGTACAGTGACAAGATGATGTTTGTACATATACCAGATCTACGCTGGAAAAATATGAGAAGTCCATATTGTGTGTCAGCCACTTTCGTGGTCGCCTATTCATTCTTCCGTTCTCGTATCATTTCTCAACCCACACATGCTGTTCCCTCGCTGCCACTCTCTAACACTCGTCACCGCTTACCGTGGTCGCGTCGCTGCCCCTCGCCAGATGAAGCACCTTCCCTGCGTCGATCATTGCTTGTACCTCGCGAAGAGTGCACATCAGACCTTCCAAGCATCAGGGCAACTTTCCTTATTGGGTACGCAACCGAGGATTCAAGAGCTTGGGCCTGGACATGGTATTGTTTCTCATGGGGCACACGATGGAAGCGCGTCTTGGATCGCGCATGTGCTCGGATGGCTGCCGAGAGTACTTAGAGGAGCTTGGGTCTTGATGCTTCGCTTGGACTGAGCTTGTTGTGCTTGCTTGCTTGCTTACATTGCAGATTGCTGGGGTTGTCTGATTGTGAGGGACCATGGCTGATGGGACTGAGTACCAAAAGCCAAAGGTGAAGAAGATCCAAGCAACGGGGAGACTGGTCGGCGTTGGTACGCGAACCTTATATGTTCTCATGGAGAACAGACGTTAACAATTTATTATAGCTGCTAAGACAACACTGCGCGCGTACACTTCTCCATTCATACCGAAGAGCAAGGGCAAGGCACGGACGTATCGACGCGATGTTCTCTACGAGTTACTACGGCATGCGATCTCAGACTTTGACGTGCACCAAGGACAGTGGGTCCTGCCAGGCACGGATGCAGTGTACAAGTACACGGCGAGGCGTAAGAAGTGGAAGCAGAATACTGTGCAATTGGATCATGGCGCGCGAGGTCACTGGCTTGGGCATTCGGATGCTAAATACGTGATGATATACTTCCATGGTGAGTTCCATCCCGCAATGCAGCGGTGCTTGAAAATAATCGCATCTCCTTACATTTCTTAGGCGGCGGCTACATCGCGCCATGTACACCCGGCCATATGAAGTACCAATTCGCCATTCAAAAGTACCTCCGCAAGCACGGCATCGACCTCTCCGTCCTGAACCTCGCATACACACTCGCACCACAAGCCCTCCACCCCTCCTTCATCCAGCAAGGCCTCTCCGCGCTCAAATACCTCATCGAGACCACGCACCGCGATCCCTCCACCATCCTGCTCGCCGGCGACAGCGCCGGCGGCAACCTCGTCGCGAATCTCCTGCTCCACCTGGGGCATCCCCACCCGGACTGCACGCAGTACACGCTCGTTAAGAAGCTCAAGGGTGCCGTAATGATCAGCCCGTGGATATCGTTTGAGACGTCGAGTCCGAGTTTCGAGAGGAACAAGCACAGCGACTACCTGACCAAAGTGGCGCTGAATAAAGCGAGCGGGGCGTTCATAGGTCCGGATGCTAAGCACGACGCTTACTCGCAGCCTGTGGACGCGCCGGCGGATTGGTGGACAGAAGTCGCCAACAAAGCCGTGGATGACGTGCTCATCTGGGGAGGGGGCGGCGAAGTCCTCATCGATGGCATTACCAAGTTCGCTGAGAATGTGATTTCGGGATTCGAAGCAAACTCGCCAACGATCAGAGCCATATCTCCCGATGGCAAGGCCATCTCGGAGACGGTGAATCGTGCGACGAGAAAGCGGGCGAAGTTGGTGGTAAGCCCGGAAGAGGCGCATGAGGAGATGATTATCAATTACCTGTGTTATATCAAGAAAGAGGATGATGGCGGACGTCAGATCAAGAAATGGCTCGTGGAGACGTTGAAGGAGACACCACAAGCGGCTGCTGAGCCAAGCGCAGCGGAAGTGAGAGGAGGTGACGGAGAAGAAAGAGGGAATCGCGGATGATGAGAAAAGCATTCAAAAGGCAGAGGAAGAGCAAGACATGCGCGAGCTTGTGGAAGAAGAGAAGAAGAAAGCAGCTGCGGCTGTTGCCCCAATTGCTTGAAGCCAGGACGAGCAGAGGGTCGTGCGAAATAGCGCATGAATCTCATTACAGGAAATAGGATCTTAGAACGTATTGACTACTTCTGGGATAAGTAGAAACGAATCGATGTGTCCTAAGATCCCGTAATACACGTGCTATTTTGCATCACCCTCTGAGCAAGAAACGTATTGTTCGTGAGCATTGTTCTATTCGTATTCGTCCGGTTACTTGGGTATCATCGATAGTAGGAACATCACACCAATCGTGCCGTGATCGAGCCTTCAGCTTCCCGACCTGACTGCCCACTCGCCAATGTCCCCTTCTTGAGCCAGCAGTTGCCATTACCCACGCTAACGGACGCTGCAGCATTCGCTGTCCAGCTTATTGAGCTACACGTTGTCCCATCAGCGCTAGCTCCGATCAAAGTCTGGAAGTTGATTCCGGAGCAGGCATCAATGCAGTCCTCAACGGTGTATGCAATAATTGCAGCAATGTCCGTGATGTTGCCTCCCTCTGCCGCAGGAAGATTGCTCAGATCTACGCCGCAAGTATATTTGAAGTTTTGGTTGAAGTGGTTCTTGATCATTGTGCCGTCGATGGAGGGGCAGTTGTTGGCTAGTGTCTGCACGTCGCGGATCGACACAGGCGCGTAGTCAGAGGCTGTGGCAGTCGCGGCCGCCGACGACGCCACGGCCGATGCTGACGCCGCCGGGAGGGATGCTGTTATGGAGGATAATCCTGCGGTCAATGCTGAGGATATCGATGCCGCGCCGGCCGTCTGTGTTGATGCGCTAGTTGGCAATGTCGAGAGTCTGTCACCGATTAGCAGGCCTTCACGGACAGGAATCGCATCCCATGTACCTCGACTTATCGCTCTGGCAGCTTGCAAGCGCTCCTCCTAGACCACCACCAAGAGCAGCACCCATTATGACCGCGGTGACGACTCCTATGAGGAGACCAAAAGCGAGTGGCGATAATCCGAAGGGATTCCGTCTCTACTGTGGTTGCGGTTGCTGCCCGTAATGCGCATACTGGCCATGCGCCACCTCGGGTCCGTAGGAGTTCTGGTACTGATCCATCTTCTGTCTCTGCTCCAAGTCTGCGACCTCGAGACCTGGCTGGACAGCCTGTGGTGCGCGGTCTCCCATATCGTAGCCCATCTAAAGCGCCGTGGGGAAGTGGGAGGTGAACGCGCAATGAGGTCTTCACACAAGTTGACAATGGCGAGGTCCAAGCCACCTCTGTCGTACCTCTTCGACAGAGGAACGCGTATTGTCTTGAGATCCTTGTTGCAGATGAAAAGCCCCCAGAAGATAATCTACGAAATGAGATGAACGAGAACAGCCATGATTTCATGTGGAGAGCAGAAGAGGACATCTACGCTTAAAGCAGCCATTGAGGCTTATCCACCCACTAGAGTTGCTTGTCTAGCCCCCATCGAGTTCGAGAGCAGCAATTTACATGAAGATCTCAGATGTGCGGGCGCTGCACTTGTGTTGTTTGAGGCATGGTGCAATGTAGGAACAACAGCATCGCCTGCGTCGGTCCTTTTGATGTGAGGGTAACCCACCAATTGTAAGCACTTAATAATAGGGGCGTCCGCTGGGCTAGCCTTAAATGTTTCATCGTCCCGCACTTCCGCGCGCTATTTATGGCCCCCAAATCATCTGGATCTCGACTTTGACATCGATAGCAGCGTCACCTTCTGAGCGACGTCAATCCGCGGATGCAGATCGAGAATGTACCGACATCGTCGCGTCTCCTCTTTTGGTCTGCTTCGCATTCCACCACAGACGTATTCCTGGTAGAACAACTACCTTGAGATTGGTGCCTTAGAGTGGAGACCAGTCTCGCAGCAACAGTCTCGCCAGTGCTCACCAGAGCTTCGAATCAGTGAGAATCGTACGATGAGTATTTTCGTCAAGGACCATGAGTATGATGCGGAACCCAATACGACAAACCGGAATTCCGAAGCTGAGGCTTCCAGAGGAGACATCCTGATCTTCTCGACTGACAATCAGGCCCCGAGAACCGTACAGAATAGGTTTCGACCAACCGACATGGTAGTCCTCGTGAGCAGTATCAAAACCACGAAGCTCGATGGTGATGAGAAACACCTTCGGGCTCTTATCTCGCAAGGCCTATCTCGGACGATCCCCTGCTGGTACAGGCCAATCACTGACGTAGACTTGCTTCTTAGTCCAGCTCGAATGCTACCTCCTCTCTTGGTCGTGATGGACTGATCATGGACAGTTTTCCACATACTTCGAGGAGTGGGAGACTGACACAGGGTCGCGATGACTACCTATGACCTCGTGATCACGAATGGCTTATGCGTCACCGCTTCCGATGTAGCACCTGTTGATATAGCCGTTAAGGATGGCAAGATAGCTCTACTTGCGCCATCTGGGACACTGGCCGGCAAGGGTCAGAGAGAAGTCGATGCCGAAGGCGGCTACGTGATGGTATATACACGTAAATGTCTTACGCCTGGGATATAAACTGAAGTGTAAGCAGCCCGGCGGAATCGACTGCCACGTCCATCTCCAGGAACCACCTCTCTTCGGCGGCAAAGGCAGATCAGCAGATACATACGAGACAGGCACGCGCTCCGCCATCGCCGGCGGCACCACCACAATCGTGTCCTTCGCGCCGCTAGAGAAGACAGCCCCATCCCCGCTTGCAGCCGTGAAAGCAACACACGCCCTCGCAGCAAATAACTGCTACTGCGACTACTCCTTCCATTTGCTCATGGGCAATGCTTCTCTCTCTGCCCTGGCTGAGTTACCCGCCCTTGTGGACGAAGGCGTCACGAGTATCAAGATCTACATGACCTACGAGGCCCTGCAACTACGCGACGACGAGATCCTCTCCGTCCTCCTCACCGCGCGCCGCTCCAAGATCCTAACAATGATGCACGCCGAGAACGGGGACGTCCTCACCTGGCTCACCACGCAACTCGAGACCGCAGGCCTCCACGCGCCAAAATACCATTCCAATTCCCGCCCACCTATCCTCGAAGCCGAGGCCACGAATCGCGCGATCGCACTGTCGAGTCTCATAGCCAACACGCCCATCCTGCTCGTGCATATCAGCGATCCCTCCGCCGCGTTGCGGATACGAGATGCGCAAACGAAGGGGCAACCCATCTTCGCGGAGACGTGCCCGCAGTACCTCTTCCTCACGCGCAAGGACCTGGAGGGGCCAGGCTTCGAAGGCGCGAAGTGCGTTTGCTCTCCTCCTCCGCGTAATGAGGAGGATCAGGCGTCCATCTGGACTGGGATCAGGAATGGCACGTTTGCGATTCTGAGTAGTGATCATTGCCCCTTCCGGTACGAGGATAGCGATAGGGGGAAGAAATCGTGTATCACGCCTGAGTACCCTGTGGGACGGTTTAAGTACATACCCAATGGGCTGCCGGGCGTGGAGACGCGGTTGCCGTTGACGCTTTCTTCGTTGGAGGTGGGGAGACTGGGTCTGTCGAGGTTCGTGGAGGTCACGTCCACGGCTGCGGCGAAGCTGTATGGGCTTTACCCGAGGAAAGGCGCACTCATACCTGGTGTGTCGGATGCGGATCTGACGGTGTGGTATCCGCCAGGGAGAGTGGAAACGGTGCTAACGAATGAGATGCTGTATCATGATGTGGACTACACCCCCTTTGAGGGCAGAGCTGTCAGGAATTGGCCGCGGTACACGATCATTCGTGGACAAGTGGTCTGGGATCGCGATAATGGAGGGATTGTAGGGAAGAAGGGGTTTGGGGAGTTCGTGAAACGAGGACCGGCTGTGGGAGTGTGGGAAACCTGCGAGGACGAGGACTTCGATCTTGAGAAGTTATGATGATGCTGAGCGATACACTTAATCAGTATAGATATACTGTGTGGCTAACCATGTGAGGCAAGTGCTTTAGGTATCCTCGAAATGCATATATGCTACTACAGGACGTAAAGAGATCTTACCACGACTCACCACGATAGTTCATGTTGCATGTTTCAAGCTGATACAGGAGCTCCTTTCCAAGAGCTCATATTGCATTTGTGGCCGGCGACTTACCTGTCGCTTACCTTGGGAGACTAAGACTTTGCTGTGCGCATCCAGTTGCGTCAGGCACGATGTGCCGTACAATGATCCTGCTGTGAGTGTGCTCTCCTCGTGCGCGGGAGATACCTACTCTGTGCCCAACCAGCCATCCTTACATACTCACCCGCAGTAATACATTTGCCAGCTTTGTGGCATGAAAAGGTGAAGAACGTGCGATGCAGTGCGCTGACCTCAGCCAACTGCACATCTGTGAAATGACAAACCCGATACCCACCCTTCTCATCAGTAGCGCCGCTTGCTGCGGTCGTCGTAGCCGCCACCGTCTCCATCAAACCGGCGTTTTCTCGAGTCGTCGCGGCCATAGCCTCCTCCACCTCCCCCACCATCACGGTCTCGGTCTTGATAACCGCCGCCTCCTCGGGGTCCACTACCGAAACCGCTATCGCGATCGCCGAATCGTCCACCACCACCGCCTCCACCCCCACCGCCATAGCCTCCTCCGCCTGGTCGGCCACCTCCTCGCGGTCCGGCAGGTGCGCCGTCTGGTGCGCCGCCAAAGCCATTAGATTGGTACCCGATACCGCCTCGTCCGCCTCCAAATCCACCACCTCCTCTTCCGCCGCCAAATCCACCGCCCCCTCTTCCTCCCCTGAAACCTCCGCCTCTGAATCCACCATCCTGTCGTCCCTGGAACCCACCGCCCCCACTCCTAAACCCGCCAGGTCCACTAGGCGGACCACCAAAGCCGCCAGGTCCCGGCCCACCCAACCGCGGCGGTGGCGCCTTCGTGTAGCCTCTCCCACCCATCCCACCACCCAGCCTTCTCGGCCGCCAATTCTGCACCGTGCGGCCGCGCTCGACGTCGACGAGGATGGCGCGGCCCTTGATGCGCACGCCATCCGCGCGCTTGTAGGCTGTCGTCATGTCGTTGGCGCGCTCGAAGAGGATGAAGCCGTAGCCGCGGTTTTTCTTCTTTTCCGAGTCCTTTTCTGAGGCGGTTTCGTTGCGGACGATGCGTATCTAGGGGAGGGAAGGGGTGTTAGCATTGCTGTGGTTGATGAGATTGGTGCTTGGGAGGTGTGTGAAGCACCTTTTCTATGGGTCCGTAGCGGCTGAATTCCTGCTCGAGGTCTTTTTCTGTGACATCGTACGCCAGACGGGCGAGGAACAGCGTTCTCAGCGGATCACCCGAGATCTTGGGATCCTCATCTGGCTTATCTAATTCCACCATATTAGCACTACTCCACCCTTACCAGATATGTAAAACACGTACACAACTTGACGCCCTCCGTCGTCAGCCAATCGGCTTTCTTCTGCTTCTCAAGCATGATGCGGTCTTTCCGCTGCTGGTGGCTCTCCGTCGGCTCGTACACGTCCGTCTTCTTGTACTCGTCCAGCGCGGGCATGAAGTCGGCGAGGCCCGTTATGCGCGCTGTCCTGCGGTCTTTGGCGGCGTGGTCTTGGGCTGGGAGGAAGCGGAGGGGAGGGCGCGGCGCGAAGAGCGCCAGCAGGTTTGGGGGGAGCTTGTCCGTCATTGTGACGAGGATTGGTAAGGAGCGACGATGGCGAGGGCGTGCTTGGTGGAGATGGATCTGGTCGTTCGTCCTCTGTGTGAAGTGAGGTTGAAGCTAGGTTGCAAGGTCGCGACGTAGCACCTTTGTGCACGCGCCTTGATGATCTGGCGTAGCTGGGGGCTGCTGCGACCGCGATCGGATTGATGAGTCGATAAGTGACGCGATTGAAATGAAGGCGAAGATGGCGAGTGAGCGTGCGCGACAGCGAGGATAACGTGAAGTCGAGTTGCTCCTTCCTTGCGAACTCGTCGCACTTTTTGGGACGCCACAAGGCAGCCAATCACAACTTCGCTGAGCCGCAAGGCAGAAAAATCATGATCATGTGATCGCGATGCTCCCAAATCATCACCAGTCAGTAGGCCTGCGCCTTGATGCGCCATTCCATCCTTCTTAGCCAGACATGCCATTGACGGCGATACGTACGATCGCCAAGTCGCAGGTACGCCCGCTCAATATCACTCACGAATGAAGCATTGAAGATGTTAATGCAAAAGTTGCAGAATGGCGTCGGCGCACACATCCTCCAGTGCAAGAAGCTAGACTTCCACTACTGCGACAATGGCGGCTCATCAAGGTATGCTACCCTATATCCCCGTCCCCTCAATCGCTCCTCCATCGCCTCCCCAGCACATACTAACACCAAAACGAACAGAGGCATGAAGTCCTTCCTCACACACCTCCTCCCCAACTTCGCCCGCGCCCACCCATCCATCGAAATCGCCATCTCCCCACGGCCGAACCACCACCCCGTCATAAGAGGCCACTACACCAACGGCGCCGTGAAGTCGATCTGCGTGCGGAGCTTGGAGCGGGATGAAGTGAGGAAGATGGCCGAGAGGCTGAGGGACACGAGTGGCGAGCCGTGGAGGAGGCAGCTGAAGCCTGTGAAGAGTGAGAATGAGAGTGTGAGGGGGGTTTGGTCGGGGATGCATGGGGGGATGGGCGTTAATCTGGCGGATGATGGGAAGAGTGTTTGGAGGAGTGGGAAGAAGGGGGAGTAGAGTTGTATGAGGAGGGATGAAGAGGTGGTGTATGTGTATATTGTGTGCTATAGGCATTGGGACGGCGTTGCATGTGCAGATTGAATTGCTGTATCATATTTGCAATGGCAAGAGTAGAGATTTGCATCTGTCCTTGATTGCCAATGTGATCGCGACACTGTCTATTTCGCTTGAGATGAAGAGCTCGGAAGATCTGATGTCAGCATGCAACTATCAGAGTACATATCAAGAGCTTGGAGATATTTGAGCAAAAGAATTCAGCCTCCCGAAGGAGACCCATCGGCGCTGGCTGCGGTCGTCTGACCACCGGCTGCTTGATGGATGCGCATTACTCGGACACCACTATCCTCCTTGAGCCTGACCTCCGTCTCTTCACTTCTCTTGGTCAAGGCATTGGCATCCGAGCAAGTCTTCGATCTTGCACTGACATCGGCATCGGCTACCAGAATGGCAAGAGGATGGCCTTTCCACAGGGTTGCTCCAGTCAAGCGGTATTGCTTGACTACCTTTATCAGGAACCAGTCTGAGCAGACAAGTGCGAGTACTGTCGGCACGAAAGTCCACCATTGGATGTCGAAATACGTTATGCTTCGGAGCATTAGACCCTCCCAATACCCTGACGGATCGCTAAGCCAGTGCTCGGAGTGCTTGACTTCTGACCGCATGACGTTTGACATGACGAGTGCAATGCGGCGGAACAGATCTGGTACATCTCCCTTCGGCGCGGATTTGCCGAATGCGCGGAGAATGAACATGGACAGATCAGTCTTTCCCGGATCGTGCAAGGAGCCCTTGGGCGTTCCCTGGATTCCACCGATATTGCCTGCTGGGAACAGGTTCTTGAGGGCAAGCAAAGACTTCCAATGGACGGCATGCTGGTGACGATGCTGCAGAACATACCAATCTGCCCTGGTGATAGGCCCTTCATTGACAGCCGTGTTTGCATCCCTAAGTTCTTGTAATGAGTCTGGAAATCTGTTCGGGATCTTTTGCTTGATGAAACCATTCCTCATGTTCGTGTCCACGAGTTGCGCACACAAGTACAGGATGCATTCTCGGGCCGAGGGATCCTGCTGCGTGCCGTCGCGAAATGTGCGGTACATGATACTGGCATTGAGAAGGGTGAAGCCAGACCTGCGCCAGTGAGCTATCTCGCGGCGTCCGGTTGTAAGATCTTCGAAGGTGGCGTTGAAGTACGCCTTGTCCCGAAGATGCACACTCCTGAAGGACGGAACTCGCGGTTGCATATCGTCAACGTGACGCCACTCGATCTCGTCATCTTGCTCAGTGCACATGTCGCAGATAGCCATTGTTGAGGCATAAGGCCACGAGCAAGTACCCGTTCCGCATGAAAGATCTAAAGATCCCATCAAATCGATGCCCGGCGAGCTGTAGAGTCCCGCGACCCAAGCTTGCACGATAGGCATTGATGGATCAACGACTACAAGATGTCAGCTACGAATACCGTTGGGCAAACGTGATCGTTGCACTCACAGTCATGGCTCGAGTAGTTTGTCACCACTGGAAGATAGGGCCCCTTGTACCTCATATCGCCAGAAGCAACCAGTACATCTTTGACACCATACTGAACAGCAAGCCCGCTCGTATAGCTCCCAATTGGGATGCAGATCGCCGCGAGAAAAGCCAGCCAAACAGCTCCGCTGGAACAATTCAGTACTGCCACCAGATCTAGCGAATGAAGCTCACCTGCTAGGGACATTCCACAACAACGGCAAGAACCCCCAAGGATTACTGCCTGCCTCATCGAACATACTGAGCACATCCAGCCGCATCGATGCGTTGATAGGCGTGAGACGATTCCATTTGAGCTGGCTGAGTCCACTCGCCAACACGAAGGACAGCAGTGTTGTGATGACCCAAGTCTCGAACCCTATGAATCCGGTCAACGTGATTCCGAATGGTCCAGTGGTCATCTCTGAGCCATGATGACTGAACATGGACGCCATTAAGAACAGGAATGATAGGTTCGCAACGCCTGAAGCAAAGTATTCGCCTTTCCACGATATTCGTAGCCAATCCTGCAATTCCTCGTAGTTGTCGACGGCTGCCGTCCATACTGCTTGCATCTTTGTTAGGGCGCGCACGGGTATGAGCTTTCGCAAGTGACGAAGCATTGTAGACTACGATGCGACGCTGACCGAATCAGCTTCGGTTGCTAAAGAGGTCCTCTTGAGACAGCGTCAATTAGGTTATTTGACAAATTGGATGACGAAGCTACGTCAAATGAGAGCAACAGAAGTGCGTCGAGGTGCGGGCTCTAGAGGCCATACTGCTCGACTTTTATGTTACCCTCTTCAGGCTCAACCTTGCTTGCTCTGAAGTTGCTGATGGTCACAATTGGTACTCAAACCATGAATTCGAGTTTTGTGAGCGACCATGTGCCCGCTGTGTTGGCTAGGACGCAAATATTGTGCGTCCATCCAACTGTAAACAGCTAATGCGAAGCAAAGTCATCTGCAGGCGACTGAGCGACTAGCTCCTCCATGGAGTGATTAAGCCAATTGCAAATGTTTCGGGCCATCGCAAGCAAAGGCCAGCTTGATGAGCATTTTGCTGCTTTATGGACACCAGTGAAACAGTAGGTTGTGAACGTGAGGCTCGATGCGATGATGTCGATTCTTTGATCCCTTCACCGAGGCGCAAACTCTATCTTCTGCCTACTGGCAGCTCTAGGTCTAGGTGAAGCAGTATCCTGCCGACTCGGCCCCCTCCCATGATTCCCTAGCGGCGTCGGCGTACGCGCCGTCTGTCGTCCAGCCATCGAAGGCCTCCCTGCCGTTGAAGGACGTCCTGCCGTCGAAGGTCTCTGCCCGGCCACCGAGTCTTCTCGCACTCGTGTGCCGACAGCCTTGCCCTCCACGCTCTTATCCAGATTTGCCAGATTCACAGCGCTCTCGGACGTCATGTACGCGGCGTCGCCCTGCTGAACAGATCGCTGCTTCCGTCGTCGTAGGATGCAGTACACGAGCAGGGCGATACAGGACATACCGCCTATGACACTGCCGAAAGCGACGCCCGCGATTTCGCCTGTGGACAAGGCAGGACCGCTTTTGCCAGAGGATCGAGCTGGTGCGTCGCTGTTGCTGGTTTGGCTCGCGGCATCTGCCGAGGTCGCTGATGCTGACGTCGAGGGTTTGGCAGATTCCGTTGATGTCCGTGTCGCGGCTTTTGTGGAGCGCTCTGTGGCTGGAGGGGCAACTGTCACCATGGATGGGCTGACGTTTGTCGCTGTTGGTTCGCTGGTTACAACTGTAGTCGATCCTAAGGCTTCGTTGACGGCTGTGCTGGTGGTCTGACCGGTGGATAGTGGTGCGGGCGTGGGTGAGCTCTCCTCTGACGGTGCAATGCTTGTAGATGCATCGCTACCGCTCCCACAGAGGCCCTGAAGATATATGCTTCGTACCGCTATGCTATGGTGAGCTTTGTACCTCTGCTATGGCAGAGAATCACGGACCTGTTTGATCGGCTTGATCGCAGTCTGACTGAATGCATGGATCTACGCTTGAGCTGATTGCACTCATGCGAGAGCACTGGCAAGCGTAGTCTGAAGAACCGCATCCATTGATGCTAACAGCACTGGAGATGCACGAAGTCTGTACGTAGTGACATATTAGCGCTGATCACACCACGAATCGATATGTAAAGATCTCTGCTTACCGAACAAGTTGGCAACTCCCCCAATGCACCAATAGCCTCCAGGCTCTGGCCTACAGCAAAAGAGGCAAATATTACAAGCAGCACAAACCGCTTCGCCTCCATCGCGAGTCCCATCGTGACCCTCCAGAGGTCAAATCCGTCGAATGGACAATCGAGCCATTTTCGCAGATCTCAGACAAACCACGGGGGCCCACGGCGAATAACAAGCACACCGTCCATCTGGAAAATTAAGCAACGACGCTACCCGTCTTACTTGCGCCCTCTCCATGGGTGTGCACCTATTCTTGTAGTTTGATGGTCTCAAGGGTGCCCGTGAGGCCCGCTTTTGACGCTCGCTTGCGCAAGCATCATGGGTTTTGCATCCCGGTCTTCACGCCTGTCAATCTGCACCCCTGGTTTGTAACGGCTGCAGGTTGCTGGATGGGGGATAAGGGGTCCACTTTGGAGTGTATAAATGGATAGGAGGGGTCCTAACGATTCAGGAATCAGGAGGGGCCAGAAGGTGGGATTGTTGGATTTTCCTCCCCGAGATCCTTGATGTGTTGTACGTTGCTGGCTGTCGCCTTCATTCCTCAATTGCTTGGCGTGCGCTGGAGAATTCCCTTCAGCATCTCCTCTCCTATTTGTTGGTAATTTTCGAGGCCTTAACTCTAGTCCCTGATTCAATGGGTTCGAACTCTGTGCTCTTTCAAGTCCCTCACGATTGGTCGGGGCCAGCGAAATGCCATTCCCTCTGGAAGTAGACCGGGTACGTTAGATTTGCGTGGTAGCTTACCTCGCTGTGTTTCGTTGCATGTGCGCATTTAATGCTGACCTGCTCTACGAGAAGAACCCGCATGGGCGTGTGGTATGTCCTCAGTATCCTCATAACTGGATCAGCTTCCGATCCATTCTCTGCTTGTACCAAGCCAGGGCATCTACCCATCTATCGTGATCCCTCATCTGTCCAAAGATGGAGATGCTGTTTGCGTTCTTGCTAGCCACAATCCAACATTTGTAGGGAAGTACTCCAAGCAAATGAATCACAGAATATTGCGGGATGTTGCTCCGATGAACTGGGTATGTACTGCAGGCCGGAGTAAATGATACGTGGTGTCGCCGTGGCCAGTCATCTCTTCAACGCAATTGATGCTCATTATCCGCTACAAAGCGCAGGCTCCGTTTGAGGAAACATGCAGCCGCTGCTCATGCGATGGCCGGTGCCTTCAGCCTTGCGATGTCACAGAATGTGACAACCACAAGAACTCGAGATCATTCGACGTCGGACTTAGCTCTGCTGCTTTCGTGGACACAGTGGAGCTCTTCACCATGGTTGGAGGTAATGATGGTGGTCACTGCGGGTTCTTGAAGAGCTTGGTCTTCGGTTGGTACTTGGACTGGGATTAATCCATCGCGAAGTTGAGGAATCCCTTCTCAGATCGGTCTCCATCATATGTCGTTCGGTGAAACGAAAGAGTTGGTCTCTGTAATGACTTCTGGTCGAGGCTGGGTTCCACTACTAACCGCAATGGGAATGCATACGGATACGATGCACTATACCAGATTCCGATTGGCGCATGATCCACACCAGCGACAGTGAGGTCCGTTCGGCAGACGCTGTTGAAAGGTATAAAGGTGATGTCGTTGATGAATTTTTTGTGCTTCTGTCCGCCGATGTACGATTCAAAATGTCTAACAGTAATCCTGACTTTCAGCTTTATCGCTACGATCCATCTCTGGCAGCCGCTATCATCTTCACAGTGCTCTTTCTGGTTGTGTCTCTCATTCACACCTATCAATTGATACGAACGCGCACATGGTATTTCATTCCATTCACAATAGGAGGCCACTGTACGTATTTCATCGCATGAACATCTGAGCTGAAGGCAAGGAACACTGCTGACATGAGTTTCTAACAGTCCAGTGGGTTGGCTACATCGGCGTACGTTTCAATGCCTGCATTACCTGATTCGCGCTGATCACTGATGGTGCTTCTAGAGAGCGATATCTGCGCAGCAAGAGCGGGGAGAATGGACCGTTGGGCCATACATACAGCAGACACTTCTCCTCTTGGTCGCTCCGGCTCTGTACGCTGCTAGCATCTACATGATGCTTGGCCGGATCATTGCCCTGTGTGATGGTGAAGCCTATTCCATCATACCCAAGCGTTGGCTCACAAAGATATTTGTTTGTGGGGATATCGTATCATTCATTATGCAAGGCGCAGGTCAGTCGAGAAATGCGAACTGGTTCTTCCTCGACATTATTGATACCTCGTAGGCGGCGGTATCATGGCAAGTGGAGATATCGAGAGCTTGCATCTTGGCGAGAATATCATCATCGGAGGCCTTGTCGTACAGATCGTCGTCTTCTCGGTCTTCGTCGTTACCAGCGTTACCTTCCATCGGCGCATGTTGAGATTCGGCAGTCCAATTGTCCAGCGTTCAGTCCCATGGCAGAAACATCTTTATGCTCTCTACGGAGGCAGCGCGCTCATTCTCGTGAGAAGTATATTCCGCTTGATCGAGTATGCCCAAGGAAACGATGGATATCTCATCAGCCATGAGGTGTACCTGTACATCTTCGACTCGGTTCTGATGCTGGCTACCATGGCTCTGTTCGCATACGTACATCCGAGCGAAGTTACAGCGCTAAGAGCAGGTCAGGGAGGCAGAGCTGTCAAAAATGTGCTGAACGTCTATCAGATGCACTAGAGGGTCCTGGGATGGAACTAGGCTTTGTATATGTTTGGAGCGCATTTCCGAAGCATGGTAGATGTCATTCAGCGGGCGTCTAGATTCAGTCGTATCCAGATCGGCGATTGGCGCAACAGTCGGACACCATTATTTTTTGAGTTTGTACTGGACCAGCGTCAGGAGCGTGTATATAGAAGCTAGATCTGTATTTAGTAGAGTGCTAATACTCTAAGAAGGTCATTGTAACCACATTTCGACTTACGAATGTCATTCTTGTACTTCCGTGCTTGCAACATGCAGCTCCAATGAATAGCTCCAGCCGGTCCGGTGTGTGGCAATATGACCATTGTACTGAGATGTGCTTATTTTCTCAGCGAGTAGATTCGATGACAATCTTCGATGAGCTAGCTCATTGTGATCGTGTAAGATTTGATGGCTCGTTGCCTGGCAAGCAAGCTTTGACCGTCTGGACTGCCTCTTTCCATGGAGAACTGGAACGCTCCAATATCTGCCCAATTTCCTCTATCAGCCTCAAGCCTGTTTGTCCCGCCCACCACTCGTTTCGAAGTCGGTCCAGCAATACACCCCAGAGCATGAAGACCAGCAGAGCTAATGGTTCACCATTCTGGACGAGGTCGATGTATTCTCTTGGAACTAAGCCGAACCATCCTATTGCCATCCCCTTACCGCGTTCGAAGGCATGCTCGAGCCATTCAAGTTGTGGCCTACAAATTGCGATTGCGTCGTGATTTGTAGAACTTGTATCGCCACCGATGGCTCTGAGTTCTCGCAAAGCATGTCTGACCCGGCTGTCGATGTGCCCGGGACACTGATTGTGATCGTGCTTGTTCTGGAAGAAGGGCTTTAGCGTACCATTCGAGATCCATTCTCCACACAGACTCATGACGGATTGAATTCCCTGAATGAGGGGAAATACAGCCAGGAGCCTCTCGGATGTCTTTTGCGCCTCGTCTGCGGTAGCAGCATTCGTTGGAATCAGCGCACAGACCATAGTGATGATCGTGAACAGAAACAGCGCATTCGCGTTGCATGGGTTCGGAGCAGCCGCTTCGTGCCGAAACCCCGCAAGAGCACGATTCTGGTACTGTAAGGCGTGTGAGATATGGGAGATTACCATGCGCTTCTCCATGTGTGCAGCATGAAAGGAAGCCAAGGCCAGGACACCATCCATCAGAAATTCATGCTTCAATGACTCGTCCACTACGCTGTGCTTCCAGACGTTGGCTAGCCCACGATCGAGATCAAGAGTGACGCACGTATAGACAAGATAGTGGTGCAGAAGTCGAAGGTCTCGCATCCTGTCTTGCAATGGAGATTGTTTCGGAGCATGGTCATGCGTAGGCAATGGACTTTGTGAGCTCATGCTGCAATCACCGGGGAAGGTGGCTTGCTGAGACCTGAAAGACTCTTGTGACAGGTTTTCAACCTGTAGACCTTCACCTCCTTTCAAAGGCATTCGCTGATATTGGCATGAGGTCTGCCGCAAGACGCATCTTCCGCATGGAGGTCCTTGTTCATCACACTATCGATGTGTCAGCCGGTAGAACTGAAATGATGAAAGACGAAAGGCTTGAATCATCACGTGAGGTGTGGCGAGCGCGGGGGACAACGTGGGGAGCAAGTGACGCGAGCCGGACACAGAGGATGCACAATTTCTACAGATTGCGGAGCTCTATAACCATCGTGTCCCGGCCCGAGTGCAGGCCGATGAAGTGAGCCTACCTTGACATGCGCCCTTTTACAAGCGTCACACCCGTGTCGAGACTTTGAATGAGGCCTCCGCATGGCCATGCTGCATCCAGGATGACGGACATAGGCTTGGACGTGGTCTAGGTGCTGCTCGGGGCTGTTGATGAGAAAGCTCACGCTGTCGACGAGAAGCCTCACGCTGTTGATGAGGGACTCACGCTGTTGATGCGAGTTCAAAAGCGAGTGGGCCCACCAAGATTAGAAAAGGGCCAAACCTCAGGAGGCACGCACCTAATCTTCATGTTTCCCTCAACACCCAGCAATACTGGCAACACAACCAGTAGATTGAGCGGTTGATCGACCCGATATACCAGAGGTGTATCTGACTATGCTGACGAGGCTTTGCATAATGATGATTCTGAAGTTACTGGCTGAAATGATTCACAGCGTGCCAACTGTCCTAAGAAGCTTAGCCTGGGTGGAGTCTTCCGTGGCACAGCAGCATCTGATTGGTCAGCTCGCACTTCCGTATCAAGTACGACGACTTCCGAACGATGCTAGGTCTCATCTGACGTCTTTGCTTCTTGCTTAACACTAACACAGCTGGGGCCCAGGAGCCTTTATAAGCCAGGCCTCCTCTTCATCGATCTCAATGGCCAGGTCGGACTTTGTATCGCTTGGCTGCAGTCCGCCATGCCACGGAAAGGAGATCGCAAGGTCCGGACAGGCTGCAAAACATGCAAGGCCCGCAAGGTCAAGTGCGACGAAGTCAAACCGCACTGTTTTCGATGCACGAGTACGGGTCGCAAGTGTGATGGGTACGCCCAGCCGAAACCACCAGCATGGATGAAGCCACCCCTCATCAGCACCTCACTCAATTCGACCAACTACAAGGGCGGCCTTGCGCGGCACCTGGAATACTATCACTATGTTGCCGGGCCTGGTCTTGCTGGTCAGTTCTCGGAGAAGTTCTGGACCAAATTCCTGCCTCAGCTTGGCGAGCGCGAAAGTGCAGTCCGCCATGCAATCATGGCCATCAGCATGGCATACGAGGACCGCAGTGGTGTGCAGTCGTCGGCCATCAACCACTACAACACCGCTATCAGGGAAACTGTATCATCCACAGATACGGAGCTAGCCATGGTCATGGCTGTGCTCTTCACGTGTCTGGAGTTCATGAACGGGAATGCAGCAGCGGCGAGAAACCATTCTCAGCATGCCATATTGATCGCCAACAAGACCAGCGCAATGTCAGAGGAGACTCGGGGCGCACTGCTATCTATCTTTGCTCGGCTGAGTGTCTTCCCATTCTTCTTTGGCAGCGATCACGAAGACTTCCCCAAGCTGCATACCCTGGAAGGTCCATTGACTGCATCGCCATTTCCTGGCATCAACGAAGCGCACCCTGCACTCGAAGTGTTGATTGCACAGATCATCCGATTCATGAGATCCACGGACAAGTACAGGCTTGGCGAAAAGCGAACTTCTCGGATACCATTGACCATGTTCGCTGAGCAAAATCGCCTCTCGGTGGCATTGGACACGTGGCGGAAAGCCTTCGATACATTCGAGAAGAGTCTAGGTGGCGCGCAGCTGGGCAACAGGCATCTTGGTCTTCTGAGAATTATACACTGTATCTCGAAAATTTGGATTCGGACGACACTTGAGCGGTCAGAATGTGCGTACGACAAGCACAATGCACAATTTACTTCGATCATTGCGTGTGCACAGGAGCTGAAGCGCGAATATGAAAAGATACCATACGAGTACATCCGACCAAAGTTCAGTTTTGATATGGGCTTCTTGCCGTTGCTCTACTTCGTGGTGCTGAAGTGCCGGGTGCTCGAACTTCGCCTTGCAGCTCTGGAATGTATGCAGGTCCTAGGCTTAGAGCAGGAGGCACTATGGAGAAAAGACACATTGACCATTATTGGTCGCAAGCTGATCGATATTGAACATGGAGTCGACAGCATGTCGCAAGCGGAGTTGTGCTCGGATGCACTGCCGGCTGAGGAGCAGAGAGTCAAAGAGTGCGTGCTCGATCCGGCAACAAATACGATGACCTGCGTCATGTGGAGGCCTCCTGACGAGCTTTACACGCGAGATGTGACTATCGAGGGCCATATGAAATCAACGACCTTGTCTGGAGTAATGCCTTGATAGGTACACTGACCCCTGATTGGTCAGTTCGGACTCTGAGACGAGCTTGGGTGACGGACCCACAATGGTCAATGACTTGGATCGGATGGCTGTGCACGACTATGTGCTGGGCCACGACTATCTCTGATACCTCGAGGAAATTCAAATAGCAGCTCCGTCCCAATGTCGCTGAAGATGGCATGCTCTTCAACTTGTGCTCATCATGACAGCGACAATATCCTACTTCACCACCACAAACTTGATTACCATTCCAGGCGAAACCAACTCCTTGTTCACCAGGCCAGCGCAAACGATCACCATCGACCTGCCCAAATGTTCGCAGACCATCAAACCTGATGCAAATGGCTACGTTCCGCCAGGAACTTGCAATGCATTATGGAACTACTATCCTTCTTTCGCGGCTGCCATCGTGTTCAGTATTCTCTTCGGCATACTCACTGCCCTCCACATCTGGCGTGCTGTTCATCATCGGAAGAAGTGGTGCTGGGTCATCATCGTCGCAAGTGCATGGGAGACACTTGCGTTTGTCTTTCGCACTATCAGCACGAAGCATCAGCAGAGCACTGCTGTTCTCCTTGTCTTCCAGATCTTCGTTCTTACGGCGCCTCTATGTGAGTATCATCTGCAAAGCTACTGATGGTAATCGTGCTGATCGTACCACCAGGGGTTAATGCCTTCGCATACATCGTCCTCGCACGCATGATCCACTTCTTCATTCCTTCTCACAGGGTCTTCCACATCCCAGCCATCGCTCTCGCCGCAACATTCGTAGCCCTCGACATCATCTCTTTCGTCATCCAACTCGTGGGTGGCGGGATGGCTACACCCACCGCATCGACTGCTCAGCAACAGAAAGGTATCAACATCTACATGGGTGGCATCGGCTTGCAACAAGCGTTTATTGTCATGTTCACCGTTCTGGCCATCAGATTCCACTCGAAGCGACTGGCACTTGACAGAGCGCAAGCCGGACCGACGAAGCCATGGAAGCCGTTGTTATACGCAGTGTATGCGGCTCTGAGCTTGATCACTGTAAGTGAACCATCCGAGAATAGAACGATATTCAGCTGACAGATCCGCCAATAGGTGCGAATCATCTTCCGCCTCGTCGAGTTCTCATCTGGACCCAGCCATGCAACTTCCTTGTCAACCAGCGAAGCATACTTCTACGCCCTGGAAGCTGTGCCAATGTTCTTCGCCTTGCTGGGTTTTGTGGTTATCCATCCGGGGACTGTGCTCGATGGGCCGGGTGCAAGTATGCCTGGATTATGGTCGAGCATCCGACAACGAAACCATGCTTCGCGCGACGAGCGCAAGTGGCATGTCATGGCGGATGATACGCCTGACGTGGTGCGATTGAGATAGCAGGGTATTCGAAGGGGCTGTATTGTGTATCATGAAGGGTGTTGAATGAGAGACTATAGGGGTAGTTTAGCACTTGTGCCCAGGAAACATCGTATGGCAAGCCACGCCAATTCCTGAATGGCCCCGCAGGCGATCGATCCAGTGCGATTTGGAGAGGCGGCCTGCAAGATCGTACGTCAATCTCACAACAGCCGACGTTATATCCTCTGAGGAGCCCTGAAGCGTTTGCTGAGCTTTACTAATGCGGACTTGTTCTTGCGCATACTGTGTAGTCTTCCGACGAACCCGTGTCGGCAAGCCAAACAAAGACGTTGAAAGCTTTACCAAAGACTTCTCCCACGTAAGTTATCTGCTCGCTCTTCTCCATCTGTGCGTCAACCAATTCTTAGGCGTGTACGGTCTCACTCCGTACACGGAGTGCAAAGGACGCGCACGTGTGAACTGCTTACGGATTGTGTCAAAGTCGGCTAAGGCTACAAGGCACGATATGCCTTCCTCCCCAGTCTCTTGTCCAGTGGATCGTAGATTCATACAACACACACCATCTTTCACAGATTGCTTGGTTTCGCCTGGGGCCTGAGCACCCTGAAGTTTATACCAGGTCAATCACAAGATTGATCCACATGATTGGATGCTCTTGCCCTGTTTGGAAAGAAGGTTCTAGCTCAATGATGGAACAACAGAACCAGACTCAGAGTCGGAGAAACGTCGCCTGCGAACGCTGCCGTTCATTGAAAGTCAGATGTGTTCAAGTGAATGCCGAGTCGAAATGCTTGAAGTACATTGTTCTTTCACCAGGCCACTCAATCGTTAATTGTCTTTAGATGCACCAAGTCTGGTCACGCATGCAACATCACCGCTAGATTGGACTCGGGAGGCCCAGTCTATCGGAGGAAGCGGCCGTCAGTTCTATGAGGGCATCTGCAAGACCTTTGCTGACACCTAGCAGCCGGCTAGTCGACCTTGATACAAAACTGAATGGCATTCTGGCGCAGCTTTCTGGAACAAGCAGCAGTGAGCCCAAGGACAACCACGACGCCGTTGCTGCGACAACATCCGAGCCCATATCAGGATCTTTTCAACACGCTCTCTTGAACCCAGTCGCCTCGATCACAGAATGGCCCAGTCCGCTAGCACAACCCCCAATTCAAGCACCGGAAACCATCCGACAGCTCTTTGAGCCATCGAAAACGCCTTTGCCAATCGAGTCTATTTGTAACCCGTCCCAGATTGAGCAGCTATTGACTCGGTTTCGACAGATGCAGTCCTTCTTTCCATTTGTCGTCATCCCGGCAGATTGGACAGCCGCAGATATGCTGATCAGACGTCCATTCTTGCTCCTGGCTGCCATCACAAATTCAGCCATGGGCGCTCCGGAGATCGCCAGCTCTGAGGTACGCGATAAGCTCAGCAAGCATTTCAAGGAGACCCTGGCGAGTCGAGTTATCGTTGACGCTGAAAACAACTTGGACCTCATTCAGGGGCTGCTGGTCCATCTCGCTTGGTAAGATCTACGTGTGCCTATGCTGCGACTTCAGCGGCTGATTTTGCAGGTTCCAGTATCACATGATACCACGCAGTCAGCAAGCATATCGACTACTACAGCTTGCTATAAGTATGCTAGTAGATCGAGGCCTTCATCATCTATCACAGGCATTAATTACATCTGATCTCAGTAATCATTCAGGACGAGAAAACACAGAGACCTGTATAGAAAGTTCAAGGGCGTCCCTAGGCTGCTTCTACCTCTCTTGTGTGTCAGTTGCCTATTTCGCCCACTACTACTTATGATACGTAGCTAACGTTCTCTATTAAGGATTTCCGGTCATATGGGCAGGCCAAATGCTCTGCCTCTAAGTGATGGTGTCTTCAAAAGCGCCACCAGGGTGCAACAGAATGCTCAATTCGAGTCGGATCAATTGTTGCTGCCAATGCTTCAGCTCCAACGCATTTTAGAGGTTGCCCGCGAGACCTTTCGGAATAATTGCATTCCGGCTATTCAATCACGGATCTACGTATATGTCGAAAGGATTCTGACCGACCTTGAGATGTGGAACACCTCGCTAGACCCAGCAACTCGATACAATGGTGAGTCTCACCCTGCAGTTATTAGTTGTGGATTACACTGATGATCTACCTGCGTCTTTAGGCCTGCTTACGAACAGCTATCACGCTGCGAAGATACGAATATGTGAGATGGGACTGATTTACCATTGTGGCGTACGTGCGCCTCTTGCTTTCGTGGATAGACACGGGCCTGATTCGGCTCGCACCCGGTCCTTCGTCATCACCAGCCTGACGAAATGTGTCGACGCTATCAAGCTATACCTTGACCAGTTCTTGTCCATGGACCCGCACGTCGACAACAGCCTGCCGCTCGAGGAATGGTGCCGACTCACTCTCGCTTTGTTCGTGGCATACAAGCTTTCTGTCCCACTGATCGAGCTGCCGTCCTGGGACCCCCGTCTCGCGCAGGAAACGCTCGATTTGGAACTTTATTTGGGAGCCTTTGTGGACCGCTTACATGGGAATTGTTGGAATGAAGATCTTTCACTCGCCCTGAGGAATCGAAGTCTCTATACAGTCTTGCCAGAGCTTCTTGATTCAGCGAGGACATCTTTCACACAGGCACGAATTTTCATGCATACGGTCCCGCGTGGTAAGCAGGTACACATTGACCTCCTCGGAGAGGAACACTTTGGTGATGGCGAAAGTACCAATGCGCACTTCTCGGGAGCCTCAAGCCAGGGTAAATGTCCGGTCACGGAGTTTTGGACACGGGAAGCACCACAAGTGGATCTCGCTGAGGACCTGGATTGGCTGAATTGGCCAAACGACCTTCCTCAGGCGTTCCCAGGCGAGGGACTTGGAGCTTCTTGAAGGCTCATGTCTGCGTATAGCATCCTTCTTTACCAACTGGCTCAGATCATCATTAGCATGCCGGACTTGGAATGAAAGAAAACAATGTTGGCAAGATCCGCGGAGCATGTGTATAGAATGTGGGATAAGAGTGAGAGTCATATTCTACACATGCCGCATCACGCAACCTATATTCTTGCTCTTCCCGTCAATGATGCTCAGTCAACCGAGCCTCTCCAGCCTCAAGGAAAGACGTGGGTGTAAATTTGGTCGCCCTGAGTGTTGTACCGCAGCGGAATTACGTTCAGCCGCCCGTCGATATCACGCGGCTCGTAATCCAGGCCCATCGCTCCTGCGACCATGACCTCCATGCCCCAATTCTCCTTGATCCAGTGCGCGAACATGTCCATACCCGCGACAGCGCCGGCGCCTGTCCAGATGTTCCCATCGACGATCCACTTCTTCTCCCTTGTCCATTTGACCTTGGGGTAGGCCTTCTTGATGTAGTTATACTCAACGTTATTAACGGTGGCATGCCTGCCATCCAACAACCCAGTCGAGGCGAGCGCGCCGGCCCCCGTGCAGGTCGTAAACAACGGTTTCCCAGAAGCGACGTGACGCTTGATGAACTCGACGTAACTTGGCGGATACTCGAAACCCTCTGGCACAGGCCCGCCAAGCAACAGGCAATCGACCTCGGGGCAGGATTCGACTGTGTCGGTAGGCAAGATGGTGAAACCGCTGGAGAGGAGCGTAACCGGCTCACGCGTTTCGCCGATGTGGTGGAACACGAACTCGGGAGCGGCGTCGTAGACTCTTTGCGGGATCGCGCCGTGGTTCTTGACGTATTCGAGGATGGCTTTGCCAGACGAGTTGACCAGGTCGAAGGGGCCCACGACATCGATGGCCTGGTATTCGTAGACTAGAGCGCCAAAATGAATTGGTGCCATCTTTGAGCGATTTGGGGAGAATGCGGGTTCTTGGAACTCTTGAGGTTTTGGTGTCGGAAAGCTAGGTCTTAGTCCTTGTACGAAAGGCGCCTTTGGTACACAACTTCAGACTTTCTTAAATGGCGGGCGAAGAAGACGGCGCGGGCAAGACAAGAAAGCCATGCCGCTCCTCGATGACAAATCTCCCATTCTCCCCGCAATTGTTATCCAAGCAGAGCACAATCTCAAGGGAGATGACATTACCAATGCGGCATATATTAGAATCTCGGAAAGCGGCCAAAGTACGTGAGCACGGCACGGGGAATGGAATTCGCCGGTTCTACGCAACCGCACATCAAAGCATCTGGTTCTTTAACATGGGCTTTCCCAAGGGCAGGAGCACCAGACAAGTCTTCGCAGCTTCCAGAACTGCTTTAGAGAACCGCTCCAAGCATGGCCCTCCCCGATAAAAAGTCCATAGCCCCAGGAGAAACGCTGGTTCTCTACGACATACCCTCCAGGTCCCCGAATCGACCATGGTCACCGAATACATGGAAAAGTAAGCATCATTCCATCTCATTCAGTGCTCTCCCTTGTCAAAGTTCCACCTGGCTCACCGAACGCATCTTCGGAAAAAGCACGCCTCGCCCTCCTGCACAAGAAAATCACCTTCACCACTCGCTGGATCGAGTACCCTGACATCGACCCCACTCTTCGAGCTGCGGGCGTGCCTCCAAATGATCCCTCCGTGGCTCCGTGGCCGTACACTCTCCCCACGGTCTTCCTCCCAGCGCCGGCGGAATACGTCATGGGATCTTCAGCGATAGCAGGGTGGCTGGAGCAGCGATTCCCATCATTCCCGGCTCTGCACGTGGACGCGCCACTCGTCCAGCGTGTGGACAAGGTGTTTGCGGATCTGCTGCAAGTCACGGATAGTCTGTATCTCCACGGGGTGCCCGCGCAGCTACTGAATCCCCGCTCAGAGGAGTATTTCAGGAGGGACCGTGAGCGGATACTTGGGACGGAAATCGAGAAGTACGCTACTGAGCAACGGCGACTTGCGTCGATTGGGAATGCAGCGCCGTACGTCGTGAGGCTGGCAGACATGCTGAGAGGAGATGATACGGGACCCTTCCTGATGGGTAGGACCGTCGGCTACGCCGACTTCATCATCGTGGCTTGGATGGTGTTCTGGGAGCGGCTGCACATCTTGGAGGACCTGATAGAAGTGGACAGAGTACCACTGAGAAGACTTTTCGAAGCGTGCATCCCCTGGGTCAGGGTGGTGGAGCACTGGTGATGTGTTAGTGTAGAATGTTCAATCTATCGCGTCAGAACTCCGTTGTCAGACGGATGGGCGTTCTCCTTCTTTCTCTAGGGATACACGTGATCTGGACTCGAATATAGCACCTAACAGCTTGACATCGCAAGTGCAAGTGAGTGTCTAGAGTCCATACCGGAAGATCAGCCGACATACTGATCCAGCTCGCGTATAGAATGCCTATGCATGAGCTAGCTGTCCTATCCATCATCATCATCAAGATCGATACCTCTCCTGCGAGCTGACGAAAAAGCCTAAGACGGAGGAGGGCCACGCCTGCTACATATGCATCCAGATCTCCCGATCAAAGACAGAAGTTGGCAGAATGTCTGACCAGCCAACCAACCAACCTAACATGCTCCATCCACCCAAGCGCATGCATGATCGCGGGTCTGTAAAAACCGTCGGTCCGTCATGAACACGGTAGACTTCCGACGTAAGCCCACCCGCGGACGGCCACGGGCAAATCCCGCCGCTACGCCGTGATATCTCTCTCGCCGCAGGCCACACTTCCGGTCAACTAAGTGGAGAGAGGTACTGTATGTACTGAGGTTAGATTCAGTCTCGGGTATACAACGTTTATTTAGGTTTGCGCGGGCAGGATCCGGGCACCCAGTTGAACTGTCAGGCACCTGCTTGCTTACCTAGGTTGCTGCCCGGAAGCCATGCACACGATGTCATACAATCACGAGAGATGGAGAGAGCACGAGAGCACAAGAGCATCACACAGGTGGTCGATCAGGATAGGTTCCACCAACAGTCCCACTTCCTGCCTTCTTGATCTACGTATCTACACCACCCCGTACCCCTTCCTCTCCTTCCCCTCAACATATCAATCGAGCCAACCCCCCAAAAACCGGCAGAACAAAGCCGCAACCACCACAATAATCCATCACAGTAACAGACCATCCTCGCCCTATCTCCCACTCACATGCGCGTGGTGCAGATAGATGAGGCAAGGGGGTATATCAATCTGTCCTTCCCTTTCCACTTCTCGAACACTGTCCATTGTCCACCCATTGTATTACTCACAAGCATCAAATGTGCCGCCAAGATTACGCCTGATTGTTTCGTTTGTGCCCTCGCACTTGTTGTGTCCTAGAAATGCCAGATTCGCAGTTTGCGTGAGTCGTTTCGTTATGCTTCTGCGCGCGCCGTCGTCCGTCGAGAGTCGTTACGGCGCCATTGTCGTGCAGTGCAGTCAAGGTCAAGAGAATATGCCGCTAAATGATCTCCATCCTCCTCATCGCCACATCCCCCATCACTCATCTCCCCCGTGTGTATGTGCCCACTCACTGCGTAGCAGCGACACACCAATGCCGATGAAAAACCCACGCCTTCTTCTGACACTCCTTGCTACAATACTTGGTCCTCCTACACCTCCTACACTTAGCAAACTGCCTCGTATACTCCTCCCACTTCCCGCACTGGTAGTAAGCGCACTGCCGTATCCCGCCGCGTGCGTCGTCTTTGCGGCAGAGGTTGCGCATCACCACGCCCGCCCAGTACTGCATGTCCTGCGTGTGGTGGCGGACGGTGAATTTTTCTACTAGGGGGAAGATGTTGAAGGTGTCGGGTTGGAGGTATTCTTCTTCTATTTGTTCGTCCTCTTCTTGCTCGCAGCAGTCCATGGAGCAGTCATCGTGATCGTGGGAGTGGGTGTGCTGCGGGTGTGCGAGAATGGGCGACGACGAATCGAAGAGCGTCAGTTCCCGCGCCGAGATCTTGAGTTTGGGCACCAAGTGGCTGGCCTGGAAGTAGGAGCGCAGATTGCAGTACTTGCTCACGTACGCGAGCAGCTGCAGGCACATGAGCACGTCCTCGTCGCGGGGCATGCTGGTGATCATCCCGCTACTCGCGCTCCGCTCATGCGCATATCTCGCGATCGGGTTGAGCTGCATGGGTTGCGGCGTGGGCATTGCGTTCAGCGTTGCGATTGGGGAGATTGTTATGTTCGGTGCGTGTGTGTTCGGCTGCTGTGTGTGGTGATGGGGCGGGTTGTTGCTGTTGCTTCCCTCGATGGCAGAGCGTGCTAGATTGAAGGCGTCGACTTCGGGGGGACCACCCGCAGGCTGTGGGTCTATCCGCACAGGCGAGTCGCCTTCTATTAGCGTCTGCGATTCAATGTCTGTCATCGCGAGATCGGATTCGATGCCTACGAGTGGCTCTTCGCCGCTGTCGTTGAGGGCGGCTTCGGTGTCTACTTCGGCATCGTCGGGCATTTCGTCTGAATCCTGCGACATCGATGCTTGGTGTCTAACTGAAGGGCGGCGGCGGCCAACAGCTTGCCGGAAGAGAGGGAGGCCCTGCTCAGGTGGATTCGGGGGAGCGTTAGGTGTTGTGGGAGACTCGGGTCGTGAGGAGTTATCGGCTGGGAGAGGGAGCATAGAAGGGAGTCGGTCCGCATCGCGTACGGGTCGGAGGCCGAACGTCTCTTGCCTGTCGTCCATGCTTGGAATAGATGTTTGGAGCGGCTGCGCTATGGCTGGGCGCGAGTGTGTGGGATGATACGAGGGTGTTCGTGCATCAACTGTGCTGCGATTGTGTTGGTGACCTCTCGAGAAAGTCGTTCGCTCCGGCGGAGAGCTGAGCGAGAACTGTGGCAGTGGTGACTGCTCTGTCGACGGATCTCTTAGAGGCGTGGGTATCTCGATTGGCGGAGGCGCCTGCCGTCTCATGCGGTCATTGTAGCCCTGCACATTCGACAAGAGCACATCATTCGTGCTGCGCTGGTAGCTGTGCTTCGAACTTCCGCTCCCATACTGCCGGTCCCGTCTCTTGTGCTCTGCATCCGCCTTCTCCCTGCACTTCGCAATTACCTGATCGTAGTTGTTCAAGATAGTCGCAATGACAGGCACCATGTCCGCCTCGACGACCCGCGTGCGCACATTCTCGCTCCCTCGCACGCCAATGTTAACGACGCATTGGAAGGCGAGATTCCACTTCCAGCACTCCATCATGTCCTTGGGTCTCCGGCCCTCCTTGAGTATGCACACCAGCCGCTCGACACCGCCATCGACGGTCAGGATATCCCTGATGCGCGCGGATGATGTGGTGAGGTAGGCGAGGTTGTTGAGCGAGTTGATGAGCGGGAGGGTTGAGGTGCAGTCCAGAGCGCGGCGATCGTACAGGGCGGTGGTGATGCCCACAGACGCCTTGTTGGCATTGGGAATGCTGAAGTTGACTTCTCTCATGGTGCGTGGCGGGCGAGAGAGAAGCGCAATGGCGTGGTGAGAGAGAGGAGCGTGTGGTTGTGTGTATGTATATGCAGAAGTGGACCCCGTCTGCGTATTAGCAATCACCCTGTGCTGCGGCGACAACAGCAGCGCGACGATGAGTTATGCCCCCGTCGGCCGTGATTTGTATGCCTCCGAGTCTCCCAAGTGAATCTGCACGCTGCGATGGTGCAATTGCGGGAGTGCAAGCTGGGATGCACGCAACCGTGATGGGTTGGTTGGTGCTGGGGCGCGGAGAGAGAGAGGGAGGGGATCAGACGAGAGCGGTACAAAGTACCAGCAACCCTTCCGGATCTGTTCTGCCTCCCCTGTTCGGCTCCGACTGCACCACCAGCTGAGCCAACAGCCAGCAGAAGACGACGAGAAGGAGGTGTGTGCGTCTCAGGCGCTGAGAGCGTGATTGTTGCGTGCGGTGGTTGTGGCAGGGCGGTCAGGATTGGCCTCTTCGCTCTTCGCTCGTCTCTAGTGCCTCCCGAACCAGCTGAACCCAGCCCTATTCGTTGTCTTCCCCTTCAAGCAGCCATATGTATGCGAGGGATGGATGCAAAGTATGTTGTCTGCTATTCCGCTGCTTGCTCGGAGGGATACGTGTGTGGGAGAGTGCCTGCGAGTGTGAGTTTGTTCGCTTGCAGTTCGGCGTCGGGAGTGCCCAGACACAGCAGAAGAGGCGAGAGATGAGAATGAGGGAGAGAAGGGCTCGGCGGCCAAGCAATCTCCTCTGCGATTGGCCGACGACTGCTCGACAACTTCATGCAATTCCTGTGCGCAATAACACTTTCGCTGCAACTGTATTTGTTTTCGAGAAACATTGAAATTAACTACATATGATCTTCATGTAGCTGCTGATCTGCCTCTACAGTCATAAGGTGCAAAGATTCACGCATTGTTAAGTGACTCCCCTCTCTCATGAGGTGCTCTCCCAAGTACAGATACCAAGTGACTTGCCTGCACGAAGCCGAAATCGCCAACTCTGCCAGCGCGTCTGTTAGAGGCCGCTCTCACAACCAATCAATGCTCCATATCCCTCCGTCTCTCCTGGCGGTTACAGATCGCAGCTTCTATTTTCAGATCTGCAATCATGGATGATTAAAGTCGCACAAAGACCTCGATGCCGGACTCGTTCTGCTCGAGTGCATGCTTGTGCATGGGCGACTTTGTGCCCAATTCGGCGTTGGAGGAATTGAGTTTGGTGGTGCTGTTGGGACGTCATTGTTAAGCCTCTCCACTCGCGGATCGGATCCTGGTCGATCATGAGAGTTGTAGATTAGCGACTTCATGTTTTCCTCCATCTGTGAACTACATGCATGCATGATTGATGGCTTTGTGCCCCCCCTTCCTGTCCCCGAGCCTGTCGTGCCCACGCTCGACAATAACCGCATGCGGCACACGTGTAGCCCTTAGACTACTCTCTCCAGCCGCACATGGCCGTCTTCGAAACAAGCTTCCACTATCGATACCGCCGCTGCATTCCCCAGGTCCAAGCACAACCACAACATCACCCTTCTCCACATTATTTTCTCCATCATCGCTAACAAGGCATCACCACCACCAACGCCGGCATTACTCTCAATTGCTCTACCGACGCGTGCGCGCACATGCATTACGCACAATGGACAATGCGAGCCCCATAGGCAGGGACTTCGGCAACCCGCAGTCGCCCATCGAAGTCATCTCGCCCTCGAGACACGTCCCACCGATAACGACACGCTTCTCACTCGACCTCGAGGGCAACGATCCCCTGCGGCGACAGCACAGCACGCTCGGGCATGGGGGGCTACGGCGCGCACGCTCACACAGCCACGGCTCGTCCAGCTCCGTGCATGAGGATGATATAGTCGACCGCAGAATCACACGGCACGATACCGTGAGGCGGTACTCGCGGGACTACGTGGGCGAGCCCAGCGGGGAGCGCACGTGGGAGGAGCCCGGCGCGGAACCGGGCATCGACACGACCAAGGAGCCCGACAGCCGCTTCAGCCACATGCTCACCGAGAGCCAGATCACCGTCGTCGATCTGTTCGCCGAGCACATTTCCAAGTACGAGCTCGACAACGAGGGGCTGGGTCTATTTTTGAAGGAGAAACCTCAGGAGAAGGAGAAGCCCAAGGCAAGGTGGATCAATGTCAATGGGCTGAGTTATGATGTGGTTAGTCTGTTGCAGAGGGAGTATAACCTGCATGGGCTGGCGATTGAGGATATGCTGTCGATACGCGGAAGGACGAAGGTGGATTGGTACACGGATCACGCGTTTGTGTTCATGACACTGCAGAAGCTTATCAGAGTCAAGCACAGCGATGCTGATATGCGAAAGGCGCAGGCAGCAGAGAAGAGGGCGAATCCCAGACGCGCACGGTGGAGGAACTGGTTCAACCGCGTTGACGAGGCTGCGGCGACCACCGGTCTCCCCGCAGACAAAGTCAACGGCGACTCCGCATTCCTAGGCGTCCCGCCTCCACCAGGCATGGACAGCGCAGATCGCAAAAGCACGAGCACCGAACACAGAAAGTACCCGAAGAACGACTCGTACCGCACGCTGCAGCGCTACCGGCCCGGCCAGAATTTCGAGCGTATGCTCTACATGGAGCGCAACAGCATGCTCACGCAGAAGAACCTCGCCGTCTCCGTCGAGAAAGTAGCCCTCTTCCTCACCTCCAACAACGCGGTGATCTCCTTCTTCGAGCACAGCGCCGATGACATCGAGGGGCCCATCCTACGACGGCTGAACAGCCCGGACACGATCCTGCGCACGAGCAGCGACGCGAGTATGATGGTGCAGGCGGTGATTGACGCGGTCGTCGATCTGGCGATCCCTGTCGTCGCAGCGTACGAAGACATCATCTCCGAGCTCGAGGTGGACGTGCTCACGGACCCGGAGATGGCGCACAGCAAGACGCTGTACATACTCGGCAGCGAGCTGAACCTCCTGCGCGCGAACCTCGCCCCCATCTCCGTCATCATCAGCGCCATAAGAGATCACCAGCGCTCCGCCTTACGCGAGAAAGAAGCACGCGCTCGCGAACTCCGCAACGACCCCGGCGCCCTGCATAAACCCACCACCCTGACACGACAGGAAACAGTGAGTATAACCGAGAACGCAGTAACCTACTTCGGCGACGTGGAGGACCACGTCGTCTCCATGAGCCAGCACCTCGAATCGATGCGAAGAACAGCCTCCGATCTCATCGACCTCCTCTACAACCAAATGGGCTCCTTCCAAAACGAATCCATGAAGCAGCTCACCGCCGTCACAATCTTCTTCCTGCCCCTCACCTTCCTGACGGGTTACTTCGGCCAGAACTTCGAGCAGTTCGCCGCCATCAAGAATAGCGATCTGTATTTTTGGCAGATTGCGATTCCGGTTATGGCGGGGACCATTGCGATACTGATGTATCCGAGGGTGGGGAGGTGGGCGAGGAGGCAGTGGCAGAGGATGTGGATTAGTCGGCAGAAGAGGGCGAGGGTGGAGAGGGAGAGGTTGAAGAGGGCGGAGACGATGGGGGTGCCGTTGCAGAATCGGACGAATACTATGGGGAGTACGCTGAAGAGGAGTGATACGAGGTAGACTAACCTCCCTATTTCACTTGAGTAGATGCATATGCGTGGCGTTTTGCACGGGAGGGTAATTTGGATGCGGGAATTCTGGAAACGGCGAATGATACCTTTGGTGGCATATAGCAGCTTATGGACGAATCCAGTGGGGCAATCTGAATACGCGTTTGCCTTCAGCCAGCATAGATTTTCAGAATCTTGATTTGGAGGAGAGCCTCTTGGGCTTGACATGTGCATTTGCCTTTTCTGATTGCAGACGCTCTATTTACCTTGATTGTCTTCTTGGTCATCTCAATGGGTATTTGCCCACTCTTTGTACCAGTCCAGACACTGCGCATTCGACACGGATGCCCCAGTCTTGACCTTCATCCCGCACAGTATCTGCTTAACAGCTGTCTCGATCCTAGTTCACATCCGCGTTAGCACTCATGCCATCTCACACAGAGCCAGAAAACATCGGTACGTACTTCTTCCCATTGCTCGTCACGGGTATCTCCGGGCACGCGTCGATGACACCAGGCACATGTCGCGCGCTCAACTCCCTCCTCACCATCTTCTTGATATCTCCAGCCAGCTCTTCAGTGAACTCCTGTCCTGGATTCATCTTAAGAAACAGAACCACAGTCTCATCTGTGTCGCTCGCGCGACGGCGACCAATGCATAAAGCGTCCTCCACTTGCTCGGCAAAGTGTTTGAGCACGATATTGTAGATTTCCGCAGACCCAAATCGCACGCCCTGCGGCTTGAGCACGCCGTCCGACCGGCCGAGCATGATCAGCCCGCCTGTGGAGGGGTTGAAGCGGATGTAGTCGCCGTGGTGCCAGACTGTCTTGCCCTCCTCCGCGAAGGTCTCGAAGTAGGAAGACTTGTACTTGGCCTCGCCTTTCTCGCCGTGGGGCCAGAACATGACGGGTTGGCAGGGGAAGGAGCGCACGGCGACGAGATCGCCTTCTTCCCCGGACGAGGTGACGTCTGTACCGGATGGATCCCACGCCTGAATCGCCATGCCTAGCCCGGCGCGTTGGATCTCGCCTACGTAGACGGGGGAGAGCGGGCTGGGGGCGCCGAAGAGGGATACGATGTCCGTACCTCCCGTGATGGAGCCTAGATTCAGCGTCGGCGGGAAGGAGGCGTAAATGTATTGGAATGTGCTTGGTGCGAGTGGGGAGCCCGTCGAGTAGATAGCCTGTAACGTCCTCAGACTCAGCGTGTCCAAAGGCTTGATCCCCTTCTGCTCAAGCACAGAGAGGTACTTAGCGCTCGTCCCAAAATGCGTTATCCCGAGCTCCTCAATGAGATGGGGCATCGCCATATCATCCGCCACACTCTCCCCGCCCTGCGAGCGGTACCGGAAGGGAGAGCCATCGTAGAGGACCAGTGTAGCGCCCGAGGCGAGCCCGGACACGAGCCAGTGCCACATCATCCACGTGCAGGTGGTGAAGTAGAAGAGTCTACTCGACGGGCCGAGCGAGCAGTGCAGTACGTGCTCCTTCTTGTGCTGGATCAGCGTGCCGATCGCGCCGTGCACAATGCACTTGGGCGCGCCGGTCGTGCCGCTGCTGTAGAGGATGTAGATGGGGTGGTCGGGATCCAGCTGTGCGAACTTCAGTTCGGGCGTCCATGTGCAGAGCGCTACCAGCTCGGGGTACACCAGCGCCCGTTGCGTGATTTGCTTGATCTCGGATAGATCTGTCCCCACGGAAGCTACAGTCTCGAACATAACGACCGCGCGCAGACTCTTCAACTTCGCAGCTATATCCCGCACCTTCCCAAGGACAGGGTGCGCCTTACCATTATAGAAAGACGCGTTATCGCTGAAGAGAACGACAGGCTCGATCTGCTCCAGACGCTCCAGCACGGCTGTCACGCCCGTGTCGGGGGAGATGGCCGTCCAGATTGCGCCGAGGGACGTCGCGGAGAGCATGGTGACCAGGGCGTTGGTGTGGTTGGCTACGAAGCCGGCGATGCGGTCGTGCTCTTTGACTCCCAAGGCTATGAGGCCGGCTTGGCAGGCGCGGACGCGGTCGCGGAGTTGTGCCCTGAGAGGGAGTCAGTGGACTGCTGAGCTTGTGTTGGAGAAGAGGTAGCGCGTACCATGTTACCTCAGCTCGCGAAGTCTCAGTTGCCTCGATGATGGCGATGGAGTCTGGATTCACGGCTGTCCCGCCTGGCGTGGGGAATAACAAGTTCTCTGCGAAATTGAGTTTGGCGCCTTGGAACCATGATGGCCGTGGGAACATGGGCGCCGTCTCGTCGACGACCTGTGAGGATTGTCAGTATAGTGCATTGTTGAGATTGATGATACCCGGCTATATGCATAATAACCGGAGATGGCTTCGAATGGGAGTATCGTAATATGCATGTTGGTGATCAAGTGACGAGTAGCCCATGGGAACGAAGACAGGCGACCGTTCTGTAGAGCTTGGCTCGAGCTGAGTGACGAGACATGGCAACGCATTCACATATAGCCGGGAATGTATCTCTGAGCACCGTCTCCGATGTCCATCAAGATGTCACAAACCCAATTGAAGTTTTGGGTTCGCCAACAGCGTGCGGTACCACGTCGCACCCGAGCAGGGGCACTAACACCAATGAACAGGTCAACCTACTTGTTCATACGGCTGTGAAGCCTTCACTCCTGTTGTCTCCCATACTTCACCCCAAAACTTTGCAATATTCTCTATACTCCAATTGTAGAGATCGTCGTAGTTGTTCAATTGCAGTCCATATTTCTTGTTCACATCCTGCATGAACTTCCACATAGGAGTACTCTTCGGATCAGGATGCTCCCATAATTTCTGAACATCACCCCCTTTGGCCGATGGAGCACCGGACGAAATTATGGGCTGCCCGTTCGATGCCATTAGAAATGCTGCCGATCCAAGCTCTTAATATGGAGTACGAAGGATTACCAATGCTGCCGACCGTCCAATGCCTTGCTCGCGTCTCGTGTCACCACCAATACGTGCTCAATCGACATGTGGTTACAGGGTGTCGCCCAGTTCCCCACTTCGAATTAGATGTTGAGACTTCGCACTAAGGATTTTCCCTTGCAACGGTCCACCCGCTACTGTACCTTAGTCAAGCAGATCGTTTTGTTCGCGAAGCTCCGAATCGTGCATAGGGATTTGCCTGCGCCATTGCGTGATTGGTCGGCTGCGTATCCGCAAGGCGTAAGGTGTCCGCCAAGCGTCATGGATCAGCAATTTTTCTTTTCTGCCGGGCTGTCTTTATCACCACCTCACACCAAGCGTGCCTGGCGTGAGAATTTAATGCTTCCATGCTGCAATGTGCTTACTATCCATTCTTGGCTTGGGTTCACCTTCAGTTGTTTACGATGATGCGCGTCAAGGATATTGCCAAGTCAATTGGCTCACCATGGTGGGATTCAGATGGCGGACTGCTTTGAAATGCCCTTCACTGATCTCCGCTGCAAGTACCCACTCCCGCACGTGCATGCATCCAACACTGAAGGCGGTCGGTATCCCCTAGCGAAGACAGCTCTGAGAGCCGCCAATGGCAATGACCACATCGGCAACCTGCCGAAGGATATCGGCACGCCGAGTGCACAATCAGCGGCGTTAAGACGAGTTTTGCCTACGGAGGTACCGTCAGGGACCAGATGGTGTGGCTCCCGTTCGAGCTTGTACAAATGCCGTTTGGGGCATCCACTTGTACATATGACGCAAGTAGGATTTTCTGATACATGACTTTTCTGCCACCTGCTAAGGTATGCATGTTGAGCCAAGACGTTGACATGTGGGTATGCGTAGATAAACACGCTGCCATTATTATTCAGCTCGGATTTTAGATCGGGGACTTTGGCGGTTGTCAACAGGTCGCATATTAAGTTCTCACCGTCACCTCCTGCCATTTCGACTGTTTCCTGCTTTTGGTGTTACTCGGTTCACAACTGTACCATCGCTGTCAGCGCGGCAGTCCGCTGGCGTCAGTACACGGTCACCTGCACTTTCACACTCACTTTTACAGGACTCTACATAACCCGCCATCATGTCTTCCAATCCATTCCCCGATGACTGCAATCCCAACAAAGAATTCGAGAAAGATGTCGAGATGGCGAATTTAGCGAAAGAAGAAGTGGAGTCGCCCATTATGAGCAGCTCAGGCTCAATTTCGTCAGACCAAGATGGCACGTGGGGCGAGCGAGGCTATCGCGGGATTGAGAGCAGGTCGAGGGCTATGGAGGATTTCGAGGAGCTGAGGCAGACTTTGAGTACGATGTCAAGACAACGAACACATTCGAGGCCGCGAACCGCACAAAGAGAGCGCCCTGTATCGAGAAGGTCGGCCAGTATTCATGCGACAGAGAGCAGGTTACGTCAACAGCTCAGTCGATTCAGCTCGGCACGGCGAGAGCCAACACATCGCTCGTCTGACACTGACTACGAGGAAGGCGACATCGAGAAGCAGGCTGATGAGGATGATGGATTTCAGCTTTCCGAGTTCATGCGAGAAGGTCATTTCGAGAAGCGAAAGGATGGACGGTCGACGAAACGAATCGGAGTGACGTGGAAGAACTTGACAGTCAAGGGTGCAGGCGCAACAGCAACGACCGTCAAAACACTTCCAGATGCGCTGCTGGGGACGTTCGGCCCAGACTTATACCGGATGATCACATACTTCTTACCTCAGTTCAAGCTGAATAGGCACGCACAGCTTAGAACGCTGATCAATGACTTCACTGGCATTGTGAGGCCTGGCGAGATGATGCTTGTGCTTGGAAAGCCAGGGTCAGGCTGCTCGACATTCCTCAAGACGATTGCCAATCAGCGCGACGGTTATGCTGCGGTCGAGGGCGAGGTGTCATATGGAGGCATCGATGCTTGCAAGCAGAAGAAGAGGTTTCGGGGCGAGGTGTCTTACAATCCTGAGACGGACCTGCACTTTGCAACTCTGAATGTGTGGCAGACACTTAAGTTCTCGCTGATGAACAAGACGAAGAAGCGGGAGAAGGGTGAAATACCGATCATCATCGAAGCATTACTGAAGATTTTTGGCATCTCGCACACGCGCTACACGCTAGTCGGCGATGAGGTTGTGCGCGGTGTCAGTGGTGGTGAGCGGAAGCGAGTGTCGATTGCGGAAACTCTAGCCACCAAGAGCGCCATTACATGCTGGGACAATTCGACTAGAGGCCTTGACAGCTCAACCGCACTGGACTACGCAAAATCGCTGCGTATCATGACCGACATATCTGGACGAAGCACACTTGTCACGCTCTACCAGGCTGGTGAAGGCATCTACGAGCTCATGGACAAGGTGATGGTCATTGACGCTGGGCGATGCATCTTCCTTGGCTCCGCACGCGAAGCGAAGCAATATTTCATCGATCTTGGTTACCACTGCCCGGACCGCCAAACGACCCCAGACTTTTTGACTGCTCTCACCGATCCAGCTGAGCGACGCTTCCGTGACGGGTTCGAAAAGAGCGCGCCTCGTGGCCCGATCGAGCTCGAGAAAGCCTTCAGAGACTCCGAACACTTCAAGCGTGTTCAAGAAGATGTCACAGACTATTGTCGGCTGATGCAAGAGTCAGACTTCGCAGACACGAAGGAGTTCGCGCAAAGCACTCAGGACCAAAAAAGCAAGACGGTCACGAAGAAGAGCTCATACACTGTCAGCTTTGTGCGACAAGTCTATGCTTGCGTCCTTCGAGAGTTCTGGTTGATCTGGGGTGACAAGCCAACGCTGTACACGAAATTCTTTATCATCGTTGCGAACGCTCTAATTGTCAGCTCTCTCTTCTATGGCCAATCCGAGGACACTTCTGGAGCCTTCAGCAGAGGTGGCACGATATTCTTCGGCATCATCTTCCTGGGATGGCTACAGCTCTCGGAGTTGATGAAAGCTGTGAGCGGAAGAGCGGTCGTGGCACGACACAAGGAGTACGCTTTCTATCGACCCTCGGCCGTAACCATCGCTCGCGCTGTGGTCGACTTCCCCTTCTTGTTCATCCAGGTCGTGCCATTCGTCCTCGTCATGTACTTCGTACCTGGACTAGACGTCGATGTCAGCAAGTTTTGGATCTTCTTCCTCTTCGTGTACACGATGACGATTGTGCTCACTGCGCTGTATCGAATGTTCGCGGCTATCAGTCCAACCATTGACGACGCAATCCGATTTGCAGGCACCGCGCTGAATATCCTCTTCATCTACGTCGGCTATCTGATCCCCAAACAGCAGCTGCTGGGCGACAAGATCTGGTTTGGGTGGATCTACCACGTCAATCCGCTCGCGTACTCATTCGAGGGTGCGCTTGGGAATGAATTCGGCAACAAGGTCATGGAATGCGCTCCGAGCCAGCTCGTGCCTCAGGGCCCTGGCATTGATCCTGCGTTCCAAGGCTGTTCTCTGCCGGGCTCGGCCGTCAATGCACAGTCTGTCACGGGAGCTGATTACATCGGCACTGCCTACGATTACACCCGCTCCAAGCTATGGCAGAACTGGTTAGTCACCGTTGCATTCGGAGTCCTGTATCTCATCATCACCGTGATTGCGACAGAAGTGGTCTCTTTCGATAACGGCGGTGCTGGTGCTCTCGTCTTCAAGAAGCCATGGTTTTGGGAGAAGAAATCTGCGGTGGTCGCGGCGAAGGACGAAGAGGCCGCAGATTCTGATCCTGAAAAGACCGAGAACTTCGGCCGGACCATGACCAATGGCCAGTCTGAGGACGAGGCATTAGCATCACTGGCAAAGAGCGAGAGCGTGTTCACGTGGAAAGACGTCAAATATAGCGTACCATTCCGTGGCGAGCAGAAGCAGATTCTCAGTGGCGTTTCTGGTTATGCAAAGCCAGGTAAAATGGTTGCTCTTATGGGCGCCTCCGGAGCTGGCAAGACCACTCTACTGAACACATTGTCGCAACGCCAGACTGTTGGTGTGGTCACTGGAGACATGCTCGTAGACGGCAAGCCGCTTGGTCCGGCTTTCCAGCGTGGTACGGGATTTTGCGAGCAGATGGATTTGCATGATGGTACTGCAACAATTCGCGAAGCGTTGGAATTCTCCGCTATCCTGCGACAAGATCGTGAAGCGCCTCGCGAGGAGAAGATTGCCTATGTGGACAACATCATTGACTTGCTTGAGCTTAGCGAGGTACAAGATGCCCTTGTTGGGAGCCTTGATGTGGAACAGAAGAAGCGACTTACCATCGGCGTCGAGCTCGCTGCCAAACCAAGTCTGTTGCTCTTCCTTGACGAGCCCACCAGTGGTCTGGACAGCAATAGCGCATACTCAATTGTTCGATTTTTGCGCAAGCTGGCAGCGGCTGGTCAGGCTATTGTCTGTACCATTCATCAGCCTTCGTCTGTTCTGATTCAGCAATTCGACACCATTCTTGCCCTCAATCCTGGCGGTCACACATTTTACTTTGGCCCAGTCGGCGACAATGGCAAAGACGTCATCGAGTACTTTGCCCAACGTGGGGCACAATGTCCACCAAACAAAAACGTCGCCGAGTTCATTCTCGAGACAGCTGCCAAAGGCACGAAGGGCAAAGATGGCCGACGAATCAACTGGAATGATGAGTGGAAGAACTCGGACAACGCAAAGGAGCTCAATGCTGAGATTGATCGCATTTGCTCAAGCAGGAAAGATGCTACCAGCGACGAGCACGATGTCAACCTTGAGCGAGAGTTCGCCGCACCGATCTGGACGCAAACCACCATGCTCACTAGACGAGTCTTTACACAATACTGGCGTGACCCAAGCTACCTCTATGGCAAGATCTTTGCGGCAGCGGTCATTGGCATCTTCAATGGGTGAGTTCCAGAAGTGGTCCAAGATGAAAAGCGACACTAATGATGGACACAGCTTCACATTCTGGCAGCTGGGAAACACAATTCAGGACATGCAGAACCGCATGTTCACGGCGTTCATGGTTGTCGTCTTCCCACCGACCTTCGTCAACGCCATCGTCCCCAAGTTCCACCAGAATATGACGCTCTGGACTGCTCGCGAGCTGCCGTCCCGAATCTACGGCTGGATCCCGTTTTGCACAGCTATGGCGGTCGCCGAAGTGCCTATTGCCATCGTGTCTGGCACGATCTGTAAGTGGCGGAGACCTGAAACACGCCGATCGTTTGCAGAAACTAACATGACTGATAGATTGGGTGCTTTGGTACTGGCCGACAGGTCTGCCATCTGAGGCATCAGCAAGTGGCTACACCTACCTGATGATTCTCCTCTTCTTCGTGTTCCAAAGCTCATGGGGTCAATGGATCTGTGCATTCGCACCATCCTTCACTGTCATCAGCAATGTGCTGCCATTCTTCTTCGTCATGTTCGGCCTCTTTAACGGTGTGGTTCGCCCATACTCCGATCTGCCAGTGTTCTGGCGGTCGTGGATGTACTGGGCGAATCCAAGCACATACTATGTCGGTGGTGTGCTCGCTGCGACTATGCATGATCAGCCCGTGGAATGCGCCATACAGGAGACTGCACGCTTCAATGTGCCGAATGGTCAAACGTGCCTGGACTACGCTGGTGCTTTCGCGCAGAGTGCCGGTGGCTACCTTCTAAATCCTGACGCTACATCCGACTGCCAGTACTGTCAGTACTCGGTTGCCGATCAATACTTATCAACGTTGAACATCAGCTACGACAACAAATGGCGAGACTTCGGCATCTTCCTTGCTTTCTGCATCAGCAATTGGGCGTTGGTGTACTTCTTTATCTGGAGCGTTCGCATCAAGGGATGGAGCTTCGGGTTTGGCTACGTCTTCGGAGGCTCTGGAAAGGCGATCTCGAAGCTCAAAGCCAGACTTTCGGGCAAGAAGGGTAACAGTGCGAGTTCTGAACAGTAGAGTAGTATGGTACGTGAAAACGCGAGAACACATGGTGCAATATTCAGCGGCATATGTGCAGCTCCAACACTTCCGGAACTGCTTCCGTTGTACTTAGCTTGAGATATCCCGAATGCAACTATCAACATCCGTCGTTTCGAATGACGTATTTATCAAACCGATGTCCTTTTCCGTGTATCCACACGCAGAGTGGAGCGTCAATTGAGGTGGGCCAGATCATAGACATAGTAGTAGTGGCATGGCATACTCGTATGTCGGGAAGAATTTATCGTTTTGTAGGGGAAGTACCCGATGAACCAATGGTGGTTGCACAGAACCAATTCGCCACTCGCTACTATTCATAGGAGCTGCATTCATGCACGATGCATGTTAATGCTTTGGTAGCTTCAAAGTTAATGCCTACTTCAGGCTGTCGATATCTTGCACATGCTTCGAGGAGATGCTGCTCGTCGTTTGAGCCCAAGCTTTTCTTCAGATGCTAGAATCCGCCATCTGCAGTCAAGGACCAGGTTTGAAAGCAGATGCGATGAATCGATATTTTATTGTGGAGTGGTGTTTCAATACGAGCTTGGGATGTTTCTGGTGTTCGTCCAAGTCAATCGCTCACACGCGGCCCGAAAGCGCCCCGCTGCTAATCGATAGGCCGTAAGCACAACCTGAAGCGTGGCTTAAGCCATTGTGTCACTCTGCTGTCAAGGCTTCAAACACCTACGCTATGCGTGATTCGGAGTCTTTGGTCGTTCGGGTAGACCAGCTCACGATAACACATGCTCACAGTAGCTGTCGAAAAGCTGTTTCGAAGCAAGGCCAAGCTGAGCTGTATGCTGCAGGGAGCGACCTCGACACTTGCTGCGGGTCTGTGGCGAGCCAGAAGTCTGAAGATCTGCAATGCATGGAACAATGCACCATCTGGATCCGCTCCGTGCTCACCATTCTCGCATTTTCCTAGTCTCCGCTTTGCCGTTTAGATCAAGTCAATCTCTAATTCTTTGCTTTCCATTGCAATTCTGACTTTCGCTATTCAACTATCTCATCAATTGTTCATTCGTTTTGTGTTCCATATAGGCGTTATCATCCACCGAACATAACGACCAGGATAGTCAGCCGCCGGAGCAAGTGGAAGAATTCGGCAAGCTTGGCCAGCCACCTTTCTTTGAGACTCTGGGAGCACTAGGCTCGAGGTTGGTAAGTCAAACCTCATTATGCCTCTCGTGGCCAGCTGCGATGGCTAGATCCATGCTGCATGTGTCTGCTATCTGAGATAGAGACTTGGTCTCCTGATACGCTTATCCGCTGCTTTGTCACGAAGATATCTGGTACACCGACTTACACTTGAAGATAGCTCTGCACCATATATTCTTCTGGTACCCTGTCAATCGCTCCAGGGAAGCCGACACACGCCGTATAATTTATCGCAAAGATGAGGATAACTCAAAGCTTGTGGCTATCGATAGTCTCGGTGCCGCTTATTCTTGCTGCACCAAGCGTTGATCCAGCTGTGCCAGTTGGGCAAGAGTTCGATTTCCAGGAGCTGCTTGCCGTCCTGCCCGCGGATTCGCTGCATGCTGCTCTGCACAAGCATGTGGACGGAAAGTTCAAGGATGGTGTGTATGAGCACGACAGAATAGCTGTGGAAAAGGTGCGCAATGAGGATCCTGGAAGGGCAACGAAGGTTCTGGCTGAAGCAGCGCTGCATCTGCTGAAGCGTCAGAATGGTAACGACACGATTCCCACGACGACTTCGCCAACGACCACGACGAATATCCCTGTCCCTCCGCCATCGACGACTACAACGACATCCAGCGCAGATGTGGTCGTCCCAATTGATGTCTCAACGACGAATAGCCAGGGACAGGGCACGACGTTGAGGACATCCGCTGTTGCTAGCCCGACTGTCAGCGTTGAGACTAGAGTCACGTCCACGAATGAGGCTGGCAGCACCGTCGTACAGACTACAAACGTACCTGCAGCAGTCGTCACGGAGAATGGGAGGGTCACTACGTCTCCAGTTCCAACCTTCACCCCATCGAGGGTTGATCCAACTCGGGCAACAGACGTGACTACCACCAACTCTGCCGGTCGCACTGTGAGACTATCGAGTGTGACTCCTGGTGCTGTGGTGACGGCGACAGACGATGCCGGTGGTGTCTTCGTGACCACTTACACACCGGATGGAGGAGTCGTTGAGAGTCTTGTGGTCAGCAGGACCACTTTACCCAACGGCGAAGTCTCGACAATCACCTCATTCGCGTTTGTCGCTGCGGACACCGCTTCGTCGCCATCCAGCACAGGCACACCAAGGCTGCAAAGTGGCGCATCCAGCACACGCATCAGCGGCAGGAGCATGGCATTCGAGTTTGCAGTCGTGCTTTGCGGCATGATCGGTGCAACTGCTCTGTTGCTTTGAGTGAGGAGGATAATTACCACGATCGAAACGAATTTTCTACTTGGTATACGTACACGGCATAGCATATGGACCTCGGCAGCAACAAGGGGATCTAGGGCGTCATTTTGGATGCACTTCGATTCATACTGTGTACATATTTTGGACGGCTTTGGGATGGACGATTTCATCAAAAGCATTGGGACTGGTTTCCACACGAACGGTCATGACACTCCTTTTACTGGCATATGATACCCAGACCCCACATTCATTGGGAGATTCGCCTCGCGTTGCAGGCTTACGACATTCATTAGAACGGTGCATGGGACGGAAAGATGGTAGCATTTGCTGTACACATATACATGAATTCAATGGAAGCATCTTGACACATTTGACGTCTTTTCGAGCTGGTCCCTGGGAATTGTGTCTATATACGCTCGAACTTGGCGTAAGCAAAGTCTGTTGGAACAAGAACTGGTTCTAAGTCTCCAAATGCATAGACACCGAGCATCATGCCCGTGAAGGGTGCACCGACAGAAGGATCACGCGTCATGATCTGGTTACTGACTGAGCCGACCCATTGCAGGTCCGCATCGGAATTCTCTTTGAACCCAAATTCGTACTTCTTACCACAACGAATAGCCAGCACAACCTCGGCGCTTGTGCTCTTCATCGGCACCGCTGTCTGTATCCCATCCGCAAGACTCATGACTATGGCCCGCTTTTCGTGATTGTCACGAGCCAGGCGTATTCCCAATGTGCTAAAGCAAGAGTAATTCCACCAGACGACGACTCCAGCTTCAGTCTGTGGCGAGCTCGGTCTGAAGTCTAGCTTCGTCTCGAATACCACATCTCGGTTGTTCTGCTTTCTGAGCCACATCGTTGTGCACGCTGGTGTACTCAAATTGTAGGGACTTCCCCATAATCTGAGGTAGCCAGGTCGTTCAGTCAAGGACCAGTCGATCACCTGAGGCGTCGACTTGCGATACCATCCAAGCTGCATGTCGGCCGACTCGCTGAAGTCATCTTGCCAGCGCGGATCGTGCTCGAGTCTGTAGAGACCAGGAGCTTTGCCAGAAATCGGGATACGCTCTCCGTTGTTGAACACTGGCCAGTCGTTCTCCCATGCTACCGAGATCAGAAATGTCTCCCGGCCTGGGATAACAATTAGTAGAACTCCATGCAGTGGAATGAGGCTACCAACCAAAGACGGACAGTTCCCAGCTCCCATCAGCGGTCTTCAGTGGCCGAACTGCAAGCAAAACCGCCCACCACCTGCCTTGTTCATCCTCGACAAGATCACAATGGCCGGTGTTCTGCACTTCATCATCGGCGCCGGTGCCACTACTGACAATCTTGCTGCCAAGTTCCCATGGTCCAAATGGGCCGACGCTACTACGAGATACGTACTCGCTATGTCCAGATTCTGTTCCACCTTCGGCTGTGAAAAGATAGTAGTATTTTTTGCGCTTGATGATATGTGAGCCTTCAGCCACACCAGATGAGCTCGATCGGATCAGCTGCGGAGCTGTAAGGCAGCGCCCTGTCTCGAGGTTGACTTTGCAGATATGGATGGCGAAGTCTTTCAGCAGCTTCGATCCCGAAGGCACAGGCGTTCGGTCACGCATACGATAAGTGCTCGATAAGTACACTTGTCCATCGTCATCCCAGAACAGCTGTAGTAGTCAGTCTACATGGAAACGAGGCTGGTGATACGGGGACCGCACGTCATGATCAAAGCCCACCATGTCGAAATATGTGAGCTCGCTCCACCCCTTGCCTTGAGCGTCCCAAATGTCCTTCTCGTCACATTTGACATACCAACCTCGGGGCCAGATCCTCTCGTCGGCTTGAGGTCTGTACTTGTCGAATGTGCTACCACATACGTAGAATTCACCTCCCTCTCCAGAAGTCCTTCCAAGCTGGATCTCGGATCGATATCTCAAAGTAGGTGCCCATACTCCGCCACCAACCTCGACAGCTCGGATGTCGAGCTGCGAACGGCGGGTGAGTACATGTGAGATCAATGTCCATTTGACGAGGTCCGTAGAGTGGTAGATTGGAACACCAGGGAAGAAATCGAAAGAAGAAGTTATCAAGAAGAAGCCTTCTGATGTGCGAACGATACTCGGATCAGGGTGACTTCCTGGCAGGATGGGGTTGATGTAGCTGCCATTCTCGATGTCATCAGAAGGCGGCATGATTAAACGGCCTTATACCTCGTCATCAAGTTCAGGATCTATTCACAAACAGCTAGCAAATCTCAAATATATGATTCGGTACATCGCATTCTGATTCGTGGAAGAATATACTCAATACGGCATGGACCACAGCACTTTGGATCGCTGTGGGTATCCGTTTTCACTGAATACAGGCCCCTCGCTCCTCCCCATCTAACATGCAGGCATTAAGGGGGATTGATGTGAGGGTGAAGAGGTGGAGAGAGTCAGAAGCTGAGAAGACTTGAGCGTGACGATGATAGGTACCCCTACCTGCAGTAAACGCCCTCCTCCTCTAAGCCCGCCTCGGTCACCGCTTTCAAAAACACAAACTGCAGGAGCGAGCAACGTGACGACATCAGCAAGGTGATCGCATTCGGAATCAAAGTGCGCTTCTGCTTCAATACCGCTTGCGATGATCAACAATGATTCAATCTGGCGAGTGATCGATGGAGGAGACTCGGTCCTTATGTCCGTCTAAGTCCCGTCTAACACCAGCGGAATATATATCTACCTCAACCTAAACTATATATCGATATTATTCTTATGTGACGATAACTCTCCATACATCAAGCAACATGACATCGCGAGAAGAGATCCGCAAGAACGCCGGAATCACCTTCGCGCAGCCCCTCCACACAAAACCCGAAGGCCCCACCGATCCCACACGCGTCAAGCTCCCCGACAACTTCACCGTTGTCATCGCAGGTGCCTCTCGCGGCATCGGCCGCGGCATCGCAAAAGCGTATGCTCGCGCGAAGGTGCCAAACTTGGTCCTCTCGGCTCGGTCGCAGGAGACCCTTGAGGATGCCGCCAGGGAAATCATAAAGATCAGTCCGAGAACGAAGATACTGTGTCAGTCGTGCGATGTCACTGAGGAGGCACAGATCAAGGAGCTGGTGGAGGCGACGGAGACGGCATTTGGGAGAGTAGATGCTTTGATCATTAATGCGGGGACTGCTACCAGGGTGAGTGCATGCACAGAGGGTGCTGCAAAAGAGCACATATTTCGCGGGATCTTAGGATATATCAACTCGGTTCTACGTCTCCTAGAAGGCGTTGATACGCCCTAAGACCCTGTTTCCTGTAATGAGATTTATGCACTCATTCGCACGACCCTCTGCACTCTGTGTCCGTACGTATGTTCAAGACTGACAATCGGACAGGTATCGATCAAGCGTGAGAACGGCCTAATGGACTGGCCACAGAACTTCCTCGAGCAGACACCCGAGGAGATGGAGTCCCTGTGGAAGCTGAACGTACAAGCACCTTTCGTGCTACTCCGGCACTTCCTACCACTACTCGAAGGCACAGAGGGAGGCGCCAAAGCAGTCGTGCTCATCAGCAGTGCCGCAGCGCACTACACGGTCTCCACCATGATGGCAGCGAGCTACAGCCTGACCAAAGCCGCTGCGACAAGACTGATTGAGCTCTGTCACGAGGGACACAAGAAGAACGGCATTGTGGCTTTTGCGGTCCAGCCGGGAGGCGTGAAGACGGATCTGTCAGCCACGGTGCCTGAGGGTAAAGGCTGGGAAGCGCGTGAGTTGAGCTGTAGAGACGTACTGTGCGTACATGGTCATTGACGAGTAACTACAGATCTTACAGAAGACGTCGAGCTAGCTGGCTCCGTCTGCGTGTGGCTCACCAAGGAACGACGAGAGTGGTTGTCTGGGCGATACATCGATGCCAGATGGGACTTTGATGAGCTGGAGCGGAAGAAGGATCTCATCGTTGACAATGACTTGCTCAAGTTCAGGATGCGAGTCGAGCCATGAGCAGCAGCATCCTCTGATCCTCTCCACCCACAGTCCCAGAGTATTTTTGTAACAGGACTGTCAAGCCACATGACGTTGGTTCTCCATCGAAAATCTCGCTTTCGGTCCGTTCCCGTATTGTGGTGCGCATATTACTCTGAGTGGCGGTTTTGCCAAACCTGCACTGCTCCGCCAGACACCTGATTCTGACGCATGTTACTGATTGAAGACGCTTGTTGATTACGCATATCCCGAGCGACGCAAGAGGTCCAATACCTATCAAGAATGCTAATGCTTCAGGGCAGAGATGGCATCGTTTCGGGGATTGAATGGTCGGAAATATGCTATTACTGATTAAGCAAATATCTTTATGTACACTAATCATGACTTTCATATGTACCCAAGGATATCAAGTACTTCCTGGCAATCCTGAACAAATCACATCCAAACCTGGTATCATCATAGCCAAATGCCAACGACAATGCCCAAAACTCCAATAGCACCGCCCGCAAACCACGTCACAGGCGAGCTTGGGACCTGCACATCAGCACCTCCCGTCGCCTCCGCAGCTCCTCCACTCGATTGCGCAGCGCCTCCAGGCGTCGTAGTCTGCCCATTAAACACGACCGACCCTCCATCCGCGACACTGACCGTGGTCCCACCGATCGTCTGCGCCGGCCCGCCGGGCGTCAAGTCCTGCCCACCGCCGAAGTTCCACCCTCCTCCTGACTTGCCAGTATATGTGGATCCGCCCCAAGTAATCGTCGGTGGCGGCTGTTGATTGTTGTTCCCGCCCTGGCCGCCATTTGAAGGTGGTTTGCCTCCACCGCCGGGCTTGCCTCCACCGTTCGGAGGTGGCGTGGTCTGCTGCTCTGGCGGCGGCGCGTTGCCCGTCCTTTTAATGATTTGCGGTGGTCCCTGCGTAGTCAAGTACCGCACGCTCGTGTGGATGATGGCCTCGGCAGCAGACGTCGCAGTAGCCTGCGGTGGTTCCGCGCCCGGCGCACCACCGAGCGATTTTGTCGCCGTGAGCTCCCCCAGTGCCGATCGCTCGAAGCCTTTCGAGCAGCGCGATGGCGGGAAGGGGGACACGAGCGCGCTGATGCCCGGGAGCGAGTCCATGATGCTCGACACGCTCTGCGTGATCTCTGCGAAGGGCTTTCCTGAGCTTGTGGGGAAGATCAATCGTGCTTGGTCTGTGGGCTGCAGAGGGACTTCGGCGAGTGAAGCACTCGCGCAGCTACCCTGGGCTTTTCGACTCGTGCCTGCAGAGATATCTGGGAACGCGACATAGGTAGTTGGATACGTCAACGTCGTCCCCAGCGTTTCCCACGTCAAAAGCGGCGGCGCGCTCGCAAGCCCCTCGGTTGGCGACCCGGAATTGTAGACTGTGTATGTAGACCAGTTGGTCACGTTCCCGTTGTCGAAGACGGTGATGTACGGGATTACGGTCACCGACTGGCTGGTGACGGTCTCCTGCACGTTGCCGGTAAACGACAGGAGTGTCTCCGGTCCGGCATGGATCACGCAGCCTGTACAGCTGAGGTTTCCTCCTTGCCCTTGCGCTTGCGATTGCGCAGAAGTGAAGTACGCATACTGTAACAGTGTCGCTTCGAACAGTAGGAAATGCTCAATCGTGAACGACAGCAGAGACTTCATCGTGCCCAGAATATGCGAAATGACCGATTATGCGACAGCGAGAAACATGCGAAAGGAGTTATCCCAAGGGCAGCAGCGAGAAAACGACCGTGGATGATGACGACGAAGGCGAAATGCGAACGCGAGGTGTGAACACGATGTAGGAAATACGGAGGTGCAGATGTAACCCCAGGACGAAATCAAGCTTACCATGTTTTTCTTCACGTTAGCGGCGACCACGCGCACGAGATTGAAGATCGACGAGACTGCGCCTTCAAGGTACCGACTACCGACAAGGCCGTGCCCTGCGACCTCCTTCTAGACTATACCCCTCTGGGTCAGGCTGTTTCTAAGAATGGCGCCCACGAAACCGTGAAGCCGCTAGCGCAGGCGAGATATCAGGGCCTCTTTAATGGTTCACCACTGACGTAGGTCCAGTACTTTCTCCAAGACAGCGAAGTATTCCCCCAACATCTGCGACGATGTCGGTGAAGAAGTCGGGGAGGGCGACAACAGCTGCATGGATCGTGCAGCTCGCGCTCCTGGTCAGCGTGGAGAAACTCAAGAAGAAATGATATGATGTGCGGCAAACTCCTTGCAACCACATCTGGATACGAGGTTGGCCCGGCCAGTCAGGTCGCGCAGAGGTGTCTCTGGTCCCAATTTTGATCTGTACCGAATCCTTGGCGACAGCTGAGCCCAGATGATCTCTTGTCAGCCCGTTCGGCCCTAAACATCTCTCTCGTGCTTTTGACGGTTTTCTTCGCGAGATAATCCTTTGCTGTTCGTTGCGTTTTTGCTGCACCAGACGACTGGCCTGTGATCTGTTTTCTGTGTGCGCTGTCGATCGCATGAGCTCGCGTGTGCCAATCCCCTGTTCCTGACGATCGGCGCGGATCCAAACTCACTCTGCGCGCAACGCGCTCGACTATCGCACGTTTCGTCCCACCCATTCGATCGCTACGATAAAACACAAGCATGCCTCTCTTCGAAAAGCGTCAAGAGACGGTCGCGGCGCCCGTTGTGGTGAACCCGAGTCAAAGCTGGTACGGCCCAGACGGTAGCTGGTCGACATTCCGCATCCAGGTCGGCACTCCCCCGCAAAGCTTCGACGTCCTCCCTTCCACCTCAGGATCAGAAACGTGGGTGCCGCTCCCCGAAGGATGCACCGCAGACGATCCCACCAACTGCCCTACGCTGCGCGGTGTGCAGCCGTTCAATGGCCTCGCGGCTGAGGGTTTCCTCACGAACCAGTCTGATACTTGGTCGTTGACGGGGCTGTATGCGCTGGCTTTGGAACAGGAGTTGGGCATTTTTGCGAATGGGCAGTATGGTACGGATGTGGTTGGGTTGAACGGCGGGAATGGGTCATCGACGAATGGCGTGTCGCTAGGAGACTCGATCGTGGCTGGCATCGCTGCGAAGGACTATTTGCTTGGTGGACTTGGACTAGGAGTTCAGCCCACAAGCTTCTCGTCGAGTGCGTCGGAAGAGCCAAGCTTCATGACCTCGTTGCGAAATGCCAGGCTGATCCCTTCGCTATCATACGGCTATACTGCGGGTGCAGCGTATCGCAACAAGCAAGTGGACGGCAATCTGGTGCTCGGTGGTTACGATCAATCGCGCTTCATGGCCTCAAATCGCAGCTTCACATTCGCTTCGCAAGACTCCGATATCTTGACAGTCGGCGTGCAATCAATTGTCGCAGATAACACACTCCTCGGTACCACAAGTTTCACGAGCAACGGCGGAGGTCACCTCTCAGTCATCGACTCCACCGCTCCACACATATGGCTCCCACGCGCTGTCTGCGATCAGATGGAACTAGCCCTAGGCCTGCAATACGACAACCAGAGCGACCTCTACCTCGTCAACAGCTCGATACACACACAACTGCAATCTCTCAACCCGACATTCACATTCAAGCTAGGCGACAAGGCATTCGACGATGGGAACGGCACGAACATCGAGCTGCCGTACGCTGCGTTCGATCTGCAGGTCGGCTGGCCCATCTACTCCGAGAACCAGAACTACTTCCCCATCCGACGCGCGGCGAACGATACGCAGTACCGGCTCGGACGGACATTGCTGCAAGAGGCGTATATTGTAGTCGACTACGAGCGACGCAACTTCACGGTCGGCCAGGCGACGTTCCCAGATCCACTGCCCCAGCAGCGCATAGTCACAATCCAGCCTGACGGCGGCAACCAGGGCGACTCTGACAGCGGCCTGGGCGCAGGTGCAATCGCCGGTATCGCCGTTGGCGTCGGCGTGCTGGTCATAGCCCTCATAGCCGGCTTCTTCTTCTGGCGGCGGCGAAAGCAGAAGAAGGAAGCGAGCAAGACGGCTGAGCTCGAAGCCATCTCCGCCAAGAAGCAGTCCATGCACAAGGACCCGAAGTACGAGCCGCTCGAGGGGGAGACGGCAGAGATGTACGCCGAGGGCGAGAACCGCATCAACGAGATGCCGGCGACTGCACGGCGCAAAGACGCGCCGCACAACTTTGCGCAGGAGCTGGATAGTCCGCGGCCGGTGTTTGAGATGATGGGCGATACGCCATACGAGATGGATGGCACGCCCTCGGCTACGCCGCGGAGTGCTGTCCCGCCTTCGCCGTATCAATCTCATCTGTCGGCGAATTACGCGCAAAGCCCGCAGCCGAGTCCGAAGCTCTCGCCTGAGGGGAGGAGGTGACGTGAGGCTGGAGATAGTGTGCCTCTCTTGCCGATGAGCAGGTCTGATCGTCAAAGGTTCTAAGTACCAAGACGGCGAGCCACGGAACAAGGTCAATGGTTGCACATGGCATGGACATTATCTCCCCCTTGACTGGGAACAGGAACTTGTTGAAGAAATTTTGGGATACAAGATGGAGGATTGTTCTGCTGTTTACGTATTGCGAGAGCTGTTCCATTGCAGATTTGGCAATGATGCGTCACTTTCTTTTGTTTGTGTGTGTGTGCATAGCGAGGCGTTTATTGTCTGGCTGTTATATATGAAGAATATCCTGGGCAGGTCGGTCAGCCATGGTGCTGAGGATACCTTTGGGTCGAAATAGCTCTCCTAATGCCAATAATCTGGTTCTTGCCATGCTCCGAAGCCTACGCTTCTGCTCCCCATTCAATAGATACAACTGGCGAAGCCTCGGGTTCCTTGGGAGGTACGAGACTTCACTTCATCGTGACATCAACCCCCACATAGCCAATCAGAGCATTCCTTGGCATACAAACTCCCTCCACCACGCAACCCGCAGACAGCACAAGCACCACCCACAATGTCGCTCCCCTCGATCGCAATCCCAGGCCAGGTCCTCAGCGCCTCCGCCAAGGCCGCTGCCGGGCCTGGCACCTTCCAAGCCTCCTCCGACAGCAACATTATCGCATCCATCCTCGGCGCGCCCACCTCCCACAAGCCCACAACCGGCAACAAGTCAAGCAAGATCCTCAGCATCCCGCCTTCGCCTTCATCACCCCGCCTCCCCGAGATAAATAGCACAGTCTACGCGCGCGTCACACGCATCGAGCGTTCGCAAGCTCGCTGCAGCATTATCGTCGTGGGGGAGAGCGTATCCCCGCACCCTCTCCGCGCCCTCCTGCGTCGCCAAGACGTGCGCGCCACGGAGAAAGATAAAGTAGTCATGGTGGACTGTTTCCACGTCGGGGATATCATACGGGCGAGCGTGATTGGGTTAGGTGATCAGACGGGGTATTATTTGGGGACGGCGGGGAATGAGTTCGGCGTTGTGATGAGTTGGAGTGAGAGTGGGAATGGGAACGTGCCTGTTAGTTGGTGTGAGGTTAGGGATAGTGAGACGGGGATGAGGGAGGCGAGGAAGGTGGCGAAGCCCGTGTGAACGCTACTAGCCTCGGACGTGGACATCTACGATAAAGAGATCTTGCATGTGCCAGTCGAGAGTGCGTTGGGCCAATTGGCAAGAAGCATCAAGCGTGCTCGCCAAGAAGAACTGCGCGAGAGTCAGAGCAATGGTGCAGTCGCTGCCTTCAGCGGCAAAGACGATCAAACCAGGCCTTTGAGCGAGTCTTGCAACATAAGCAGCTCACAAGATGCACGATGGAACCCAGGACTTCGAGCGACGTGTGTATGGCCGTAAATAGTTGATATCATGTGCCTCACGCCTACAGCGCATCAAGGCACCCAATATCAATCGCACTCCAATCATCTAATCTATCTTCAAATCGTCCCAAGCTTGAACTTTGCACCCGAGGATGCGCGAGAATAAATTGGTGGTCATCAAGCTCAATCGTTCTCCCGAGTCACCTCTCGTCACTTTCCTTCATAGCACTTGGCTTGGGCCCAGTACAGCTCCTCCCTCGACGCTGGGTGAGGCATTTGCATTCGTGAAGTCTTAGTCCGTCAAGGACTTCAGTACCGCTTCACATCTTCACGTCCAGCGTCTCGGCATAAGCACCATACTCATCCACAATCCACGAGCAAAACTCTTCCCACTCCCTCGCCATAATCTCCCGTGCCCTAACCTGATCGCCCTCACTAAGACACGAGTACTCGATGCTCCACTCGACCAGCTGTCTCCACCCATGAATCGACATCGTCGGACTACCAACCATGACCTGGTAGAACTCGTGTGAGACCGAATTACTGTAGTTGTCTGTTAGCCACATCGTCAGCCAAATTGAGCTGAGACAAGCGGGGACGTACGTGAACAAACTTGGGTTGTCGGAGTTGACCGTGCATGGTATGCCCATGGCCAGGATCTCCGGGTACGGGTGCTCCTTGATATTGCGGCAGAGGTGCAGCAGCTCGTTCGAGGTCGGGCAGAGCTCCACGCAGATCTTCTCGCGGCGGAACTCCTCGACGAGGACGGGGTGTTTGAGGAGGGAGAAGCCGTGGCCGATGCGCTTGGCGTTGAAGAGGACGGCGTCGTAGAGGTTGCTGTTTTCGGGGTTCTTGGAGCCGCCGAGGTCGAGCAAAGTCTCGCCCGCGTGGAACATGAAGGGAATGCTGATGCCGAGGTCTTTGCAGGTCTGGACCATGGCGAGCAGCTCGTCGCGGTAGAATCCGACGTGGTTTGCTCGGTCCTCGGCACCTACGAGATCGAAGCCTGTTTTCATCATCAGTCTCGCGTATTCCATATCGCAAGTTGGAAGCTTACCGCAGATTAGATCAGGAAAGTCGAGCTTCAGCTTGATGCAGTCCTGGATCTCCCGTTGCATCATGGGCTTTGGAATCGAGCGCGGCGCACAGTATATGATCTTTAGACCAAATGGAAACTTGTCGAGCATATCTTTGCTCTTCAGCTCCTCCTGCTTCTTTCTTACTTCCTGAATGATCGTCCTCATTTGCCAGTGGTGATCAAGCTTCTGTCGGCCATCATCTGAGGGGATGGACTTGTCGAGGAGCATGGGCCGTAGTTCTGCGTACATGACACCGTCTTTGATCATATTATCGATCGCTTGGCCGATGTACCATGTGAAGACCCGCTCATAGTTCATTAGTCCTTTGAATGCTCGCGTGGCTTGATTGAATCTCGCCCAGACGCTGTCCCAAGGTCAGTGATATGCGCTGGGCACAACTCGAGTTACTCACCCATTCGTTGTTTGCGTCTTGCCATAAACCTCTTCCTCACTCAGAACCATCTTTGCACGAACCCAAGCCTCAACATCATCATGCGGCCGCCGCCTCCGGAACTCCTCCTTGAAGTCGGACCACTTCATCCACGGCCGCGCGTTAGGACTCCTGAAGTCAGGATTATAGTTCTCTGACCACAGATCTACTGTTGGCGTGTCTTTAGGCATAACATTAAACACGATCTCCGTCTCCAGATAATCATGATCCGTCAATATGGGCTGTGTACTCCGAATGTACATATTGTCCTGTTTGTTTGCTTCGGTGATGAGGATCTCAGGGGCCAGCTCGGCATTGAAGTGCAGGTGTAGATGGCATCCCTTCGGTTGCCGGTTCGCGATCCTGTATAGTCTGCTTTGGCTCATCACTCGATCTTTGTTCGATAGAAATTGCCCGCCCATATCGAGCGTGTCAGGTCCTGGTATGGCTTCAGAGGCGATGTTGCCAAATAGATTGTCACGTTCGTGCTCGCGTATCCGCCATATGATGTCGTGAGCTTTCTTTTCGTTATCGCTTGCATTCCTCCGCGCATGCCTATCCCAAGCAGTCACTTGTTCCCTCTCAATTAGATCTCGCTTCCGCCGATCATAGTCCTTCGCGGCCTCGCTGAGGTTGCTGATGTTCTTGGAGAATGCTTCCGATAATGACTGCTGGGGAGAAGACACGTGGTTCGACAGTCCATCTGTCTTCTCGTCCGTCGTCCCGTTCGTGACAGTCATGATCTTGGGCGTCCGGCTCCGTTTGCGCTTCAGCAACCTCTTCATGGGCACGATGATGGTATCCACGATGAATGGATGGGAGCAGAACTCCACAGTGAGGACACTAAAATGGTCTACAAGTGCTAATGCACCGGGTTCTCTTCCAGAGCAACTCAAGGAGGTCGGGCGGGCCCTGAAAAAGTTGTCAGCGACAGTCCATCACGATGCGCAAGCCGGTAAGTGTAGAGAGGTGACGAGTGTGACAACGCGCATAGCATACTTTTGGGCCACAGCGGATATGACCGGGCCATGGCTGCAATGATAGTGTTCTTTTTCGTTGTACATGTCGTGGATAGGGATTTCGCACCGCGAACTTGTGTTTGCCAAACGGGAACGGCATCTACCATTGACTGCCAACGTTGCAAAGACAGCGCAAAGACACATGCGAGGCTGCAGAAACTTTTCTGGAAAGGACAGATGAAATGGGCAGCAATTAAGGACTGTGATGGACGCTTCTGAACAACACTTGAGCCTTGCTATGGTGTACTAGGCGATGCTCTCTCTAGCTCCTCAGGATAAGGAGAGATTGCGTGACCGGTAGCCTGTAACAAGTGGAGTTGAGAAGCATGAGTTGTCTGGCGAAGTATGCCTTGCCAGGGACAAACATGTACGACCTTGCGCTAGTCCTGTCGGCAACACAATGAAAGAGACGACGGACACCGGGGAAGAAGAAAGGTCCGATCAGGCTGAGGAAGGTACGAGGGGGCATGGAGATGAATATAAGCTCTTGTCGCATACCTCTTCCTCGTTCATCAGGCTACACTCCTGCCAAGGTAAGCTCGTGACCGGATGCCCGATACGCCCTCCTGCGCTGGAATCGCGACCGAAGTGCGACTGCGATGGCACCAAGATCGGCGTCAAAAGTTGCTGTCGCGTGCCTCGGGGCCTCTTGCGTCGTCGCTATCGCGTATTCCCCGCCAACAGACCGTAACTTGAAGCGCGATTGACGTTCGGAGTCGAGGCTTGGCAGGCTGACGCACTGATCTCAGAAACTTGTCGCGAAGTCGACCCGGCTGCGCCTCGAGCAGTACATATGTCTGTTGGTGGATATAGACTTTTGGAGGAAGTTCGGAGAGGATGAAGTGGAAGTCATGAGACCTCTCACCTTGATGTTCAACCTCCAAGCTCAGCCCCCGACCGAAGCAAGTCATTTGTCGCTAACAGGGTGTCGCCCAATTGCATAGCCCCAGCCTTCTCTTTAGGCTAACTAGAGACATGGCGATGCATATTTGTACTCCCAGCCCCGACCCGTTCTGCTGGAGGCCGCGCTGGAGGCGAAGTGCTTGCTTGCGAGGCTTACTCAAGATCCACTATCTGCACATTTGAGCCAATCACGAGGCGCTCGTCTTCTTGACCGGCTGCTGGTCTCTCCCCCGTCCTACCTTCATGCTGCAGTAACCGCTCTCTGAAGTTCTCGTCCTCCCATTATCGCCGCTTCTCAGCGGCCTCCTCTCCCGACAATGCCGTCCACGTAAGAGCTCTGAGGCTCATCCCTCAGACATTGCTCTCATTACTGCTTATGACTTCCAATGAAGCTGTTATAAGGTCAAAACTTTCTCCACTCATTTCTAGCAACTCGAGTACGCCGCCATGAGCGATCCTCTGAATACCTCGAACAGCACCGGCTGGCACCTTGGCTGGGGCCAGCTGAACATAGACCAGAACGATACATGGACATCAGTAGTATGGAACAATCTACAGTTGGACATTGTTGGTTTCTTGGCCATTCTCGGAGAGAGTGCTGTGGTCTCGACATCTCAAGTTGCTACCCTCTCCCGCATGATCTACATCCCTCGACTACTTCCTGCTCCGCAAGCTCTGCTCCAGCCATCACGACCCGACAATCTTTCCCCCATACCTGGTCAAGCTGTAGGAGTTACATCAGGAAACAAAAGGGAGTACATCAACTTCCTTGGGCATGTTCTTGCGTAAGTAGATCATTCTACATTTTATACCACTCAGTATCTATCTATTATACGTCTATACATGTATCAACAAGCCTCTCCGAGGTCTGTAATGCAAGAGGACATCTCGGGTCCTTTCAATGCATTGTAACTGAGTGCCAGTGGAAGTTTCTATTTTGGCCCCCAAATAGTGGCATTCTTGCCATACTATCCCACCCAACCTCGACTGACAGGACCTTAGCAACGCGGATGGCCTGCCCGACTACGCCGTCAAATGTATCCAGATCAAACGCATAAATAACGAGGGAGAGGTCAGAGCTCGCACATATGGTCCCACATGGTGGGTAGCTATCCTTGGGTGCGGTACCTCATTGGTGCTATTTGGCATAGCTATCTGGCAAGAAGATGGCATGGCAATGCTTGCGGACGTCTGCTTGTCATTTCTGTCCACTCTGGTCGGCGTTGTCAACAAATGGAACCTGAACCTGCCCAAAAGAGCTGGCGACAAGAACCATTGGACACCCCCTGGCGATGTTATCCTCAGATACCCAAAGGGCAGCTTTGTCGTCATTCGATGCTCGGAAGATGTGGCAAGAGAACTGTTCTTTGCACCAGAAGGCATCGAATACAATGTCGAAACGCCCTGGAAGTACAGAATGATCGCACTCGTGGGCAGCATCTTGCTTATGTTTGGCGTCATTTTCCTTGGTAACGCGAAGACAAACTGCCAGGTAGCATTTGCGGTATCATACATGATACTGAATGCAGCCTACTGGATCATTGCTGCCTTGCCGAAACGGTTTCATTGGGACACCCGGGCATTCGAAGTCATACCTGAAGCTTTCGACGAGCCACAAATGACGTACGAGAAGATCGTCGCGGATGCGGTAAAAAACGCAACCGATGAGAAGCCTTTCAACAAGCGAGATCTGCCCAAGACTATACCGCCTCAGCGCCACTGCAAGCAATTCATCTCGTATCACAAGACATTCACTCAAGCTCTTTGGAAGGTCATTGTCGCAACTCGAGAGACAGAATGGATACGGAGAAGCGATGCAGCTCCAAAATCAGAGGCCTGGGATCAGTGGCTAGAAGATGCCCGAGAGCACGCCATGGACATGGCTGCGCCAATGTTTGTGGACGTCGACGACAAAAAGCATAAAGGCAAAATCCTCAAAGTGCAGCACTATAGAGTACCTACATGGAATGCTCAAGGCGCTTTGGGCACGGTCTTGAACGCGGCAAAGCAGCTTGAGGAGACCAAAGCCAGGCTACGAACAGCCACCAATACCACGGCATCTGACCACCAGAAGAAAGAAGCTGTGTGATCTTTCTGAGATACGAGCACCACACCTGCACTCTTGTATACGCCATCATTTACACCGCAATATACCCACTTAGTTTGCTCACTCACGCGCTCGATACCCCATCACAATCTGAAGCCTATCCTTTGCGGGATCACGAACCTTACGACATATCACGACAGTCTGCATAGCCTTTTTGGAGGAATACAACATAAACTTGCATTGTTCATTTACTGCACTGCCTCAAGCACCATGTCACGTACTTTGGTAGCTTTGAACCAAACAAATACAAGAGGCCAAAGAATTTGCGGTCGGTTCAGGATACGGAAAAAGTCATCACACAGCGTCGGCGTTCATTGTACTCGATGGGAATGCTTCTGTAGCTTTACACTTCACGAATAGATCAAGTCTAAATTTGCATCTTCCTCGATTGCATCGGAGGAGCATCAGCTAGCCTTTCATCGTGGTACTTCCTAAGCAGAGTGAGTGCCTTTGCTCTTGTACATTTATGTCAGTCCTTCAATTGTGGTTCCGTTATGGATTGAGACCCATGTCTGCCTCTCAATCTCGTGGGCCATCTACTCTTGGTTCTGGGAACCATGGTTACGTGAAACGCACGTGGATGTCGCGTGGCCCTCCGTTCCTTCCATCGCGTGGGAACATGGATGACTTTCACTTTCCTGGCCCGTTGTAGATTACTAGAGGAGAAGGCAGTGCCATAGTATAAATTGAAACAGGTGTTCATCGCATCTTCAACTCCTCTACACAATCACAATCAAGCCTATCTATATTATTCGTCACCCACCATCATAACCACCATGCGAGCACTCATCTTCCTTCTCCCTACAGTCCTCGCAGGCGGCGGTTCTGGTGCTTTCATGGGAATCATGGCCGGAGCTGCTGCACTATTCATTATCAGCTCCAGCGCATCGTCTGATTCCGATGATCCGTCCTCCGGCGGCACGGTCACGCACAACGTTACGCACACCGACCTCATCACTGGCAACTCGACACGACGACTGGTGACAGAAGCGTATTCATGCGCCAAGGACAGCGATCTCGCATATCTCTCCTACACAGCGCCCGAGCGGAAAGACGTCGCCGAAGGTACCGTCATCCGTGTGAAGACTCCGTGGTACGTGCTTTACCACAAGCAGCTCGACAACAAGTTCGAAAAGCTTGGGCTCAAGGGGCTGAGATCCTCGTCGACATGCGGATGGTTTTTCCTGGCCGAGGTCAACGCAGCTAAAGTCTGGCGTGGCAATATCGAGTTCTACAATTCCAGGTACATGAAAGATGGTAAGTTTGCCAGACAGAACGAGAATCATGTCAGTCATCTGACAGTCTTGTAACAGGAGTTGACGTGGATGACACGATGATTCCGAGTGACGAATTGGTCGGCGAAATCAAGGAGATCATGCTGAAGACGTACCCGGCGATTGAGATCTTTCTTATCGTGTTCTGTACGGTCGGTGTTCTGATTGGGATCCCGGCTGGTCTCATTCTCCTGTGTTGTTGCCGCAGCTGCTGGAGAAGGCGTAAGCAGCGAGCATCGTCCCCTCCGAGATACAGTGTCTGAGATGAGTGCGAGTTGCTCCTTGATTTGTGGCAGTGGGTACTAGTTTCAAATCGCACTCAATACACGAAACGGCGTCTCGTGCTCCATGGCGATCTTGCGCGATTTTCAGTCCGATGCGGCGTGCGCACTTTGGAGTGGGAAGCAGCACGGAGGCCTTTGTCCTCATGTTCCTAGAGGATTCAATCTTCTTCGGGCTAGGTCATACACCAAACGAGTTCCACTCCAAGGAGTCGCTGAGTGCTTTGAAGTCAATCATGTTCAGCCATTCGTCTTCTGGCACAAAATCTCCATTGAAGAGCTGGTCAAGATCTTCCATGCTTTCAAACGATGATGGCGTCTTCGTTTCTGCACTACTCGTGGGCGATGTACTGCTGGCAAAATCGAAGAGTGGGAGCGGCTCGGTAGATATTGTCCGTGTTGCGGTCGAAGAATTCAGCGCCATTTGTTTCTGCTGCTTCACCCACTCGCCAGGTGTCATGCCCACAACTTTAACGAAGGTTCGGTGGAAGTGCCATTTGCTCAAGCCCGCCTCGTCTGCCATTTCTCTCAATGTTCCAAACTTCCAGCCTGCCTGCGCGGACGCCACGAAATTCTTGATCGCAGTTATGGCCGCGTCCTCAGGCTGCCCTTCAGCAAGCTCAGGCTTGCAACGCTTGCACGGTCGATAGCCCAGTGCAGCAGCTTCAGATGCATGCTCATAGAACCCAACATTGGCCCGACGTGCCACTCTTGCCGGACATGTCGGTCGACAGTAGATGCCCGTGGAGCTCACAGTATAGACGAATGCATTGCCAGCAGCACGGTCTCGTTTGAGGACAGCCTCCCAGCGAGCGCGATCAGTGTTGTAGGTGACGGTCATCTTTCGTTGCGCCATCGATTGAGTAGTCAGCGGTGAAGAAAAAAGTGCGTGCTAAGTAATCCAGACATTTCATGCCTGAATTATGGGATTCTTGAACTTCATCATCAATTGGACCCACTTTCGAGAAGTTGCTCTCAAAGTGACCAATCGCGTGCCTCAAGAGTAGATCTGGAGATAACGCACGTCATTGCGGACGCTCTTTTGACGCGCCGTCCTTCGACGCGTCCGAGAAACATTTTACCATCGATCCGATGTTCGAAACTCCGACATCTCTTCATATCCTCAGATAATCTATAGAACTATCTGGACGCCAATGTACGACCATCAAGACCATTGGGCGGTCTATGCACCCCTTCGCTTGGCGCGTTGAGAGACACTTGGTCCTCTACTCGAAGACATATTCAAGCCGTACCTGCTATACCACCCGATCTCGCTGCCTCCTTTTTCGGCTTCCCTCTGCCAACTACGGCAAGCATGTCGTTCCACAAACCTTTGCTGATGTCGCGCAGGGCTCCTGTTGACTCAACGACTGGGTAGATGACGCAGATGCACATCGATACCCACACCCAGATGAAAGACACCACGACATACCCGCGGAAGAATGGCTTATTGTCTGCAATGCATCAGCTTTGCTCCACAAAGGCGACACGGAGCACGTACATATGTAGCTCGTCCCAAACAATGTAAACGGCACGAGGATAATCGCTACAAGTACGAACACGATATTCGCCCATGTCGCAAGCTTCGTACTCTTTCGAACCTCCTCAGGATCCATCGGTTCCATGAACGAAGACTCCAGATAATCAACCATATCGTTGCCCGTCGGCACGAAGGTGGTTGGCGCCGGATTGCTAGCGACCACGCCTTCTTTCTCGGTTTCAGATTCCATGCGGTCGCTGTGCTCCTTCGTTTCGGGTGGTCTCGTATCTCCAGCTGCTATTTGGGGGGTAGCTGGCTCTCCGACCAAGGTCTTTGTACCCGTGCCATGAATCTTGTTGAACCGTTCGATCTCAACAGGATCGGTTGCGACGTATTGCTTGGGAAACAGGAAGCTGAAAGTGACAGCGATGACAACACCAGTTCCCCAAGAGGTCACATTACCAGCCACTGCGTTAGTGGTATTGCCAGTCGTTGTGACATTGATCTCGCCAGAAAGCTTCCAGGTCGCTACGAACCATGCAATCAGTCCAGCGGATAAACCTATCCATGGCGCGGCGATTGCAGCTGTGGTAGACATGCGCTTCCACAAAAGGACCAATCCGACGGGAACGGAGGCACCCCCAACCATGACGCCCAGGATCGTAAGCAGCCAGGTCAATGTCAATCCAACAGCATTCAGCAAGCAACAGAATGCCGCCAACACGACCCCGTAGAGGATGATGCCGAAGTGCGATACCTGCACAAGCCGATGGGATGTACTGTCAGGCTTGATATAGGTCTTGTAGACGTCAAATGTGAGCAACGAGGAAACAGCAATCAATTCGGCAGATGTCGCTGATGTGACTGCCATGAAAAGCAATATCAACATCAATACAGCGCCACCTTGGCCCATCAAGGCGATTGAGGAAGCTGGTGCAGATAGGCCTGCTCCGTTCTGCGCGGCGCTCAGAGGCTCTGGATATGTCGGAAAGCTTGTCGAATAAGTCAGAGCAGCGCATCCGAGACCCATCGCCGTGGAGAAGCCAAAAGGAATGCCGTACCAAGCGACGCCTCCCAACAGATACGCTCGCACTGATGTTTCGGGCCGAGAGGCGATAGCACGCTGCCAATATGCCTGGTCCAGCCATACTGTGGAGAATCCAGCGACGAAGAGGTCAATTGCAAAGATCAGTCCATCTACTGATCTGAATGTCAGATAAGATCCCTCATGATTCCTTTCAATCGGTATCTCTTCAGACGCTCGCTCAAGCAGCTCATAGAACCTGTCGAGACTGCCGATGTGCTCGCTCGTTGCATATACAACGAATCCAAAGATGAGAATCGCAATAAACAGAATCACGGTATGGAGATAGTCCTGTCCACTGTTAGCCACAGTCAATCATCAGGACAAAGGTCTGTACCGCGATGAAAGTGCTCCGAAGTCCACCAGCAATCACGTACGCGGCTACCACAAGAGGGATCAAGAAGCAGGCGGCATACACATTCATACCAGTCATGGCCGCCACGACTTGGCTGCCTCCAAGCACGAGACAGGCACCGACAAGCATGTTCGCCATTAAACCCATGAACAGATAGGTCAAGTGCGCGATCTTTCCATGGCGGGCCAGCACGATCTCAGGAAATGTATGGGCGCCAGGAGCATTTGCTTTGATCTTGATAGCGATGAGCGCAAAAAGCATGATTTGCATGGTCCCCATGGCACCGTACCACATGCCTCCACATACTCCATATGAGTATGCGAAGGTGGAGGAAGTGAGTAACGTCGCGGACCAGGTCCATGATGAGACAATGCCTGCCGCTATCAAGCCTGGCTTAACTGATCGACTCGCGGTGTTGAACTCCTCGGATTGATGGGTTGAAAACTGCATTCTGGATCAGACCTGCAGTTACAATGACATGAAGCACTTACTGCGGTGTAGCGATTTTGCATCCATGTCAATCCCAACATAAGCACCGCGAAGACACCACCGATCCCGATGACCTGTTTTCGAGCATCAGGATGTCTTGTCTGGCACTTGAAGGTGATTAAGGCTTACAATGCCATATCCTACGCCGGACGGCAGAATCTGGATACCTGATGACATGTTAGCACAGAGGAGTAGAGAATGTGACTCTAGCAAGCTTGAAAACAATGTTCACATTCGTTCCACCACTTGGCAGGTATATATGTCGTCGACAATCACTACAACGCTCTCTGACTATCTTCAACCTTATCTTTGCCCCTGCAGTTCAACTTGACCTGGCCGGAATAAGGCCGCGATCATGACTGCAGGATAACTCTGCATTCGTGTGCTTCTGACAGGGAATTCGGAGCTTTGCAACCGCGAGTACGTCAACATCGAACAAATGTGAAAGTATCCAGGTGGTTGTGATCGACATGATAACGAATGGTGCTACGGACCAATCAGAATGAGACCGAAAATGCCCCCTCAACTATACCCCCCTGTTGATGACTTGCCCCTTGTCTGCTTGTCTGAGATGGTCTTGCTTCGGTGGAGGTTTAGGACTTATTTACACGGAACGCTACCGCAGTATGAAGACATATTTCTCCTCAGCGTCGTGCTACAGCGCTTCGGAGGAGACTTCAAAATGTCTGGCCTGCCTCCTGCTGAGCATCAGTCACTGCCACTGACAAGCCATGGGCTCCTCTCCAAGCAATCGCCGACTCCTTCCACTCGTTGAAGTAAGGTTCACGCTGCTCTCTGGGCATGTTTCCGAAGTTGTCGTTGAACTCCAACGATGCGAGCTTCTCGCCTAGATCGATGTGTTTGACTGGCACAGCTCCTACTTTGACCGTAACAGACCCAAGCCATTTGTACAAGAAACGACCGTATTCTCCCATGTGATAACTCATGCCTAGGAGCATTTGCAAGAAGTCCAGCAGGTACTCAGCAAGCCACTGAGGCCGCATGACCTTTCTGTGCATGCCCTCCAATCCATCTCTGGGGCATCGATCGCGTGCGCGAAACCATGCAAGCTGTTCGTTTTCTTGCGCAAGATCGAGCTCTGACGCTGAGGTTGTCACTGATATGACAAGGTGATGGATCATGAACCCTGTGCCGGAGTCTTTGCATTCGTTCAACGGAGATGCGCTATCACCGCCGGCTGTTGGGATTCGAGTGCCATGTGTCAAGACATGCTCCAAAATGGCATAAAAAGGCCACACGACCGCTGGCGGTGCGCCACAACCTGGATTCCAGATACTGCTGTGGTTAGCTCTCATCGTATATTCTGCGCAAAGAATCTGCTCACGTCATTGACGGGCTGTATCCAGCACCAAAGACTTTCATCGCACCCACGATCCGAAGGCTGACTTCGACTGTTTCCACATCATGAGATTTTGTGGGGACAAACAGCCATGTTGGCCAAAGCTCTCGCTCTTCAATGAACATGATGTCCAATGCATGTGCTCGAGATTCTCGTGTCATGCGACTCAGGATTTCCTGGGCTTCCGTGCGAAGCTGACGGTTGGCTTGTAGGAGCCCGGCTGCAGTTGCTACAGGCTGCTCTTCCTCAAACATGATTGATTTCAGACCGCGCCATGACAGATATTCATTGCTCTCGATCTGCGCTCGATCGAGATTTGATTCATCGTATGGTGGTGATGGTCGCCTAGTGTAAATAACATCCTCGAAGATTTGGTCACGAAGCTCTCGTGGCAACGCAAGAAGTGGGCTAGACATAGTGTTTGGTTAATGGAGAATAGGTCAAATCCTGTATTTATAGCTGAAGTTGAAGTCGCGAGCACGACCTATAGGAATGGGAGCAACCCATGGATGCCTGCATGAGGTGAGACTGGGCCCAACTGCCGAGTGTGGGGCCAAGTGAGGAAGGTTCAAAGCTCACAGACGGTTCTACGAAAATTTTGTTCTCATCGAAGCCGCAAGAAGAGATATATGTTAATTGCCAGTCTTCTCACAGCACGTTGTGATGCATTTTGGACCGCAATTGATATGATGTCTCAAGCACACCCTTTGCCAAACATCGAAAGTATTGAGGCTCGCGCGCATCGTGCTACGACATCGATTTATGCGCCTACCAAAGGTACTGACGCCCCTTCATGCACTCTGAATTGCCAAACGTCAACTTGATCAGCCCCCCATAACTCCATGCTACAAATTGGGTATAATGCTCGCCCCTCGTTCAGATCCGACCGTACTCTACCAGCGTGCCGTGGCCGATGCGGACACTGACCATGTCCAACGACGCTTCTTAGCGAGGAAAGAAAGAGTCGCGGCCGTGATGGTACTCTGCTATGTCGCCCGGACGAATCTCCACACCTCGCTCACGCTGGCGCCGAAGGAACAAAGCTTCTGCAGGAGTCAATGCAGCCTTGGAATAGCCTGACTGGTGGCTTGCCTCGATAGACTTGCGCAGGAATGTGGTGAACCTCTCTTTGGATGAGGGCGTCGCGATCTTTAGCGCCTTGAAGAAGGCTGGGAAGTCCTTGACCTCTTTGAGAGCAGCGATCTCGGACGCGAGCTTAGATGCAGACCCTTCTGGTGGGGCTCCTTGTCGATCGAAGAGGTTCTTGCAGACCTCATCAAGGGTCTTGCCGCCAGACGTTGCAAGAACGGTGCGCCTCATGAGTTCCTGGAACATGAGCAGTCGGTAGGACGTCTCACTAGCTTGGAAGGTTCGAGTCTCGCGGTAAATAGAATATTTGCTTTGCTCAATGTACGCCAACTCTGGCAGATGGGCAACTTTGTTATTGTGCGATGAGAGCATCCAGACGACATTGCGGATGACGGCTTCTTTGACGATCTCGACTGTGGTTTTGTCCTGCTCCAACTTGGTCTGCGTAGAAGCTGTGAACGTGGTCAGCATTAGCTCAACATACCAACTGGACTACAGATCGTCCAGAACATCCAGCATTCGCAGGACCACGGGTGGAAATGCTTCTAAAAACATGATCAGTCAGGGCTCGCCAACTGCATGTGCACTGGGGACTTACACCTCGATCAACATCGCTCAAGAGACGCGCAATCACAAAGTGTCCTAGATTGGGCACATCGTTCTTGTGATGCTTACCACCAACGAAATCATCGACCATCTGGTGAGCAGAGACCATGATTGAGGGGTCCTCGACACACATGCAGACGAGCAATTGGAAGAGTGCAAAGTAGCTTGCGACAGCCTTCTCAGATGCGTGGATGAGTGTGCTCCGAGAACCATGCCTAGCGTTGTTGGACAGCTTGACAACAACATCGTTCATGAAGGCATGGACGACATTGATGATCGGGCCACACCCATGTGTGGCGCGTTGAAGCTCGCCTAGAGCGGTCGGGAGGAGAGAGGCCTTGATGCGAGTCCAGTGACGTTCGTTGAGAGCGAGTGGAAGCCAATGTGTGAACTCTAGACCCTGGATAGAGCGGCGCGCGCCAAAGAGCTGGAAGGCCACGTCGGAGACCCAGTCGAACTCACAGCTCAGGAATCTACCGCGCCCCTCGACCTGCACGCCGACGCCAATATTGACCTCGCGTGTACCTTTCTTGAGGGTGAAGCACTGGAGGTTACGAGTAGAGACAAGACAATGCAGAGCTCGCCGAAACGGAGGCCACGCCTCAGCAGCCACGACCAGCTCGTCAGTATCGAGACGATCGCAAACTTCAACGATCATGTCGAAAGCATATGTCTGCAATGTAGCACTTTGCAGGTGAAATGATATCGCCCGGTCCGGTGCCCAAGACTGGGTTGATGACGCTCGGCGCTCCTTTGACACCGAATTTGCAGTCTTCGCAGACGTACGTGCCCATGCGAGGAATCTTGAATCCAAATTCCTGCTCGAAGGCAACTCTGTCCATCTGCTCATCTTGGCGGTAGCGTTGCACGTCGATGATGCCTCCGTGGTCCGCCGACTCGATGAAATCAGCGGTGAAGAAGCTCAAGAGTTGGATGCAGATGTTCTTGAGCGTGTACGCGCTTGTGTAGTCTCCTTTCTTGTCTAGAATTGTGGCGCAAATATAGCCGTCAAACACATCTGTCGGAGGCAAAACATTGGCTTAGTGGACGATGCATCGATAATGTGCGTCATTGCCAACCTAAAGATTTATGGCCACCAGCAGTTTCAAGCGGAAAAGCGTGCGAGCATGCGAGTGCGAGATGGCAAATTATCAGACTCCGGGGATGAGGTGGACTTACTTGGATGGGCGATTTCGCTCGACATGATGATGGTAGGTGGAACCAGAGGATAGTTATCCGGAAATGAGATGCGCAGATGCAGCGAGCGTTGCCCAAGGGGCGAGAGGACCAGGTAGGCCTTGTCTAGATTGTCGTCGATGAGGTGTAGCTTGATACCTGGATAAGGCTTCTTGATGAGTTCTTCGATATCGCGAAGCTTTCGCGACCGAAGATAGCTTTGTCTTGTCTGCATCTTGTTCATTAGCACGCAGTAACACGCTTGATTAGCGAGCAAGGACACAGCGATGCTAAAAGCAAGCAGTGCTAAGCAAGCAGTGCTAAGCCAGCAGTTGACTCTTGATGTTGAGAGAGAGTGAAGGCAACGAGTAAGGGTTCGTGGAAATTTAAAGTGCGGTCCCCGCTCGTTGCCTGACAGAGATTGCCCAGAGGAATGACGTTGTCAGGTGTTCATTGATTACCTGGCGCATTGGGTCTGCAAACACAATCGCTGTCCTGAAGCAATCAGTTGCCAAGCGGTCTGCGGAGTCCAACGCTGTCGACTTCAAGTCAGGACGGAGAGGCTGACTTTCTCTTTCGGACGTTCAATTTCGGGGATCACTTGAGTCGATAAATGAGCGATATCATGCTGTCTAAGAGCTTTGGACGTCCGTGCGCTGGTTCGAAGATGAGATGCAGAGCAAGCAAGAGAAATGACATCGGCAGGCGCAGCTTGCAGGGTGAATACACATTGTGTTCTGGGTGGTCCATGAGACAAAAAATGACTGCCGTGAAGTTGCTTGATGTCGTTTTGGACTTCCTGGACTCCATCGTTCGTGATTTAGATTTCGGATTGAATGAGATATCGAAACATGTAGCCATCACTGAAAGGGAAGTATTCGACGGTGAACATGCGGCAAGGACCCGGTGGCTAGTAGAATCTACTATGTGTCTTAGCGGAGGATGAGGTGGCTTGTGATTGGGAAATGCGCCCAATGCTGATGATGAAGAAAATCTCAACTACCTATAGTGAGATCGATATCAGCTTCTACACTATTCAGCTGTTGAGAGCACGTTAAGCTGATCATGCGCCCAGTAGTGCGCGTATTCGACCAAGGTCACATCCGCCCATCTTCGACTTCTACCATGCGGGTGAGCGTACAATTGGAGGCGACACCCGCTCGGCTGCCAAAAACAGACTCAGAATATTGCTACCATGGATAATCAGAAGGAACAATGAATGTGGTCTCAGTGTAATATCATATCGAGTCTGCGGCGTTCGTGTAGCGAGTATGTGTAGTATGTGAAGAGATCTGATAGTGAGCAATTGATGGGGCGGAGGGATCACCTCGCCATCTAAACAACAAGAAGAGGCGTCCAGGGCTTACGCAAAGACTCTTGATCGATGCCACTGCTGCACATTTCATGCATTGTGGATGGAATATTGAGATCAAGAGACGAGACGACGTCGATCTGGGAGGAATGACCCCGAGGCCGACATCGGCTCGCCTCCATATAAAGGCGGACAATGAACTGTGAATCCGCTGCGACTTGTCCTTGACTGCAATCGAGTTCTTGCCCTCGACCTTCATCTTCTACTTCATGTCACGTCAATCAGGAGATTCGTCTCCGAGCTGTCACCCTCGACGAGCTTCTGCGTGACATCGTGCTGAGAGCGCGCTGACAGCATCGACGAAATTTGCATTCTTTGCTCGATCACAATCAACGATCAACGCAGCCTTGCGAAAGAATCAGCGGAGATTGGAGACTTGTTTCTCGAAAGATGAAGTAGCAGGTCTGGACTGCGGAAATACACGTATGCATTGCCAAAGAAACTTGCTCGGAGACGCACATGCTTTGAGAAGCTTGTCTCAATCATCACGTCCCGAAGAACGCGATATTCCGTGGATGCAATTGAGCAGCAGCACAGCTATTGGCTCTGTCCATTTCGAACAGTGTAAAGCCGGCTGCAGGTCGGTTCTGAACTGTAACACCATCAAGCTTGGCGAGCAAATGGAGGGGCTCGAGACGTGTCTCAGGTTCGCAAGGGGTAAACCAGGTGGAAACCTTTCAAGCCTCATTTCGTACTCTATCGACCGTTTGGGCCAGATCACAGCACAATTCGCCCGATGATCTGGATGCTGAGTCCAGGCTGGGTTAGCTTTACTGATCATTCACTGCCCTCGAATTCATTACAGGTCCAGGAGGCGGAATTTGGGGTGTTTGCCCACTGCGCCGCATCACTATACTGCCGTTCCATGATTTCGCTTACACGCGAACCCGTCTGAGCATGTTCTTCGTCTCTCGTTTCTGTTCTTTGTTGTGAGATGCATCTCGTGCTTGGTTGAAGCTCTTCATTATCACTATCCATTCCTTACTTTCTTGTACTCCAGGACGAGATTTGTGCAGCAGGGCTGCGTGATATTCCCTTACTTTGCCAGTCCCTTGCGACGCTACGAACGACATCGAACGAGACTACGACGACACAAGACGAGTAAGAGGAGGACGTGCGGATATCCATGAATTGTCAGCTTGATATACGACGCTTGGCCGTGCTGTGCTAAGCCAACGTCTTGCGTATTGGAAGAAGATGCGATCGAGGCTGAAGGATTCCATCACACCGAGGATACTGGCAAGGGAGCTTGATATCGTCGACAATGTCGTACGAAATTTGGGCAAACGGCAGAATGTCGCCCCTCTGTCATCGCCGCCGCAAGTCCTTGTAAGCTTCATCAGCAGAACTCATGCGAGCTAGATGCTCACGACCCTCAGATCACATCCGTTGCTGCAACGACAATCATGCCGACCATGACAACCATCCTGTATGCGACTTCGACTTTGCCGGTACGTACATGCGTGTTTAACAAGATCAAGTGGGTTGGCTAACACTTCAAAGTTGTCGACTCCCTGCGTGCCCGCACTCCTGAACAACCAGCAGGTGGAACTGGCGGCGTCATCGTCACCCACGGCAGGCAATTACATCAGTGACGACAATCCGATCAATAAGACGTCGACGAAGATCTTTATCATTGCTGCTGCGACTGGCATTGCTCTAGCATTATTCCTCATCGGCTTCTTCTATTGGCGAAAGAAGAACAAGCAGAAGAAGACTGTGCTCGACAAGTCCTCGTTCGAACGCCCGCCCTCGGTATCAGTGCCTCTAGGAAGTAATTGGGGCACGTATGAGTGGAATCCTGCTTCAACGTATGCCCCGCAAATGAAGTACAAGGAACCTATTGAAATGCCAGACCCTGCGTATGCACGTCCAGGAACCAGTAATTCGAATCGTGCAGTGCCAACACGAGCCCCATTCGCACCTCCGAATATGCGTGCCATGCCAGGTCCTGTTCCCTCTTATACTCCACCTACACAAGCGAACGAAAGAGCTCGGTCACCAGAATTGCCACTACAGAGACCAGAAACGCGGCCCTCCTCGATGTCGCAAGATTCTACTCTGGTGCCACCACCTCCGAAGGCATCTCGCTTCTCACGTTGGACTAATTCCCAGCTCTTCAACAAAGGACCGCAAACACCAATAACACCGAAAATGCCTGCTACGAAGATTGCTACCATAGACAAAGACATCGATGGCGATCGCCTGAGTGTCGTGAGCGACGCTGAAAGTGTTGCTCGCTATCGCACCGTGGAGAGTTGGGTTGGTCAGCAAGCTGGACAATACGAAGAAGCACGCATCCAGGATCGCATTGGCTTCCAGCTCGATGAGGCGATTGGAGAATTGCATCGGGCTGCGAGTACCCGTGACGACAAGCGAATGACCAAGATGAAGACCATACCTCTGAAGGACTCCTCAAGCGTGTATGTGGATGGAGTCGAAGACGACGAAGACGGTGATCAGGTCACCGAGCTCAGCATGCTCCCTGAAGTCATCCGCAAACAAAGTGTCAAACGTACGAAGTCAACAACACAGCGAAGACACAAGACGAACGAGAGTGATATGACGGTGTTTCGAGCGCATCCTGGCACCAAAGTCGATATTCCCGATAGCGCGCGTATTCCAAGTGCGATCCTCGACAGCAAGTTTGCGATGAACGGGTATCCCTATGGAGGAAGATAACGCATGGGACGGTTGCATTGGCCTTAAAGGCAGATTGTGGATTGATGCTGGCTTTGATAGCCGTGCTTTTGTTTTGTCCTATCTATACCCCAACCTTGATTACTACGTGGAGTCTAGATGCTCTCCTGTCAGGAAGAAACTGATAATGCACTAAAGTATAAGAAATCGCGCATGAGAAGCAAATATCAAGAGATTCAAAGCCAATGATGGCATGAGTGCATGTGAAGTCGGTCAATACGTCTATGCCGCCCCATTCGCTGCTGAGGGACGTCTCGGCTCCCTAGTCATACAGTACAGCATTATTGCATCCCCATCGTCATCGCAGACCATATCCCTGACGAGCTTGAAGCCGAACTTCTCGTAGATTGGGACATTGGGCTCTCTTCTACTACTCTCCAAATAGCATTGCCGACCTTCTTGATCCGCCATCGCCAGCACCTCTTCCATCAGAGCCCTTCCCACACCTTTGCCTTGAGCTTCTGGCAACACTGTCACTATGTTGCAGAAGTAGTACCCTTGTGGATCATCCCACAGTTCTGCCTGTGCCGCTGCTTGCGCCTCTTTCCATAGCCAGTATCTCTTAACATTAAGACCTCCGCGACCATACGTCAGGTTCATACGGATCTGATTTAGATATAGCCACCATGATGATAGATACAGTGACCATGATTGCGGCGCATCTGCTGGCGTTGGTGGCATCCACATTGCTGTTCCTAGTACTTTGTCGGGTGTAGAGGACGAGGGATCCTTGCAGACATGGAAAAGTCCGTGTTTTATGCCCCATCGGCAGCGTATGCGAAGGGAGACACGATTCCTCTCAGGTGAGAACTGGGTGGCGTCAGATCTTGGACTTTTGTGATAGTGAGCCGGTTCGAGGCAATCATACCTGCGAGCGATCATACACCCAATTTGCATACGGGTCATCACTGAAAGCCTGTTGTATCGTATCAATGGCCCCATCTATGTCCTCCTCCCGCATCCGTGAGACCTTGAGTGGCATATTGAAGTTCTCCGTTGGGATATGGCGGAGTTGCACAGCTTTCAGAGCAGCTTATGCAGCATTCAGAATCAGGCCGGATACTTCACGAGAGAAGAAGCAGAATCTGCCACTCTCATATCTGCCGTGCCGTTGGCCATGACAAACGAAGGCAAGGTTATGCAGCACTTATCACGGCCAAGCTTGAGAGTCTAGTAATCGGAAGCGGTTTGCGGGACCGACGAGAAGCTTGCTCAAATTGGCAGGTCTAAGAGAAGCATTGTGATTGGTCGCCAGTAGCCCCACATTCTACCAACGTCTCGTGGCTCTTGCGCGTGCTCAGAATCTGTTGCAAGCACCTGCAATTACTGCGCCCAGCACAATGGGATTCTCGCCAGACGAAAGCGACACTACAATAATGCGGAACACGATGTACACCGCGCCGAAGAGATTCGGAGACCTTGTTTTGGCTTGGACACGGCCAACTTGAGCTCTACAGCTGCAATTGCTCCAACTGCCGCTTTGTGATGGAGTCATTCTTATTTCAGACGTGTGATAATGGACAGCAGCGCTGCGACTCCAGCGTAGACTTTATGTTCTACGTTGAGGGAGGAGCGTGCTCGCACAGTTCTTAATCGCCCTTCGAGGATTTCCCCAGTTCAGCCTGTCTTCAACAACGAGGAGATATTTGACGAGCCGACGAGCTGACGAGTTATGGAAGCTGGTCGCGCATGCATATCAATGCGTATATCGAATACTTAGATCCTATGGAGAAGCATAGGCCGAGAGAAAGATAACATTGGGATCGCTTAAACCACTGGCTGTCCGCAAGGCTCTTCTGGTCAGGCTCGCCAGAACATACCGAAGCTTCTCGACGAGCAGAGCGAGTTGGTGCCTGTTCCTGATAGCCACGTGGAACATTATCAGCGGTCGCAGATTTGAGATACAGGCAGGACGAAGTTGTGACCAGGTCCTCGCCCTGCAGCTGGCCCTCCTTCAATCGACCGCCAATCCAATGAACGGATGCATTAATTCCTGAGCTTAGTCTCGGTTGACCGCAAGACATCTATCATGTTCTCGTCATCGTGACTAGCTGGTATATCGGCTTACGATTACATCGTCCGGAGTTGGTAGCTCGGGACGAAAATTCGTGTGGTGTTGCCATCACCGCATCGGAATTCTTCTGGGACTTTCGGTAGCAGTAGCGGTCATTTGAAAACTACGCTGCCACTTAGGGCTGCATCAGCCTTGCATTTCGTTCAAGGTGCCACTTGAGTGACGTGTGTCAGGCATCGCTACTTCGCGATAGGTGCAGAAACCATACCTCCTGAACAAGCTTCAAAATCTCTGCGTGATGGCAAGCCAATCACTATCTTGTTCGCATCAAAAGTCTTTCGTTTTGAGCTCATCTGCTCCACGTTGTTCACGACCAGATCAAAGATCTGCCTGAGCTTCAAGATCTGGCGGTGTACAGGCGTTGACAAGTCACTTTTGTTGGCTAATTGGAGCCTGGATCTGGTGCCGCTATTGTCGATATCAACAATAGTGACCCTCACCGTGACCTCACTTTCGCGTTGAACAACAATAAATCGGCGCGCGACTGGGCACCGATAAGGCTGACCAACGAGGCTGATTAACCCGAAATGGACTAGCTCAAAATGAATCAGTCCGAAATGGATTAGCGGTGTAACGTCGGTGCGGGCAGATCTGGCTGTACATGAGGCCGCTGTTCACGAGTGACCCGATTTCACCGCTTAGGGCCTGCCGTTACCCTTCATAATCGCCTAGATCCGCTTCTAATCTGCAATACTACATCTACAAACAACACTTTCTACTCCACGACCCTCGCCAACCTTCGGTATCCAGACAAGAACAACGCATACGCCAGAGATCCGCACGCACGGCTTACCAATTCCAGAGCACTTAAGCTGTGCTCCCCGCAGGCTCTCTCCTCATGGAGGCGGGAAATATGAATTTCTACTCGCATACCAGCGACGGCTATCCGACCGCACCATACTCGCCTGCAGGATCCGGTCCGGGCTCACCGGGATCTGTCAGTGGCAATGGCGGCTCACCAGGCGTGCCGAAGAAGCATACTCGAACATATCAAGCATGGTAAGTTGTTTGCCCTGCGCCGGAGCTGACCAAATCAACTGACTCCGAGTACAGCAGAGAATGTCGAAAGAAAAAGGTGCGATGCGACATGGGCGATGTGTGAGTAGATCTACTCCTACCTCGGTTCGCATTGTCATATGGCTTGCTAACAGTGTCCAATGCAGAGAAAATCCGCGACCTCCACCTTGTACGAAATGCCTTCGCGAGCGCAAGACATGCACTTTCGACGATACGCGCCGCAAGCAGCCGAAAAAGCGCGATCGTTCCGAGACTCTCGGCTTCGAAGATGACGGAAGCACGCCAGACAACAAACGTCCAAGAGTCCGAGGCTCGGATCACACCAACGGCCTTCGCACAAACAGCTTCGGGCACGCAGCCTCACCACAGCAGAATCGCGCCCCATCTTTGCCTCCCGAAGCCATCAAGCGGGCGGAGCAAGATCTTGGGAAAGAGATCCACAGTGGGGAGGACGCCTTCCTCAATCTCGTTCACGCCGCCAGCCAATTGGCAACGATCCAATCCTCACAAACCAAGGCAGGTGGTCTAGCAGGCCAATCATATTCCGACGAGCAACCTCAGTTCAGTCCAGAGTCGAGGCGAGAGGCTGCGAGGAAGCACTGGGCTAGATTTCGGTATGTGCGCTCTGGTCTGCTCAGCGCATACGAGGCCATGGAGTACGTGGACTACTTCTACACACAGTGCATGCCTTTCACGCCAATCTCTATCCCCGATTATCGCGATCCGGCCACGCATCAGACCCTCCTCGAGCGCGAGCCGTTCCTGGTTCTGGCAATCTTGACAATCGCGTCCCGATTCATGGAGTTGAAGAAGGATGGCCTGACCGGACAGATCTCGCGACCTCAGAACATCCACAATGTGATTTTCAAGGACACACAGAAGATTCTCACGGGCATCATATATGCGCAAGAGCAGTTTGGCGGCGGCATGACAGGTGGGGGCAAGGCCAAGGCTAGGAGCACAGATCCGCTTCATCGCTACGGTCTGCGCTCAATCACGACGGTGGAAGCACTCCTCCTTATGTGCGAGTGGGCACCGCGCGCACTTCATTTCCCCCCGGACGCAGACATCGAGTTGATGACACCTCTCAACCCTCTGGAAGACGAAGATGAGAATGACGAGAATCCGCCAATGCTGAATGGCGACGGTCAACGTCGACGAGAGTCGTGGCTCGAGCCAGCGTGGCGCTGCGATACCATGGTCTGGATGCTACTCCACAATGCGAAAGCACTTGCCTTGGAGATCGGCCTCTTCGAAGATCGCACCGAGGAGGAATTGATGCAGGCCACAAATGGTGTAGTGAGCATCGAGGAGGTCCATTCGTACTTCGTCCGAAAGATGAAAACTCGAGCCATCTTCTGGGCATTTTATGTGCAGACATGCGGCCGACTGGAACTTATCGGCAAGGTTCCCACGAACTATCTGGAGTCGTTGGATTATGGACTGGCAGATCTACACGTGCGTGGAGAGGTGGCGAAGCGTGCTGCCATGTACGATGATCGCCAACCACGTACATTAATTCCAATGGTTCAAGCTAACAGTTACCTAACTACCGCGGAGGAAGCAAACTGGTTCTTCTGGCAACAGATCACCGCGATCATGAAGTCGGGCAATCAGAACATGTTCCCTCGCAAGGAACACACTAGGGATCTCACACGTACCGGCGGCTATCGGAAGTGGATCGAAGTCTACGCGCCTCTGCTGCGAGAATGGCATGATGAATTTGAGAAGTGCACACTGGGTATGCTGTCTACGTCTTTGTCTACCAATCCTTGCTAACCTTGCATGCAGTGCCTGAGCCTATGAGGACCATTCTTCTCATCGAGTATGAGTATGTGCGCATGTACATCCACTCATTGCCACTACAGGCCTTCGTCGAGCGTGCCGTGGCTAGCACACCGTCCAAGCACAATCTCGACGCTTTTGTTCCCAATGGCAATGGTCGAAACGACTCGGTCGCCAACGGCAATGAGGGCATCAAGCCTGAGGACGTGCGCAAGTGGATGCAAGAGGATGGTCCATACATTTCGACTCTTGTTGAAAGCTGCCAAAATGTGCTCGCGCTCATTGGCGAGTCCAAGATCCCGCAGGAAAAGCTCAAGCACTTCACCGTTCGTGTCTACTTCCGTGTCATGGCCAGCGCTGTCCATTTGCTCAAGGTACGTCCTATCTTTTCATCTTTTCCTTTGTCATCAACACCCTTACAGATCAATTCACAGGACTACTCAATTACGGTACACGACTATTGTGGCAGAGCTGACCCGTTCGCAAAGAGTTTTGTGGTAGGCGCATACGCAGAGAACATCACGCGCTCCTTCGAGCTCTTGGGAAAAGCTACCGAAGTCTTCCAGAATCGCATTGTCGACGACGTCCATATCGGCCGCACGTTTGCTGAGATGATCACTACTGTCAGCACCCAGATCTACAAGCGCTTGACACGATTCCAGACCTCGTCTGGTGTTGGTCGGAGCCGTGCTGTATCGACCACGCCCGCTGTCATGCACTCGCCTGCGCCTGGTGCAGTCAATGGCACCCACAATTTACCGACATCCTCTGACTTCAGCCACATGTATGGCCAATCGATCCCAACAGGTACCGGCATGGATCAGTTCTCCATGTGGACGAACAATCCCGAGGCTCTTCTCGCCAACTTGGACGACTATGATCCCAGCAAGACTGCCATGCCTCCACCACGCCCTTTCACAGGCGACGATGGAGGTAATGATGGCATGGTCACTCCACTCGGCAACGGCATGAATCCCTGGATTACTCTCGACTTGCATCCTCTCATGACGATGGCGGCCAACGGTGAAAACTATGGTGTCTCCTCGGGACACTTTGGTCCAACTTTCGAGGGTGGTGGCGATTTGCTCGACCCGTTCATGCCTGACATGGCTGCCATGAATACGCAACAGATGCATGGTCTCCCCGGCCTTTTCGGCAATGGTCATCGCGTCAACGGCTTTTAGGCGGCAATTCCTATATCTCGCGAACGCAATGCCGAGATAGAAGGCCTATGCCGCCTCACTGTCTCATTATACATTGTTCGTTCTTCGATTGCGCATTCGAGGTGATTCTCCAACCAGCACGGCGGTACTTTGCCTTGGACGCGCACTCCGAAGACGAATAAAACATTCTACGATACACATGTCCTTCCCTTACATTCACTTCTGCAGAGCAGTTCCTCAAAACACGCACCACAATAGATGATATCTGTCCTCGCGAGCATCCTCACCGTAGAGGTGGCTCACTTCAAGATTGTCTACACTGGTTGTACTCGGACCTTGGCTCTGATCCCTCTCTGGCTATCAGCGTAGAGAGCATGAAAAATTATGACTTTATCACTGTAATCACCACCATCAGCACATACACACAACACTTCACTAGCAGTATTGGAAGGAATTTTGGGCTTGGACCAGGATGGAGTACTGGCGAAACAGGAAGACGAAAAAAGGCATTCAGATGGCATGCATCATGACATGGCGAGGAGTTTTGGACTTGTGCTTCACAGCGGATGGATTTGGGACGGTTCCCTTCTTTGAGATACCCCATTTCCTTGGAGCATTCTGCATGATCTGCATAAGCGGATGTCTGGTCAGATCGAAATAGCATCATTATCACTAACATCTTTCTCACGATCGACTTCTCAGCAGTGCAAATCGCTCGGTTCCGTGAAAGATCTGCGCAATCTGAGCTCGTATTCACGCTGTGCAGCTTAGAGCTGTCATGTACGCTCCATGAAGTAATTGCTGGTCACTACATTCGCTTGCGATTCCGAATCCTCGTAATCGGGGACCCCAGCCCTGACCTTGTTTCTGTTGTGCCACAACAATCTTCCATCATCAACTTCCGTCATCCAACCATCAAGTATGACCTGCATGCATGCGAATTCCATCTGTATTCGATTTCCTGGATTTGCTAAATACAGCTCTCGTCATTTTTGCTCCTGGTGCTCGGTCTGGGCTGCACGCGTCGTGTCATGGCCCAAACGCGCGAAACGCGCCAACGCATCGACCGAACGGTGGCAGCAAAGGCACGATGCAGGTAGCAGACGGTGCAGCTGATTATCTGCAGGAAATCCCGTACCAAGCTCTGCAGCTCGGATATCTTCTAATTCTTGATCATTGGAGACGTGAGGCTTGAGCACCGTGTTGGGCCAGCACACACACTCCAGCCAGGGTAAAACGAATCGCTCTACGATACAACTCATGCCAGCACGAGTCTCTGCCTTGCTTCCGTGCATGCGCAAGTTCTCGTGTAATAATAAGAGCTGTCAAGTTAATTATAGCGATGGCGACAGATAGTTGCTTTCCTCATTGTTGCACTACAGAGACGACTGGACGAAATCTAGCAGACGGACTCGACGTCGCACAAAACCACGCATCGTAAACAGTATTGGCAAAAGCTTATTCTCTACACCGCATGGCTTCTCTCCTGGCCTCAGCCTACTCGCGAACATTGGCCCCTGAAACCAAATCTCCACACGGCGATTTCCTTTTGCTGGCTCTGCCAATGGCTCGCAGCACATTATACACGATCGCCCAATTTTGTCGCGAGAATCGTCAAGCCACTATCGGATTTCGACGCCACTGGCCGGAGAAATGTTTCTAATGTTGAGATCAGCCTCGTTGCTGAAGCGCACGGAGTCTCCCGCGACTCGATCACTGGCCACTCTGGAGAAGATATGCACGCTCCTGAAAAGCTGAGGGGGAGGATCCGGAACAATTATCGCCAAGGCCATCTATCTCTATGCTACTTTTGGAACTATGCGCGCGCCTTCGCAGCCTCGTGTCGATCCAGACCTCGTTGCATTTGTGCTTCAGGTGTTCCTACACTGTGGCTATGGAGTGACCGTTTTGCTATGCATGATTTTCGGTAATGCCTGGACGCTGGCTGGCTCGCTACTCGTGATTCCGATGAGCGCTCTCTGGCGAGCTGGTGCTACGATGGCTTGACAGTTTGGCTCTTGCAGCTGAGGCATGATGGAATGCGGGCGAGCGAGTATAAGACCAGACCTGGGAGCGCTGCTCAATGATGTTCGAGCACTTCGACTTTCTCTGCCTTCACTTTCGCTGATTTTACTTTGTTCATTCGCTATCATTTCGATTGTTTAATCGGCATTCGTTACATCAGAGCACGATTTACTTTCTTTTGCTGACTGTTTGACACCCTCACGATGCGTGTCTCAGACCTTTTGGCCTCTGTGGCCTTCCTCTCTGCTGTGCCAGAGACTCTCGCCCACCCTGGCAACTTCTGGAAAGAAAGGCTTCCCGAGATCCAGGCCCGTGCTGCCCGCCCAGCTCGTGGCAATGACGATTCTAGCGAACTGCTCGGCGACCTTGTCCGCCCTGGTCCACGAACAGAAGTTGGCAGATTGATCGCAGACCTTCTCGTTGGTCGCCGCGATGCACAGTCCAATGAGATGAACCGACGTGCTGCCGGTCCTCTTGGTAGCAATGCTTGCAATCGCGACCAGTGCTGTCCATGGACATACTTGGTGCAGGAGATGGAGGAAAAATTTCGAACGCGAAGTGGACGATGCAACAAGTTTGCGAGAGGTGCCGTGCGCTTGGCGTTTCACGATGCAGGAACTTGGAAGAAGGGCCTGAACTTCGGCGGTGCGGATGGTAGCTTGTTGCTGAGCGATGAGATGTCGAGAGGTGTCAACCGCGGCTTGGAGGAGATCGCTGAGGTCACCAATAGATGGTAAGCACATCTGTGGTCCCTTGTACTGGAGCGTACAGTGCTGATTGACCCCACAGGTACGATAAGTACAAGCAGTACGGCCTCACAATGGCCGACATCATTCAAATGGAAGGCACTGTCGCCACAGTCGTCTGCCCTCTTGGACCACGTATCCGCTCTTTCGTCGGTCGCAAGGACTCAGCAACACCGGCACAGGATGGTCTGATGCCGGAGCCAACCCACAGCGCCGACTTCCTCATCCGCCTCTTCGAAGACAAGACCATCAAGCCTCATGGTCTCGCCGCACTAGTCGGTGCCCACACCACAAGCCAGCAGCGCTTCTTCCGCCCTGAACGTGCCCTCGACCCACAAGACTCGACACCAGGTGTCTGGGACGTCCTCTTCTACCCGCAGACCACCGATCCAAATGCTCCAAGACGTGTACTCAAGTTCCCAAGCGATGTCGCTTTATCCCAGCATCCACGTGTCAGAGACGAGTGGCGCGAGTTCTCTGATCCACGCGATGGCCAGGAACACTGGAACGACGATTTCGCGAAGGAGATGATCCGCATGGGTCTTCTTGGTGTGAACAACATCAATGACCTCGTCGACTGCACTCGCGTTCTCCCACCTGTCACTCAAGGTCGCGGCTTCCGACCCTTCGACCAGGCTAATGTCGATGCTTGGGCTAATGGTGGATTCCAGTCTCGCGGCCAGCAGTTCGGTCAAATGCTCGAGGATGGCGCCAGTGTCGATAACAGCACTCTGCAGAATGTTGGCATTGATCCAAAGACGATTCTGCAAGGTCTTGGACAGACACCACCAGACAATATTGGCAGGACGCCAGTTCCTATTCCAAGGATCACACCCCCATCGAAAGACTCCATCAATCTCAAGAGCTGGGTCAATGGCGTGTTGAGTAATGCCAAGCGCAGCCTATCGTGGACTGCATGAGCTCGCCGGATCTGCTAGACACGAAGCCTGATAGATCACCTAGACCATGTTGTATAATTGTTGTAATGTGTATAATTAGTATTGATGGCGCAATGAAGCTAGATTCCCTGCCTATCTGAGTTTGAACTTTCCAACTCTTTGCCATTCTCCCCACAATGATCCCCAGATCACCCTTTCGCCCTTACCCATACCAGCATTCATGCCTCTCATGGCATCAAGATCTACGACGGACATGATGACCCACATTGCTTGTCTCAACTTCTCGCCCAAGCCAGGACCTAGACCACCACCGACTTGCAGCTGCAGCGAGCAGTAATGCAGCAGAAGGTACGATACGTACTGCCCAGCATATTCTTTGGCCTTCTTGTTCTCATCGACAAGAGATGATGACGAGTAGTAGCCCTTTGTAGATGAGACGGTCGGCTCGCAGAGTGTGGTGATGACCCGGGTGTATGCGATAGCTGCCTCGACACCGAAGGTCATGCTGTTTGAGATCCAAGTGGGGCGCGTCGAACTCGTCTGGTATCGATTTGGAGTGAAAAGACAGGTCATTAGGTTCTGAAGCAGGGCAACGAGAAGGTGCATTCGGCCACCAAGTCTACGCCTATGCAGCAGTATGACAGAGGTTACAAGCTGGCATATGCGTGTGTAGATGAACTCGGCATGTTCAGTTGGCAGAGATGGCGCCTGCGGCGAGGAGAGTGTGGTCAAGGTGTTTAGCAGCGTATCAATACCGTGCTGCGTCACCAGGAAAGTCTTCTTAAGGATGATCGTGGTGATGCACGACATTGCTGCACCGAATTGTTCGATCTGCCAGCTCTTCAACGATACCTCGCAAAGCTGCAGAAGGATTCGCTTCGCAGACTCTTGTTCGGACACCTCATCAGGCTCGAGCTGCTTCAGCAAAACACCCAGCATTTGTAGATGTTGTGCGGTTGCCTTCTCCAGAAGTACAGCCACCGCATCCATCTTCGCATGCACGCGTGCACTCTTCATTCTCTTGTCATAGACATCTAGGATCTTGCAGCAGTCCTGGGCAGAGGTGACGTCCGAAAGACGTGCTGCAAAGTCGAGCGTGTTGATGCTGGGGTGCAAAGCGCTGTCGATATCTATAGCGGACACAGCATTGATCTGATCTTTGCTTTGCTGCTGCGCGAGTGCTTGTTCGCCGAGCTCAGTCTCTTTGCCATTTGAAGCGCCAGAGCCCAAGAGCTCGGAGATTACCCGCAGTCTGACCCAGCTCCGTGCGGGGCAGAGATCATTATGTGTGGCCGTGCTCCACAAAAGCTTGTGAAGTCTCTTTCGCAATGAAGACATATCCACGTTCGAGTCCGATCGACTGTCGATTGCGGTGACAAGGAAGCACTTTACGAGCAGGACCGTAGCCGGGCTGGGTAAGCCCATCTTCTTTGGCTTCCCTTCTGAAATCAAGTCTTCCAATTTTGTGAGCGCAAGGTCCGTGAATGTAGCGAGGAAAGTCTGCCTCCGCTCTTCCTTGTCGTTGAATATCGCCTGATGCATGATAGCGGAGAAGAGGTCATCGGCCGATTTCGCGAGTCGGAGGGCCCGATCGTGTTCACCAGCAGCCTGTGCTTGCTTCAGGCGCGAGTCGAGCACATCTGCAAGTTCAACGACCCTGCTTGCCACGGTGCACTACATGAGAATGATTAGTATCTACAGGCAGGCCAGAAGTGATAGACTCACGAGCTCAGCACTTCCACATGAGCCGCCAGCAAGCATGCGTCCCATTAAAGCTATCCTCATCTCAATTAAGTCAAGTATGTCGTCTTCGAATGTGTATTGACCTCGCAGAAGATTCATGCCATCGAGAATCTTCTCTCTCATTTCTCTCGAAATTGCCTGAGGTGGAATCTTGAGCAGGATCTCTAGAGACGCTGCCTCAGCCTTGGACACAGCATCTGCCTTGACAACATCTTCTGCAAATACAAACAGCATCTGCTCAAGGACATGAGGAGGCCCGTCCAGAAGCAAAGGAATCAAGCCATGGACCGCCTCGGTCACATCTGCATCGGCAATATGGTTGTGCAAAGCGCGAAGGAATTCCAGACGGGGGCGTCGCAGTTGGAGACGTAGGACGGCGGGATACTCGACACAGAGCTGTACAACCCGTATTAGTTGCGTCTTGCTATTGAGCTGGGCGGTCAATGTCGGTTGCAACGTGTCTTGTGCGGCAAAGTTGAGCTCAGAGTCCAAGTCTATGCCACAAACCGTCCAGACGAAGTCAAGCGCGGCACTCTTTAAGCCATCCTCCGCAGGGCCACCGCTCGTAGTCTGCGCCAGCGTGCTCGCCTTCTTGAACAGCTCGCCGCCTTCGAGGAACGCTTTCTGTTGCGTCATGAATGCCTTCTTGCCATCTACAAAGTATGAGAGCTTGTGCACCCTCGTAACGATAGACCAGACCCTTGACGCCGCTGGGAAGCCAGTCAAGTCCATGAGTGCCAGCTTCATCGGGATGTCCTTCAGTGCTAGCCATGCAGCCTGATTCTCTCGCAAGGTCTCTTCGCGCTCCACACAGTGCAACAGCGCATCGAGCACGACCAGAGCTGCACATGCTGGAGCCGCTGCAGGAATGCTGGGCCAATCAGGGCTGTTCGCCCCAGCTCGTGATGCCTCATCGAGGAGCTGCCTGATGGGCAGGATGAATTCCACCAGAAGATCACCGACCCGAGTGGAAGAAAGACTGTCCTCCAGGACGTCGCGAAGCGCCCGAACGAGGCCCAAAGATAGCCATGGAGATTGTGTCGTCTCGTCAGCCGTGCCCATACTTTTCCATTTCCGACGTACTTCCCAGAACCAAAGCGAGATGAATGAGGGTAGCTTTCGGGATGCTGTATGAGCGCGGAGGAGAGGTATGAGGATGCTTTGCACGACAAACGTGGCTTCGTATGTTGGTTGCGAGATGCCATTCGTCTGTCGTGCCGTGCCGTCATCAATGGATGACACCAACGCGATTTCTGAAAGGCTAGCAATGAGTGCTTCGACGTAAGGCGGCTGGCCTGCTTGAGCTATAGGCAAAGCCCTCTTGTTCGCAATCGTTTCTTGTAGGAAGATGCCACCTTTCAGATCCAGAAGAGCAGCGACAACGTCAAGTTGCAGAGGTGAATTTCCTTTTTGGAGTCCTTTGAGCCCGCTGCTCTTCATCAGTATTGACTCCAGAAATTCGCTGCTCAGATTGATATCACGAGACTTGAGCACCTGCAGCATCGCAGTCAGGGGAGAAGGGCCAGCGTCGCTCGTGATTTGTTTTGGCCTCTCCAACGCGCATGCTGCAAGTGCATCGAACACACTTTCCAGCCATGGCACGTGCGCAATCTGCTGAGTAGGCGTGGAGTGAGGAGAAAGTCTGATGGCAAGATCGAGAAGGTCAGGAAGTGTATCTCGCAGAGGTCTCGCAGAAGGCTCGTCGGTTGTTCCCTGCTCGGCGGTCGCACCTTTAAGTGGTTCGAGATACTCAAGCAGTGCAGCCCTTGACTTCTGCAGGTCTGGATTCCGGCTTGCCTGCTGGTTGTCGAACGAGGTGTGCGCAGGCACAAAGACATGCTTTGCAAGCAGCCTTTCGAAGGATGTCACGAGTCTGGGCCCCTCACGGCCATTGCTCAGCGATCTGGCACTTCTGTTGGACAGAAGTCTCACGATAGGGACCAAGCAATGTTTTGAAAAGGCTTGTGCAGAAGCGCCAGTCTCATCACTGTGTTCGCGTGATCGCGCGTCCCAGATATGAAGGACTGCTTTATGAGCCCCGTGGTTCCGCGAAGAGGAAGAATTCTCGAGAAGGGTGGGTAGACATCGGAGCCAAGCACCCAGGAGGAAAGCTGCATCTTCAGCATTGATCTTGGTGGCTGATATGAGATGGGCTTGACTCGCAGCATCCGCTGATCGCTCTCGACTTGTGGCCAGAGCAATAATACTTCGTAGCACGGAGGTGATTCCAAGAGTGGTATGCACAAGTCTCTCGGGCGATAACAAGACGGTTTCTTCTGCAGGCGGGCTAGGCTCTTTGTCTCCTCGTTTTCGTTTTTTGGATGATTTGACGCCATTGGGCTGCAATTTCAATGCTCCATCCGTCGGCTTCGCAACCTCTGGATGACTTGCCTTCGCGCATTCATCAAGCAGACTACCGACATTCTTGACGAAGCTGTTCACCTGCAGCAATCGAGCCACACTTGATGCAGGTACAATGAGCATCAATTGGTCGAGTAATGGCCAGAGGAGATCAGATGTCCGACATGCTTTCCGACTCTCAGGCGTTTTGAACTTCTCCAATGCCCAACGCAGCACGAATTCAGATCGAGTTCGAGATGGTGTTGAAGGACGTTCGTCATCCTGGCTTTCTGGCTCCAGTCGTATACCTGCGATGGTAGCTGCTTCCCGGACTCGGTCATCGAAGTCATTGTTTCGCTTGTCCAAAGCCAGCAGCTTCGGCAGCGATGGCTCCATCTCGGGCTACATATCATCAGCATGCGGATCCCGACGCTTTGATTATCATCCTACCTCCATCATTGCGGTTGTGCAGATGAGATGATGATATTCATGAAATCCTCCGGCATCACGAGCAGTTGGCAGTTGGCAGAGAACTTTTTTGTGGGTCCGTCATAGGGCTGAACGAGAACGACGGAGCTTGGCCACCCGCCCGAGGAAACGAACGACAACATCAAACAACAGCTCATTGCATCTCATAGCTGTCCGTCGAACTTCGTCGCCAATTGTCAAGTGATCGGACTGGATCTCACGGTCATACGCGAAGCTCCAGTATACCCATTGAGCTCTTCACGCGACCATGGCAGACGAACCAACCCCTTCGGCACCACGAGCGCCAATTGCGCGAACCACGAGACCGCTGAGCGAATCGCTACTGAACGATAAGGTATGTCGCATAGTTGGTGCTGTATTGCATGATCACGTTGGTTTCATTTTCATCATCTACCATGTTCCGGATCCAACATTGGCGTCTACAATATCTTCCAAGCGAAGATCGAGACCAACTACTAACATCTGCCCAGTGGGATCATTGCGTCTCCTCCCTCCTCATCCGCTCTGGTCTGGGTCTCGGTTTTGGCGTCATCTTCTCCGTCCTGCTCTTCAAGCGCAGAGCATGGCCAGCGTGGGTCGGTCTTGGTTTCGGTGCTGGACGCGCTGTGGAGGAATGCGATAACGTGCGTATATGATGCAGGACCATGTGGAAGGAAGACTGACAGCAGTACTTAGTCGTTCAAAACCGCCGCACAACAATCAAGAGATGGTTTAAGAGTCCTGCGACCATGAGCTCGCAATCACTACAGGTGCAGGTCAGGCAGTGGAAAGCGAGGTAGAGACGATGGAGTGGAGACATCGGACATGTACCATACGATCGATTTGGATAGAACAAATGTGGATATTGCTACGGTGCAAGGCAGGCTATAATCACTGCGAGAAGCAAAATGATGCAGCAGAGTGAGCAGGAAGCAGGCTTAAATTTCTCTATGACATTGTAAGCCTCTTTTTCTTTTGACTTCGTCTCATCTCTACATTGTCAAGTCCTGCGGATTGTCTATTGCTGAAGACGTAGGCTTATCAGATTAGGCTTGCCCTTGAATTCCAACATTGCCTGATCCGGCACCCCAGGTGCTCTATCACTACATCACACTGCTGGCTTCCAATTCAATGTAAAGGGAATTGCGTTGCGATTGACACCCCGACCTTTATTGCTCAGCTGATTGCAACCATCTATGGCTTGATGCAGGATACTTCTGGCTTGCGATAGGATCAGCGTCTCGAAGGTTTCGATGACAATGGCCTTGAACTCGCAGCAGCTCATGACGAAATACGGAAGGTTGATGTCCCAGACACTGAGCAATAGTGTCTGTGATATGGTCGTCCTGGGCTGTGGCATTGGCAGCCGTATTGCGACTAACTTTAGCACGGACAATCGCGGGAACAGGGAAAGACCACGTCCGCTGATCAAACCCGTCTCGATACTACTGAACTTGTACATCGTGCCGAACATATGCGTGGCTGACCAGAAGAGCCTAGGCGGGATTTCGCGGCAAAGGCCCTTGATCGATGCGCTGCGCTCAGCTTCACGGATATTGAAGATGTCGTAGAAAACCATGCCATTCTCCCATTCACGCTCAGCATACGACATAGTCACCTGAAAGTACTCCGTGTAGGTGTCGAGCAGATATTGGTGGGCGAGCTTCACGCGACGGAATTGCTTATTGTGGCGGGCTACGAGATCTTGGAAGTCGGCAAGATGCTGATCATCGACGATGATGTGGAAGGTCGCTTTCTGGAAGAACAGTTCGTACAGGGCAGCGGCGAATTGTCGTGACATTACTCGGAGGTTGGCGAGGCTTTGCGCATCAAGATGTTCGCCGATTAATAGATGGAGCTCAGTAGGGAGTGCGGAGAGGCGGTCGATGTGCGCTGTGCTCGAAGCCGGAGGCATGATGACGGTGTGGAAGCTGCTTCGCTACCTTTTGTGAGTCTTAGCGCATCTGTTGGAGAATATTCTACTAACCTAATTGTTTTCACAAGATGTTTAGGAAATGTTGCGAAGGGCATTTGATGACGTGGTGTTGCTTCTTGGGAGGAGTTGGCAGAGCGAGCAACTAGAGTGCGTCGGTATTTGGAGTCTGGGACGAGCGCGAACTTGATAATGGCGGATTGAAAATGATTTCGAGCGGGCAAGGAAGTTGTTCGGTCGCGTCACTCCACAAAATGGTGACAGTTTGACGGACGCCACAGCACGAATGTTATCACGTGACATTAGTTCACGAGTTTTTATGATCAACCAGAAACATGCGATGAAGGGTGTGTGCTCAGAGCTTGAGTGCAATGCATTGTGTCAAAAGTAAGTCATAGTCTCTTTTAGCCTAGTCTATCGCATCGTTGCCATCTCAGTGTTGTTCACGCGTTTCGCCAATGTACTAATGTTGACTTTTTCAGCCTCTATGTCGTCCACAGACGAATCGCCAGCCTTCTTTGACCATCAACACCGGTACGCAATCCCCCAGATCGCCTTGCCTCTTTGATTGTCTTGCTGTGATCACTTCAGCGTGATTCTCAGGGGTGGTCGCGTGCCCCGATCTGGACGCTCGCAAATTGCCTTCGAGCAAGCTCGCGTGCAAGGGACAAATGCGTCTAGAATGACTGCATTTATCCCCATGTCTGGGCCAGGGCTGTTGATAACGAGCTCCTCGAGAGCAGCACAGCTGGCGACGAAGAAGTTCAGGTCCTCAACATAGATTCCGTCGACCTCGATTATGAAATTGTTGATAGAGACATTGAGGTTGAGTTCGAGCACCTTCAGCTGCGGGAGGAGAGTTGGTCCCGGGCTGCCTGGTGGTACGGTGGCTAGAGCAGTGTGATACATCTCGCTTAGGAGCTCTGCAGCCATCCAGACGCAAGCAGGTGCGATTTCGTCGTACTGATGCTCCACTGCAACAGGCCATCCTCGGGCTCGATCCTCCTTCTCTGCGTCATAGATATTCACCACTTCCTCTAACACCCTGTAGTCTTCGACACCATCGGGATAGCTGAAGGTCGCCTGGAGGTGATCGTTGTATGTCGCCATTTCCGTCAACTTCGGTAATGCCTGCAGCAACTCGATGAACTGTGCCAGGACATCCCGTGGGGGCACGATGATGCCTCCGATCTTCTCTCGGTCCGTGTCTGCGAATCTAGGGAGACTCTCACCGAGCTGGCCAAGTAGACCACGCCAGCGCTTCGCAGATATGACGCGAGTGTCGAGAAGGATTCGATTGGCCAGCTTGATCTTAGTGATTTTGTTACCGTGACGACGGATTAACTCCTTGAAGCCCTTGAGGTGATCAACGTCGATGATAACATGGAAGTGTGCGGTCTTGAAGAAGGTGGCGTCGATGTTGCAAGCTAGCTGCCGACTGGTTGCGCGCAGGCTGGCAAGACCGGCGGCATCGAGGTGCTCGGCGACGATGAGTTGAAGTTCTGTTGGAAGCGCGGATAGATGGTCGATCTGTATGTCAGCAACAGCGCTCGCAGTCGCCAAGGGGCCTGGAGCCATATTGATCGATGCGTCTTTGTGCTAATTCCAGTCAGTTTCTTGCTATGTACTGAGCACGGAGGTCGGATCTCTTACGTTCTTATTGGTGGAGGTGCACGAACAGAGTCCACAATCAAAGCGAGTTGATTGAGTCAGGAGATGGAGGTGAAAAGCGCTCAGTAAACTTGAGGGTCGATGAAACTGCGCAGGCAAGCAAGAATGGAGCGGGCCGTGCCGCAAGCTGGAAGTGTGACTGTTTTGTCAACGCCCGAAAGTGGAATCATCACGTGACATCTTCTCCTGACGTCTTGCTTTTTGGGACCTTCTTAGTGCAGTGTGGATCATGGAGGATATATAATAGACATTTGATTCATTGCGTAAGAGAAGCCCAAACCATGTAATGCATTCTCCAACAGGCTTCTGAGCCCTGAACCGACAGAACCTTCCAGCATATCTTGCTCGCCCGCCATCATTTAATACTTCCCAAGAGGACCGGAGCTCTACCAGTAGCGGCGAGTCAGATCAAAGTCTTGCTCGTGGACGACTGGCACTTCTTCGTGCTGATCCGCCAGGGCCTGATCCACATCCTTCAGCAGCTCCATAATCAGCTTGTCGATGGCCTCATCATCTCGGTCCACGGGCATTGCTGGTCCTGCGAGGCCTTCCAAATTAGAATCGTCCTTCCTAGGCCGCAAGAAGCGTCGCAAAGAGTTCTGAACGTCCTGCGCAGTGTTGATAACCAAGTCTTGCCAATCTAGTCCGCCCTCAACGACTTCCAGTAGTGGCATACTCAGCAACACAGCCAGGAACTTGTTCGACGTGGCCTGCATCCCAAAGTCTGCATAACTGAAGCTGACTCTCCGAAGCGTCGCAGACCGAGCTCGAAAGAGGCGAGTGAGCATTCGCATCTCAACCTCGTCTTGGAACTCGGTAAGGATTTCCACAACTTCCAATTGTGGCGAGCCGGCCGCTACAACCAAAGTCGTCAGTCGGTTCAAGAAGGCATGACAAAGATCTCGGACCGACCAATCGATCCTCGCGCCGGGGATGACTAAACTCAGGGTCTGTAGCTTGGGCAGCGCTGTGATGTTGGATGCAAGCTGCATGAGATTGTGCCGGTCGAAGCGTTCCTGGCCTAATGGAACCTTCGGGCGCAGATGCGATAGCGTGGAAGGATGCTCAGTAAGAGACTTCTGCGCAAAGAGCAGAGCTGCTGGCCACGTTGTCTTAGAGTCGTATTGGCTGTCGTGCTCCCAGGTGTCCCAGCCAGGAAATATGTGGTCTACGGCCTGCCAGATCTTGCGATAATGACGATAATGAGGGTCTTCCACGAACTTGTGCACGACGGGTGGTCCCATCGTGTGCGGCTTGAACAGGTGCACCTCGCAATTCGCTCGGTAGGTGCCGATGGAGCTTAGATTATAGAACTTAGTATTACAAATCAGGGCTCAATATGCCTAATTCCTAGACTTGTACCCCGAGGGGCTTAGAGGATAGTAACTAATAAAGTATTAAAGAGGCCCTTTCTATATTCTAAGACCGTAATAGATATAATAGCCTAATCGTAACTTCGTAATAATATCAAGGACTAACTTATAACGACTATATAAGGATAGTAGTTAAACTATAAAGAGCTTATATATAGGAGATCTAAGCTGTATATATAATAGCTAGTCTTACTTATCTTATAGTCTTAAGAACAAGACCTATAAGACTATAAGACTAGTCTTATATTCAGCCCTACGCTAAGTATAAAACTTATTATATAACTAGCGTTAACCGTAATATAGTCTGCATATCGTGACACATGTTACCGCCGTAATACTTAGGCAGGAGCTCAAGGTATTGACGCAGCACGGCGTCAGATGGAGTGATCTCCTTGCGCAGACTTGTCAAGCACGGGGTTGAATCGGTGTGCACGGCGGTGCCTCGCGTCACGGTTGCCGGGCCGCCCAAGTACTTAATGATCGATAGTGTGTAGTCCAGGAGCAGGACGCGGTCGCCAAACTTGATCTTCTTCACTTTCGCTGCGGAGGCAGACTCCGCCAGATTCTGAAACGCCTGAAGATGTCGCTCCTCTATGTTGATGTGGAACGTGGATCGACCGTAGAAGTCGTCATGGAGGTATTTTGCCGTCTGCACGCAACAAGCGCGGAGGCTGTGCTGGTCGCGCTGATCGAGGAACTCCGTGACATAATGCAAAAGCTCGATAGGAAGGCTCAACAGTGGTGCCTTCGTTGTCGCGACGGGTGTGCTTGAAGCCTGTTGGCGTTTTATGAAAGCTGCGCGCACTGCAGCACGCAGACACAGCGCTCGAGCGGCGTCAATCAAGGACGTATCCATCTTGTTCTGGCTCGAGATGGTGCAGTGAGAGTCTGCCTAGGTAAGACAGGTAAAGACTCCTGGAGAGATCATTGCTTTAGTTTGTTCGCGTAAAGAGCTCGTCGGTGCTGTTGATGTAAAGAGTTGTTTTGAGGACTGTCGCGATCGAGAAAGCGTGCTTTCAGGACAATACGCGGAATCACTCGGTTGATACGGCAACGAAGATCAACGTCTTGACGAACGCGAATGCGCAGCAATTCCGTGTGTCGGTGTAGAACTTGTGACTGTGAGCCAGCACTGCCGTGGAAAGTGATTTCGCACGCGTTAGTCACGGGAAAGCGCAGAACATCTGGTCAGTGCACGTCATTCCACGAAGTCGTGTTGTTGCCCGGGTTTCTCACACTCGTGCGGAGCAGAACGACGATAGTTGGACTTGTGATGATGCTTGGTACATATGGAAGCCGCAAGAACTTATATTTGCTAGCTAGAGGACTCATCCCCACCAATCAACGTTGCCATTGAACTCGAGTGTCTTCGTCTATGGCTCTGGATAATGCGCCTCTGCAGGGCGCAAACATCATAACGCCTGGGGCTGGAATTCCAAACCCCTCCCATCGCTGTAGTCTAATGCACTCGCTCCGCATGCTGATATCCTAGCTTGCTCATTGTATCTCCATAATCTCCTTGTCCAACTTTTCGATAAGCTCCGCAATCAGCTCATTAGTCTTGTCATCCTGCAGTACCATATCCGGAGGAGCCCACTCCTCATCTACGGATTCAGGATTGGCATCGAAATCCACCTCCCGAAAGCGCCATTGATCCCATTGCCTGAAATGACGCATGCAAGGGTAAAGCTTCTGTCGCGTATCTCCTCGGCTCTTAGTAGACCCGCAGAAGCCTTCCGTGCTTGCTCGCAAAGACTCGAGGCCTGGCATGCTCACGAGCACAGCAAGGAATGTCCTCATCTCAATGTCTTCTAGTGTGTCTATGGAAGCGAGCTTCAGACTCCGCAGAGTGGGTGAGAGCAGCCGCAGTAGCAGTATAACATGAATGATGTTAGCGTTTTCGCAAAGACTTTCTCCGAGCTCGAGGCTTTCCAGTGCTTGAAGTGCTCCTTCTTTGACGAGATGTGCTAGACGCTTCTCGAAGGCCACGAGATTGACCTTCTCCTTGTGACTGGGCATGTCAGACACATCGATCGCTAGCGTACGGAGTTTTGTAAGCTTTGCGATTTTTGTCGCCAGGTTCGAAGCGTAGTCGTTACCACCGTGTGTACACCCATAGCAGTCGCATCGAACTTCCGCACGTTTTTGAACTTCTGCGTCACAGAGATGAACTTCTCGACCACTTCCGCCGATGGCGCCATGTTTCGGATGAGGCAGTCAGGATCGTTCGCAGGATCGTCGCGATGAGAATGGTGCGTGACCGCGGAGCGACCTCCAAAGCGGTCGATGGTCATCAGAGTGTAAGACGGACCCATGATGCGGTTGCTGACTTTCATGCTGCTAATGTTCTCTGTCGCAGTGGCAGAGCTCGCAATGGTTTCGAAGTCGAAAAGTCGTGATTCGTCGATCACCACATGCAAAGTGGCGTGCTTGTAGAAGTCGATGTTTAGAAAATGCGCAATGGCCTTGTTCGGCACGCGCAAACTGTGAAAGTCGCTCTGCTGGAGATATGTGCCGATCATAAGGTGCAGCTCGGCTGGTAGTTTGAGAACCGGTATGGACGTCAAAGGTGGCGAAATCTTTGCAAATGCACCGTTCTTCTCCCTCTTCCCTGCTCGCATTGCGGCGTCGAGCACTGCGGCGCGCGCGGCATTAAGCAGATTCGCACTCATTTCGTGTTGGCGGATAGAAAGAAAGGATGCTGAATGCGACAGTTTTCGTGACAAGTATGCGAATGCTGATAACGATCAATTGTGATTCGGGAAAAATTGAGGGAGAGGTCTTGTTAGTAATGTTGTGTGACAACGTTTGAAAGACAAAATATATAATACCCTGTGCACTGCCAGGTGACTGCTTCTGATATCGGTGCACGGACCATCGCCGGAGTTGCGATTTCGGGTGGTGAATGGTGGTGATATATTGAGAGCGGCGATAACAATAGAACTATATTTCTGACGTCAGCTGTTCAAAGCACTCGCGATGCTCCTCGCATGCAGTGCCATGATCGATCACTGGAGCAAAATTGCGGTGCAGTGAGGTCTCGAAGCAAGGCCTCGCAGGACTCGTGAGTCGCCCACCGCTCGTCCATGCCGGTGGTGATGAAGCATAGATCTGCTCGCTCATGGATGATTTGCTGGCACTCATGGCCTATAAGATAGCTAGATGTTAGGAAGTGCAAGAACAAAGCCTACCGCCACTATCAATGTTTCCCACGTCAGTCTTGCGTTAGCATTTGCTTTGCTACTTACAAGCAGCGCGAAAATCAATCTTCAGATTCGCCATCATCGCGGTCTCCACCATCGAAATCGTTAAGCTCGTGGTCCTCATCGTCAGATGCCGGGAAGTCATCATCGTCACTGCTCCACATCTCGTCGTCAATCTCGGACCCATCACCATCCTCATCGTCCTCTGCCAGCACGTCAACTAGTCCTCCGGCAATGTCCGCGTTCACTTCCACACTCTGCTGAGCATCCGCAAAAGCCCGATCGCTCTCATCATCATCAGACAATTCGCTGAGATCATTATCGCCTTCCATCAGAGCTTCTCTCATTCTCCCCCATTTCCCCCACCATTGGTCAAAGCCTCTTGCCCGACCACGAAGTACTTCTCCGACTCGTAATCCCATCACTCCGCCCGCCATCAATCGAGCCTCCTCTGGGATAATAGCCACAGCCAGCACTTCGAGACGCGTCATGCGAAGCAGCATACCAAAGAATCGCTGCACAGTCTTCTTCCTGAGAGCGATGCGTCCTCGGTGTGAGTTATCCAGAGAGAACATCTTGAGCGTGCCTGCGTTGCACGAGAGGAAGGTAAGCATACAGCGCATGAGGTGTTCGCCTAAAGACAGGCCGCGGAAGTATACGGACCGCAAGCCAGTCAGACCAGCGAAACTCGAGCGAAAACCCGTAAGCATCTCTGCAAACGCCTTAAGCTCCGCGTTGTTGTTCTTCCAGAGGGCGTGGCGGATGCCGATGCGCAACTCGCGGAGTTGCTTGCAGTTGAGGATGAAGGCAGCTAGGTCTGGGAGCGTGGTGAGGGACGTATCTTGCCATTTGTCGATGGTTTCGATGTGCAGCTTTTGCAGGTTTACCAGTGAAAAACCTCGCTTGTGCATCTGCGACAAGATCATCACGGCTGGCCAGAAGACTTTGGGTGCGATTCTCGACGGTCGAGGCTTCTTGTCGAATCCGTCAATGTCGTGGGCGCGATCATGCTGAGCTTCGAACTGAAGATCAAGCACGTCGTTGAGTATCTGATCGCCTTCGTCGTCCAGCACGTACTGCGGCTGGAAGAATGTGGGATAAGTCGCGATGCTCTCGAGGTTCGTGAACTGACCCAGCGCATCAACGAATTGGTCGATGAGCGACTGCTTCGGAAGAACCTTGGCTCGCCATATTGCCTTGTCCTGCTTAGGTTTCCACTGGAGGCTGAACAGCAGATCGTACTTCATGCCCCAAGGCCCTCGGAGCTCTTGGTCTGATCCAATCTGGGAATTGTACATGAAGCGATCGGCGAGCTTGATGTGCCTTACCTTGTCTGCGCTGTGCTTGACAATGTCTTCTAGATCTTGCCGTTGATCGTGATCAAAGATCAGGTGAAACCGAGCATCTCTGTAGAAGAGTGGCTCGAGTGATGTCGACAGCTTCTTGCACGCGGCACGCAAAGACGACAGATCATGGATGTTGAGCCTATCGCTGATACTCATATGCAGCTCCGAGGGTAGCTTGAGAAGTCCATCCTCGGATTGAGGTACCGTGTTCTGAGGCACTTTGCTGTCGGGACCAGAGGCGCGAGCCTGACGAGCAGCGCGATCCTCAATCACTGGGATCTTGTCAGTCATGACTGCGATGAGCTGTGCTAATCAAGCTTACATTTCTGCAGAAAAGCCTCGCGAGTCTCGTGAGATGCCCAAAGATCGCCCATGCCGTCGAAGCTGCAGCCCAAATTTGCACGCTCATCGGCAAAATTGCTGGCATTCGTGATCTATAAGAAGTGAACTGAGCTCTTCGGAAGGTAGCTGCATGTAGCCGGAAGCAAAGCATGATGGAAACCAAAAGAACAGAGGCGGTCTGGAGCTAAGTTACGATCAATCACGTAGTACAGAGCACGTATGGCACACGCAACTTGTCAATGAGGATGATAGCGGAGAATAGTACTACTTATCGGTGTCTCGACGAAGAGCATGCACGGCATACAGCGCGGGACTTTGTCAGCATGTTCGCCATATTCCGAAGCGTTTCCTCGGCATGAGATTGCGTTGGTTCATTAATCATGTCAGATTAGGGAGTTGTACAAAAACGTCCTCGCGCCCTGCATAGCATGCTGATCAAGCATTGAGAAAATCAGATGGAGGTGACGAACCAGGAGGTGAAGTTGAGATGCAAGGATCGTCCCCCCGGGCTGTGTCAGCCTTATCGCCTTACAGCCTTTCCCGCACAGAACTCTTGGCTCTACACACCACATTTTCCACTAGCCCTGTGACAACCAAGCCGACGACAAATTCACGAATTCCTCCTACGCACGCACAACACACACAATGGCTGACGCAGGAGCACCCCCAGCAGGTGGAGCACGCGGTGGATTCGGTTCGCGCGGCGGCGACCGTGGTGGACGTGGTCGTGGCCGTGGACGAGGTGCGCACAATCATAAGAGGCATGAAATTTTGGTGGGCAGTGGGCTGATAATTGGGCATAGGCCGACGAGGTGGTAACCGTGACTCTGGCGAGAAGGTATGATTTGGACAGCAATTTGCGCATTATTTTACGGGCAAAGACTAATAGTAATTACAGGAATGGCAGCCAGTGTACGCTCACACCATGTTTCGCAGACGAACGCACGCATACTGACAATTTCAAGCACTAAGCTCGGTCGTCTCGTGAAGGCTGGCAAGATAAAGTCAATGGAAGAGTGAGTCGCTGCCTGGCATTGGAGAAGGTGGAATTTCATACTGACGGGCAATGCGACAGGATCTATCTGCACTCTCTGCCAGTCAAGGAGTACCAGATCATCGACTTCTTCCTGCCCAAGCTCAAGGATGAAGTCATGAAGATCAAGCCAGTGCAGAAGCAGACCCGTGCCGGTCAGCGCACACGTTTCAAGGCGTACGTGTCGTCTACACATGTTTGGTGGGGAGATAGACTAATTGTGCATACAGCATCGTCGTCATCGGTGACTCCGAGGGCCACATCGGTCTCGGCATCAAGACCTCCAAAGAAGTCGCCACCGCCATCCGCGCCGCCATTATCATCGCCAAGCTCTCTGTCGTCCCCATCCGTCGCGGCTACTGGGGCACCAACCTCGGTGAGCCACACTCGCTGCCCGTCAAGGAGTCCGGCAAGTGCGGTTCCGTCACCGTCCGTCTCATCCCAGCGCCCCGCGGTACCGGCATTGTCGCCTCGCCCGCCGTCAAGCGTCTCCTCCAGCTCGCAGGTGTCCAGGACGCATACTCCTCATCCTCCGGCTCGACCAAGACGCTCGAGAACACGCTCAAGGCTACCTTCACTGCGGTCACGAACACGTATGGTTTCTTGACGCCGAATTTGTGGGCGGACAGGAAGCTGAACCGCAGCCCGCTTGAGGAGTACAGCGATGTGCTGAGGGAGGGCAAGAGATACTAGGCGGTGAGCTAGGTATCTCTTCTTTGCGAGGAGAGGTTGTGCACAACATGATTTGACGGATGAAGAATGGCGTATGGACACAGATTTCAACTTTGTCATGCATTAGCTGAGGGCATAGGCACGTGCGAGAAAAGCATGTGAGCAAATGACACTTCGATCGATTAATACTACTTGGTGTTCCGTCCGTCTTCCATCTTATCGAATGTGCCCAGTGATCGTTGATGAGGTAGCTTGGGTATCGAGCTACGGCCAAGGGAAAAGTTAGCATGGTTGCTGGTGTGACGAAACTCGACGTGATAATTTGAAGATGCAAGGACTTCTCGTAAGATTTCGCAAGCACAAGTGCGTTTGCGGTACGAACGCACCAATGTTGCAATAGTCTTCGGTAAGCTGGTCGAGCATCGTCCTGTGCTCAATAAGAAAAGCAAAGATCATGGAGCATGTCTCGAACAACAGAATCATTCCACGAGCCTAGGATCCTCGATCGATAGCGACTCAGACCCAACGCGGCCTAGTCAAGCTGTAAGGCCGAGAATATCGGCTGTTGAAATGATCGAACAGATAAGTATCTTGGTCCAAGACAAACTTCTCGTAAGTATTGAGCACTTTTGCCGCGATGGCTTTCATTGCTTCCAAGTCTTCGTCGTCGGTGGGATTGGAAGCTTTCACTGCTTCCATATCTGCGTCGTCGATAGATTCAATGGATCCAGAGCGAGCTACTACTGTATCCAAGCGGCTGTCCGCAACATATTCCATCAGGAAGTCCGCGGCATCTTGTGTCGCTACGTCCACTTCAAGCAGATATGGCCATTTCTTGTGAGGCAGCATAACTCTTCCGATCTGGATTGATGATTGGAGACTGGTCCGAAGAATGCCTCGGTCAGTGCCAGCGATTACAGTCCATTCGTCCAAGAGAAGTCTGACAGCGTCAAGAAACACTGCCTCAACACTCTTGGAGTAATCCACCTTAGCTCGTCGTTTCTCGTCTACCAAACTCATCAGGCCTTACAGCTTGTCGCGGGGATCTGAGCATAGGTTGCCAGCGAATTCTGACATCAGTTCGAGGTAGTGATGTCGCATTTCCGGTCGTGAGCTTTGTCCTTTCGTCAACAAAAATCGCATACGAGATGGCACGGCCATGAGTCGGCGCATCAAGACCTCGAAGTACTGAAGCTTGCGCCAACTCAGCATACGCGAGCCCATGAAAGCTACAAGCTTGCGAGCCAGCAGCACTTCCTGGACAGGCCATGGCCTGGTCCAATAATCGACGTCCATGAAGCTTTGCGCAGCCTCTTTCCAAACATCATAAAGCATGTATCTGTGCTCATAGCTTCCGAAGCGACTTAGTCCGACTCCTTCAAAAACTATACCGAGCCTCTTGAGACTCAGCAGGTCGGTGTCGGTTTTGCATGCAGCTATGAGTTGGTACAGCATAGCATTGTGGGGTGAGCCTGGGCCTAACCACACAATGACTTCAGCGGCCTGCCGATATATTTCTGCCATGATAGTAACTTGATGATTACGCTCCTCAACCGATTTCTGGTCAATGCATATCTGGTCTACCCATATGTTGTGGCCCATATGAGCAGGATCGACGTGCGTGAAGAAGTCTGATAGATTTCGGCCGATATATAGCTGCTTATTGGCCAGGTCGAAAGCAATCTGATCATCCTTAGGTCCCCAGGCATAGGAGAGAGCACGATATTCCGGCGCATGATCGAGCTCATAACGCTCCAGAGACCAGAGAAGCGGCGTTGTCACGCCGCCTTGCCTCCGCAGAAGCCGAATCTCCTTCTTTGCTGTGTCCAAAGCTTGATGCTGATAGAGATGATGACCGATGGCATCAATGCCCTGGTTCTGCGGAGTCATTGCTAATGATGCACGACTGATGGAGTGGACGAGAGCCCCTTGTCTTGGAACGAGATCGCAGTAGCGAGTCCTGCACTCTCATCAATGGCCGGACTTCTGGATGATCACGCGCATGATAAACCGAGCCGATATCATGATGCTATCAAATTCAGTGGAGTTGTTGCCATCAAATGAAGACCGGTCAACGGAGAAAGCCCCTTGGAACGTGCAGGTGATCACATGGGCAATCTATATTTAGCAGCATTTCCCAGCTTCACGCACGAGGTCGATCACAATTGACATTTCTGTGTTTTGTAAGATGCGTTGCTTTCATCGTTCCCATCAACCGTATATCATCGAGCCCACTCAACAATGCCGCTGCTATCTTGACCGCAGACCGTAGCATTACAGTCGCGCTCCAAGGCCCAGTCTCGCGCGATGAGACTTCTGCATACAACCACATTAGAGTTGTCCTTTTTCATACTGGAAGAGGTACCGGATTATGTCATTTTGTCCCATCGATGGAGCGAAGATGAGATGACCTTCGATGACTTGATGTCGGGAGCATTGTCGGCTTCTGAGCATTCGTCGCACAAGACAACAGGCGCTAGGAAAGTGCTCGAAGCTTGCAACCTTGCAAGAGAAGATGGCTACGAATGGATCTGGATCGACAGCTGTTGCATTGATAAATCTAGCTCTGCTGTCCTGCAGGAGTCCATCAACTCAATGTGGAGCTATTACTCCAACGCCAACATATGCTACGTCTATATGGCAGATGTTGCAAACAAAGAGGCTGGGTGGACCGAATCGTTCGTCGGTAGTGAGTGGTTTGACCGCGGATGGACGTTGCAGGAGTTGATAGCTCCGGACGCTGTGGAGTTTTATGCCCAAGACTGGTCGGAGATCGGCACCAAACACCAGAGATGCGACGAAATTGCACGCAGGACTAACATTCCTACCTACATATTACTGAACCCTCGCTTGTTCGACCTCGAAAGTGCTGCTCACCGCATGTCATGGGCAGCGCACAGACGGACGACACGTGCAGAAGATCAGGCATATTCACTGCTGGGTCTCTTTCAGATCAATATGCCAATGCTGTACGGCGAGGGAGAAGCGAAAGCTTTCGGCAGACTCGTGGAAGCCATATATAATGCAACAAGGGATGACTCGCTGTTTCTCTTCCGATACTCTGCCCATCGAACCAGCCTATCTCTTGTGCCACACTCACCAACACGATTCTGTCCCCGTCGCACATGCGTCTCCTGCCAAGAAGCCTTCGAGCAATGTCTACCGGAATCGATACAATACGTGGACGTCATAGCATCACAGAGATGGGCCGTGCAGTCGCATGAACAGCTGCTGACAACAGTCTCACCGTCACGGTCCGAGGCCTCAACCACCTTGCTGTTACTTCCGAAAGCAGTGATCCCAGACTCATGGCTCCGCGATTGCGATCCTCTGGCCGGCTCAAAATTCACCCACGTGGCTCTTCTGAACCATACTCTGATGGGAAAGCCTAATGGAGCATTCTGTTTGCTCTTACAATTTGGTAACGAGGACGCGGCTCTGCGATTGTCTGGTCACCCCGTGTTTGTTGCCAATTGCAAGAACTGGCTGTCGGACGTGCAGAAAAAGAAAGTATTAATAGCTCTGGAGCTCCGACCAAAAACCAATGTCCTGGAGATGATGACATTCTCAGTGAAGTCAGATCATTATTACGCATACTCGTGGGAGGTTGACAATCCTACCGATGTTGAGGTCTCGGGTCTTGCAACAGCTCAAAGTCGTTGTACGTTCCGGTGCGCAGCAGATCGTGATCGACCTCTGCTGCTTACCTGCCTGCTCTTCGCCATCTCGAACATCGATCACAAGATTGTCGTTAGGCTGAAGAGAGCAGATGATTTATGGTTGATATTCGAAGCAGCAAAGCACGGCAACAGATCACGGGTGCGAAAAGGTGTACCAAAAACGGCTTTGATCGATCGACACGTGCTTGAAACGGCCAACGGAGCAGTTGCATCCATTTCAGTGCGACGCCTAGCAGCCAGGAAGACCAGGATTGGCATTGATGGATTGTCTCATTCACACACGCGGATTGGCATTGACATGGCTTTCTATGCTTCGAAACAGCAGGGTACGAAGAATTTTGACGATATGACTGCGGAATACGGATTGTAGGACGTAGCGGTAATGGGATTGGCAGCATTGTCAATCATGCTCGCCATCCTCCAAGGTCAAGTCGTCTAGGATGCTTCGAACGTGTATTTTAAGGCCTTTCGTGCATGTGCTTATGCAGCTGCGCGCAGCTGAAATTCTCAGCTCACTGAACTGAGGCTGGACGGTCGTTCGATGCATCGGAACAATGGTCCTGATTAGGCTATGCCCATCTTTCATGAGGAATAGCTATCCGACGTCGACCATATTCGAATCTCCGAGACGTCTGCACAAATCTCGGACGCACCTTCACCATGATTATCACATACAGCCGCGAAGATCTCATCAGCAATGCGCACTTCCTCGGCGAACAGCTCGTTGACCTGACTATGCTTCGGACACCACCATTCCATTGGGATGCGGTCAAGCAACAAATCAAGAATATTGACGGCGAGGAGGACAAGTTCGTCTACCGCAATTTCGTGCCGTTCCAGCGAATCTGGCTCGCCATCCACGACTGGGTCAACGACACGCAGCCTACCCGCGAAGTCTTCCACGCGTCTCTTGCTCACAATCTCGATGCGCTCAAGATCCAGACTAACCAGTTCCTTACGAAATATGCTTCCGACATGACCGCGCGGCGATCTCTCGATCTGTGGGTCGATTTCGCTGTCAATTGCATCTGCAATTGGCCGAACATCATCTTTTATGGACCTGGTACAGGTGATGATGCAGGCGCTACCTTGGATCAGCCCAGTGGTGGAAATCAGAGCGCAAAGCAGAAGAGGAGAGTAGAAGCGGGTGCCTTGTACTTGCAGAGGATGTTCAACACGTATGGCATTAAGGGTGCCCCTTCATGACGTTACGGATGGCACGATGATGGAGGCTGACTGGGATAGTGATGAGGACGAAAGCAGCGACTGAGCTCAGCTTGGTACGGCTGAAGCTTTGCTTAGCCTTGGATTGTTCGACGGCATGACATTGGATCAGCTGCAGGAGCAGTGGGATGCCAGGGTGTAAAGACGGTCGCTTGTGAAGCTTGCATTGTCACAAGCCTCCAAGGACAAGGCTTAAACATTCACATGCCATAAATCGGCTCGATAGCAGTGTTAGATGCGAGAACGATGTTCAGCTACTTCAGCTACAACTGCATGAAAAGGCTGAACTGCAAGTCCGACCATCCTAGTCACCTTGTGCGGCTGAGCTCGATTATGACAAGGGACAAGCATGGAGTTGCGGGGTGAAATCTTCTTCACTTCGGTCAGTGAGCGTCCTCTACTCGTGGCTCACAAAAGCCGCGATACGATGACTTGCGCTACGAAGCAATTCGAGTATGATGGCCACCGGAGCACGAAACGTCCAGCATGATGTTGCCCATAGTCGACATACGTTTGCTAAGATGATGAGCATGGACCTCGGCCGTACAAAGTGATAATAGCATAGCGTAGATCACTTTGCCCGTTTCTTGCTCTTCGAAGAATGTAAATTGAGCATGTCATGATCATGGAGTGCCTTTGCGGATCGAGGTGTTGTGAAACATAGCTCCATTGTTTGTGCGTAGAAATTTGCGCAGTGCCCGCAACAAGCGTTGAGAGACTTCGTTGGCTTGAGTAGCGTTGAGAGCTTCAAATTCGTCCGCACCCACGGGCCAAGCACGCTCTGCTGCACTGCGTGCGAAATGTGCGACACTTTGTTTCTCTGTGACAAAGTCAAAAAGGCCGGTGTCTAATAAAGTGTCATCCCAGGTGATTGACCACGGCTTCTTTGGCAGCATGACACCTCCAAGTACGACACATGTCTCTAATCTGGAGGCTAGGAAGACTTGCCGCGGAGAGTCTGCTACCCATTCTGCAAGAATCAGCTTGACGCAAGCAAGATAGATTGAGCTCTCTGTCTTCGTGTAATCAACCACTGGGCGCCGTGACTAGTCGAGTAAGCTGCTCAAGCCATACAGCTTGTCCTTGCGATCGGTACAAGAGTGGAATCCAAATCTCTCGATTAGATCTCCAAACAAGTACTGTACATGTGATCCTGGACTTGACTGAGAGAGTGCGGCATGGTCGAAGAGGAACTCGATAGATGGAGGTATCTGGATACTCTGCTTGGCCTTTTGACTGAAGCTAGTGGAATGATCTCTAAGGCCCATCACCAAGTCTCGCATGACGCCCCAGGAGAATTGTTCATCCCCAATGAAGATGGTGATATGCTTAGCGAGCAAGACCTCCTGGACCGGCCAGAGTCTGCGCCAGTATCGTCTGCCGAAGAAGTCGTTAAATGCTTGAGAGCAGCTCGGTGTCAACTCCAATGCAGGCTTTTGGCTCGGATTTATGGGCGCCAAGCGGAACGGATCTACTGTTTGTGACCAGCTTGCGGAACCAAGACTTTCAAGTCCACTGATGACGCTGCCCATGCGATCGCAGGCCTCCACGATGTGGTACAAGTCGCGTGTATTTCGATTTGCTTGTCCTAGCCAAATGCTGACTGCTGTGGCGCTGCGATATATCTCTGCCATGAAAGAGACCTGATGATTACGCTCATCGATAGCACTCTGGTTGATGCAAATCTGGTCTATCCACCAGCAAGCGTCTCTCTTTGTGCCAACATCTCTGAAGAAATGTGCCAAGTTCTGTCGTATCCATAGCTCTTTCCCGTCTATATAGAACTTTTCCTTGTTGCTTTCTGTGCCCCATTCGTACGATAAAGCGCAGTATCGCGGCGCGTCTGCCAGGTCATAGCTCTCCATCGTCCACAGTAGTTTGCCATTGTCGTTCACATACGTGTATAGCAACCGGATTTGCTTGGCTGATGAATCGAGCGGCTCATACGCATACGAGTCGCCCTCCTCGCATGCATACTCGGTCAATTCCATCTCTGATGGCCCACCAGGCTTCAAGCTCTTCTATCATCGACACGAGTATCGTGTTATGCATGTCCCAGTCTTATGATCTGAGGGCAGGGCGACAGCGGATGGAGGCCGGAATTGCAAGGAAGAACATCTTCACGCAGCTACGAGCACATCTGTGGTGCTGTGGTGCAGTGATACAGGTGAATGATGATGGAGGGCAAATTCTGGCCAACGAGTGACGCTCTATGATTGGACTGCATCCAACGCGTGCACGTGATCGAAATTGTCAATGGAGAGACCATGACTCGTGCTCGCGTCCGTGGTCAACGCCTAAACTTTGCGGCGACCATTGACCAGAGTTTGCTCCATCACCTTGGTGACTTGCGACATCCATCCTGCAGCCTCTCATCGCGAGCCTTTCTGTGGTTTTGACGCTGCCATGATCATTCCTGCTACCTGACGCGGTCCTCTGCTGCGCGACACATCTTCTCCTCATCTCTTTGCTTTCTTCGCGATCTTTCGCGAGCACATGTTGGGTTTCCCTCATCTACTTTTGATCATATTTCTAGCTCACTCCTTGTTCTTGTTTCCTTCCCATAGCAGATGTGTGTTCCTTCACATGAACTCTGCCTCTCTCGCCAAATTCTGTGTCCTGTCACCTTAGCATCTTCGATCGTTAGCCGCTTCTCTGTCAAGTCGATTAGCTCTAATAGTCTGCTCATTCGCTCTGCTGATCAATTCCTCGAGTGCTCAGAAAATGGAGTGAGAGGGCGAGGTGGCACAAAAGCTTGAGAGGAAAGAGCTTGCATTGTTTCTATCTGCTCTAAGATACATTCATGGTCTTGACTCTCAAGTCCCATGGCCGTCTACTTCAGTTGCACAGGCATCGGCGCGTGAAGCCAGCAGATCGGTCTCTGATGCCCTTCCACCATCTTGCTACCCAGCGACAGGCACTTTTCACACCACCTAAGCCCGTTAGTACTCCACAGTCGCTGCGTTTTCGGGTGCCACCCTGCCCGACGACGCCACAAAAGGTCCTTTAGATGTGCCAGGGATACCAAGCTCCTGGGATGGGCCAGCTCCTGACAGATCGTCCAGTTTCGCGCTGATGTGACGTCACCGGGATACTCTTGACCTTCCTATGGGGGAACTCTCCAGTAGCCTCCAAGATTGCAGTTTGGCCTAGTGGATCCTAGACCTCCCTATCCTCCAGAAAGTGTCCTGTGGAGCCCGTTCCATAGTGCCAGTCAAGGGTAATCCAGAGCAGCGCTGTCGATCGTATAATGAGCCCACAAAGCCAGTCTCCAGCGACACCGTACTAGGCCTCACACCTCTGGGGCGAGATGCAAGACTTTTCCGAATGCCGTCTTCCAGAGGCCGATCCTGTGAACCCGTTGCCGCACCTCAGGTCCGGCTTAACCACTGCTGGCTTGCAGTGGGAGCCTCGCCATCAGATTGGCCGTCCAGAACCAAAGAAAAACTTACCTGATCCAATCCAGAGGCATGGATCCTGGGTGTGACCTGAGCACCACAACGCGGCAGCAGGGCGAGTGCTCAGTTCGCCCCACTACTGGCAGGAATTTTCTTAGCCAGCTCCAGAGCAAGTCCAGAGAGGCGGCGAGATACCCTTCCATAGGCCAGGTATCCAGATCGGCACCGGATGCCCGCAATGCGCGACAGAGGTGCTCATGCTCTGCCGCGACCGGAATTAACTTAGCCAGCTCCCTTCCATCGGCCAGGAGATGGGCTACCACCAGATGGCGAAGACGCGACGACAGCGCGCTCCAACTGTCGCCGGCTGGAATTGGAACCACCACATCAAAAGTGATGCTTCTGTAACGGAGGCGTGCAGCTTTGTTGCTCAGGCAAAGCGCGGCCGGTGGTTTTGACGACTCGTGTTGCTCGACTGCTGCCAGACAGCCGGCGGTGTAACTTCATCCCTCGTATGGCGGCGCAGATCATCGTCTCTGCTGTTGCCTGTCGAGAGGTCGAGCCGTCCTTCCTGAAAAGGGCGTCCTTTTTCAAAGGGCATGCGCCAGGCCGTGCAAGCACAATGCAGTCGACACCGACGTCCCCGCCTCCTTACAAACATCTCACGATGAGTGCGGGTGGGCAGCTGGTCGGAGCAACGTACATCTTCTAGCCTCCCAACTACCCGAGGTCTCCAACAGACTGTTGGACGCTGCGGGGATCGTTGCGTTGTCGCAGAACAACTAGGAGGTGTCGAAAGCCTCTGGTGGCGCGAATCGGTTCGGTTCGTTGTCATGGGTACCGAGCTACTCCCGGCCCGCTCAGTGCAATTGACGACACCGCGTTGGCAGCTTTCACTCGCCCAATCTGCCAGGCTCCTCGCCTCCTGTGATGCCACAAGGACACCGGTTGGCGACTTGACTGAGAGAATTGGTTTTCGCTCGGTTCGGGTCTGAGTGCTTGACAAGCAAGACACTCCCGGTTCGTATCGTATCGTGTTCTCGGTTATTCGTTCCAAGCATCAGAGAGCAGCACTGTGGATCCCACAAACCAGGCATAACACCACGACTAGACTTACTCGCTCCCGTGCTGTCGCAATCGCTTGCATATGACAGTGGGTTGGCGTCTGGGTCATCCTCGTGGTGCCCCCTCACTCAAGCGATCGCCCCTCCCCCTTACCATCATGAGACGAAACTCTGATGGCGGTGGGAAGCTTGACGCGAGTTGTTGGAACTCTCATCCGGTGATGCGGGAAGAAGGGACGGTACCGGGAGGCATTGACGAACCTCAGGACTGATATCCGACCTTCTGGAACTCATCGAAGTTCAGCGCGCGCCGCTTCTGATAGTAGGCGGGTCGCCCGGCAGGCTCTGGAGGGTGGAAGGCGGGAAAGCCAACCAAAACAGAGAGGTCGAGATCAACTCTGCTGTCTTCCTCCGTAACTGATGGCGCTGCCGGTGGCGCTGAATTCGGTAGTCGAAGCACCGGCTTGCATTGTGCCTTGTGTGGTGCAGGTTGTGTCATCAACCCCGGGAAGAGGTTTCGGATCATCGCTGTTGAGAAGCCATTGCTCTTAAGATGCTCAACAGGATTCCTCTCCACCATCTCCGCGTTCGACCGTGCGACCTGTTCGGGAGCTCGCTTTGAAAAAGCCTTTGAGGTCCAGGTGCACGCTTCCTGCAGGAAGCCCTTGGTCTTGGTCCAGAGACTCTTGGCCTTGGGCTTGACCCAGTCGACAGCAGCTGTAAGCGTGACTGTCGCGGTCATCAACAGGGTCGACTCTTCCGTGTCCTCCAGACTCTGCGTGGGCGTGGAGGGGCGTGGAAGGTCGTTGCGCTCGATCTTCTTCTGTGGCGACTTGGGATTTCTGGCACAAGGCCTCGCCTCCGTTGTCGTTGATCGATCCAGAAGAGATGATCGTTCAGAACAGTATGTTGAGCTGATCGTCCCGTAGCTCGGCAATTCCGAGTCCGAAGACTCCTTCATGCCTTTAGGGTCGGATCGTCGCTGCAACATAAGGTTGCGCAGGTTTTGAAGGAAGTAATGTTTGGTGCGCCAATCATTAACTTCGTTGATGCGCTTCTCGACGGCATAGAGCCTGACGAGGCGATCTGCTTCGATGATCGGCTGCTCGCGAATTTCTTGAGCTGTCCGAGGCTGCACTGTGGTTGACGGAAGTGCAGCGCTGCGAACGCGAGGTCGCACCTTTGCGTGACGGAACGCGCGCGGTGGCCCCTGGCTGTCGAAAATTTTGGCGGTCTCGTCAGAGAAGTTGGCTTCTTCCCGACGATTCGCGAGAGCGGTGATTCTAGCCATCTGAGCAGTCATGTTAGCCATCTGTCTGGAGTATGCTGACACCACTGTAGGGAATGACTTACGTGGTGTGGGACCTGGCTAGGCTTGACTGGTTCGATCGATTCGGTTTCGCTGATCGCCACCTCTGACTTGACCGCTGAGCGAAAGCGTGTTGGTGAGGTGACGACCTTGTATTCGGCTTTTCGGTGTCGTGGTAGTTGAGCTTGTTGGTACTTGAAATTGTTGACTTCGGGAGTGAGCAGCTCCTTCTGTCGTTGTTGTCTTGACTCGCGGCGGGCTACGCAGTCTGCCTTGATCTTAGCTTTCAGAGCTGCGAGCTTTGCCGGGTCGATTCTTGAGTGTGAAGACATTTTGTAGCGTTGATACTCAAACAGTTATGTGTAGCTTTTGATCTGTACACCATACTGTTAGCCATCTGTCCTGCAAGCCAGGCTATAGCACGCCTGGTGTGCTGCGTGTGGTGTGCGGATGGGATGAAGAGCTTGGAGAAGGCCGTGGGGCTGGCTGAGGCAGGCGCGATGGCCATGAGGATCGGTCCGCTGGCCCGTAGAGACCATGGAGATCGTGGAGACCGGTTGTGATGTGTTGTGATGCTGGGAAGGTGCTGTTGTGCTGCTGTATGGGTGCCACTTACTGTCGACTGAGTGAGATGAAGGAGGGAAGGAGAGAGGCAGAGGGCAGAAGGACATAAGGGCAGGCCCGTCCGAGCGTCGGCCGCAGCCAAAGCGTCTCGTCCTGAGGCCTCGACCCATATATCGGGGGCTGGGAGGGCAACAACATACTGCCCCATACAGCCAAGTCGCTACCCTCTGCGGTCGCGCACCTACCAGCGTACCTGCCTTTGGCTTTTCCCACGTGGCGTGAGTCACAGAGGCCTCAGAGTGCGATTTCGGCTGGCTTCATGAGGTATAGCAGCTGCCCATTCAAGCGGTAGCGCAGATGGCGATACCAAAGTCCAGTCCAGACCCTCAACCCACAGGCCACAACATGGTCAATGAAGACATTGCGCCATTCGATCGCCGATGCGTCCATCATAGGAGAGACTGACGAGATCCAGCGTGCTTTCTGAGGCCTCCATAGCGCCTGCCACCGCTGCGCGCCAAGCGCCGTCTCCGCTGGGCAAGTGTCTGCAGGCCTCACAACATATATTTCACGCTGTTACTGCATGTTATGGAGACGGAATAAGGCACCGCGATAGTCTTGCAATAGCTCGCTGCTGTAGCGCCCCCATTTGCCGCCACCGCTGCCCCTGCGATCATATGTCACGAACTCGACTATCGCATCCCTTCTCCGACCTTCACGCAACGCCGCATCGCAAGACGAAGAATCTACACGATCGCCAAACACGGTACAAGAGTCAATAACATTCTCATCGCTACATCCGCTAGTCCCAGCTATCGCTACTTCGTCCTCGCCGCCATCCTCACAGCCCCACCCTCAAACATAACCACAAGATCAAACCCCACCCTCTTCACATCCCCCGGCTTCCCCTGCTCCTTGCCCGGCCACTCCCAACCCTCCAACCTCTCAACCCAATACCTCCTCCCCTTCCACCAGAAATACGGGCTGCACAGCCCATCCGTCTCCCCCAGCGCCCGATTCAATCTCAACACCTGCTCCCTCGTCATACTAGGCAGGATAGTGCGTTCCTCGTCTGTCGGGCGGCGCGCCCCGTACGTCATGCCCTCCGCCGACTGCGGCGGTTTCTCCGGCTGCTGCTGCGGAGTCCCCTCGTACCCGGCCTCGACGAGCTCGATAATCTCATCCAGGTGGCGGAAGAAAAGCGGTGTTGCGACTTCAAGCAATCCAATCGGTCGGTTCTCCAGCGTCGTGTCCTTGGGATATTCATCCTGCAACCCGTACTCCCTAATCACGGGCCCGCAATCCACGCCCTCGTTCATATAATGGACCGTCACCCCCAAATCCTCCATCCCATACTTTTCGGGCCTCAGCGTCGGCCACACCCCCGGGAACGGTCCTCTCTCCCTTGGCAATTTCCCCGGGTGCAAATTCACCACCTTTGCCCTGCCCCTCAACATGCGCGCACTAATCGGGTACGCAAAGTAATAGCACAACGCCAGGTCGGGATCAAGGGCGCAATAGATGTCCTCGCATTGCTTGGTGGAGGTGACGGCCAGGACGGCGGGCGGATCCCAGATCTTGTCGATTACGTGCCCGATGGTGGAGGCCATGGCGTGGATGCCGGCGGTGTCCATGGCGTAGTTGAAGGCAAGAGGACAGGTTATGAGCAGTGGGACGTGATAACTATGCCGGCGGAGAGCGGAGAGGAGTTCATTGATGATTTCGTGGGAGGGGAGGCAGCAGAAGAGGATTGCTGTTTTTTGCTTTGGCTTGGGGTTGGTGGTCACTGTGGTGGTGGTGGTGGTGGACATGTTGGCGAGCTTGGAGTCTTAGTACGGGGTGCTCAACACTAATGAAGAATGCGATGCACCAAGACTTTATATGTGCCTCTGAGTAGCCTGGCTGATACGCATAGGTGTGAGATCCGACCTGCATGGATAGCTCCGAGAAGGGCTGTTATGTCAGCACTTACTCAAGTTACATCCAATATCTGCATCATCCTGCGATATCTGCTATCCATGGTACTCCGTAAGACTTCGCGCCCTAAGTATCATGGTGTGAGGATGCCGCTCTTCCGGACTTAGTGCTCACGGCCGCCTTATGGTCCCCTTCTGGGTTCTCCTATGTCCGGTGTGGACGAGATAAGGAAAATGGTCGTGGTAGACATGACATCGAGGGAATGCAAGAGGAAAGCAAGCCGATTTGCGTGAGGACGGTCAGCGATCAAGATACTTCGCGGCTGTTTCAGACGGGCTTGATCACGTGTTTGACCCGACCCGTGGTGGTTGCCATTTGCAGGGTCCAAGCTCTTGAGATCTGTTGTGGAAGTAAGAGTATTGACGGCGAGTGTGACTGCGCCTGGATGTGAAGGTGCAGCAATCGATCCTGCAAATCAAGTTGATGAGGGCGAGAAACTTTGTTGGCAAATGATTGGTGTTGGACAGAGCATCGTGAGATCGTATGCCGGCAGATGTGCCATGGACGCAACAGTAGAAAGCTGATGCATTCTCAACCTCATCATGCTTATATTTTCGTTTGTTGGGACATAGAAGTGCGGATGCGAGGATCATAATGTGGAGTGCGACAAAGTCCAAATCTTGATTCCACTACGGGAAGCCTTTTGATACGCATTCCATTGCCTCCATGGTAAGATAAAAATCATCAATCAATTCGCCGTTATCCCCCTTTGCAATGAGCAAATGAGCAAATATGCAATTCATGCTATGAGCACATCCCACTCCCAGCCCTTAAGCTACACAGAGCAGAGCGCGCATGATCACCATTTCAGAATGAATCTCAGTGTTCAGCCTTTGACCATGTTCGTTCGTTGTTCGCTTGATTGATTTATTGTTCGTCGAAGCGGGTGTGTGGACTGTGATGGGCGACGAGTCGCTTATCGGTGCTGGGTGCCAATCGTGTTAGTTGTGTGTGGTCTGCATGTCCATCATGGTAACCCGGGTGTGAGGCGCATATATAACCTCCCTTCCCCCTCTTCTTCTGCACAAATTCCTCGTTCTCACTTGTGGGAAATGTCCAAACGCACCTTGATGAAGCCAATGTCCATGCTGCGCTCTCGGAAGCACTGACGGCAGATGTTCAGGCCGTACTTGCGGATGAGACCCGCGCGATGCGTGCAGACGCGGCTGTGGACGCAGACAAGTCAGCAATTGTCCTCTCTCTTATTCCTCTCATAGAATATGTGCGTGTGTCGAGTGTGCGTACCATTCGCGGGCGCCCTTGCCGTAGTCGCGTGGGCGAGAGTACCAGACGTTCTCGTGCGTCATGTTGGTGGTCGCTAGATCGTGAGGGGAGGTAGCGAGGGTGCTATAGTTCAAACGATTAGCCTCTAAACGCTTCAATTATCCTTTGTATGATCGGACGTACGAGTGTGTCGTGCTGGTGTTGCGTTGTCGTCGCTATCAGAAGTTTGCGCCAAAAATGTCGCCGAATCTCGAATTTCGCTGTGCGTGATGGTCCGTGCGTTGGAGACCCACTTCGCTCTTCGAAGATCACATGACTTTGGAGCATGCTTGTCCGGGCTTCGGCGCCGAAGCACAACGTCTTACGGACGTCATCCGGGATGCTCGTATGCTGCTTCGTACACTTGAAACCTACCGTTCTGCACAACGTGGAATTCATGCAGGTCCGGACCGGTCTTGCGGGAGGGACATAGGTTGTGGAGGATGCCGTCGAGAGCTGCTCATACGAAGTCACGGAGCGGGTGCTTGAGGTGTAAGCAGCGGCGTGTCAAAGTAAGCTGGCTCTTTCTTACATCGTCGTTTCCTGTATTGAGGTCGAGTCTGATCTGTATATCTGTGGATCCGGTCTGGTTACCCGACAGGCGTAATGGCATGTCTTGGCTAATGCAAGCATGACATGCTTAGTGCGATGAAGGTGCTCCGTGCCGCGACTGCAATCGCAGGAATGAATACTGCAGTCTCGTGACCGATCCCATCTACATTGCCAGCTTCAAGGATGTCTCTTCCCTTCCTGGACCCGGCACAGTAGGAGCGGGCGGAGGCTCGCCCTCTTCCAGCGCGACTTCCAATGCCGCAGGCGCAGCCAGTAGTACCTCACCCATACCTCCCCAGCAGGCACCACGACACGATCTCTTCGCGAGCTTTCCCACCTCTCAGACGCCACTCCACCAGTCAGCCCCTTATGCAGACTGGGCCGAGGATCTCCACCTGATGGCGCACTGGGCCATCAACACATCTAACACCATCATGCGACGTCCCGCCGTCACGACCCTCTACCAAAACGTCGGGCCCGAGATCAGCGTGCGCTTCCCCAGCGCCATGCACATCATGCTCTCTATCTCCTCCCTGCACCTCGCGTACCTGCGCCCCACGGAGCGCCAAAAATACATCTCCCTCTCCAGCCGGCACCAGCAACACGGGATCCAGCAGCTGTCCGGCGCGATCCGCAACGTCACGCGCGAACTCATCATTCCCGTCTTCCTGACGAGCGCACTCCTCCCCATCGCCTGCCTCGCAGACATGTGTCTTGCGCGGCACACGCCCGATTCCCCGCCCACCCTCGAAGACGTCTTCTCCATCTTCAGCCTCATCCGCGGGGTCAGGGATATATTGTACCCGATCTGGCCTATGCTCTCCGAGCCGGACATCCAGCCCGTCATCGAACCCATCATCGACCGCTACATCCTGCACGACAACGAGAACTACCCTCTCCCCTCGCCCCTGCGCGAACGCATGACTCTATTACGGGAATCCATGCTCGAAACGCACGCCTCCTACCACGACGGCTCCAAGGAAGCGTGCCACTTCGCCCTGCTCGAACTCGAGAAAGTATGCAGGGATATCGCGCACGTCCCCCCTTCAGCCGAGGGACCCTACCACGTCGACTACCGCAAGCGCCGCGATATCGAGTTAGGCGTCCTGCTCAAGTGGCAGACTACGGTCTCGGCTACGTATGTCAATCTGCTGAAGAAGGGGCATACGGCTGCCCTGATTGTGTTGGCGCATTGGGTGTGTCTTGTTAAGCATCTGGGGCCGAAGTGGTTTTTGGAGGGGTGGGCGGAGGGGGCGTTGGAGTTGATTAGGGAGAAAGTGCCGGAGAAGGAGAGGGAGTGGTTGGAGTGGCCGGAGGGATATTTGAGGGATGGTCGGGAGGAGGAGACGGCGATGGAGGAGGATGAGGCGGCGGCTGGTGATGCGAGTCAGGAGACACAGGCGGCGGGTGGTGCAGAAGAGACGATTGTGGACAATAGGGCTACGGGACAAATCTTCGCTACGCCGACGCCATTCCCGTGAGCTTTTTGGATCGCTTAGCTGGCCACCGTTGCTTCTAAACATGATCGAGGGAACGATCAGAGATCCATCATCCTGCAATCGAGACCATACGCCACATTGACAGGATGAATTGACGTCGCATTCTTCAATAGCGAAATCACCCAAAGCGTCACGACGGCCGCGTCCCGATAGAAACCACCACGAAGCACGATCCGACAACACGCCTTGGACCAGAGTATCCAACCTGCTCTCCGATCCTGCCCAAGGCGAAGAGGACAACAAGTGCTTGGCTGGGAACAACAGTTTATCGACCAAACTCCACATCCAGCAAACAAGCCAAACGCATTCGATTTCCGCCGGATACAAAGTTGGCTTCCAGCATTCAGGAAACGGAATCACGAATATCTGCCACTGCCTCTCGCAGGCGTATATACACGATTTCTATCTGACCCACTGCCAGAACTACTTTTCTCATCCCCTCAGTCTTGCATCTATACCGGCGCGTGTTGAGTTGCCGGCTCGAACTTCTCAGCGTGCTCTCACTATATACTGTGGACGACGGTGCTTCTTACGGGGTCATTCTCTGCTTGCTTTGACCATGTCCGAACCGTCCGCACTCAAGTCTGTGGGGACCGGTTGGGTCGTGTCTGCCGAGATCGCCATTGCGGAAGGGATGCTGTGCGGCATACATTAGGTGCATGAAGACCAGCCGAACGGAGAGCGAAGTGTAAGCACACCCCATTTCATTTGTATGCAAACAAGACCAGCAGAGATCGTGATTAACCTGAGCGCGCGAGATACTGATCGTGGTGAGTACAGCTGGCGCTCCACAGCAGCAGACTCACGAGTACTTGCGATGCCGCCTCTTATATATCCATTTCTCGAGCACGCACGAAAGTCTCCCCGCACATCAACGAACACATTCGCCACTAGTTCTAGCGTCGTTACCGCGCCACGAACGTACACAGATCGACCGGACCACGCCCCAAAATTCTCACTTTGGCGAGTATGGCTGTGTCAGTAACGTGGGTCTGCCACTCCTTCGTTGTTGTCAATGTACTAACACACATACAATAGTGGCGCGGACCTTCTGCGCAAGCTGCGCGACATGCTTACCACGAGCGAGATAACGAACTGCACACTCATGCGCGGTGCGATCGACGATGGCGATGGGGAGATGGAGGTAGAGGCTACCAAATCCAAGCACACGAAATTCATTACTGACTTGTAAGCAAACAATCTCTCTTCTGTAAACAGACGAAACCTAACATGGTTGTACCGAACATCTCTTACAATCGCTTGTGCAGGACACTGATCATGATGAACGCAGCACTTTCTATGCCATGAGTCAACCCCATCGCTGTGCAGATTGCAGTTTGAGCGTGGAGGTCGGTTTCCTGGACTTGTTTCTTGCGTTACACGAAACAGTACATTGGACCCACTTCTGTTTGCGGTGACGGTGATGACGCACCTTTATAGATTCTCTACGCAAATAGAGCTTTGACCTTCCTTTCTACCCGCACCTCAGTCTTCATCTCCGTTCGACTTTGCATTTGCACTTCACCAGACAACGAAAAGCATCCAGCAAATCATCGACACCATTCCGAGATGGCGTCTAACGAACAGTGAGTCAATGCAATTGCACCCTTACTAACACTTTGTGTGCGTAGACGACGCTGACCGCGGAACAGGTGCAACAACATCTGCAACATCATCTTCCCTGGCATCCGCGAGATGTTCACACGGCGGAAATTGACCGATGTCATTGTCTGCTACGGCAAAGACGGATCAAAGGAGAAGGGCGCGCACAAGCTGGTCCTCTGCAACGCGAGCAAGAAGTGGAAGGCTGCGCTGTTGGACAACAGCTTCAAGGCATGGTCCGACCCTGATCATGTGTTAATCTAGATCGCAGGCTCTGACATGGTACAGGAGAAGCAGGAGGGCAGGATCGACCTCATGCTTGAAGATCAAGAGGTGGCAGAGGCCTTGCTCAGCACCGTCTACGGCATTACCTACGACGACAAGCATCACGCCGCGTGTACTATGCCACAGCTTATGTTCAACATCGACGTCTACCTTGCCGCCCAGTACGCGTTGTACGACTTCGTCTGCGACATCGCCGTGCAGAAGTTCGGCCTCGCAGTAGCGCATGCAATGCGAACAGACGCCGGAATTGCCATCCTGACAGATGCTGCACGAACCGTGTACGAAGAAACCCCCGAGCACGAGGGCAACAAGATGCGCGAGACGGTCACGAACTTCTGTGTCTATTATAAAGATCGCTTGCTTCCTTCTCCGGGCTTCAATGAGCTCCTCAAGAGCAATGCCGAACTGTCCGCGGACATGAACTACGCGTTGAGTGCAGGCAACACATACATGCCCTCTACCCTCAACTTCGCTACACTGGCTCCGATCAAGAAGACGAGCCGCTACTTCTCGGACGGTGCCGCAGGCCAGCAAGGCTAGACATCTACTGGCTGATCTTATCATCATAATGCTGGTCGCGTGCGGCCATTGCTCTATACAGCGCAACTTTGCATGTCTTTGATTACCTCACGATGGAGCAATGGAGGAGCGCTGTGCTCATCGACAACACAAATGTGTCAGTGTCAAACAGCTTGATGCGAAGGATCAGATGGCGTAAGCAATTCATTCCCATTTATAGATAAAAGTAATGACTATTGTACACTCATCAAGTGTCTCGCTCTCTGCTCCAGCCTCGTGCGATACTGATCATGATACGTACAGCGCTGGGATCAGCAACAATCAGCGCGATGTATGAAGAGCAATCTACGCACTGAGGGTAGCGGGACTGTGCTCTTCCTTGACGACTTTGCGGCATGTCGCGGACCTTTTCCATGTGGACCCACAATTCTTTGCGGTGCCCACGAAGGTACACATATATAAAGCTCAAACTCTTGTGGCGCATAACTTCACAACTTTCTCTCACTACTACGGAGCCCCCTCGATACTTCGGTGTCGCCGAATTAACGCTCTCGACACATTCACCATACGACACCAGCCGCATTGGTCTGTTTGTCATGGCCAACCAATCTAAGTACGTATTTATCGTCATGATGTTTCTATTGATCCAAGTATTGATGACATGCAAGGTGCGATGGCAACTCGTATGCCCTTTTCACGGGCATGCGCGAGAAGTTCGAGCGAGGCGAAGACACGGACCTCACGGTGCGCTATGGCAACGGCTTCCAGTACAGCAAGCGTGCACATCGCATCGTGCTTGCTGCGGCCTGCTCGAGGTTCAACAATGCAATCGCAACTCAGCCTGCCGACTCCGCAGTACTTCACCTTACCATTAGCGACAAAAAGGTGGCTGAAGTGATTCTCGACTGTATCTACGGCAAGTCGTACACCGATCACGACCGCACCTCTACTCAGTCGAGCCAGCTCGACTTCAACATCGATATCTATTACGCCGCTATTCACAACAGCCTCAATGACATCACCCGCATCGCTGCGTCGGAGTTCGCACAAGCTGTTACGGGTGGAGTCTCGAAGGACGAGACAATGAGCGCAACGATTGCGGCCATCAAGCGCACCTATCAGATGACAATCTTTGGTAATCCGGTCTTGCGTCCGGTCATCGCCAAGTTGTGTGTATTCAACCACGTGCGCCTCTTCAAGCACGCCGACTTCCGCCCGATGCTCAGGATCGTCCCGGACCTTGCAACTGACATCGCCTACGCCTTCGCGAACAGTGACCCTGAAGTTCGAGTCATTCATCGTGGCAACGACATCTTCACGAGCAGCTTCATCAGCCGTACCTAGCTGTGTCCAACACATCGACGGAGCTCATGGTCCATGCAATGCACGCCCGCGCGGTGGGAACCACAACACTTTGTGGGCCGAACCACCAAGCGACACTTCATTGCACGAATCAGCTCAACTAAAGCCAGTCATTGGAGAAGCATGATCTTGAATTCTTGATGATGTCCATAACGCCACGTGAACAATTTCACAAGGGTTTTCCGCCATGCAAGCGAAGGGGTTCCGACGGAACATGCATATCAGTCCCATAGACCAGTCTTACGCGTAGTCTACTGTAAGCAAAGATTATTTCACTTGTCGTGCCACTTGTGCTGAACGCTCTTTGTATTACATGAAGCCATTCGTATCCGACGATAATGACACTCATGCTTTCTGGAACATGACGAGACTATCTATGCAGCCGTATTAAGCCACCGGTATCTCCAACGGGCTCAAGCAAGAATCAGAATGAGCCACATATTATCACAATGTCAAACGATCTATCTCGCTTGTCTGCATTTGGGGCCTCGATCAGCCGGATATTGACGGTTAAGCTGAGTTCCACGAGCATGAGCATTACCCAGCGCAAGGATTCGAAGGACACGCTGTAGCCGCACTTTGCCGTTCGACTACAAAAGGACAGCCTCCGCCTCCCGTTCTGCTCCTCCGACTTTACAGCCACAACCTCCACCATCATCTCCGCATCCATACACTTCCAAAGACCAACATCACCATGTATACACTCAACCAGTACGTGCTGGCCTCTATCCACTTGATTGTTCGCTAATGATGCTAGATGCAACGGCGCGTGCGAGAACCTTCTTAAGGGCATTCAAAAGAAGTTCGAGCAGCAGGACATGACGGATGTGATCATCAAGTACGGCCCTGGTTGCTCGAAGAAGAAGGGTGCACATCGCCTTGTCCTGTGCGCATCCAGCAAGTACTTCAATAACATGCTAGGCAAGATGGGGTTCAAGGTATGTCATTCCTGATCACTTCCAGATTCGTCAACATCACTGACAGACGTTGGTGCAGGAGAACGAGGAGTCCGCAATCGAGCTCAAGTCGGAGAGGTTCGAAGACGAGGCAGTCACAGAGGCAGTGCTCGGCTGCCTCTACGGCAGCGACTACAACGACAACGGAGGATCTCTCGCTCCTCTCCATTTCAATGTCTACGTCTACGCTACGGCCGACTACATCGACTCCGACAACATCATGCGCCTAGCCACAAAGAAGTTCCTCGATGCCGCCCTCGCCCACATCCACGCCAATAGACCTATGAACACTCTGATTGGCGCGATGAAGCTTGCGTACACCGAGACTCCGCCTAACGACAAGCTTTTGCGCCCGAACATCGCCAACTTCTGTGTACAGCACCGAGCGAAGGTCTTCGCAAGCGCTGTGATGCCCATCTTCCGCTCAGCACTTCAGGAGGTCCCGGAGTTGAGCGCAGATATCAACCTCGCCTTCTTCAACATGTTTGGTGGAGAGGAGAAGCCTGCGATATCTTACTCCAGCAAATTCATCGCTTTTACGTAATCAATGGTGAAGAACGAGCGATGGGCACAAGCTTAGACGAAACGCACGACACAGAGTGGGAGGCATGACTCGATTGCAAGAGTTTTCTTGACACAGTCACCCATAACATGTCTCTTAGTACATTGAATGGTTTTTAGACCTCGGTGCACATTTTTGGGTGTCTGGGCCGGCACATCTGCGCACTTCTCATCTTTCGCCCGCATCACGTGCCATGTCATGAATGGGGACATGAAAATGGATTAGGATGACGTTTCCAGACAAAGACGAAGCTTGGACCAAAATAAAGACGCTCACATCATCTCTTGATGCGTCGTTACTCTAACAAAGAATAACATATCTAATTTTCGCCCTTGTGGTTTCCTGTGCGTGTGCCGTCGCTTGGTCTTTGTGTGCTTGCTTGCCTTGTTCGATGCGTTCGATCGTGTGATGAATGTGAGGAACACTTGAACTCATAAAAGTGAAATTGGAGGCTCGAGGTCATCAACTATCGGATATCTGCGGCCAGGCGCACGTTTGCCTCCCTCCCTGGTTGAGCTATCAGAAAGTCTGAAACTGTGATTAACATTGCTGGGCTCTCGACGCCTCAAGCCAGCCCGCAAAATCCTCAAGAACACTACAAGCGGCGGAGTATCACAGCCTTGACCGAGATGGCCGTAGATCAAATTTATCTATTGTCGGCAATTCAGTCAAAATACAAGAATGGCGAGTTCACAGACGTGGTTGTTCGATATGGCGATCAATGTCAGTACTCCGTAAAGGCACACCGTCTAGTTCTCTGCGCAGCCTCGGACTTCTTCCATGCTATGCTAGGAAAGAAAGGCTTCATGGAGAACGAGCAAGGGGTCGTCAAATTGCCCATGATTGAGGACGAAGCAGTTGGGCGGGTGCTTCTCGATTGCATCTACGGAAAGGACTACAACGAGTTGGCGGCAACCAAGGACAATCTCGCATTCCATCTGAACGCTTTCTTTGCGGCCGACTACTGTCAGCTACCTCGTATAAAGAACGTTGTTTTAGATGCCTACATCTCAAGCGCTCGCACGATCTTCCGAGCTGCGGAAGAAGCACGGGAGAGAAGGATGATTTACAACTACATGAACGAGGAGGACAGTGAGTCTGCCGAGAAAGATGACAGAGACGTCCGCATGGATTTTATACAAGCCGTGAAGACTGTATATGAGCGGACACCACCCACAGATAAGGTCTTGCGCCCAGCGGTGGCAAATTTATGCCTCCAGATACGTCACGAGCTGCGGAAGGATGCGAGATTCGCACAAGCTACACGAGAGATTCCTGATCTGGCAATCGACATCGCTTCAATCATCTTCAGAGGTCAAGTCGAGGCCCACAATGATGACGGAGGTGAAGAAGACGAAGACGAAGAAGAGGAGGAGGAGTAGGAAGAGGAACTGTGATAATCGAGCTGCAGAATACGCCAACAGGATGACTGCAAGGAGAACAGATGTTTCCACACCATTGGCCAACTAGTTCTTGCCCTTAGACTTGTACTCAGTGATACCTCGCTTCTTCATCATTTTCCTTAATCTCCACATGTAGAATGTCTTTGGTGACTGTCTCATGAACAGTGGCATGGCAGGATAGAGCGCGCAGACAGCGGCCGTGTTAAAGCTGTTGACAAATCTCGTGAATTTGGTAGACCGCAGACCAAACTGCTGACGCGTCTTGACCGGGAGTTGTTCGATGGTGAGAGCCTTGACAAGAGGCATTGCGAATGGCACAAAAGGTTTGGCCCATAGTGGTGCAGGCTTGAATGGATGCAGCAGATCGTACAAGACCTTCTCAGCTTCTGGCGTGACCTCAAGGTGGTTCTCGATCATGTCGGCATAGTACTCCCAGAAGGCTGCTCTGTTCTTTGGCCAAAGCTCAGGTGGCATCTGCAGCGATGTACCAAGGTATGAGAACTCCTTGTACACTCGCTCAGCTTTGGCAGACGGGAGAGGTCCATAGACAAGCTCGTACATGCCGATCATGGTGGCATAGATGGTTGCGGCGACCCATAGCTGGGCGTGAGGGTCCTTGGCATAGTACGAGGTATCGCCTTCCCCGCCCTTGACACGAGCATGCATCATGTTGATGTAGTGCTTCATGGCTTTCTTTTCCTCTTCGGTGCCGAAGACCATGACATAGATGAAGATGCCTGTCTTCTCCGCACGATCGACCGCACGGCCTGGCTTCGAGAACTCGCTGTGGATCCCGACACCTCGTCCGACAACTGGATGAGCGACCTGGAGCAGCACAGCGGTGAGACCGCCAAAGAGAGTGATCCCTTCACGGATCACATCTTTGATAGCGTGAAGCTGTGCAACAGGCTCATAGTCTGGATCTGGTGCGGGCCGGAGTAGACCCTTCTCGGCCATATCGCCAGCAGCATATGGATTAGCATATGGGCTAGGCGAAGCATAGCGCGTTTCCTCGCTCTTCTCTGACTGCGACCAGCGCTCTGGTTGGGCCATTTCTGGCTGTGTGGTCGCCATGATGGTGATGGGAAAATTACTGTGTTCGGAAATAATACCAGGGAGAAGTGAAGGAAGTGGTAGACGAGAATGCAGCTTGGAGGCGCGGGTCGTGCTTAAGAATGAGGAGAGGTACGTCTTCACAGGTTCTCGATCTGTCGGTGGACCAAGCACCGATGAGCCCCTCGGGTGTTGCCAGCTTGTCGACAAGGTCTGATACGGATGACCCAAAGAGAGGCGACGATATGTCTTGTGCGGTGACAATCTGAGTCTGTCCCATTGGACATCATGTTTGCACGAGCTATCAGAGTCTCACCCCACGAACATGTGCACCGGGGACATAGGAGTACTGCTCAACGACGAGGCTATGAGTACTAATATGGCCATGTTGCACGAAAACATTCGCCTAGCAATAGACGACGATAGACGAGCCAAACAATCGAACGGGAGGAGTATTGAAGAGCATGGATCAGATTTGCATCAGGGCTGATATGACAGATCGGATGGACGGCTGGAGATCATCGGTCACCGCCAGTACTAGACATCCTGGGGTATGTCGGAGAGAACCGACCCTGCTGCTGGCGATATTTCAGAAGGCGCGTTACACGATGCCGGATCGTTCGCTTAAGGCAGTGGCCCGCGTGCGTAGCTGTGTGTCCAGACGTGAGTCTGCTGGTAGGACTCCCGGGCTACGGTTGCTGAACGAGCACTATTGGAGAATCGGGCCTGCATTCCGTCAGCTTTGTCGATTTCATTCATTTGAGAATTTCGAAAGTGCACTAATGGTCTTTCGAAGCCACAATACTAATTTTGCGCCAACCGCGAGACGTGCCCCACGACGGGTAACCCCGGACGGGAGCTGTAAGCTTGACAGCCACAAGAGACCTTGAACGTAGGGAACTCATGACTTAGCACGGAGAATTACTCGAGCCAATGAGGCTCCTACAGCCTTGCGCCAGTGTCCGTTTCCAGCCCTTTTGCCCAAAACGACCAGGATGGAGCTCCAGAAACCACGTGCTCGGACCATACCTCGGATGTCTCCACGGCATGCTTTCCTGAATGAGGGCTTTTCACAGTCCTGCAGATGTCCATCCCAATGGTCGTGGGACCAAATAAGCCCTGGAATAGATGCCTGTGCTGCTCATTGCGGGGTGCGTGGTCTCGTGCGTGTGGTTGCAAGATCCAGTGACATGCCCTCACTCTTGCCTAATCGGGTAACTACACTGAGGCGCTAGTGCAAGAGCACAGCAGCATCACAGCAAGCAGGGCATTGCTTCTCGAGACCAGTCACCAAGACGATGAGCTGAATGGGTTCGTTATCCGGTGAAACGGCGTTTTTCGGGCGGTCATGCTGAGATGATCAGATTTTCCTTGCATCGCCATGAGCAACGATACCCCACAGTCAAGCTGGCTGGACTCCGATTGGAAGGCTGGAATGTGGTCATGGACTTGATAAACGAAGAGCTCTTCGCGATGATGCTTTTTCTCCCCTCGGGAAGCCGGCCTGTGATTCTCGCTTGAGGCTTCGCAAGTAGCAGCGCATTTCAGTTCAATCTTGCTCGGCCGGTCCAGCTTCAACTTCTCACAGCAGACACAATGTGGAGAGAGCTTCTCAGGTTCTTCGCCTTCCTCGGAAGGGTAGGGGCGTTCGTGTTCTCCGTGATCACCCTCGCCCTCATCGCTTTGACGTTGGTCCAGAGAGATTGGATGGATGGGATCTCCATCTACATTGTGGTCATGAGTGTTGTGAGCATGCTGGCAGCTTTTGTACCACCCTACCCCAACTTCATCTTTGATTCGTTCTTCGCCGTGGCATGGATCATCTGTGCGACGTTCTCGTTCCTGATCATGGTAAGCGAAGTCTTGCACGATCGAATCGTTTTACTAACCGTTGTCACAGTTCCTCAAGTCCACCTGCTATGGCGTGGCAGACGTGCTCCCAGGAGAGGAGGTGGCAGTCTCCTGTCCGAAATATCAGGCACTGGTCGCTTTCTCGTTCTTGACCTTTGGAGCTTGGGGTGGGTCTGCTGGTATTGTAAGTGAAACCCTATGAAGTATTGAGAACCACCAATGACATCGGTTCAGGGCGGCTTGCTGCTCCTCATCGGGATCTTCAAGAACGCAAGAGCTAGGAGCCACAACTTCATGGTCGCGCCAACGATCCGCAAGGAGCGTCAGACCACGAAGACTGAGCCAGCCACTGATGCAGCTGACTCTGCGCCAATACCTCCGCCTCCAGCACCCGTGCACTTTGCAGAGACTAGAACTCCGGCAGACGAAGAGAAGGGTCCATTCGCAGATCCTGACGAAGTCCGACCGTATTATGATTCGCACTATGACGACAAGCGACCACTGTCGATGTCCGACGAGAAGAGGCCAGTTTCTGACGACAAACGACCTTTGTCGGAAGAGAAAAGACCATACCCTGCAGCTTATGGAAGTGCAACTTATCATGTCGAAGATGTTGGCGAGAACCACAAAGCGTATGCCGCACCTGCGCCAGTCGCGGCAGCGCCCATTGTCGAAGAGACAAGAAGCATCGAGGAAGAATGGGAGCCGGCGGAGCCGGAGTATTATACTGCACCGTGAGTGGTGCACATGATTGGTATGATCACTTGAATGTCTTGCTGACATGCCGCAGAGGCTGGGGTGCAGGCTTTATGCAGCGACATTGGGTTCTCTTGGGCTTCCTGGCGCTCATTGGCGCAGCGATTCTCCTTCCGATCGTGTGAGTGACCTTGTACGCTGTCCTCAATTAGCAAGCTGACGTTATGTAGCATTCTGTACGCCATACCTGCGTTCGCGGTGTATGTCACGGACAACATACAGTTGCCGCGAAACTTCTACGGCGCTATCACGGGCTTCTACGAAGACCACGCCACCTTTGATATCTTCACATCCTTCCGTGCACCAGGCGGAATCTCGGCAACAATTCAGCCAACGACTCTCATGATGTTCCTCGGCGACACAATCGATGACCCCATTCCTGTTGCTTATGTCGAGGTGTCAAAACTTAAGATTGGTGGCGGACCAGTTGAAGCATACAACCAGTCCTTGCGTATAGGCAACATCACGGAGTGGAGCCGGCTATGGCGCCGCTTCGCGTTCGAAGATGAATTGGAGCTAGGTGTTGGTGGCGAGATCAAGGTCAAAGTTGGACCGATCACTGTGGGAGTCGATACCAAGAAGACGCAGAAATTCCAAGGTTGGTCGCGAAGCAGGTCTTTGTTGTATCCGTACTTACTCAGCCAGGTCTTCTCAATGCCACAAAGCTGGAGTTGGAGTACCTGAGAATCACGCCGCCAGATGCAGACGGAGCAAACATCGTCGCCGCCGTCCCAGTGACGAACCCGTCTCCACTGACTGTCGATTCGGTAAGTCGTGGAACCAAACGAGTGCGCTTGAAGCTGACATCTGTAACAGGGCGCTGGTGCTACCGCTGACTTCGTGTTCGCGGATGTGCCTGTTGCAAATGCTTTTATTGACGAGTTCAAGCTGGTGAAGGGGAATGGCACGTTGGTAGCCAAAGCTCGAGTCGATCCTGATGTGCTGAACGGTGTCGTGTCCAACTTTGGGACCATTATTGGTGAGCAGCTTCCATTCCTGGGACGCGGCTTCGCAGTCGCAACCATACAGGCGACGTCGATCTTGCAAGATGGTGTTGCGTGGCCATACTGGGTCGCAGGAGCGCGTGCAATAAAGCTAGATGCGGCTGTCGAAGTTCTGCCGCTCATCGGAAACGCCGCTGGAGATATCCTCGGTGATCTTCTCACAGGTCAATTTGGAAACTTCTTGGGCCTCGAGCCAGCGACACAGACAATTGATGTCAATGTGACTGCGATCAACAACGTCCTGAGACAGCTGAAGTTCTACGATGCGGTAGAGATTGGGGCGACCCAGCAGACGAGTCTCTCGGGGTTGCTCGGAAGCGGGTCCTGAGGCTGGCCATAGGTACAAACATTAATGCAAATGTAATTCGAAGCCACGTGCTGTAAAAAAGCCCCACGATGCTTTCGAACATAGAAGAGACTGCCTTCAATCCATTGACCGATGCGAGTTGAGGTTGGGCTGCAGCTTGATCGTCGTCGAAGCTCCAGCTTGACCCAGCTTGTCCAAATGCGGCATCTAGCGCGGTATGCATGCTCAAATAGTGCTGACGGCTTAAGAGCTCGAAAACATGGCAGCAGAATTGAGTTCTGCGTTCACCTTGTTTCCTTCTTCTAGATACTGCTACGAAAATGTCGACGGAGCGCCGATGGGACCAACGGCGGTTCAGGCTTGAAGAGTCGACAACGCAGAATGGCGGCGCCAGAACAGTGTTCATCGAATATATGACGCCAGGCACAGCAGTACCGCCGCATTACCACAACCGCTTCTCCGAGACCTTCGATCTCATCAAAGGCTCCATGACAGTCTATTGCTCTGACAATGCCGACCTGAAAGCCTTGGAGGCTTCAGCGCAGGAGCTCGAGATCGGACGGAAAGTAACTGTCGAGCCGGGCAAGTACCATCAGTACAAGGTCGGCACCACGGAAGACAACGTCCTCAGGTGTATAGTGGCACCGGGCGATGCTGACTTCGAGCGCTTGTTGATGATCATGAATGGTCTGGGCAAGGACGGGAAGCTCGAAGAGCTCGGTGACAGTATCGTGTTGATGGCCGTGATCATGGGTCTGAGTGATGCACATCTCATCGGGCCAGCAAAGGATATGCTTGACGGTGTACGCCGAGACAAGGCCTCGGAGATTGAGACTATGAGGCAAGAGCTGCTGGCGAAGTATGATTGTGCAGAGTCTCTCCGCGAATTATTGGCTGCAGACTAGAACCCATGAAGTCGTTGGAACGCGAGAACGTGGGTGTCTCGATGTAGTTTCTGTCCCATCAAGATGGATTGCAACGAAAGTCAAGACAGGATTGCATAGAAGAAGATCAGGAATCAAAATCGATCATCTCAATTGATGATGCCCGATGTCATAACGCGTCCGACCAATCACAGCGCGTCACCAGCCCCACTCTCAACTTCGTGAGATTCTCCTAGACCTACTCTCGTCACTAATTGCTGAGGAGCCCAGCGGCCTTGCGGAAAACTGCACACACATATTGGAGAATCTGACGCGGAACAGGGTCTCCGTCCTTGCCTAACAGATGTCGTGATTTGCGTTATGCTCCTCCGCCAGCTTCTTCGCCTGAACGCATACAAGAACATACATACGCGCTGTGGCGGTCGATGACATAAATCCACCACGACATCGAGTCAAGCTCACGCATACAAGAGGGCTCCTCGTAGAGCGCTACGCCTTTAAGAGCCGCGCCCCGAGCAATGAGATCATGCGTACAGATATCGAGGACCTTAAAGGATCTCAGACAAGCAACGAGATGTGTTCCAGAAGCATTAAATTCTCCCCTAACCCGACGAAGCAGGAGATTGATGAGGCTTTAACCGCGATTGACAAAAAGATCAAGGACCACAGACTTCGTGTGTACGGCCCAGAATGGGACTTTTCAATCGGCGGAACATAAGTTCTTTACCAGGTCACGCGAATTAATATGCAGTCCATCTGTGCATAACGTGAAGGATGAGCTCCATGGCAAACTTTGGCCAGAGACGAGATTGCGGACATGTCCGTGTCGGATGTTAGATCGTCGAAGTGCATTTTCGCCTTTTCGCCTGGAACCATGTGTCTCCAGCTCCTTCTTGAAGCTGCAAGACTTTGTGCAGTGATCAGTGGAGCGTTTCACAGCATTATAAGATTGAGAGGGGCTTCAAGAGCGCGTTCAAGATGGTTTTGATAACATGAGTTGCGCAGAGAATGGGATCCTCAAGCGCTCTCATTGCGAGCATTATGGGTGCAATCTCAGTCTAGCATGTGTGTTTGTCCCACAACTCAGTATTCGCGCTACTAGGCAAGTAGGATCGCAGAGTGACCTGGTGGAAGTATTGTGACAGGAGATGCATTTCTATACGTGCTAAGATCCTGCAGACTTCGAGAAACGCTGTTAAGCTTGTTGGATCTCGAAGTACCTTCGTTCGTGGCATCGTAGCGCGGCATGTGGCCAGATATATCATAGGGGCCGACGTCTCCAATCTGTGCCAACTCCACTAAGAACTGAGCAAATTACTGATGGGACAGGTGAGGCAGTACGTGGAGCCCGGTATGTCGTCAATTCCGACTTTTTCGATCACTCACTGCTCGACGCGCAGGACTACACGCAATCTTGAACGAAACTTCCAATCGCACGGTAAGGGTGTGTGTTGAAATCCGACATCTGGTATCTGTGCTCCTTACTTCGTGGGATCATGAAGCATTGTCAATTGAAGCGTCCCAATGGCACATGTACTTCGATGCGCTCCAAGATCCTAGACCTCCAATTTCTGGTCATCAAGACAGTGGCAGATAAGGTCATGACATCAATGGTCATCGGATGGCATCCGAAGATCTTGATGTAGACTCGAATGTGGTTCCATTGAAACCTCCGGCTACCATTGCGATGGCGTATGGTACCCTAAGGACCGACCCAGAATCTTTACGCAGCCCGCAGAGTCATGAAAGTTGGAGAATGTACCATCGTCATAGTAATAATCCATCGCACCGGATGAGAGCGCCACCGCCCTATGAAGTCGTCATGAAGAAGTACCACGAGAGCGGAGCCGAGACAGCGGTTTTCCGTCGCGGGCCGTCACGTCAATAGCGTAACATCTGTCCTCGTCAAGTGTGGGGTGTGCGCGATTTCGACTGCTCACGAAATCGATCAAACAAAATTCTGAGCATCAGATGGAGCGCGAGATGCCTCAGATAGACTTCTTTCTCTGACGTATGTAAGTCACGACACCGTCTGTCGCGTGAGAGAACACCTGGGAGCGTAGGCGTGCCTCTCCTTAAAGCGTTTCACAAAGAGACGATTAGCGTGTTTGAGGCAAGATCGCACCCAAAGCGGTTAGCGGGCTGCCCATCGTGACTTCCTCCCTGGAAAGCCGGGGCCCACACGTCCCCAGCCCGCGAGCGCAACAGCGACCCGAGCTTCACTTTTTTATTCCTGCCGATCTGCTGCCACGGCGACGAGGAGAGCACACGAGAAAGTCATTGCTGTCTTCTACTCTCAAAGGTAGCAGTGTTCGCGCGGGCCGCGTTCTCGAATCTCTCTCAGCTCTCCGTTCGGGACCTGTCGTGCATTCTCCGCTGTACTGCCACACCTCCTCCCTCTTCCAAAGAAGGGAAGAAACGCCTCTCCCGCTCTCCCTCATTTCTCGCGACTCACAATTTCGATCGACGACCCTAACCCGCGCGCGTATTGTTCACCCTCGCCTACCTGCATATTCACACTGCCAGGAGAGAACACGCAATTGATCGCCCTTTTTTGCGCGTCTCGCTGTGCGTGGCAGGAGGGAGGAGTTTCCCGAAATTATTCTTGTTGCGGCCCAGCTTTCGCGCCCGTTTCAGCGAGGGGGGTGGAATAACCTCACTCGCCAGCACGCAGGATGGCTCGTCCGGGGATTGTTAGAGCTGGTATGTTTTACAATGCCCCGAGTATAGGGCTATTGTTGTGGTGTGACTTCAAGAGGCTGGGATTCTGACATCCGCATACACAGACACGATCGATCTTCAGCCGCAGAGTGCTCCTTCAGCGCAAGACCACAATCGCAAACCGCAGACGACCGTAGCGCAACCTATAGCCCCTCACCAAGCCGCCGAGCTACGGCATGTGGCAGAAGAAAGACATAGCGAAGAGGAGAATCTATCGAATGCGTGGCAGTCGGCGAATGGCCTGAGCGACGAACCACCTTCTGACGACGAAGTCATGCGCGACGACCAACCTACCCAGCGCCAGAATGGCCAGCAGGGGGATAATCAAGATGCAGATGGGGACGCAGACATGGACGACGACATGATGGACAAGATATCGAGTTCGCCTTCAATCAGCGATGGTGGGTACTCTCATTTCACTACTACTCCGACAATCTACAGAACGGCACAAGTCTCGACAATCACGCCTGTAATATGGCCCAGAAGGTCATCTTCTCTGTATACGCCAACTCCACCACCAAGGCGCAGCACCACGCCTGTGGGGTCACCACTTCAACACTACAACAATACAAGCTCGCCATATGTAGACTGCTCCGACGAGTCGTCCCCGTTTGTAACCACGCCTGCGCATCTACCTGCGTCTCGACTGCCAGGTGCTGGGAAGCCCAGATCGGCAAGCCCCTTTCCTTTTCGCACGGCTCTGAGTAGATTGCGCGGAGGACATACTACACCATTGCAGGAAGAGGTGGATTGCGCATCTGAGCAGAGTTCGAGCCCTTTCCTTGAGTCACCTGAGCATCTTCCTCTCAGCTATAATCGACATGACAGCAGCAGCAGCAAAGTACAGTCTTCGAGTCATCATCATTGCGTGGTCGAGGAGTGCGGGGAGGATGTTGTGATGGGAGAGGAAGAGACGACATGGAGCTATGAGGAAGATGAGGGGTATGAGGAAGTGGAATTTGTGGAAGAGGATGTTCCTCCCGCGGTGCCACCGAAAGATATGCCGACATATGCGGAGAAGGATAGTTTCTATGACCAGCCAAAGCTTGTCAAATCAGCTTCGGACATGGAGCTCGAAGCACAATTGCTCCCCATCGACGATCCACTTCTCGCAGACGATGTCTTCTTCGACGCCAAAGATACCACCGGCCAAGCAATTACCTCCACAGAAGAAGAGGACGACGAAGAAGGTTGGGAGACCGAGTCCTCCACGCAATACTCCGAAGACAGTTTCCGAAGCTCCGCCTACTGGGACAGCGACAATGATGATGACACACGAAGAACAACGACAACTGCTGCTACTGACAGTGCGAGTTCGAGTGCGACTGATGACGACCGTTTCATTGACTCTGGTTGGGGCGGAGAGTGCTTACGAGAAACAGAGGACATCGATTTCGAGTTCGTGTACGCGCTGCATACGTTTGTTGCGACAGTAGAGGGGCAAGCGAACGCGCAGAAGGGCGATACGATGGTGCTCTTGGATGACAGCAATAGTTATTGGTGGTTGGTCAGGGTGGTGAAGGATAGCACGATTGGTGGGTCATATTATCTTTGGTGGTGAAGGGGTTTGCTAATCAGTCGTGAAGGATATTTACCTGCAGAACATATCGAGACGCCAACGGAGAGATTAGCACGGCTGAACAAGCACAGAAATGTTGATGTGAGAATGGTGGTGGGATGCTTACTGGCTTATGCTGACGTGAACAGTTATCGCAAACCATGCTTGGAGATACCACCGAGAAGACCAAAAACCCACTCAAGAAGGCCATGCGAAGACGAAATGCAAAAACTGTCACTTTTACCACACCAACATATATTGAGCCCTCGGAGTATGAATACACCACGGATGACGACTCAGGCGATGACATGAGTTTGACGAACGGGAGTGCTGGTGGAGTTGTGGAACAGACGAAAGAGGACGTCGCGTCGAAGGACGAGATATCTGCCGTTGCTCCGCTCAAAGTACGAGACAAGAAGAGAGACATGTCGCCCGAAAAGGGGGCTGTCGGCGATGATGAAGGCGATGACAGGAGAAGGAAGATCGATGAGTCGAGAGCGAGTGATGAACAATTCGATCGTGAATGTGAGTTGGAAAAATTGCTTGCAAGGACGAACGCTTACAATCAGCAGTCTCTGCAAGTAACGCCAAACAATCCAAGCATGGCACACCACGCAACACAGACTCGTTCTTCCGCGACGAAAGCATAGAAACGCGCAAGATCACCTTAACGCCCAATATCCTACGCGACGACTCAAGCGGATCGCAAAAATCGTCCCTGGAACGCGGGCCCAGTCTCGAATTGCTGGAGAAAGATCCCAAGCCAAAGAAGGGCGACAAGAAGGAGAAGAAGCCCGGCATGCTCAGCGGACTGTTCAAGCGCAAGGACAAGAAGGGCAAGGGCGACGATGCGAGCAGTACGAAGGGCAAGCTTTCTGGAGAGACTCTTCGCGAATCACCGACGTGGGAGGACAGCTCGCCCGTAGAGCAACGGCCTGGCACGAGCGATGGACCACCAGCGCAGGTTCAGAGAACCGGGAGCAAAGGCAAGCTGCAGAAGTCACCGCCTCAGGGAGCTAGCCCAGCATCCACAGTGGCGCCTGTGTCCATTTTGTCGCAGAAGAAGCCTAGTGTCGAGAGTATGTCTCCTGCTTCGTCAGCACAATCAACACCGAGATCTGGCAGCCCGCAGACGGATGAGCAGAGTCTGCAGAAGAGTTCGAGTCTCAGGGCGAGGGCACAGGAGAGCATCTCAAGTAAGCTGCGAACGACGACCAATGGATCTGAGGAGACGAAGCCAGCGAAGGTCAAGAGAGCGAAGGAAAGACAAGCGCTGGACATTGACTCGAGTCCTGACGAGGAAAGCAAGGATCCATTCGCGGATGAGGAAGTCGCACATCAACCACAACAAGAAAGTCGGTTGGTGGTGCCGCCGGGCCAGGCTAGCAAGCTTGGTGCTATGAGTTCGACGGAACGATTGAGCGAGAGCCCTGTTCACATCACGTCTGCCGACGCGCTGCCAGAGAGCGAACCACCTGCGCTGGTAGGCGACTCATCCACAGACTCCTCAGTGGAACTCACATCCCTGCGATCGAGCCCATCGCCACCAGCTGAGCAACACCTTACCAACAAAGCGTCAGTGGACAGCATGACCTCGCCCATCCAACCAGCCGCCCTTTCCATCTCCAAAACCCAGACTAACCCGCCACCACCCTCACGAGATCCACCTCCTCAACCAATCATCAACGGAGCCTCCTCAAAAGACGACCACCGCGGCCTCTCGCCCACACGAAACAACTCCACCTCAACCACAAACAGCACACTCTCCCCCACCTCGCCAGCCTCAAACTCCACAACCCAACAACCCGTCTGGTCAGACGCCCATCTGCGCGCCTACATGGACACCACGGAGGATATTCGCGACCTGCTCGTCGTGGTGCACGATACGAGTGGGGTTGTGCCTGTGGGGCCGGATCACCCGCTCATGAGCAACTTGTTTGTCGAGGAGAGGGGGAAGGTGCGGGAGTTGGATTTGAAGCTTGATGGGCTTTTGGGGGGGTGGTTGGCGAAGAAGAGGGGGGCGAGTCCGGTTGGTGGGGGGAGTGGCAGGGGGAAGGGGACGCCGACGGGTGGGAGTAGGTTGGCTGTTAGGACGGATGCTGCGTAGTCCTCTTCCTTTGGAGGGATGTGTATGAGGGATGAGGCGTTGGACATATATTCTCTTTTCCCTTCCCTTTGTTCTCGCGGGACGCTGCTTGTCGGCTTCAGGAACTTTTCTTTGGCACGCCAGCATGGCTGTTGCATTGGCTTCTTGGGAGCAGCATTATACCTTACTTGACTTACTCTATGGGCTGGCTGGATGGGATGGGTGACGAGCAATGAAGGCGGCTCTGGCGTGGGGATCTTTTTGTATCATAAAGCACTTGGGATCGATAAGTGGATAGCTTGAATTAAGCTTGTCTATTGTGAAGCCATGGTGAGAGGCTATCTCCTACTCTCGACCTCATACTTTCGTACTCATGCGCTCTCTTGAAAATCCCACGAAATGTTGCTGCACTGGACGTTGGAGGTACATGCTACGGAGACGAAGGAAGGACATGAAGCTCGGCCTTCTCATCAGCCAGGCTGAACGTTGATGTGGCAGCTCTAGACACTCTCTCGAGCAACTTTCAAGCCAATCACGGACCTCCGATTTGGCTGGACATTTTTCTACCATGTGCTCTCGTAGTCGCTGCTGCGGTACGCTACGGACATCTGTAGTTTTGTTGCAAGTTCCGTCATTGCGTGGCGCGCCATCTGTTTCGAGGCAACACAGCAAAACCTCTCTGTCAGAATCTGTTCGTCTAGCTACACATGATCTCCATGATCTGAGTAGACTCATGGCACCAGCAAACAGATAGCCATCCGTCATAAGAGCCTCCATCACCGCGGGACAATCAGCACAATGCCTCTCCTTCACCGACCACACCACGGGTTCTGCCGGCTGCCACCGGTCACCCCGGCGACCGCACCCCGAGATTGCGAGTGACGTTGGCGGTCAGCGCAATGGCCAATCGCAGCGATCGTCCGCTCGAACAGCTGTTACCCGGCGTAACACGACCAGTCATCGAGGGTGCGCGTGCCCTTGGATACCCGCTTGGCTGCCTGGCGCCGAAACATATATAAAGACCTCGTTGCTGGCTTTTGAACTTTCTTTCTTTCACCAACATCCACCACCACTTCTCTGCCTTTCTTCTTCCTTCCTTCCCTTGACACAACATCAACACCTTCTTTCCTGAACACACTCAACAATACAATCACACCTTCCTTCGAAAAGACAATCCAGCAAAATGAAGGCTGCGATCGTTCTTGCCATCTTCGCTGCCTCTGCAGCTGCTGCTCCTGTCGCGCAGGTCCTGGAGACTCCGCCAGATTTTGGTCCGGCCAAGCGCCAGGAGGAGATCGGTAAGTGCGCCTTCTTCACATCGCAGCGCGCACAATATTGACATCAAAATCACAGGCCCGCCGCCAGACTTCGGTCCCGGCCGTCGCCAGGTCAGCGAATTCCCGCCAGACTTCGGTCCCGCTCGCCGTCAAGTCTTAGAGACGCCACCGGATTTCGGCCCTGCCCGTCGCTCCGCTCAGGACGACATCGGTGAGTCGCCTTCTCTGCCTTGTCGATTCTGCGCATATGCACAATCCGCAGCGCAGGATCATTTTCTGCAATTGAACACTTCACTGACATCTATTCTCAGCACCACCACCCGATTTCGGTCCCGCCAAGCGCCAGGTGTCAGAGTATCCTCCCGATTTTGGTCCAGCTCGACGTGACGCGCAGTACGAAGATGGCGAGATCGGTGAGCCAGCTGGTGTGATTCCACCAATCGACTTCCCGAAGCGTAACGCGCAGGTCTCAGACTACCCACCAGATTTCGGACCGGGCAAGGCGCGTCGTCAAGTTCGCGACGATGATGATAACGAGGACGAGTTCCCTGTCGGCCCACCTCCAGACTTTGGCCCCGGTAAGGCTCGCCGCGACGATGACGAAGACCATGAGGGCCCACCGGGCAAGGGACATGGCAGACCCAAGGACAAGCCTTCGCCGTGGGATCCCAGCTACATCGTTGGTCACGATATCGAGTTTGGAGACAAGCACGACGAACCACCATGTGACAAGGGGAATAAGACTGAGGTCGCTGGCGGTCGTGGCGCTCGTCCTAGCAAGCCATTCAGAGAGCCGTTCCCTGCTGCGACGTCCACCAAGTCCAAGATGGCTGCCTACCCATCGCCGTTCGTGCCGGTCTACCCCACCAAGCCGCACAATGGCTCTTTCTTCGACCACGGCGACCGCGATGAGCACGACAACGACAAGCGTCAGGCGTCAACCACCGCGGAGCCCATCACCACGACGATCCCCGGGCGCGATGGTCCGATGACTTTCACCATCCACCCAACGCCACCGCCACAGGTCACGACCGCCACGATCCTGATGCACGATGGCTGGACCACCATCACGACCATCCTGCCCACGCCAAAGTACACCACCGCCTGCGACGAGAACGGATGCAGCACGGCGCGTGCGACGCGTACCATTACGCGTAGCCCGCAGGCGACGAAGGAGACGACTGTGGCGTTCGCTTGAGCTCGCGACTCCTCTTCTTCCCATCAAACAACTTCATTATATGACAACAACTACGGCTGCTGAATACCAGTACAAGTTTGTCTCCACCAGATAGACGTGGAAAATGCTCAGCATGATGCACAAAAATTGATGGACAGGCGATGATATGATTTCACTTGTATTTGCATGGGACACGGTTGCTTTCCATTTGCTTTACTTGTATGGGATGGTTGCTTTATGACTTTAGCAAGGCGTTCCGGTCTATGATAACCCAATAGACGGAACGCGCAGTTTGTATGAAAAGAATGTCAAAAGCTTTGAGCACCAAAATCCTTCTCTTCTACTTGCCTTGCCGTGATCATGGCGAACGCGTTTGATGCTTTTACCATACTTCAAATCTGCTTTGTTGACGGACACAGATGGTGGCCATTATATTCAGCAAGCGCCTCTTGCCAGCGCGAAGACTACAGTACGCCACTCAAATCCACCACCATAACGCCAGTAATGCATGAACAAGCGGGTATCAACGCCCACAACACTTCAAGCCCTCACAACATCACATCTACAACCTCGCCTTCGCCCTCTTACTCTTGCCCGGCCTCGACTTCCCCGCAGCGCCCTTGAAAGGCTTCTTCATCCCCTTGCCCGGAAACCCTCTCATATCATTCGTGCTCTCCGCATTCCCGCTCTTCGAGAAGCGCTTCTTGCCTCCATACCCATATTTCGCGTCTTTCTTCTGCCTCTTCGCATTCGGCGCACCACCTGCTCCGCTCGCACTTCTCGAGCCAGAGGCTTTACGTGCTTCTCTGTCTTTCTTTGCGGTGGTGGCGCTGTCTTCCAGCGAGACGTCGAAGAGGTCTGGTTCCGTCTCTGCATCTGGCATCGCGCCTGATCGTTCTGTCTCTCCATTAGCATCTTCTCATAGCCAGGGGAGGGGAAAGCATACTCCTCTTCAACACATTAATCCGATCAAGAGTCTCCCTCTTCTCCCTCGCCCTCTCCTGCATCTTCGCCACCTGCACTTGCTTCCCGAACTTCTTCAAATCCCTCTGCCTCCTCGCCTCGCTCGCCGCCTTCTTATTCGCCGCCTCGTCCCGCAGCTTATCCTTCACCTTCCCCATATGCTCATCGCTCTTCACCATCTCCGCAAAGTAATCCGTCGGTCGTGTGAAGGGCACCCCTTCTTTCTCCAGGAGTTTACGCGCAGACTTGACGGCAGAGAGGGACTGCGCGTAGAATGCCAGTTCGCGCTTGAGATCGTCGTCGATATCGGGGATGGCGTTGGCGGTGTTGGTGGTGGAGGTGACGACTTGGTGGGCGGAGAAGGGGAGGGTGGAGAGGGGGAGGGCGATGCGGGAGTGTGCTTTGAGGAGGGCGGTTTTGTTGTTGATTGTGAGGCGTTGGTGTGGTACTATGTCGCCGCGGTCGTCGGAGGCGAGGGACTCGATGTCTGAGAGGGGGATGTCGCTGCCTTCTGCTTCTTCATCGTTGTCTTCCTCGGCTGCACCGTTGATCTTCGAGACGCCATTTGCTTTGGGTACTTCGGCTTCTGCTTCTACCTCCTCGTCTTCGTCTTCGGAGTCTGAGTCGCTTTCGCTGTCTGCGAGTCTTGAGAGATCGATCTGGGTCACGTCAGCATCCGCGAAAATCCAGGACGTATAGGACATACGCCTTCTTCCCCATCCTCTTCATCTTCACCACTCTCTCCCTCAATCTCCTCCGCCGCGCTCTCCCACTCATCCTCATCATCCTCCTCATCCTCCCCAACCTCACTCCCACTATCAATCTCCATCAACTTCTTCTTGTCGCCCAGCAGCGCCTTCAATTCCGCCTGCAACTTTTTCTCCTCGCTCTTATCGATCTTCGTGCCGACCGCGCTCGCATCAATCAGGTCCACGCCGCCTTCCTCCTCGTCTTCACTCATGTCCTCATCCTCGTCCCCTGATGCTGCGGCAGCAACTTTCTTAGCTTCCTTGTCGCGACGCCGTTTTTCGCCTGCTTTTTGCTTCTTCTTCTCTTTGAGCTTGCTGTGGTCGACGCCTTTGTGGGCGTCGAGGGCGGCTTTGAGTTTGGATTTGGCCATATTGGCGTGTGACGTGCGAGGAAAGGGAGAATTGATCACTCAGGTAGTGCTAGAATCTCCTCAGTATGTGTTAAAGACTTGAATTGTATGTTTCGCCGGACATGCGATCAAAGTTGCTATGCGCATCTCCAACTTTTGCGCCAGCCCTCACTTTTTCCAGCAGAAAGCTCTTGGCGCGACCCACACCCGACCATGCCCAAAGCACTCACCGCCTTCATCCGCTATCAACATCCACCCTCTCATTTCGAAGCAGATAAGACAATGTGATTGATCCGGAAGATGAAGTCAATTCGCCCATGACCAACCCATTTGCCTCCTCTACATCCAAAGCCGGCCATGGCGAAATCACGCTGTCCGTCTCACCACCGCATCACCCCCGACTGAAAACATGCTCCTACCAGTACCCGCTCAAACTCGTGGCGCCGGATCCACTGCACGTGTCTGATGGCGAGGATACGCTGGTGCATACAGTCTACCTCCTCTCGTATGGTGGTGGACTTGTTGCGGGCGATGCCGTCAATCTAGCGATCAATCTTGATTCGACGGCGAGATTGGTACTCTTGACGCAGGGGAGCACGAAGATATTCATCTCCCCCACGTCTGAAGTTGTGACGAGGCAGGTCTTGACCACCAGACTGAGCGAGGGGAGCGCGCTATGTTACCTGCCTGATCCAGTCCAGCCGTTCGCACAATCTGCGTTTGAGCAGACGCAAATCTACCACGTCCCCTCTCTCCACGGCGCGAATCTCTGCGTCGCAGATTGGGTATGCCGCGGTCGCTCTGCTAGAGGGGAGAATTGGAACTTCTGGCGGTACAGGAGTAAGAATGAGGTCTGGCTCTCCCCTTCCGACTCTGAGAAGAAGCGCTTGTTGCTCAGGGATAACGTACTCCTTGAGGATGGGTCGCCCACCGCTTCCTTCACGGGACGCATGGACGATCTAGGCGCCTTTGGCACGCTCATCCTTTATGGTCCTTTGCTTGCCCCACTGGGAAAGTTCTTCATGAAGGAGTTTGAGGAGATGCCTAGAATTGGGGCGAGGAACTGGGATGATGACGAGGCTGATGCCGCGCCATTGAGTCATCGGCAGCGCAGGGAGGCGCAGGAAAAGCGGGATGAGTTATTGTGGACGGCTGCATCGATCAGGGATTTCGTGCTTGTCAAGTTCGGAGCGAGGGAGGTGGAAGGGGTGAAACGGTGGTTGCTGAGCATGTTAAGGGAAGAAGGAAGTGTAGAGAGAATATTTGGAGAACGCGCGCTAATGTGCTTGAGGAGCTGAGGCGGAGGATTAGGACTCATCAACGGCGAGGCGATGTCCCGACTTCAGTATAATGTGTGCTCGAATTCCAGGTTACGGTCAGTCAGAAGACGAATTGCGCTCGACATGCCATCGATCTGGGATCTGACAACATGCTCATCTTAAATGTTGTCTGGATGTCGAATTCGGGCACATCCTCCGATCCGAGATTGTCTCTGAAGTCGTGATCCGCGATGGGAGGGATCATAGAATGGGCTCAAGCTTTTGCTATGCGGTGTTGTGCTTCTGGAGATGTCCCCAGATCCCGAAACTTCTAACTAGGCGATGTGCGAACATGCTGGATCATTGGGCATGTCCAAGCGGGCATTACCCAGGTCCTCGATTGTTGACATCTGCTGCGATTCTGATGGGCATTCCCATGGCAGTTCATTTCGAAAGGCTCACTCGAGACACTGGAATCGGACGACGCGACGCTTCTAAGTTTGAGTCTTTTCTGAGATCCTGGGCCACCAAAACACTTCGCTGAACGAGCACGGATACATTCAACACGCCAAAAACGTCTTTTTTCGCCGTCGTCATTCTGGAAGAGCGCAAAAGTTCGAATGATGGCACCAGAGCCACCAGGCTACCAAGAACCATTCCGTAACACCACTCCTCAGTCATCGCCTTCTCCTGCTCCTCCCAACCGGCCAAAAATTTGAGTGCCGCAGCCTTCACCTTTGCTCTATCTTCCTCCGTTCCAGAATCAAGCAGGTGTATAGGGATGCGTGGGGTTCCCGCTACATCCACATTCAAGTTGATAAGTACGTGATCGAGGCCTTCGAGATCGAGACGGTCACGGACGCGGTGGATTTCGCTTTGGAGGTCTGTGAGGTCTGTGAGGGGTATGGACTGTGGATGATTGGTCATGACTTCTAGCCAACAGACAATCAAGAATTCGATGGAGAGGAGCGGACCATGGGTCAAATACGCAGGAAGGCACGTTTGCCCCATTGAAAACGACTTTGGAATCGCGCTTTCACTCAAGCAATGATTACCATCAAAGAAGACCCCGGGTGAAAATTAGAGAGCAACCACAACAACATGACATCATGAATCCGATATTTGTGCATTACATCTTTCTTAGACGGATCGCATGTTCGCTTCACAACATCCAGCACTCGTCTCAGGATGAGCTAAATGGAAGAAGCAACTCCTCCATCTTCGCAGTATCCTCCTCCATCTTCCAGACTATCCTCTTCAACATCGCGGCATTCTCCTTATTTCTCGCTACTGCAATCCAGTTCATGGCGAGCTCATGTGCGGCGATGTGCTCAATGGTATTTGCCTCGCCTGCTTCATGTCTGACTGAGACTGGTGGTGTCGCTTGCATGGCTTCCAAGACGTCAGCGCCAAGCAGTCTAGTTATGAGGGATTCAACAGTGTGCCCCTGTTGCAGCAGACTACGTAGGTGTCCTCCGATTGAGGGATTCGTTGGCTCATTCACTTGTGTTGTCTCCATTCTCACCGATATCCTCTCCAATTCCCTCTTGATCTCCAAGTCCTCCTTCTTCATCTCCGCAATGGTTCTAGATAGCTGCACATGCAGATTCCGCTTCTTCTCCGCCTCAGGCCTCAGCCGCGCCAAGTCAAGCAAGACTTCTCTTCGTCGGTTCTCCAAGAGGTGCAGGCGAGCCTGCCGGACCTCGTTTGGATCGTGGGGAACGGGGTGGGAGAGGGAAGTATGTAGCTGCTCGAGGCGGGCGCGGAGGGCCGCTATCTTTTCGCGGAACACCTGTAACGAGAGATGTGCTGGTGGGGACATGGCGTCCAATATGGATTGAGAGTACGGCAAAATCTCTTGGTCCACAGAGAAACAAGTCTTTGAGAAGACTTCGACAGTCAACAGGCACGAAAGCTTGACATACTCTCGTGATGTGAGCAAACCCACCGCAGACTATGGACATTGCGTTTGTTCGATTCGAGGCCTTTGACTTCAGCAAGTCACAAGTCCCAACTTGGTGAATGGGAGCCAATGCTTGTCGTTCTTCAAAGAGATGCGATGGTTTAAGACGAATGATCGCTGAAATCCCATTGATGGCGCATCGATTTCCCTCATCCACTCGCCATCATGGAAACACGCGAGGATCTCAAAGCTCCTCGCCAGGAACGCGACGCCATCCAGGGTAGACTCAACCGCGAGATCAGTATCCGCAACGCAGCAGAGCACGCCATCTTGGCCACCGAGGACGACATCAGAGATGTCAAGCAAGCAATCAAGGACGCCGGTGACATTGTCGTGGTAGGGACCGAACCAGAGACGGAGCGAAGGTCGAAGCAATGGTACGAGAAGAGGCTAGTCGATTTGAAGGAAATGTTGCAGATTGAGAAGGACGATCTGGAGGAGAAGCAGGAGAACGTCGATTCGTTGGAGGAAGGTCTGGAAGAGGTGGAAGCTAAAATTGATAAGCTGGAGGATGAGCTGGTGAAGAAGGAAGACGAAGAAGGTGTGAAATAGCTTCACTTACTGGTCACTTTCCACTTAGGACATGATGAGATAGGAACCGAACCAAGGCATTAGTGGCGACGAGACGAAGGATGGCTCAGAGGTTTGAGACTTCCTACGTCATGTCTCCTATGTTCGATCCCCGGTCATATAGCATCTTCCATCTCGATGCGATGGATCTTCTCTCCAAGCTCTTCTATCCGCTCCTCAAGTCTTGCAACTTCCTTCTGTGATTCCCGCAATTCCCAGTCCCTGTGCTCTTTGGTTCGAATCCGACTTTGCAATGTCTTGATGTCCTCAAAGCCAGTGCTCACATTCTCAGAGACTTCCGCAACATCTAAGATTGCCTCCTGGACTTCCAAGATTTGCGAATCGAGAACATCGTTGACTATGCCGAGCCGTTGAATGTATGTATCGCGTTTCTGCTTCAATCTGCTCGGGTAGTCGAGGTCAGATGGTGTCAACATGTTGTAGCCGTGGATTATGTGGATGAAGCATGGACCATGCACTCAGGGTTGAGCGAGATATCCCGGGATATGACACATATGAGTTGCCTCAACTCCGTGTGTGTAGGCTTGCAATTACACATTGTCAAGAAGCAGGCCTACACAGATATACACGCGCGGCTATGACATAAAGCGTCATTCTCAGCCGTGGTGAGTGATGTAGGAGCATTTGTGGCTGGAACCATGATGACGCGAGCGGTGTTCTCCCTTCAACCTGGAGCATAGGACATATCCGTTGTCACGGGAGCAGTCTGGCTGGAGCATAATGAGTTATGCGATCCTATTCAGCATGCACGCAAAGAGCTCAGTGTGCATTTGGCTGAGGAGTCAGCAGGCTGCCCATGTCGTTTGCGATATGACGCAGGTCCTGATGTTGCCTGAGAGATGCTATTTGCGTCGTGTCGCGTGCTGTCCATCGCTGACATAGATAAGAAGGGGCCCATTCGCCAGACTCCCGGCATCCAAAACGATGTCGTCTCCAACTCAAGCGCCATCAAGCCGCAGTCTTGCTGACGAAGGTCTACCGAAGAGCGAGATTGGTGAGAAACTCAAAGAATCTATCAAGGAGCATAACTTCTATCTCGATCATCAATGGCATATCGACCTCGCGCACGAGAAGGCAAAAGTCGCCAGCACGACGCAGTTGCTGCGTGACCATGAAGCAACCATGACCGACTCAGAAGAAGATAAAAGGCTTTTGGACAAGAGGCAGAAGTTGCTGGAGGATGATATGAAGTATCGCGATGTGGTACTTGGGTATCGTCTTATGGTCATCAGGCAGCTCGCGAAGCTTGAGGAGGAGCTTAAGCAGATCGGTGTTTCGATGACTTCGTAATATGTGCAGAATCATTAGCCAGAAGATGAACGAAGGGTTGCGGATATGAGAGCATGTTCGGTTTGGAGCTCAAAACACAATATAGCACTTATGATAGCTTTGGACAGCTTTCATGTGTTTTGAAACCCCGTCTTCCGTTCGCGGATTCCTGCTACTATCCCGTGGCAGGACTGTTGCCAGCTAATGGATGACAAGCATCGTGGGCTCCTTAGCAGTGACGCGTCAATAGACGGTGACCGATGCGTCAAGAGAAGGTGGCCTTCGCGAACGAGCAGCTCCGCCACCCGACTGAACAAGCAGAAGACCTTTCGCGTCTCGTAGCCTCCGATGAACCGATGGAGCGCCTGCTTGCGAGCTTGTGCTCAATGGAGTCGTTGTTGCGTTAATGGAGTGAGTGGAACGCGAGGTCGACGCTCGGATGTCGTCTCCGGCGCTGAGGATCTCAGCCAATCAGAACGCTTCTGCAGCGCCTCTGGTGACCCTCATTCGGCCCGACTTCTCAGCTTTCGCGTCTCTCGACCATCGTCATCCAGATTTCACACGATCTGGGTCTCTGGTCGCAGTTTGTCCTCTTCAATGTTCAGCAGCGACCTGTACTCGACCGAAGCAATATCGCGTGATTCATCATGTGCCAGGAGCGCCATTTCACAAGTCTTTGATTTTCACCGGAAATAATGTCACATCCAAGCCAACCGTCACGGGATCACGAACTCGATCTTAGGGCACGGTATATCGCCAGGAGTATCGCCGAAAGCCTCGAGACGTCGCTCGAGCAAATCATCAAGCAGCACCTAGTCTCCAACACCTTGGACCTGGAAATACTTGATCCAGAACTCCACCTCGATGCCTCACTCATAGGGCGACGAGACCAGATATCCTTTGCACAAAAACTGCAGATCGCTCCTCTGAGACTGAGGAATGTGAGCAGCACGCCGCCGACGCCTGTAGACGGCACTGATGGGAGTGTGGCATACCCGTCACCTGTCAGTAGTACACCTCGCGAGCTGCGACCAAGACGCCGCTTCGAGAGTGAGAACACTGTCCTCGATCAGGACAATTTGAGCGATGACGCAAGACGACCCATTGGTGGCCTGCGGCTGCGTGGTAGTGAAGGGGCAGCAGACGATGGTGCATGTCGCCAACTCCAGAGCGACGCTCGAACCTTTCCAAAGCGACGCAAGATCAACGAGGAGCGGAGTGCTATGAAGCCGTCAACGCTTGACAAGCTCATCATCAGTATCTGGGAACAGCTTCATGGCAGTCTCCAGCTGGATCCGCAAGTCGTCACAGAGCAATGGAATGACCAGCGCACCATCGCAAACAGCTCAGCTTCGCTGGCTCCTGCCCATAGCCATCGCTTCAGCCGGGTGAATATGCTGTGCCGGAAGGTCACGCAAGCTTCGCGTTGCTGCAGAAGCCTTGAGGTCATTGTGCAAGCACATTGGGTGGCATGCTATGATGAGCGCGTACGACATCTGGCGGAAGAGAGTCCGCAGCTGAGTATCACGAAGCATCGAATGACTGTACTGAAGGAGGCATGCGATGATTTCGGCTGGACGGAGAAGGACCTGCGGAACAAGATGGCAGTGTGGCGAGGATATCATGAGATCGAACAAGCCGGGGGATGGGTACCGCTTGTATTTGCAGGCATGGGCCTGTACAGGTATTGCAAGTATCGCATCGACTTCACACCGGAGGCACTTTCCAAGCTGGATACTATGCGCTCTGCATTTGAGGTCGCAGCGGATACATTGCATCCGCAGTGGCGTCAACTTTTGTCGATCGTTGACGAGCCCACTCTCATCCGCTATACTGGACATCCACATGATTGGGTCGTCAGTGAACAGGGAGCTGTGCCTCTGAGAGAGACATATCTGCAGTGGGATCCCGAGTTTACTTACGAGCACTTGCCCGACTCCATCGTCAACGAGGACGCGTGGGGCGACTACGATCCGAGATCATTGCCTGAGAGAAGCTCGGTGCTTTCTCGAAGGGACTTGATATGCGAGAAATGTGGACAGCTGCAGTCAGATGTCTCCAAGGAGAATGCCTGTATTTGCTTTCCGAATCTGTACGGTGGCAAGAAAGGTCCTGTGCCAGTGCAAGTGTTCCGGACCGCTGTTGGCAAGAACAACGGGCTGATGGCTTTATGTGTAAGGGCAGCCTACATGACAATGATGATAATTCACTGACATGAGCAGAATTTCCCGCGCGGCACCGCCATAGGAGAATTCGTTGGTGTCATTACGAGTCAGCTCAACAACCTCGACTGCATGCAGTCATCTGTCGATGGCGGCCCAACATATCAGATCTTCCAGCGCCGCAAAGGCAACTTCACGCGCTTCATCAATCATTCCTGCCTTCCCAACTCGCAGTACGAACGCTTTACGTGGCTTGGCCTCCAGAGAATTGTTCTCGTTTCTCGAGGCATCGATGCTGGACAGGAGATCACAGTCGATTATGGCGAAGGCTACTGGCAGAACCTGGACAAGATCTGCCGTTGTGGAGAAAGCTGTTGTCGGTACAAGAATCGACAATTGTCCAATGCACCGGGATGAGGCGGTAGTGATAAGTTTCACCATAATTTGACGACTAGATCACTTCGTCTTCATCGAGATGTGACACTGACTTCAGGATGCGATGCGTCAGGGATAACTGCTACATCTGCATTGACTCCGATGTTACCATGTGCCCCTGATGCACGTATCAGGAAACGACAATACTCAGCTGCCGTGCCATTAGGTTCGGTTGATGCTACGTCCTACGATCCTGGCAGCAACAACATGGATGTAGAAAATCGCGTGGATCTCCAGTGTTAACATCTCGATCAGATCAAGCAGCTGAGTAAAGGATTTATGCAATCCTGCAATTTTCAGGCGCGCACAGGGATCGAGTTGGAGTCCAAACATCTACTGAATGCGGCTCATGTCATGTCGAAACAGATCAGTACATTCTCGGATCCAACAGAGTCGAAAGTTTTGATTTTGAGCTATTGAACCTCGTAGCATGTTGAGAATGCTGCTACAGAGCCTAGGAGGGAGAGGCTTAGGGTCCCACATTTCGAATGGGAATGATATTGGGACCATAGGATCACAGCGCACGTTGAATTGCATGACCTTCCATGCTACCATTATTCAAAGCATTTTATGATCTCAAGTCGCTGGCAGGATATTTGAGACACAAATAGCGTAGACATGTGCGATTTCTCCGCCACCTGCAACAACAGAATGGGATGTTCATGAGACCGATAGCATAATTTCTAGGACATCCGATATCAAGAATCCCTCGAGATGCATGTGCAAGATGCTATCAGCTGTTTGCTTGCATTCATCTAGGTCGGACCATTTCGTCAAGCCGTTGCACGAAATCTTCGATCTCGGTCTTCGTGTTATAATGCACCTGGCAAAAGTCAGCTTCGCCGGCCTCGCAAAACGGGATCTCAGGACACATCAAGTCCATATGCGCCCTGTCGATTGCACGTAATGTGTTGTGGGATCCCAATCTCACTCACCATGCTGACCCGAATGACCCCATTCTCGCCAGTTTTGAGCGAATCATCGCACAACCTCTTGCTATAAAAATGGCCCCATCTGAATCCAAAATCAGTCTGCCCCTCCACTGTCTCCACCACTTCCTTTGGATCCCAGTCTTTGATAGCGAAGCTGATCGTCGGAACTCGTATGCTAGCATCAGAAGTCGTCTCCCCATAGATCGTTACATCCCTCCTCTCCCTCAAGTACTTAAGCAGAACCTCCGCCAAAGCCTCCTCATGCGCAGCAACATACCCCTGCACATCCTTCAGGTACTCCACCACCTTAGGAATCGCCTGCGTCAGTTCGTAATTCGCCCCCGCCAGCCCCAACTTATTCTCCAGCGTCTCACTCGGATTGAAGAAATGGCCCAGACTCCGCATGCTCTCCTGTGCGTGACTGCTAGCATACAACATCGCGATATGTGGACCGTACACTTTATACCAGCTGAAGGAGTAGAAATCCACGCCGAGATCTTTGACATCAATCCGTCGATGCGGCGCGTACGCCACGCCATCGACGCAGAGCATTGCGTGTGGAAATTCGTGTACTACAGCTGCTATGGCTTTGATATCGTGGATCGTGCCCAGGAGATTACTCGTGTGCGTACAGGCCACGAGTCTCGTCTTCTCACTCAGTAGCGGTCTCAGATTCTCCGGCGTGAGTCTGGGATTACTCGACGGCTCCGGGACCCACCACTTCAGCGTCAGGTTGAGCCGGGATGCGATTTCCACCCAGGCCGCGATGTTGGCTTCGTGGTCGAGCTTGGAGACGATGATCTCGTCTGAGGGGGTCCAGTTGATGCTGAAGGAGAGGTTGCGGAAGAGTTGCGTGGTGGAGGGGCCGAGGACGACTTCGGATGGTGAGGCATTCACGTATTTGGCCGCTGCGTGACAGCCTGCTGTGTACAGTCGGGTGGACTCGCGGCCAGTGTGGTAGGAGGCTCCTAGCTGGACATTTGTGTTGGAGAGGTAGTCTGATATCCTGCGTGTATGGTTAGTGTTCGGCCTCGCAAAGGAGAAATTCACACGAGGATTTTCCATGCTCTTCCAGAATCTTTAGAGTTGCGGACAGGATACCGATGTACTCACGAAGTGATCACACTCCCCAGCGTCTGGCTCCCACCCGCATTATCGAAGAAGACTTGCTTCGCATTTTGCAGCGCGGGGAACTGCTTTCTCACTGCCTCCACGTCAAAGGTCGACATTTTCATTTCTCAGTATCACTGGGATCAAAGCACACACTGTAATTTTTTTTGGCCAGATCGAAGCATGAATTCATGATGTCGTAGGATCCCACAGCACCATGTTCGAAAGCGGAGGGCAGCTAGCTGGATCGGGCAGGTGTTTTGTAGGGTAACTCTCGGCACGACTTTTTGAGGATGCCCTGGGATCCTGCGGCGCATGTACTGTGACGGAAGTTGAGTTGGGATCAGAGAACGCTTTGCAAATCATGTTTGGAATAAGGGTCAAATGGAATGCTGTAAGATCCCAAATTATGAAGAAACAGATTCGAACAAGACAGTGGGATCAGGTAATACATCGAGGCGCGTCCATACCTGGACAACGCGGATTCAGATACGTTGTAGAATCCCAATCTGGATTGCTCATTCGGGATCTTTCACCTATCTATACACATATTCAACTTCCCATCTCTTTACTGCCTCTCCAGAACCTCCTCAACCTTCTCCCTTACACCTACCTTCCCATCCGTCTCCTTAAGGAAATGCTGCACAACCTCCTCGCTCATCCTCCCCTTCGCAACTTTCAGAATCTCCGACTCCGTAGGCAACCCCAACTTCGCATGCGGATAACTCCTATACTCCGCATGACTACCCGTCTCCAACAGAGCAAGCGGCCCACTCGGCCCCTTCCTAAAGAAAGCCTTCACCATATCATCCGTCACGTCCTCCAACTCCTTTGGCTGCCAGTTCGGGCGTTCCTTCTTCCGTTCGATCAAACGTGCTGTGACTCCCTCGACGAAGTCAGGGTGCGCCATAAACGCCGCCGCGATGTCGAGTTCCGCCTGGAATGTTTGGCCGATACTCCACTCCCCACCAAGGCGCATCTGCTGCAGCGTCACCGCCACCGCAATCGGACTCCGTTCCCTAATCGTCTTGATCGTCTTCTCCGCCCACGTCCTCACAGCTTCCTCCTCGTGTCCCTTGGCGACATCGGACAGCGCCTTGAGGATCTGGAGCGGGGCTTGCGCGGGCGGGGTGTCCTTGGAGAGGACGCTGAAGGTGGAGTCGATGGCTTTGCGGATGGAGCCTGTGAGGGCGGGACGTGGGGCGGGGAGTCCGGTGCTGAATTCGGCGATGGTGCTGTTGATTAGGGCGAGGCGGTCGGGGAGGGAGGTGAAGTCTTTGAACTGGAGTTGGGAGAGGCGCTCGGAGAGTTGGGCGAGGGAGGTCGAGTGGATGAAGTGCGTTGCGATGCCGTGGTAGCTATTTCATATCGTCAGTATATGCATTCGATGTGTGATGGGGATGGAAAGGCAGAAACGCACAAAACATCGACGCCCTTCAACTGCTCACTCGTCAACGCAAGATACATGCCCATACTCCCATCCATCCTCGGCAAAAAGAAACTGCCCCCGACATCAGGGAAGAATCCAATCGTCGTCTCGGGCATGGCAAACACCGTGTTCTCCGTCGCTATCCTGAAGGGCGCATGCAGAGACAAGCCCACACCGCCGCCCATGGTGATGCCGTCCATGTACGCAATATACGGCTTCTTGTATGTCGCAATCAAGTGATCCAGCTTGTATTCGAGCGCGAAGTAATCGGTCGATTTCTGCTGCCCCTCTTTGCCTTCGCGGTTCCAGTTTGCGAGGGCTGCGACGTCGCCGCCAGCGCAGAAGGCGCGGCCGCGGCCTTGGATCACGACGGTGTTGGCGAGGTCGGATTTCTCCCATTCCTAGTTTTCATTGTGTGAGATCTCGTTGCTTGGTGTATGATGCGTTGGATATCGCACCTTTAGCCGCCCAATGATCTTGCGTGCCATTGACCCGTTTAGCGAGTTGAGCTTCTTCGGTCTGTTCAGCTCAATTGTCCGCAGGCCATACTGTGAGCTAAACACGACATCCTCGGCCTCATCACCAGGCTGCTCCTTTACCAGCTCCTCGATATTTGTCGTCTTGGTGTACTATGTCTCCACATCAGCGATATGCTCCATCTCCTTCAATTAAATAAAGCGTACATGTCTCGTGCCTGCAATGGCGCCATCTTGTATCCGAGCTCTTAGAGGCATGCTGTACAACCGCTGTCTGGTGCAAGAGCCCAATGGCCTCGCTGTGCGCAGTACGGGGGTGAGGAGCGACATCAATGGCGAGGTGTGCGCGGTATGAGATCAGAGGCCGGGTTTTGGGGAGCTCTCGATTGTGCAGAGCTGTTCGCTGGACCTCGGGAACACGGGCTCGAGATCACCGTCCTAAAGCAAAGAAAATATGGACAGGTTATGAGCAGAATGTCATGCAATTGAGGTTCTAAACCATCGAAATCAACGTCAGACAAGCTCCATGAATATGCACGGCTAGAGTCGGAGTACCTTTTCCACCTCCGCAAAGACACAGCACGATGCTGCGGAGCTTTCCCAAAGCAGCATCATGCACGTGAGCGCTCGCGCCATACCGTTTTGAGCATCTATTCCAAAAAATGTTCGGCCAACGGGGCGGCGACGATTGCAATCCACATCCCATCTCCATCTCTCTCGCTCTTCGATCCTGTCAGTTTCTTCTTTCTTTGCACATCCCTTCTGGTAATTAATTGAGACACAATGGCTGTCTTTGCGTCGGCGTTCCTGCGAACGGGGCGAGCTGCGTTTGCGAGGTCGAGCGCGAGCAACCCGATCCAGCAGGCATTGGGTGTGAAGGGCGCGACGAGATATGCCCAGGCGTACAGGAATTATGCGACGGCCTTCGAGCGGAGTAAGCCGCATGTGAACATTGGTATGAGGACGGCACAATCCAGCGCAATTAGGGATGAAGAGGGAGCTCACGCGATATCACAGGCACAATCGGTCACGTCGACCACGGCAAGGTCAGTCCATACTCGCCCCTTCTTGCCGTCTTGTCATGCTGATGTACAATTGACTAGACCACCCTCACCGCAGCAATCACCAAGCGCCAGGCGGAGAAGGGCTACGCCAACTTCCTCGAATATGCCGCCATTGACAAAGCCCCCGAAGAGCGCAAGCGCGGCATCACCATCTCCACCGCCCACATCGAGTACCAAACCGACAACCGCCACTACGCGCACGTCGACTGCCCCGGCCACGCCGATTACATCAAGAACATGATCACCGGCGCCGCCAACATGGACGGCGCCATCATCGTCGTCGCCGCCTCCGACGGTCAAATGCCACAGACCCGCGAGCACTTACTCCTGGCGCGACAAGTCGGCGTGCAAAAGATCGTCGTCTTCGTGAACAAGGTCGACGCGATCGAGGACAAGGAGATGCTGGAGCTTGTGGAGATGGAGATGCGCGAGCTGCTTACTTCATATGGATTTGAGGGCGACGACACGCCCATCATCATGGGCTCTGCGCTCTGCGCGCTCGAGAGCCGCCAGCCCGAGATCGGGGAGAGCAAGATCGACGAGCTCCTCGCCGCCGTGGACGAGTGGATCCCCACGCCCCAGCGCGACACCGACAAGCCCTTCCTCATGTCCGTCGAGGACGTCTTCTCCATCCCGGGCCGTGGCACCGTTGCCTCCGGCCGCGTCGAGCGCGGTGTCCTCAAGCGCGACCAGGAAGTCGAGTTGGTCGGCAAGAACGACGTACCCATCAAGACGAAGGTGACGGATATCGAGACATTCAAGAAGTCGTGCGAGGAGAGCCGCGCGGGCGATAACTCGGGACTGCTGCTGCGAGGTGTCAAGCGCGAGGATGTGAAGAGAGGGATGGTTATTTCGGTGCCCGGCCAGATCAGGCAGGCGAGGAAGTTCCTGGCGTCGCTTTATGTGCTTACTAAGGAGGAGGGCGGCAGACACACCGGTTTCCACAATAACTACCGGCCGCAGGTTTATATTCGCACCGCTGGTTCGTGGATTCCCTTCTTCCATATCTCTCCACAACCCGTCAGCTTCCTTGTTGGAACCATGTACTGACGAGTGAACAGACGAAGCATCCACCTTCAACTGGCCCGAAGGCAGCGCCGAAGCCAACGAGAACAAGATGATCATGCCCGGCGACAACGTCGAGATGGAATGCGAACTGCACCACCCGCTCGCCATCGAGGCTGGCCAGCGCTTCAACGTGCGAGAAGGTGGACGCACAGTCGCCACGGGCCTGATCACGCGTATCATGGATAAGCCTGTGACTGGCAAGAAATAAGCGAGACAATTTCGTGGAAGATGTTTCATCTTTCTGCAGCTCAGCAGGAGCAAGAGTGAGGTGAAGAACGATTCTTGCATGTCATACTACCTACCAATATTTGATGCTGTGCCCACCAGGCATGGATTTGTACATTGCTGTCTCCACTCTCACATATGCTGTATCATAGATGGAAAAGGTGTTTTCGGGCAGTGCGGTGGCAAATGAATGTACAATGTTGTGTGTGGTATAGGCAAAAGCGGGGGAGAAAGCATTCTGCTGGCGTTCTTAGATGTATGTATCAATGTTGTCTGCACAATGGATCTTAGTTTGATCTATGTTCGTTCATTTCATGCATTAAGCTATGCGTATGCCATCCGTCTATACCAAGGTCATGCTTGTGTACAGTAGTAATACACTTTCTATATCATTAATTCACCTCCTACCCATCCCAGCGCGCTCACGACAACCCCTCACACTCCCTCACCCAAGCCCCGACAGCCGGCTCCCCTCTCGTCTGAAAGTACGTCACATTCAACCCTCCCACCGCCTCAAGCAGCACATCCACCCTCCCATTCCGAGCACCACAAGCCCCACCACCAAGATTGAACGCATCAACTTCGCTCTCAGCACTCACGATCTGCTGACTCCATCCCAAGAACGACTTGCCGTTCTGGTCAAGGAGGTAGGCGATCAGGAAGCCGCTGCCTGTGAGAGTGTAGCGGGCCCCGTGCAGGAGGAAGACGAGTTGGCAGAGGTGCGTGGGTGGCGTGGTGGCCGGAATGGTGAAGCTGAAGATTGTGGAGGTGGTGAGGGAGAGGTATCCGTACCCGTCCACGGTGTGCAAGGTCTCATTTCCAAATTTGGAGGTGGGCGTTATGGAGGCAGGTGAGAAGAATGTGCCGTTCAGGTCGGCTGGACAATTCGTCACTTCGTCTTGCGAGGAGATTGGAAATGTCCTCGCTTTTCCGAAGCGCCGGGGCTGAGGGGTCCAGATCGGTCGTGTGGATTCCGTTCGCGTGCTAGTCTGGGTAGTCGGCCACGTAGAACGTCTACGCGTTGAAGGCGACGCTTCGCTTACTGGTGCTGTTGTCAGGATACTTGTCGAGCTTTGGCGAGTAATAGAGCGCGATGACCTGCTCGTCGGCAACTGCGTCGAACTTGCAGAACTTGATCTGCTCGTCCGCATACTTGACCTGATACTTGACCTTGCGGTTCTCACAGTTGTTGACGAAGCCGTCGATCGCACTGTCATTGACGAAGAAAGAGGTAATACATACGATGAAGCCGGGCACGTCAAGTCGTACAACGGCGCATTACCAATGCTCGTACCGACAACGCCGAAGTTCGGGTCCTCAAGGGTGAACCACCAGACATCGCGCTTGCCGAAAAGAACACCGCAGCCCACAGCGTCCCAGTAAGCCTTCGCATTCGCAGCGTTTGGCACAGCCTGAGCCAAAGTCTCGCCAGTAGTTGGCCAGCCAGTCTCGGTGACCCAGACGGGCTTGCCCTTGCTAGCGGCCTCAGTAGCAGCCAGAGCGGAGTTGAACAGGCTCAATGCATTGGAGATGTCATTGCCGTTCTCGGTCTCGTAGTATGGGTAAGCATCCATACCCAGCACATCGACAGCGTCGACAGCAGCGACGTTGGAGCTGTTCGCCCACGCAGTCCAGGTATCCACGTGCACGATTGGCTTGCCGTTCAGCGGGCCGCTAGCGATGGCAGCACGGACCTGGCCGATGTAGTTGGCGATGACGTCGGGACCGACACCTGGACCGGAGAGGTTGTCCACGCCCGTGGGCGAGATACGGTACATATCCTCGCTGCCGACAGAGATACCAACGACCTTGTCCGTGAACGCAGTGCCATACTGGTTCACAGCATTCTGCAGTGCCGCAATCTCATTCGCAAAGCTCGCATCACCTGCTGAAGCCCAGAGACCAAGCAGGAGCGAAGTGTCTGTGGAGATGGCAGCTGGAATAGCCTCGATCGGCGCATTAGTCGTGCCGGCCTGGATGGTGGTGAAGAGGCGGGCGCTGGCGAAGCCGGATGCGCCGGGAAGGCTCTTCGCCTTGTTAAAGTGGTCGACCCATTGCTGTTGCACACGGGCAGAGCCATCAATGTTCGTGCTGCCGTAGTTGAAGCCCTTGATCTGCGCGGTGGCAGTTGCCAAAAGCGCCGCTGGGGCGAAGATCTGAGAGAAGCGCATAACGACAGACAAGTAAAGTACTCGAGGAAAGAAGAGGTACTGTACAAAAAAAGAAGTGATTAGGTTCAAGGAGAGATGAGAGAAAAGACTCGGTTCAGGTCTGCACTATTTGAAAGAGATTTTCGTAGGTTCAACCTTTTCTGCAATGCAGGGTTCGGCAGGTTTCTGTTTGGTCACTAACACGAGGTGTTGACGTCGCTCGGATCGAACTGCTGATGCGTCCTGCGGGATTAGTGAGTAGTTTCTGGGGCTGATGCAGGTACGATTTATTGGTTCCATTTTTGGCAGCTGTGCTAGTGCTTTTCATCCGCTGCTCTTGCCTTCCGCAGAACGTGCTGTTCGCTGCTGTACCATCGCTGTTGGAGGGTTTGAGGCGATGAAATCATGCAATGAGCAACGTCTGGGATGGTGCCGAGCGTGGAATTCGCTGGTCATGGCGTGCATATTGCCAGCAGATGAAAGTTCGACAGCTCAGAGGCTCATTCCAAGCTCTTCCGAGCACGAGGTTGCAGCTGTAAAAGTTCTGGGAGGCAAATCGGACCATCGAGTGACGTTGAGCGGGAGAGCTGCGTGGGTACGGCTGCCGATCGCGGAACTGGTCTCGATCAGATGCACAGTACATGCACAGTTCGAAGTTTTGGAGCGAGCTATTATTGAGAACGCATCTGCGCGTCCGCTTCATTCGAATAATGCAAGGTCTGGTCTATTCGAAAAGGGAAGTATCGAGGTCGAGCTCTACAGCATCTCAGAGTCACGTGATAATCACGTGCAATCAGGACTCTTCCTCAAAATCCTCTCATGCTTTGTCAATGCTCGATATTGGATGCTATCAAAGTGATGAGACGGCTGAGCACTCCTAAATTTGAATCGTCTGAAGATATGCGACGTCCGGTGGCTGGTCAGATCCGGTCGCACGGGTATGCAACAATTTGGTGGCACTAATCAATCCACTTCAAACGAGGACAAAGTGAAGGAGGTTGACATTGGCTCGGCAGCTACACAAGAGTCCTCCAGCAAGCAGAGAAGTAATTGGACTCAGCCGTGCCCGCAGCAGTCGCGAATTGACCATGTCTCGAATAAATTGGGATCTAGGAAGCCAAAGGATAATATGTGAGAACCACTGCAGAAGACAATCATTGCAAACCAATATCGACTTCTGAAGACAGATGGCAATCCGCAGGTCTTCAGCCACAGCCATACACGGTGTCACAGAGGTTGGAGTACATGTCGCACCGAGGCTGAACCTCATTCCTTCTGGTCGCACAGCTAAGAATGTCAGCACTGTTCTGCATAACAATAAAGAAGATGGCAACCATGATCCATCTCTTGTCAAAGAGATTCATCCGCTGTCAAACGGAGCAACGCCAACAGATTCAGCCAAATTCCGCCCATTGTGGTTTCCCGCGCATGCTGCCGTGCATCCGATTGTTGTTTGCGAGACAGCGACAACAGCCGCGACCTGCCTCACCCTTGCGTCTGCACGCGAGGAAGTCGCTTCGTCATAGTCACCCGGCGAATTTCAATCCTCAAATCTTCTTATAAACCTGAAACAAGTCCTTCTTCTTCAACATTGTCAGCACGACTTGATCATATCCTCATCCTTCTTCCTGCACAAGGCCTACACCTTCAGCGACACATTCCGCTCGCATCAGGAACAACAACCTTCACTCCTTAATTGACCACAAGACTCACCCTACCTTTTGCAAAGACACCATGGTTCGCCTTTCGACTTTCGCCGCGGCCAGCTTCGCGCTGCTCTTTCGATCGTTCGCTGCAGAGACCGATGCGCCAGTTGTCGAGGGCAATCCTGATGGCGCGCAGTACATCGCGACCATTAGCAAGGCTGGCTTGAACGCCCTGATCGTCGCAGAGACACCGCTGAACGGCCGAGGTGTCCATTTCACTATCAACATTAATGGACCAAACATGGGCGCGGAGAACTACAGTAAGTCAGGTCTTATCCAGCGACCAAAATTGTGAAGCTAATGTCGACGTCAGTCTACCATCTCCATGAGCTTCCGGTCCCAGAGGATGGCAATTGCACGGCGACGAAAGCACATCTTGACCCATACAAGCGTGGCGAAGATCCTATCTGCGACAAGTCGCAGCCGCACACTTGTCAGGTTGGCGACCTGAGCGGCAAGCATGGCGACATTCCAACCCTCCCTGGCTTCAGCGCAAACTACACCGACGACTACGTCTCGCTGATCCCGGACACGGAGGCTTTCATGGGGGACAAGAGCTTCGTTCTCCACTTCCCAAACAAGACTCGAATTGCTTGCGCCAACTTCAAGCTTGTGGAGAAGGACGGCGGATCTGGCGGACCGGCCGGTAATGAAACCATCGGTGGTGGCAATGGTGGCGCGGTCGGCAGCGGCAGCAGCACCAACTCATCCACGTCGCTCGTGCACACCTCGCATCTCCCGACCAGTAGCCCGACATTCAATGAAGGCAACTCCCCACGACCAAGCGGCAGCGCCATCCCGCAGGAGGGTTCTGCGAAGAAGATGACGCCAGCCCAGCACGCGGCAGTGATCGGCCCTCTCGTCTTTGGAGTTGCAGCAGCGGTGTGGTAGTTCGATCTTGTGCATTTTGCAACAGGATCTGTGATGGTTCAATTCTTTTGTGCAATATGCTGATGATTCATGATTTTTCTCAATAGGCGAGTGCGTTAATGGCGTTCTGGTTCTTCTGCATAGGCTTCGGGCACGCGAGATAGCGAGCGGATGCAAATACAGGCGTCTGTCGCATCTTGGAAGTCCAGATATGCTACTGGCATTGCAGAGCAGGAGATGGTGCAGATGGTGTACCGAATACGTGCCAGCTAGAAGAGCGTGCTCAGTCAGATAGATACTTCACAATTCCACAGATTCAGAACTTCTTCGTCTCACTTCACACATTGGAGGCAGCCCAGTGGCAGCGGAATTGATGGCGGATCTGATGAGTAGTGTATTATGAGAAAAATTTGCGATGATTAGATTCGAAGAACACAAGGAGGGGTGACTCTGGAAAGGCAACGGGCTTGGCGTCAAAACTATTTCCGTTCTCCAACCTCCTGAATTCTAGCACTCATCACCAACAACGATCCGAGCTGCTCGTCTCTTCATCGTAGTCCCCTCGTACCATCATGAATATGGCATGACCGGGTTTCCTTCGCTATGATCTCTGACATCAGAAGATCTGTATGCACGATCGTTCCTGAGACCTACAAGCATGGCGGCAGATCTTCTCGTTGAGCCTGTAGTCAGCGTCGCACGATCAATTTACCGAAGAACTTCATCATCGTAGCAATGGTGCTCGATGGGGAGCTCATCATCAGCTCTACATTCTTTGCTATGGAAGCGTCGAGGATGAATGCCAATGCTGATCTACTTCAAAGCTGATACTTGTGTGACACCCGGCATATCTGATTGTGTCCTCCACTATACCATTGCAGCTATTGTGTATTGGCGGTTACTATCGGTTGTCCGTTCAGAACGGGGGCATAAGCTATGTATTCTGTATCCGGCTTTGGCGATGGTCGACGTTATATCTTGTGCCTCGAAGCATACTTTTTACTAACCATACAAGCAAGTTAACGCCTACTACATCCTGCAGACCGCTAACAACATCTTTGCATCAAGCAATGGGCAACACTCAGAGCAAGTCTCGCGGTCGCATTGAGCAAGCAGTGTTTGAAGCACAAGCCAATGCACAATCTAGCAACGGATCGAATGCCAACACCATGGGTGGTGCAACCCCGGAGCCCGAGCACTTGAGTGCTGAAGTCGAGACACCATTTATGCAAGGTCTACCAAGGTATTCTCAACTTCAAGAACGTTCGAGTCCACTACTAACGACAGCCATAGGTTCCTACATAGCGGCGTGTTCTCCGACTTCAAGATCGTCGTTGGCGAGTCTGAGCTGCAAGCACACAAACTCATCCTCTGCCAATACTCTGGCTTCTTCAGTAAAGCATGCCGGCGGTTCAAGGAGGCTGAAGAAAATGTCGTCAAGCTGCATCATGGCGAAGAGGCTCAGGTCAGAGACATGATCGACTTCATGTACCGCGGAGCCTTTGAGTACGAGCCGGTTATGGACGAAGATGGGGTGCTAGCACCATGTACATGCGGGAACAAGTGCCGTCACCAAATGCCTTCGTACTACGCAGAGATGTATGCACTTGCTGGTAAGCCAGGCTCCTCTTGTGCTTCTGTGATCATGCGGTGCTGAAAATTTCCAGACTTCTACGACGTTCCCAAGCTTGCGGAGGCTTCGAAGGACCACTTCGTGGACATGCTGCGTGTCGAGTCAAAGACTGATGTGGACAACCTTGTCAGCGCCACTGTCCTTGTCTTTGTAACCACGCCGGAAAGTGATCGTGGACTTCGAGACATCGTCCGCGAGTACCTCGTGGCCCACATGGAGAAGCTGCAGAAAAGTCTGGCCATCCGAGAAATGATCGCGAGCATGCCTGCACTGGCACTGGAGATCATCGATCGCACGGCTGTGCTCTGTGGAAGGCGTCTGACATGGTGTTCGATGTGCTTGACAGCAATCGGCGAAAAGTGATGCTCGTGCGAACGGGATTGAGCGGCAAGAGGAAAGACAAAGTTAAGAGAAGGGTCGTTGGTTCGGAGACACCGAGTCATAGTCCTAGAGCATCCTAAGAGATCACAGCAATGCTGCATAGGAAGGCCGCCATCCATGAATCACTATGTCGAAGCTGAATCAACAACTCCTAGGTCTGGGTCAGAGAAGTCGCATGCGCCTCTTCTTTCGCGTAGGTGCCTCATAATCAGGCAGCAAGGACGCGGCTTTTTAAGCTCCACTTCGCCTCTAGCCTTGATCGACTCTGCTTCTTCGCTAGAAAGTACATATCGCAGCACCCAAAGTGAATCATGGCTCCAGGGCCACGTCTAGGAGATTTGACAGAGTACGAGCATTGATGTCACAAGAGGTGGACACGCTGAGTTCGGGCGCTGACCGACTTTCTCTAAATGGCGCGTATCTGGGAAATTTGCAGACTTGACGCTCAAGTTGCCCAGTGGAAAAGAGGTCAAAGCGCACAAGATGGTCATTTGCCCACAATCTAAATTCTTTGAGAAGGCCTGCAGCAATTTCAAGGTATGTACCAAGTGCATATGTGTGTACGAATTGCCAATGACTGTGTTGCAGGAAGCGGAAACGAACCTCATCGAGCTCAAGTTTGGAGAAGAAAACCTCCTCGAAGACATGATAGAATTCCTGTACAAAGGCGATTTCGATTACGCGCCAGACGACGTCGAGACATCTTGCATTTGTCCAAAGGGGTGCTGCAAACATGGCGCAGTGTATTACGCGCACCTGTATGTTATGGCAGGTACGTGCCTTTTCTGCGAGATCGTAAACGTTCCGCTGTGGCTCCGAAATTAGTTTCTGACTTTTTTAAGACTTCTATGATATTCCTGCTATGAAAGAGCTGGCATTGAAAGTGTTTCACCGGTGGCTCGAGGTCCCCGATGGCGGGAGACCACCTGATATGGATGCGCGGATCGTGGCTGCAAGAATCATCTACACCCAGACGCCTGAGATTGATCGGTCGCTCCGGTGGGAAGTCGCGAAAAGCTTAGCGAGTCTTGCAGAGTATCTCGAGCAGCACACGGAGTACGCAGTACTTATCTCAGACGTTCCGGAGGTGGCCCTTGGAGTGATGCGGGCTCAGCGACTGGCGGCGAAGCAGCCAAGATGAGCATGTCTGCACGGTCCTGAGTGTTTCACCCATTCGAAGCAATCTTCGGAGTTGCTCAAGGCAGCTTTCGGTATATGCCCCTAGGACGTCATACTATTAGAAGGCTTCGAAGTGTTCCGCTTTATTGGTCACATTCAGCATCCGACAAAGAGGACAGCAAGTTCTTGAAGGTTCCGGGCAGGAGTGTACCCGAAGCATTGGATGTAGACAAAACACCGGGCGCCTCGCGAAGAGACATCTGCTAAGGGAGCATGCAAGCAGTCTACGAGATTAATTCACATTGTCTTCACAAAGTCTTCGGGCGCTTTTTGCTCGCTTTGAGAAGGTCGTCGTCGCTCGCATGAACCCATGGTCTTAAGGCTACACTCGGATTGAGCTCACCAGGCACCGACCGACTTTTCGATTTGCTGACGTTACCCGACAAAGGTTCACGTTATTTAAGGCATCGCCGATGAGCCTCGCCTCCTGCGATCTTTCACTACGACAGACATCTTCGGAAACTTCACCACACGCATCATGGGCACAGACTGGAGCGCAAGCCTACACAAAGGCCTACAGAAGTCAGTGATTGCATTGTGTACGCGAATCAGTTCATTGATCTTGGCGCAGAATCTTCGAGCAAGGCGAATTCAGCGATCTGATCGTCAAAATTGGCAGCACTGAAATCAAAGCTCACAAGGCAATCTTCTGCTCGCTGTCCAAGTACTTTGACAAAGCCTGCAAGAACTTCAAGGCACGAGGCATCTCTCAATACCGAGCCCGCAGCTACTGACTGAGCACAGGAAGCAGAAACAAACACAATCGATCTCAAATTTGGCGAATCCGACGTTCTGCATCATATGATCGAGTGGCTCCAATGCGGCGAGTATTGCAATGGCAAAGCTTGTCAAGCAGCAAAGGAGGCGAGGTTCGAGAAGCTGAAGGCTGAGCGAAAGAGGATCCGCGAGGAACAAGACGGACCAGACGACGAGGCTCGCACAGAGACCGACATAGACGAGTACGATGATTGGGGACTTGTCTGCCATCATTCTCTAGCCCTCGACATCGACTTGTTTGCTCTGGCTGGTATGTCGCTTGCGGACGTCTTTCAAAAGAAGATCATGCTGACGCCTTGCAGACTATTACGATATCGAAGGACTTCGTGCCCAGATCGCTACGACACTACCGCGAAAGATCGAGCGCCTGCTCCCAATGGGCGAATGGGGCATCCGGCTCACTCCGAGCTGGGCGACATCCGATGAGTATGCAGAGACAGACGACATCATCGGCGTGAAAGAATTCTGTCTTGCGATTCGCCAGATCTATGCCACTACACCCGACAACGAGCGCGCTTTGCGGGATGTGGTAGCTAACGCCACGGTGTCGCGCTACCACCGCCTTACCTCATTCGACGCTTTCCTAGACGTGCTCGGAGAGGTCTCGGAGTTCAATCGTGACATCGCGAATGATCTCGGTCGCTTGCTCAGCCGCAAAGTAGTCAAAGTCTGCTCAGCATGTGGCGATCGCTATGAGCAGTCTCCATGTCCATGCAAGGCACCCAACGTCGCAGAGGACCAAGGCCCAGGATACTGGCGCTGGGAGCGCATTCGAAGCCAGTCGCCAGCCCTGACAGACAACGGAAACCGCGGGTGGGGATTTGGGTGAGAATGTCTTTAATACGGAAGGCTCAATGAGGCGTGCTGATGATTATTCTTCTTGAAGAGGCACTTGGTAGGGCACAACTGTGGCAGATCGGTCGACAGGAAAGCCGTCACGATTTGTGGTCCTGAGACGTCCGATAAGAGGCGGCTATGATTCTGTGGTTCAATCCACCGATCAGTGGACCATGGCGATGGTTGAACCGTGATAAAAGCACGCCTTGCATATGGCGAAGTCTATTTCATTCGGCCTGACGCCGTTCACAGCACATTTACCACCAGCACGATTACCCAGGCCCACACAAGCGAGTAGCTTTAGGCTACACAAAAAGTTGAGGTCCTGAAACAATCACAGGACCACAGAGGGTAACGTCTTCCTGGACAACGCAGTCTAAGATAGATCAGTTATCGAATAAGATTAGCAGAGGTTACATTCTTTCCCCCTTTCCAGCTGACCTAACCGCAGCACTTCTCATGAACAAAAGGAACGATGGTCCAAGCCATTGCGCACCCTCAACTACTACATGTTTAGCCTGCCCTGTATGTGTTCAGTATCTCATGAGCGTTTATGTTCGTACAAAAAGCCAAGTATGCTGCAGCAAAGAATGCTTCAACACCAAGGATGAACGATCTGTGTCAACGGAATGTTCTCCGGTCGGAAGACGCCCCAATTGCACCCTGCTACAGGGAGAGCTGTTCGTACTTGAGAAATCCCGGAACGGGCTACCTGCATGCCTAGTGCATTGTATGTCATCGCACGCATGGTACTCACGATGATGAGAAGAGTTGCTTTGCTTCATCGTCCACGGCTCGATTGCTCGAATCACATCGGTCCCATCAAAATGCAGGACTGCAACGTTCATGACGAGAAGTACAGGGAAGCGAAACCATCTCAGGGCGACGCAGCGAGATCGGTCGCCAACCTATTCCGCTTGGATGACCGCACGATCATTGGTCAGTACTTGGTTTGGCTTCGTTCTTGCCTCACTTTACGATATCCACTGACAAGCATAGAACAGTGACCGGAGGTGCAGGATTCCTCGGAACCGAAGTGTCTGTAGCTATCCTGGAGAGCGGAGGGGATGTGGTATGCCTCGATGTTCTCAGTGAGCCTCGAGAAGCTGACTGGAGTATGATAATGGCCTTGAGACCCAGTATACAACTAACAGACGCAAGAAAGAGTCCTCGCCCGCGCGCAAGCACATTCCGGAATCGCGCAATATCATCAATGCGACATGACCGACGAGAAAACGCTACAGGAGAAGTTCGCAGGAATCGCCAAATCATTGAGACATCCGATACGCGGTCTAGTTGCATGTGCAGCAATTTCACTGAATGCACCTTCCTTGGAGTTCGAGCTCTCTGACTTCAGACGATTGTTCGACATCAACGTGGCCGGAACATTCTCGGTAGCTCGGACAGTCGCACGCGAGATGCAGAGGGCCAATGTGGACGGCAGCATCGTACTGGTAGCAAGCATGAGCGGCCATGTCTCCAACAAGGTGAGGTTACGTGTCAATGGGCAGGTATACAGCTCATCATTCTTTCTACAGGGTGTCGACACGACCGCCTACAACTCCTCAAAGGCCGCAGTCCACCAGATGGCAAGATCACTCGCGGCCGAATGGGGCTCGCGAGTCGGAATGCCATTGATACGAGTCAACTCACTGTCGCCTGGGTACATTCGAACTGCAGCGACAGCCGAGGCATTGCAGAAACCGGGCATGGAGTCACAGTGGATTGGAGACAATATGCTGTACCGGTTAAGCACTGTCGATGAGTTCAGAGCACCTGTGCTCTTCCTTCTCGGTGATGGTAGTTCTTTCATGACAGGTGCGGATCTACGAGTTGATGGTGGGCACTGCGCTTGGTAGTCTGCTGGGTAGCCAGATGACATCCGTTAATTCTGCAGAACTCTCTAGATGACCTAGGTCAAATATGTGGCATCAAATATTCGAGCATCGATCAGACAGATGCCCATTGCTTCAGAGTCACACCATTGACAATATTGTTTTTCTCGCGATCGTCCAGTTCTGCCACAGCAATTAGCCTCATAATGCATCAGCTTGCAGGAAAGCACTCACCAAACCAAGTAAAGTCAAAGTCATCTCCCTCCAAATCTGCCTGCAACACCACCTGCACCTTGCTCTGCCCACAAGGCACCAGCGCCGACCCTATAGCAACCCCATTCTCGATGCTGATCTCACCATAACTCTGCTCAGCCTCCACAGGGCGATTGTTCCACGTATCAGACTCCGTCACAAAAGCACCGAGCAGGTTGACCACGAAGAAGTACGCTTTGCCGTTAGCTGGGATGAGGGTGAAGGGCCCCGTAGCTGCGAGGTCGAACTCGATGGTGCACCATTCTGCGTTGACGTTTGGAATGAAATCGAAGACGAGCTCCGTGGCGACCGTCTGCTGGGCGCCTTTCAGGTCATGCCAGACTCCCTACTCATGTCAGCCGACGCTCTAACTTCCAGATGGGTGGGAGGGGAACGAACGATATGGCCGGAGAACTGTGTGCCGAAGGCGGTGTTGGGCTGAGAGCTGTCGACAGGTATTATGTAGTTCGGGAATTTCCGGTCTAGGAGTCGCTGCGCCGAGCTCGAGGCGGCCGACAATAGCAGCATAGACAAGATCTGCAGCATGATGAGTACGGGATGGCTGTTTGAAGATGACTGTTAGGCAGCGCGGTGACTATGTCCGGAGAGAAGCTGGCTCCCGCTGTGTTCGTAGGAAATCCGTCAATAGCAAGCTTCTTCTTATACAAGTCAAAGATCTCAAGAACAAGTTGCTGCTACACAAATCAATACAGTGCCTGGCTCTTCTACATGGCATTGCGACGTTCCACCCGCATTGCTTGATCAGGTCCTGATCCAGTCCCAATCAGCGTAGGCAATTCGATGTGTCATAGCGACTTGAGGGCATACGTTGCTTCGATGACTTTCCACCGCCAGCTCCAGCAAACGACAAGCAATTGTAGGCCAGCGGTACTAAAGTGTTTGCCTGAGCAAGTCTCTGAACAAACTCTACTCTAAGAAGGCTGAACATCGATTATGTAGCACCCGACGGGAACCAGTTGCACGATGGTAGGGATGGCAAGCGTTAAGCTCAATCCATGAGGACAAATTAAGTCTGGCAGGCTTCCAATCCGAGAGTCATTGGCGAGATGTACTTTGAGATGACGAGTTCATGGAGGGAGACCGTGGCCAGTCCGGAAGGCAGGACGACATGATCTGATGACCAGCCTCGAGGAGACCACAGTCCGCATGTCCCAAAGAGGCGACAGCACCACTTTTGGGTTACCGTCAAACTGCGCTGCGTGATGTGCAAGGCATTCGATGATCTCTTCCAAGGCTTAAGCTTGTCCATATGGCCATCATTGTAGACAAATATGACCTCAAATGGCGTGATATCCAAAGCTGCGGAAGCAATGATATCCGAGGATTTCTTTCCGCGCATGCAGACGAGTATGAGGCCTCCTTTGCTGGCGCTGCGCTGGTCCGGTCGTCACATGCGGCCTCCGCCGAGGAGCGGCCGAAGTGCTTCTCATCCTCATCCGCGCTCGGGCGCATGTGGAGGATTGAACGTGGGGCGGATCTCAACCACGAATTTCAGACTCCACGCAAGTCAATCGATCGATCGGCTTCCGTAAGCCAAAGCTCTCGACTCTCAAGCTCATGTCATGGCCAAGCGGAACCGCGGTGGACAGCGAGTGAGCTATCATGCATACTAATTAGTGGCACATAATTCCATAAAAGTGCTTGGATGCCTGTGTCTTGGACGTGACTACCACCTGCCGTCAGCAGACAAGCATATGGCGCCTTGCCGATATTGAGTAGCAAGTCCTGGACTTGTCGTGAACTAGCTGAGTAGTTCCCGGATGAAGGATGTCAAGCAAACGCATGGAAGCACAACGTGGAAGCTCGTCGAATAATATGCTGCTCTACTGGCTGCAGACGTGCGTTCTGGGCAAATCTGCCCACAGGGTTCGCGGACCCTTTCGAGAAATTTTCGGCGGGCAATGTTTGCGATGCTTGGAGGTGAATCGAGTGCGTCAACACAGAGTGGAGCATCGACGTCAATTGCTGGACGCAGAGGCAAGGTTGTCCGTACTCGGCATGAAGAAGCGGCAAAATCCCCGCGTGGTCGTTGTTCGCTGGTCGCCGCCGTGATGGAATCTTACCGCTCATTGAGCTGTTTTCCTATCTGAGGAGTCACGTGTGACCGCGGCTCGAGCGTGACACGGCGTCATGTAGGAGCGACTGAGGTCGACAAAGCTCCCGTGGGATTTGATGCATCAAAACCGCTATCGCATCGGAAGCGAGCTTGGTAGATGGATTTCTGCAGGCTATGCACTGTATCTGAGACCGAAAGCTCATGCAACATGAGGATTTCTGGTTGACCCTTTGTCAATTAGTGTGATCTGATTGGCTGTCGGACCAAGCCCTGGTCGCTTTTCGGCACGACAGGGGTGTGGGATGATGCTCTTGAAGCAGGCGCGGGGTACGCAACTATCTTAGTGTTAAAGAACTGCTTTGATTCCAGAACAACTCTCTTCCGTAATCTACACTGTCTGCGAATGAGCTTGAGGCAAATACACGCGGCTCGAAGCTATTTCTTTCCTTCTCGCCCAATTGCATTCTCACTCCCAAAAGTTCTCACAACACCACATCACAAACAACGCAACATGTCCGGTCCACCACCAGAGTGTCCCGCTCACGAGGCGACCAAGCGTGCCAACATTGGCGGCGGCGGTACTCGCAACCGCGATTGGTGGCCAAATGACTTGAAGCTCAACATCCTCCGCCAGCACACTGCTGTCACGAACCCGTACAACAAGGACTTCAACTACGCAGAGGAGTTCAAGAAGCTCGACTACGATGCGCTCAAGAAGGACCTCACCGCCCTGATGACCGATTCTCAGGAGTGGTGGCCAGCTGACTTCGGTCACTATGGTGGTCTCTTCGTCCGTATGGCATGGCACAGTGCTGGCACTTACCGTGTCTTCGATGGCCGTGGCGGCGGTGGCGAGGGTCAACAGAGATTCGCACCATTGAACTCATGGCCCGACAATGTCTCCCTCGACAAGGCTCGCCGCTTGTTGTGGCCAATTAAGCAGAAGTACGGCAACAAGATCTCATGGGCCGATCTTCTGCTCCTCACTGGCAATGTCGCCATTGAGTCCATGGGTGGCAAGACCTTCGGCTTTGCTGGTGGTCGTGCCGATACCTTCGAGGCCGACGAGTCAGTTTACTGGGGTGGCGAGAGCACATGGCTCGGCAACGACGTCCGTTACTCGGACGGCAATGTCGGTGTCGCTCGCTCGGGTGCCGTCGACGGTGACCAGTCCAAGAACGACCACAAGGACATTCACTCCCGCGATCTCGAGGAGCCACTTGCCGCTGCTCACATGGGCTTGATTTACGTCAACCCAGAGGGTCCAGATGGTATCCCAGACCCAGTTGCCGCCGCTCGCGATATCCGAACCACTTTCGGCCGCATGGCGATGAACGACTACGAGACCGTTGCTCTTATTGCTGGTGGCCACACCTTCGGCAAGACTCACGGTGCTGCCTCATCAGACAATGTCGAGGCCGAGCCAGCTGACGCTCCAATCGAGCAGCAAGGCTTTGGCTGGACCAACAAGTACAAGTCTGGCAAGGGTCCAGACACCATCACCTCCGGACTTGAGGTCACCTGGACTTCCGAGCCAGTCAAATGGACACACAAGTACCTCGAGTATTTGTTCAAGTATGACTGGGAGCAGGAGAAGTCTCCAGCTGGCGCCAACCAGTGGGTCGCTAAGACCAACGACGAGATCATCCCACACGCATACGACAGCAGCAAGAAGTTCAAGCCACGAATGCTGACGACCGACTTGTCGCTGCGGTTCGACCCAGCATATGAGAAGATCTCGCGCCACTTCCTCGAGAACCCACAGGAGTTCCAGGATGCCTTCGCAAAGGCCTGGTTCAAGCTCCTCCACCGTGACATGGGTCCACGCGACCGATGGCTCGGCCCAGAGATTCCTAAGGAGGTCTCGCTTTGGGAAGACCCAATCCCAGCTGGCACCCAGCTCAGCGACTCCGATGTTTCCGAGCTCAAAAAGCAGATCTTGAGCGCTGGCATCGACAACACCAGACTCATCCAGACCGCATGGAGCTCTGCCTCGACTTTCCGTGGTACTGACAAGCGTGGTGGTGCCAATGGTGCCCGCATCCGACTTGCACCACAGAACAAGTGGAAGGCAAACGACCCATCGGAGCTCGCCAAGGTGCTCTCCGCATACGAGAAGATCCAGTCCAGCTTTGGCAAAAAGGTGTCGATCGCGGATTTGATCGTGCTTGGTGGCTGCGCCGCTCTCGAGAAGGCTTCTGGTGTCTCCGTGCCATTCACCTCAGGTCGTGGTGATGCTACTCAGGAGCAGACCGACGTCGAGACATTCGAGCACCTCGAGCCAATTGCTGATGGTTTCCGCAATTACGGCCGTGGCACTCGCCGTGTCCGCACCGAGCAGCTTCTTGTCGACAAGGCTAACCTACTCACCCTATCCGCACCAGAGATGACCGTCCTCCTCGGTGGTCTGCGCTCGCTCGGCGCCAACTACGACGGCTCGCGCCACGGTATCTTCACCAAGAACCCAGGCAAGCTGAGCAACGACTTCTTCGTCAACCTGCTCGACATGAACACCGCCTGGAAGGCGACCGAGGGCGGCCACGAGATCTACGAGGGCGTCGACCGCAAGACCGGCGAGAAGAAGTGGACCGCCACGCGCTACGACCTCGTCTTCGGCTCCCACGCCGAGCTGCGCGCCATCTCCGAGGTGTACGCCCAGTCGGACAACCAGGAGAAGTTCGTGAAGGACTTTGTGCAGGTCTGGGACAAGGTCATGAACCTCGACCGCTACGACACCAAGCAGGGGAGCTCGGCTGGCAAGGCAAGGCTATAGCTCCCATCGAGGCTTTGAGTTTGTAGATTGACGTTTCGCAAGGCTCTTCATGATTTGGCAGTGATCGGTGGTGATTCACGGAAACGCACATTTTCGAAGGTATGAGATTGGGGATGTTGAGGTGGAAGTGGATTGCTCCGCGCTCAGAATGAAATGTACTTAGGAATACAAATATGATTACTACAATTGGCTTTCCTGACTTCACCTACTATGACCATTTAAGTGTTCGTCGCAGTCTGATAATGAGTTATTCCATCATCGTCTCTTACAGAATGTTAGACGACCGAATCAGATCCAATCATCGATGTACGCTGCCGAATTGATCTACCCTCTGTCCTGAGTATCCTTGAGATGCAGTGGGTTCTAGCGAAACATTCAGCATTGTTCATGGTAGTAACGAGCATCAGGCTGTCTTCTTATCAGGCGATAGATGCCAGCAGGGGCCTTTGAGGTAAAGTCAAGTTCATAAACTTCACGGACCTCTTCGAGAGTACAAGTCTTTGGCTTCTCCTGCCCGTTCTTCGTCTTGACAACGGTGGTCGACAACAACTTCCCATCTGCTGCAAAAATGGGCTGCTCGAGACGGACGGCATGGCCGGCTCGTAAATACTCATTGCCCTCGATGGTGGCGTTGTACCAGAATACCAGGATGTCACCCCTTCGTGGTCGTAGGTCACTCTCCTCGTTGACGGGAAAACGATGAGTGAAGATGGAGTCCCTTTCGATGAGCTTGTTGGACACGAGCTGAGAAGTCGAATTCGCCTTGACAGGAGGCTCATTGTCCACAACTTTAAAAGCGAGCTGCGGATCATTGAGGACGTCCCAGATAGAGCCAGCTTGGATGCCGTAGTTGAACGAATCCCACTCGTCGAGCACATAGTTCATGCAGTCCCAACGAAGTTCTTCTGCGATTATGCTGTAGTCACCAGCGTGCTGAATTGAAATGACTGGAGCACCGGTTGGTGTCTGCATGTCGAACATGTCAAACTTGACCTTGTCGGCATCGGATCCTGGCACGGCATTTGGCCAGGCCGACGTCGTCCCTCTATAGAATTAAGATTGCTTGCTTGGATATTTGGCGCCACGGAAGAAAGTTCTCTTCTGGTCGGCCACTGCATCAGCCGGTCAGCAAATGTCGTTCCTATCACCACTGTTTAGGCCGTTGAAGTTCTGACTTACTGGCTTGAGGATGGTTCTTTTTTCCACTTGTTTGACTTCCTTGTAACCTTGAAATGTTGCAAAGGTCTTCTGGACGTGATCTTGAGGGTTGCTCAGAAAGTAGATTATGCTTCGATCCACCAGACTTATATGCTCAATTTACTGCCATGTTGCGACCTTCTATTCCGTCACATTGGACTTACTTTGCGTATTCCAGCTTGTTTTGACAAACGCCTTCGGGCTTCACGAGCTGAGTTCTGGGATTATCAGGCGATTGTGAAGACAACGACGTGCATCACGCCGAATGATTTCAATGAAGTGACAACACGCGGCTCTCCACCCCTGCGCATGCGGCTGATGATTTGAGCCTGGCGAACGAGATCGAATGGTGACCAGAGCTGAGCGGCACGAGCCGTGGAGTAGTGCAGGAGCAATAATCATGATTCGTCGAAGGCTGTATGGATGCATCTGCATGAGCCTGCGGGTGCGTTACCCCAGCATTCTCCACGGTTGTAGCTTCCTCTTTTGGTGCCTTGCATATCTTGGTGGACGACAATGCACATTTCGTAATACAGGCAGTAGAACCACCATGCACAACCGCAAGCAAGCTTAATAAAATCTTCCTTCGCCTGTCTGCGCATCTTCTTTGCGGCTGAAGCTGTCGCCTACCTCCCTGACCAGAGCAACGATCGGAGCCGGACATCGAGATCTCGATACTGCGCGAGATTCAACATGTCGTCTGCTATCTCTGGCAACAGTTCGTATGCAAGAGAACCTCGGCGAATGCGATGGAGCTTTTCCTCGTGCGTGCTCTCAGCTACGCCTCATCCTCCAGCACAACCTTACTAGCCACAGCACGAAAGAGGACATGCTTCCCCACACTCCCCTTCTCATGACTCTCCTCAATCAGCTCAGACACCTCCCTCTCGCTGCAATCAATCCCCCTAAAGTCCTCCTCCGGAGTCAGCTTGAAGCACCAAACCGGGTCACGTTTCTTCGACCTGATTCTATGATCAAGGACACGATTCTTATCGACAAACGCCGGCACGAACTCCACGAGGTCGATGCCATCGCAGGGCTTCATCGGAGCCTGTAATGTATGTGTGAGAACGGTTGTGAGTTGAGCTTTCAGCATCGCCAGGTCTTGAGGTTCGAGAGCAAAGTACGATGTAACGACGAGCTTGCATCCGCCGTCCGCGGCTTTGACCCTGAAGTAGGGGAGGTAGAGGTCAGCGTATGGTTTGCACGCCGCGCAGACCTCTCCGCGACAGACTATACGGCCTGTGCCCGGGAGGCTTCGGGGCACATTGAAGGAGCCATGAGATAGGATCGTCAATTCGCGGATGCTGGCGCGTTCGGCTTCGGTGAGCGTGAATAGCCATGACCTGAACCAGGCGAGGTTTTTTGTGTCGACTTCGACGTAGCGGCTGAGGTACAGATGGACCAGTTCGGTGTAGATCTGAGGGTGCACTTCGTCCAGGAAGCCTGGGCTGTCTAGTCTGAGGGGAACGAGGGCGCGGTTCCAGGTCTCGTGCATGTACATCTGGAGATGTAGGTCGTGGATTTGGTCGCGGATCTCGCGTGGTAGGCTGAAGAATGAAGTCATTGTGCTGTGATATGGCCAATGGGAACTCGACGTGGTTCGTGGAGACTGTTTGCGGAAGATATATATCAAGTGGTTCAAACTTCTTGTCCTGTTATTAGCACGATATGGAGTGTAAGTGTGTCTCATTGCAAGTCTTGAGTAGACAAGAGGGTGGAAGATATGACTTCAGCAGTGGAGAATCGATAAGAATGTGGTAAGAACCAGAAACTCCATACTATTATGTATACCAAATGTTGAGCTGCTGTGAGTAACTGACGATGGTCACGTCAAGGTATCGCCGCTCTGGCTCGGATCATGCCCTGCTCGACCGTACCCACGATTGGGAGGAGACAAGGGGACAGAAGCATAGCTAAACGCTCCCTGTGCATCTCGACCCGTTGATTACCAACTCGTGCGAGACAACATTGCTTCGTATCGTCCTAGCTGGTGATGGTGATCGAGCGGAGGAGGATGCAGGTGGAAGACGCCAATCTCGCAGGCTGCATGCCGCTATTCCCCAGCGGGCCTGGCGCTGATCTCACCGCCAATCGGGGCACCCCTGCGCAATCGGACCCCGAGCATCCGCATTGGCAGAAAGACTGCTGATTTATTCCCAGTATCAATCATCGAGGCGGGACGAGGCTGCATGTACAAGTCCTGGCAACCCCAGTCCTCAACCACTTCATGATTTCCTGACGCTTTTGACGAACTGTAGATAGCTAATGTGCATGCAATTTCTTTCTCACGACACCTCACGATCTTAGCACGCGACCATGGCAGCAACGCAAGATCCACAACCGCTTCCTTCAAGCGAAGAGACAGCGCTCTCGGAGAAGACGGCAGCGCTCGCTGTGCAAGACGACGCAATAGCCGGCAGCAGTACTGCATCCTCATTCAAAGACGCGACCGCAGGTGCAGATTCGCCACCCCAGTACACATCCTCAGCCACCGAACCATCGCAGGAAGACCTCGCCCCAACAAAACCAATCTCGAAACCAATACCCAAGCCATTGCCTACCAGCAAGCCTGAACCGGCAGCTGAGCTTACCGCGGAGCAGAAGGCGAAGTATAGAGATTTGTTGGGGCAGGTCAAGAGCTGGACTGAGATACCCACGGCTGCTGCACATGGCGCTGCGACGGAAGCGATCGATGATACGGATAGGATATGGCTGACGCGGGAATGCCTTCTTCGCTACCTGCGCGCAACAAAATGGCATGTACCACAAGCCGCAGACAGACTGAAGGCGACTCTCATATGGCAGAGAGAATTCGGTCTCCGCTCCAAGCTCACCGCCGATTATGTCTCGCCTGAGAATGAGACTGGCAAGCAGACGATCATGGGCTTCGACATCCACGGCAGACCATGCCTGTTCCTCGATCCCGGGAAGCAGAACACAGATTTCAAGACCCATGGCGATAGGCAGACGGCACATTTGGTGTTTATGCTGCAGAAAGTGATTGATCTGCTGCCACCTGGACAGGAGAGCGTGGCGCTCTTGATCAACTACAAGGACACGAGCAATAGCAAGAACCCGCCCATGAGCCAGAGCAGAGGCGTGCTCAACATTTTGCAAACACACTACCCAGAGCGACTTGGCAGGGCATTGATCAATGATCGTAAGTCGTGCCCACGACATCCACCAAGTGGAGAACATGCTAACGAAGAACGCAGTGCCCTGGTACGTAACAACCTTCTACAAGCTCATCTCGCCCTTCCTCGATCCCGTCACCAAATCGAAAATGAAGTTCAACGAGAAGCTGGTCGTGCACGTGCCCGCAGAACAGCTCCTCGACAACCACGGCGGCAACGTCCAGTTCAAGTACGATCACTCTGTCTATTGGCCCGCGCTAACCGAGCTTTGCGACTCGCGACGGAGAGACTTTGCGGCGAGGTGGGAGAAGGCAGGGAAGCAGATTGGGGAGCATGAGGTCTTTTTGCGGGGTGGTGATGCGGCGAGCTTGGATGGGAAGTTGAATGGGAAGGAATTCCCGGATGGGTTCGCTGGTGCAACCTAATGCATGAGGGCGAAAGTGCAATAGATTTTTCGTGAGTAGACCTTTCTATAGACGCATTGAGTGGTGGTGGTTCGGTGCTGTAGATGCTGTTCATACCCCTGAAGATTGATAGCATGGCCGTCACCGAGGATGGAATGAGCTCAAAATCGGGCATGACCACGATCGTAAAAGACTCTTTTCAATCACGTCATTAGAAGCAATCATCAAGTCAAGCAAGGAACTCTTGCGAGCCGAGCGGCGACGGAACTCGTGACTTGAGAGGACACGTTGGTCATGGTCACACAATGGACCCACTTTTTCTAGCCTCGCGACCTTTGCGCGCTTGCCTGGTCCTTCTCTTTCTTTCACATACAACAGTGTTTGCGCATGAAGGCAACTTATTCAAAACTGACTGCACTCAGGCGTACATTGGATCTCTAGAGCGCCATCGATTTCTTGAGAAACAAGAAATATTGTTACGCGCGCACAGCACTTCATGGCGCCTCGTTCTACCAGCCCCAGCTCTTCTGAAGGATCTGAGAGTGAGTGCAACGCGAGTCTTGCCTTTACTGACACGCTAACACGGGATCATAGGCGACAGCGATCATGACACACGCACCGACGACTTCGATCCGACGTGCAACGCCGATGGCCAGATCCTAGACCTTCCCATGGAGCTCGTCGAAATGATCGCGTCGTTCCTCTCCAGTCAAGAGGTCGGCAACGCGCGCGCATGCAATCGACAGCTGGCCGCGTATCTGGACAAGGCATTCTTCGGTCGCGCCCATTTCCATGTCTTTGTTGGCCGCAAAGAGGACCTTGAACCCTTCACAAAACTTGCAATGAGCGAATCTGCAGCCAAGATCAAAGTCCTAAAGTTTGCCTCTCCCTATCTGACAGATACATGCGAGATCAACCACGAGATTGGTAATGGAAAATTGAGGACCGACAAATACGAGAACATGAGTTGCCAATACGCCGGCCCACTTCTCTGACAAACTTGTGCCGACTGAGAACATCGTACAGCAATACGGCAACTTCTTAAAGTTCTTCAGGAACGTCGAAAAGATCTCAGAATACGACGTACAATGCACTGGAGAAATGACCATCAAAGCTCCTGGGTCTGGCCCACCAGTGGCATTCATTGGGGACACCCGCCTTGGACGAGTCTACGCACATATCAATTGTGTGTGTGGAGATGGCGAGCGAAAATGCTTCCACACTTCTTGGTCGCCTCTAGCCCTCTGGACATCAATGCCGCATTCTTCTGTCGATCACCTGTCTACAAAGCTTACCAAGTTGAAAATAACTTCCGTGGGTCGAGCTGGAGCACAAGCACCTGATGTCACATCTGTGGCCACGTTCATAATTCAATGTCGCTCCCTCGAGCACCTTGATATCAAGTTCGAGATCTCTGGCGAGCAAAGACAAAGACTTCGAGAAGTTCCTTCACGCCCTCATGAAAGATACGGACATGGTACCGACACAATTGGACACCGTCATATTTCGCAAAGACGTCTCAATCAGGGTTAAATACGATGTCGAAGATGAGATTCGCCTGATCAGCTCAAACCAGCACACCCTGCGCGGCCACCTCAATGCCTTTACGCCACGATTCACCGACCACAATCAGGCACGGAGGTTCTCGATTGCTTGTTTGCAATGTACTAAGCTCAAGGACCTCGAAGGTGGCTTGCAACTTCAGCGATGGGGTCTTGGACACGGGATCAGCCTTCGCCATGTACTGGCAGGTAACTTGTACTTCGATGATCTGTGGCTGAACAGGTTGATACGGTTTGGTTTCCTTGAAGACAGCGCGGGAGACGCTGAAAATCAGCGCAGTGCAGCTACTTCTGATACGCTTGGGACGATTCTAGATCCGAAAGCCCTGCAGCACGACATCGACCATTCACTGAATGCGCTTCGGATCGAGCTTCGCATCAACGATGAGTGGAGCAAGGTGAAGGAGACTGTCCTCGAGACAAACCATCCCTCTCCAGACCAGTTGGGCAGGGGTCACTACTACCAACCTGCCACGGACCGCTATTTCGATCCGTCGCTTGTGACGCACAAATTTGCTGCATACGAAACAGAGGACTAGTCAAGTGCTCTATTGGCGTCAGGAGGTCCTCTCGACTGACCTTAGCCTCGATGACAACAACGAAGATCGGAACGACGAGAACCACGCCGAAGATTATGAAGACAACACATAGGATGAAGTGGACAGCATCAAGACTAGGGCCGGATATCAACAGGGGACAATTGGCAGATCACACGGGCCTCGAATGTGAATAGGGTCAGTCATGGATCGGATTGTGTGGTGTGCAAACAGGCATGCATGCAAATGGGTTCAGACGCTATGGGCTTGAGATCTCCCCTGAATTTCAGGCTTTCAGCGTTCGATCATGATACGAATTTGGCAAAGTGAGTATGTAGAGGGATCACGCCTGAGGTACACTTTCATGGTCATACAAATCGTGTGCTACTTAAGTCATGCCAGAAGATCTTTCTTCCCGTGTACTAGAAGCAGCACCTCGCAAATCATTTGCATTATTGTGGTCGCAATCCTGACATTCAGTAGCTTGTATCCATCGTTGATAGTCCGACATTGCCCTCCTGCAAGATGCCGCTGAATCATGATATCCATAGTTTCCATTGTAGCCAGATGCGCCCAACAGTGTTCAAGGCCGATGCTGATCATTTATAGCGATCTCCAGTAGAGGTTTGGTAGGCCAAAGTAGCATCTCAGATACCCGTACGTGTTAGGATGTCAAGCTCCAGGGAAGAGCTGCCGGAACTTCTCGATGGTGTAGGTCTTGCCGAAGTTGAAGACGGTGCAACTCATACAAGCCTTATGCGTGCAGTTGATGCATTGAGCCTTGCGGGGTTGGAGATATGTGCCTGGGTGCCATGCTCCGCATTTGCAGCACTTGGAGGTGCGATTCGGGTCCATATTTGACAGTGATTATGGCTAGAAGATGGATACTCGATTAGGAAGGAGCCTGATAATGATACTGAAATCCTTGAGAGTGTCTGTTAGTCGTCGTAGTGAGGCTGATAGGTCTGTGTTAGTGTAGCGGGTGTGCTGATTGTCCTGTTGTTTTTGTTGTACAATTGAGACTTAGCTGCATCTGCCGACGGTTTTGAAGCGCTGGTAGCAGCAGTGATTACATCGCTGTCATGATTCTCCAGTCATTGAGTGGATACTGTGGCTCCGAATGACAAGTTCGATGGTGCTTTACTTGCGACGCCGTAGCCAACACACTTGTGACCCAACATCGCTTATGAGTCGCTCATCCCAATGGTTGCGTACCTGCTTTCCCTTGATTGAGAATTCGAGATTAGTGGCGTGAAGTTGCTAAACGTGAATTACTTGGTGACTTCGTGCGCGGATCGTTCAGTCCAAGCTGGGGTCGCATAATGAGTAGATACCGCGGCAAGACGTAGTTGACAACACACTTTCCGTTTACAAGAGCAATATTGTCCAGAGACTGATCAACTTAGATATAATAGTATGCTCACTTGAGAATCATCTCATGCTTGCACGAACGTAGTCGCCGACTGTCATGGTCAGCCCATTATCCCAAACAATGCAGTTCGAGCAGCAGTAGTGGCGGCATAGATAGCAACGACCCATCTGCAATATGGCTCCCGGATACCAAGCTCCACATTGGCAGCACTCAGATGTCCTGGTGCCACCGTTGCTGTCGGTGGGTATGCCTTTCCGATTGCAGTACTGTAAGTAGTTCCTCATTTCGCAATGGGCCTTGAGTCCTTGTTCAGTCTTATGATGTCCGTGCAAAGTGGCCAAATGGTTGATGCCCTAGAAAGCCAATATATAAAAAGAACATAGGGTAGTGAAGAAGAGTGATGCAGCCATGGCCGATGAGGAAGATGATGTGAGTCCTTGCTGTCAGAGAGGCAATTGCAAACTGGAGCCATTTCACAGCGCCTTGTTGGCGTCATAATATAAGGCAATCATGCCTGTGTCCTGGCTTGCTTGGAGCTTGAATCATCGCCGCTGCTTTCTCTTCCATTCCCGGTACTGTGGCATGAACATCTTAGTCTTTCTCGAGCCTATCATGACCATGACCCAGCACTTGTCGCACTGCTCGTGGCCGCAAAGGCTGTCTGAACCAGCATCGAGGTCGTCTGTGGCGTACCATCTCTCGCACTCGCAGCAATGCGAAGTTATGCTGGTTTGGGCAGGCATTCTGGCGATTGTGCTTAGATCGTCCAGTGAGTGTCGCTGTAGTGATCGATAGTGTTCTGTTGAAGTGTTCTGTAGATAGCTTGGTACCTTATTGTTTTTGTGGATGTCTTGACATTGCTGCTGTAGGGGCGGATGCTTTATAGAGCCCTCTACTGGTATTCACCACGCGAAGTACTGTAATGACTACGCTATATTGGCAGGAGATGATGCCAATTCATCGCGAGATGAGGGCTTCATGTTAGTGCTGGTCATTGTTTTCGCATGCATCATAGGCTGCCAGGGGCGTCAGGATATCACCGTCGCTCAGCAGGGGCCATGTCGCCCACATTGCTAGGAGAGCCAAGGGATTTGCCATGTCCCACGCTGGATGATTCCTGTGCGCTGCTATGATCTTTCGTGCCTCCCTCTGCAGTCCTTGTCTGGTGAGTATCCTCCTGGGCAGCGTCGTTCTCTTTTTCTTTCCTCCACGTATGCCACCGTGTCTGCGTCCCGTCCTCGAAAACCCAGCATGTGTCGCACCAGTGGTCGCAACCATGCTTATGTTCCAAATTATATGGGCTTCTTGTAGACATTGGGTCCGTGTCTTTGTTCAGCCAGAACTCGTGGGAATAGCAACATTGGAAGCAGCCCACGAAGTTTAGGGGGACTTTGGATTCCTGCGAAGAAGCCATGAGTTCCCCACGTCTACGTTGCGCTGGAGCAACAAGAGTTGATGTTCAAGCAGTATCGTGAATGCAAGCTCGTATGTGAAGGCCTAGGTTGTGACAGGTTCTTCTAATGCCAGAGCTGCTGATTGTCCGCGAGCGATTTATATACATCTGCTGAATCTGCTGCATGACTTGTAGATGTACATATCGTAGCCAACAGCACTACGACACCAGAGCATGACTCCGGGCCACGTCAGCAACATTGATGCGATAGTTAGACGTCGACGACACCGTCAACACAGAGGTGTCAAGACCAGAGAAGCCTCTAAGCCACATGTCTCGCGGGTGGACGGCAAGCTTGCGAAGGGTGAAGTGTTGCATGACAACAACCGGGCCAAAGATGGTCGCATGGACAACCCCGATGCTCTGCTGAGCAGAATGTCGGCCGAAATTGTGCGACAGCCGATGCGCCATCACGGTGAGCAGAGCATGTTCTAGATCGTACGGATGAGCGTCCGAAGCGGAGGCGGCAGGCTCTCCATCACGGTGCTGATTCAGAGTTGCGAAGTAGTGCGCCCGTCGGCGACATCCATCCATGTCACCATATTTCGCCAGTGTGTCGTCAGAAAAGGTTTAAGCATGCCGATCTCCCGTTTCGGAGTCATAGTCCTGGGCAAAGCCTGATCGAATTCCTAGCGCGCACAAGGGCGAAACTCGGAATTCCATGCCGATGGCCATCGTGGTGCTGCCTCAGCTGTGCCTGCAATTGGGCGTCGGCGTCCGCCGTTGTGGCTGTCGCCAGAGGAGGCGAGACTCTCAACGTTGGCCTGAGATCGAGTAACAGAAACAACGTGGTCCTGCAAGCAGAGCAACCTATTACTCGATCTTCCGAAGGCACGCCGTTTGTCGCACAGTCGGGATCGTGAAAATTTCAGGTACCATGCAAGCACGTTCCTGCTGCGATGCACGATGTTGCCCACGTTGGGACTAGCGTGGCCGTCGGGTAAGCTGGCGGACGCGAGTGAAGCATCAGAATTTTCTAGATTCGCAACGCGGCTAAATTTACCATGGCGCCACATGCAGTCTGGTTGAGCAGAATCTGGGGTGAGCACCATAGAAAGCAGGCATCCGCAGGCCACGGCTCCCGACGACACGCAGCCGCATAACTCGTGATGGAAGCAGCAAAGACGACTGGCAGGTACACGGGGTACTTCTTAGTCAAAGAATCCCACATTGGGACTTATTTTTGACGAGAGGGGCATGGCCTAATATGGGAAATCGTGAAGCATTGCCTTGCTTGGACTGGTGGCCGCGGAGAATTGTTGGAATTGGTTCGTGAAGGGTCCAAAAGCCATGATGGCGACAAGACGTAGACAAATCGCGATGTTGTTCGCGATCACGTTTGGTGTTGCGCGTAGCCCATCGTCATGAAAATTTCAATAGACGATGAAACGCTGCTGGTGGAGACACCATCGTGATCAAACATTGCTGGCAGTCGACACTCACCATCAATGTCTTCACCATCCCAGCTCCTCATTCAGATTCTTGGATACATCGCGGGGAGTACCAATTAAGCTCGGTGTTCGGTGTACCAGAGAGGCGCCAGCATCAGATGACAGGGCGCTGATTTTCATGCGAAGCTTGTCAAGTCTACTCCAGATTGAGATTCGTCACTTTGCGTGCTGCAGCCCTAGCAGTGTCGCTCGCCTCATGACCGGCAGGAATCACAGCACTTTGCGGGGATTGCAAGGGAAGAGCCGTCCTTGAGGCAAGGTTGGTGCAGTGTCGGTGAGCATGGTTTTGCGTCAACCGGATTTGCACATGATGTGGAGCCATTCGCGTGCTGGTGTGCTGCTTGCTCATCGAATCGTGCAGTTCTTCTTTCGTAACAGCTGGTGAAGGGCGCCAGGCCCAGCTACGGCTGATGGCACCGAGTTTACCATGAGTGTATGACTGATTCTTATGATCCCTTGCCCGCAGGTAGCTTTAATAAACCTAAAAAAGTCTGCATCACGCGTCCAAGGGGATTTTCTGTTGACTCTCTGACGTCCTCCATTCCTCCACTTCCTTCTCCTCATTGTCAACCCGTCCGCACTCACACCACGTTTTCGAATTGTACATACGCTCGTGTACATTGACCAGTCACAGGTCGTTTGCAGAGTCACTCTTGCGTCAGGCTTGCGTTCTAGCAAATTTCTGCGTTCTCCTCGGCGTCCTCCGTCGATCGATTGCCTCTACCCCAGATTTTCTAGCCTGGACCGAGCAAAGTCCTGCGTGCGCCGCAATCGCTGAGCGAGCCTATCAACACCCGCCTCCGACATGCCTTTTCTAGGCTTCGTCGGTCGCAGCTCCTCCTCTCACAACAATGTGTCTTCCATAAAAGAATCATTGCGAAGAGCTGCGACCAAGGGACCAAGTACCAGCACTCTCTCAGTTCAGACGGGATTTTTCGGTCACGCGGAAGATCACTTTGGTGGCATGGATGCCGTGAAACGTCATAGCATTGGTGGGAAGTTGAAGCCCGGCTCCCGCAGGGGAAGCGCGGACAGCAACAAGGTGCAGCAGTACAAGTCTGCGAGATTATGGTTGACTGTCGAGTCGCCGCCATTGGTAAGCTTTACGCGCATATGCAATTGAGAACATGGACGAGGCTGACGGCGTACATGATAGATGTCATACAACATCCCTGTCAATTCATCCGGCGCGCTCTTTTCAGCCCAATTGCATGTGGATGTCGCTGAGCCGGAGGTCACATTCGAATCAGTGGAGGTCAGATTCCTCAGCGTGTCTACGGTCAAGAAGCCAGTGAATCCGCATTGCTCGGATTGCGCAAGCCAAACGACCGAACTGAAGAAGATTGAGCTTGCAAAGGAGACATTGAGGCTCAAGCGGGGTGACCACCCAGTCCCAGTGAGCTTCTTGTTCCCAGGCAATCTTCCAGCAACGACCAGAGGCGCGCTCGTCTCGATCGAGTATTTCATTGTTGCGCAAGCCAAGACATCGACCGGCGATGTCATCGACTTGTGTCAGAAGGGCCCAGGCCTGGAGAAGCGCTACTTGCCGCTGCCACACAACAGGCAAGAGATCAAGCTGATGCGGTCGGTTCTGCCTGGCAATGATAAGCATTCTATCCGTATCTTTCCACCGACCAATCTGACCGCCAGCGTGACGCTCAACCCAGTCATGCATCCCATCGGCGAGTTCGAGGTCAACTTGAGGTTGTCGGGAATGACAGCGAAGAAGAACGACACGATCCAGCGATGGAGGCTTCGCAAGATGAATTGGCGGATTGAAGAGACGCAGAAGATGATCTCGCCAGCCTGTGCCAAGCATGCAGAGAAGCTGGGTGGTATGGGCAAGGGCATTCACCACGAGGATGTGCGAACCATTGGCGAGGGCGAGATCGACCAGCGCAAGAACCCGTGGAAGAACGATCTGGACGCCGGAGATGTCGAATCGGTCTTCTACGCTTCGTGCAATCCCTCGAAGAAGCCAGTGTGCGATGCTGAGGCACCAAACGGAATGTCAGTCAGCCATGCTCTGGTGGTTGAGATGGTCGTTGCGGAGGAGTGGACCCCACGTAACAAGCCAAATCAGGTCACGCCAACTGGTGCTGCAAGAATCTTGCGCACGCAGTTCCATCTTCTCCTCACTGAGCGACCAGGTATGGGCATCTCGTGGGACGAGGAGACCCCACCTGTGTACGAGGACGTCCCAGAATCTCCACCACACTACGCATCTATGACCGCGTTCGAGTACAACACCCAAAATGGATCAGTCGAGGAATTTCATCTGGATCCAAATACGAACCAAGTCATGTCAGCTGCAGCCTCATCCTCAGGCTCAGCACGATCTTCATCACGTCCACGATCAGCTGGCTCAGATCAGCCAGCCACTACCGCACGAGCACGCTTTGTCCTCACGGCCGATGATCTGATGTCGAGCCCTCCAGAACGACCACAAGAGGAGGAGGCATCTGCGCAAGAGGAAGAGGACGTGCAGACTGTGGCTTCGAGCGCTGTGAGGCGCTGAGCTCAGCATTTCTTTTAAGATGATTTACTACTTCATTTCCTTGTCTACATGAGTATGGATACTTCGGCTTCACCAGTGCGCCCAAGATACCCCCAAACCAGCGAAGGACAACGGCGTTTACATATTCGGCACAAAAATGGCTCTTCGGCAATATGGACAGCAATTGGCGGTCTTTTGATGCTTTGGGAAAATATGGCAGAGCGTTACTGATGATGAGTATACGCTTAATGAGTTGGCTTTGCATTTTGTATTACTGCAAATACTACATAATTGAGAATGAATCTCAGCTGCTCCAAAACCATTCAACTCACGTTCATGACCGTCATCCTCCTCACTTCGCGAGCTTCTAATTTAACTCCTCTGAGCGCCCTTCAAGCCATTATCAGATGTCCAATTAAGCTTGAACCTTAGGTCCCCAATTAGTCTTCATTCAAAGCATAAACGTCTGCCTGAAAAGTGTACTTGGCCGAGACGCAGCCTTTCATGCAGCCTCTCACGTGGTCAGCGCATGGGCCACATCTGCGGGTAGCTCTATACATCATCTCTCGAATCTCAGTAACCCAGCCAAAACACCGACCATACAATCGCCTCTTGCTTCCCATAGCCGTATACACTTATACTTGACACCTCCACCAAATTTCCGCCATGGCATCGCGGAAGAAGGTTCTCCTCAAGATCATCGTATGTGCTTCCAGCCACCGCAGCGGCCTCTCTTATCGGCATCGTCCACGCCCGCAACAACAAATCGCCGAGCGCATGCAAGCACAACAGCCAGAACATAATAGACTAACATAGAGATGACAGATCCTCGGCGACTCCGGCGTCGGCAAAACCTCGCTCATGAACCAATACGTCAACAAGAAGTTCAGCGCCTCGTACAAAGCGACCATCGGTGCCGACTTCCTCACAAAAGAAGTGCTCGTCGACGACCGGTTAGTCACGATGCAGATCTGGGACACGGCGGGCCAGGAGCGCTTCCAGAGTCTGGGCGTCGCCTTCTACCGCGGCGCCGACTGCTGCGTGCTCGTGTACGATGTGAATAATTCCAAGAGCTTTGAGACGTTGGACAGTTGGCGGGATGAGTTTTTGATCCAGGCGAGCCCGATGGATCCTGAGACGTTTCCTTTTGTGCGTATACGGGAGTTGAGAAGGCCGTGGGATAGGCGCTGATGGTGTATAGGTCGTGCTGGGCAATAAGGTCGACGTGGATGAGTCGAAGAGAGTGGTATGGACAGCAAGGCGACTACAGATGGCGTGGGCTGACAGCATCGGCAGATCTCTGGCAAGCGAGCGATGGCATTCTGCCAGTCGAAGGGGGGCATCCCGTACTTCGAGACGAGTGCAAAGGAAGCGATAAACGTGGAACAAGCATTCGAAGGCAAGTCTGGCGCGCGGCTCTTTATTCGATTCATGATAGCTAATGTATATACTACAGTGATCGCACGACAAGCACTCGCGCAAGAAGAAGCCGGCGACTTCAGCAACGACTACCCAGAACCCATCAACATCCGCGCAGAGAACGAGAACAACGGTTGCTCCTGCTAATCCCATGATCTTCGCAAGCCTTTCATCATGTTGACCTTTTGGATACAATAGCGTACTACCAGGGAAGTGAAGACACGATCTATGCGAAAGACATCGTTCCGGTGAAGTGGCGCATGTATCAATGGTGTGGTCGGCACTGCTGCTAGTTTGTTGCCTGGGGAAGACGCGACCCGAAGGCCGCGAACGATGGATGTATCTGTACATATGGGACTTTGCTTTCTTACAATCATCAGATACCACTTTGGCGTTACTGGCGCGTTCTTGTTGATGGGGGATGGATGCAGGCTGGAGCCGAGACAAGAGGTATTGCTTCACGCAGAGTCAGAATATCAAGATGCTTCATCGCCAGTCTTGCTCACCTCCGTCGTTTCGTGATATTCCCTTATATGTCAATGAACGAAAAACCACGCTGTTGCTGCAGAAATGGCGATGCACAACGCGGAATTGCGACTCCTAATAAGCCTACCTGCCAAGCCCGGATCGTCAGTGGCTTGGACAGTCCCATGTGAGCAGCCCTGACCAACCACAACGTCTCATCTCTCCTATCAGACATCTGGGGCGTGTGTCAAACTTCCTGCAACGCCTCGCACGCCTATTTCTTTCCTAATTATCTGTCCGCTCTAGAAGTAGCTGGACGTCGCTTTTTCTCTCCTTGTACGTCAAGATACCCACCGCTGCAATAGCCGGCGCCTAGAGAGAACGCTATCCGCACGCGACACTCCCTACCCGTTGATACGCGGACACGAGGCGCAGAACATACAATATTGCTATGACAGCGCAGACCGACGATTCCTGGCGAACGATCGGACGCGCGTGCGACACACCTTGAAGTGGCGATTCGAACAGCCAGTAAGAGAAGGAACTATCCCATCCTGTCTACATCTTAAACATCTACGACCTCAAATCTTCGACCATAATGAACATGAACCGACCCTCCTCGCTGGACAACAGCGGCCTCCTCGCCCGCTCACTGAGTCCCGTCTCCCGCGCCTCCTCCGTCATAAACTCGATACGCACAGATCTCTCCTCAGCAAAACGATGGCGCCATTCGAGATGGCGGCATACACTCGGTATACTGCTCCTGCTGTGCACGGTCTTCCTATGGACGACGTCGAATTTCCTCGCGAGCACGATCTTCGCAGACGACACGTACAGCAAACCGTTCTTCGTTACGTACGTGAACAGCAGTTTCTTCATCCTACCGCTGGTGCCGCTGGTGATACGGAAGGTATATGAGGATCCGGAGGAGCTGGCGAGTTTGCGGGAGCTGGTGCCTGGTGCGACGGCGATGGGACGGAGTAGTTATGCGGGGTATGAGGTCGTCAAGGGGAATGAGGAGGATGGGGACGAGCATGAGCAGCATGAGAGGGCTGAGGGAGAGCTGTTCAGGTCGGGATCACCCGCCGAGAGCATGATGCTTGATGATGACCCTGTGGGCTCGCAGGTTCTACACGATGACATGATGGGATCTGAGAAGCTGAACTTGCTGGACACGGCGAAGTTATCGCTGGAGTTTGCGTTCCTGTGGTTCGCGGCGAATTACTTTATGGCTGCCTGCTTGGAGTACACAACTGTGGCGTCGAGTACGATACTCACGTCTACATCGTCGATATGGACACTGCTTGTGGGCTCGATATGGGGCGTGGAGCGCTTCACGTTGAAGAAGTTGGGCGGTGTCCTTGCATCGCTAGCGGGCATCATCCTCATTTCGACGCAAGATTTCTCGGGGCAGAGCGACAAGAACAGAGGCACGTTTCCGCACAAGAGTACCGGAGAGATGGCGATAGGGAATGCAATGGCGTTCTTCTCTGCAGTGCTATATGGCATCTATGCTGTGGTCATGAAGAAGCGCATCGGAGATGAGGGACGGGTGAACATGCCGCTCTTCTTTGGATTAGTGGGACTTTTTGATGTGATGCTGCTTTGGCCCATCTTCATCATACTACATCTCACCGGCATCGAGACCTGGGAGCTTCCACCCACAGGCCACGTACTGGCCATAATTCTGGTACGTCTCACTTTTCTCACCAACCTCAAGACATTCACTAACACAGCGATGTAGGTCAACTCCCTCTCCTCCCTCATCAGCGACTTCTGCTGGGCCTACGCCATGCTCCTCACATCCCCACTCATCGTCACAGTCGGTCTGAGCATGACGATCCCGCTCAGTCTGATTGGCCAAATCGTGCTGGACAGCCAGTACGCCAGTGTGTGGTACTGGCTCGGCGCTGTGGTCGTCTTTGGCAGTTTCATATTCATCAATAATGAGGAGACGAGGGATGAGGATAGTCAATTGGTACTGCCGATTGGCGAGAGTGGGAGTGGGTGAAGAGATGGGAGGGTACTGGATAATGGAATGAGGATGGCCGGACACGCGGTGCCAGCACTCAGCGCATAGCAGCGCACACGGTGGAGATGCAACACGACTTAGGCGAAGACTGCTAGTCGACTGGCAGACGGCATGCGCTTCACCTAGCCGCAAGCACCAAAGCGCACGGCATAGAGGACGTGGAAGTCTGGCAAAGCTGGCCGTCCACTGGGGAATGGGAAGCACAGGTGGACTGACCGTGGAGTTTGGCATGCCATGCCGGTGGGAAGAAGGCCCCAAGGCGGATCTTCCAGATGTACGATAGCAAGACGAGATGGAGAGTCAAAGCCTGGACGAGGCAGGCTGATGATAAGCAATATACATTGGACACGAGTCTGACCACTACTGAAATTGCTGCCAGTTCAACATGTGCAGGAGTGAGCTTGTCACGTGCTCCAGCATGGGAAGCTGTCGAAGGGCGCGTAGTATGAAGTGGGTCTCACGGTAATCCGGAAGCGAGATCTAGCTACAATACTATGGAGCATCCACAATTCTTGAACACTTCACTCTCAGACTTGGATTGCATATGCCTACACTACTTGGCATTCTGGCTACCATCCCCTCTTCGCGTTCTCAATTCCACGAATGTTCCCGGATGGACATGTTTTCATGTGCAAGTATTAACTCACGATGGTCTGGCCTAGGACAAACCGCATCTAGAACAGGACGCGAACGGTAGACTTCATCCAGCCCTTAGCACCCTTCGGGCCACGCTCAGCCTGCATCTCAGCAATGCTCGCCCGTCTCTGCTCCTCAGAGACACCCTGCCCACTAATGAGCTCACGCTGACCCTCACGCATGCCACTGTAGATATCAATGTCCTTGATCTTGATGTAGAATGGGCGGTGCTCGGGCACGTAGATCCACGAGTACACCTTCCAGAAGACGTAGAAGAAGAGGATGACGGGCCCGGCGAGGTACGACTTGAAGAAGCCCTCGGCGTCGAGGTCGGGGCCCCCGACGGGGTAGAGGGCGACGTAGAATTGGGCCATGATGCAGAGGGTGGCTATGACGAGGCAGGCGTAGGAGCCCCAGATGCCGAAGATGGCTTTGTAGGGGAGCTCGTCGACGGTGTGGCCGTGGAGAGCCCTGCAGATATGCTTGTCAGTGTATGATCTGTAGTGAGAGTTGCTACGGGTACTTACCATGCCTTGCGGAAGCGAATGTGGGACACGGCCACGCTGCCATACACGAAGTAGATGGCGAGACCTGTGAGGGCCAGCAGCCAATTGAAGATCTCACCACCCTGTGGAGCCAAGTTGATGTAACCGAGGAGACCGATAATGAGCTGGATGGCGACGACCGTAAGGGGACGACCGGCCTTATCGACGTAAGCGAGGATCTTAGGGGCCATACCTGGGAAGTGTTATTAGCATACATATTATGCCTCAGTTTGAGCACGACTCACCATTTGCAGCCAACGCTTGCATGGTACGTGTAGAACCAAAAGCACACGAGTTGGCCACGCTCATGACAGCAATCAGGATAACGGCATTGAAGATGGACGGGAGCACCTTGATACCAGCGAGCTGGATTGCGATGACGAAAGGCGAGCGGCGGGAGGTAGAACCCTCGCCGGAGTACAGAGGGCTATCAGCTGGGACGATGAGGCCGACTATGAAAAGATTGACGATGTAGAAGAAAGCGATACGCCAGACAACCTGCTTGGAAGCCTTGGGGATCTCCTTGCGAGGGTTCTGGGTTTCGGCAGCGGCGAGACCGGTCAGCTCGGTTCCAGTGTATGCGAAGGAGGCTGTCACAAAGACGCTGCAGAAGCCCTTGAAGCCATTGCGGAAGCCGGTCCATGGGTCATGCCTGGTGTGCAGGTCAGTGGCTGTCGATTTGGATCTCTGAGGTCTGCATGGACTCACCAGTAGCGAGCACCAATGTACCCTCTGTCATCAGTGGGGACACCACCAGTGTTGATGATGATACCCAGCAGGATGAAACCTGTGCAGGCCAAGATCTTGATGATACTCAGAACGAACTCAGTTTCGCCGTATCCCTTGACGCCGAAGAACTGGATAGCAACCAGAGCCAGCAGCAGTGGAGTGATCCAAGCTGCATTGTTGATGCCGTGGGAGCCCTCCCAGTAGTTGATAATGTTGCACGCGGCAGACAGCTCAAAGGGCAGGATAATCAACCACGAGATAGCGTACTGCCAGCCGCAGGCAAAGCCCCACGAAGGATCGATAAAGCGGCAGATGTACATGGTGAAAGCACCGTTGATCGGGTACATGACTGCAAGCTCGGCAAGAGCTTGCATCATGAACATGCTAGAGCACGAGGATCAGCAACTGGAACAGTGCGATCGGCTGGCGATCCACTCACATCTCGACACCGATGATGATGAAGCCGAGCAAGACGGCACCTGGGCCACCATTTTGGAACGCTCCACCTGAACCGATAAAGAGACCAGCACCAATTGCACCACCACTACGAGCAATTGTCAGTCTTTGTTTCGATATGATGCCCTTCACTTCAAGCTCACATGGCAATCATCTGCATGTGCCTGCCCTTCAGGTTACGATGCAAGGCATTCTGATCTGCCTCGATCATCTGGCGGTCCTCGATGTCGACACTAAGCTGCCTGCCTTTCGCATGGTCGGCAAGTGAGTGAGGAGGCTCAAGGTGCGCCGGTGCCTTCTCAGACACGAGCTGATTCTCGTGAGCGAGACTCATCTTTGCAAAGGATGAGGTGCAAGTAAATGAAGAGAGGTACAGAAAGGGAGTTGTGCAAGCGCAATGCTTCAGGTCACGAATTGCTCTGGTCGTACAGCACCATCTTAAAGTATATCTCTCCCATCAGCCACCTCGATCACCACCCAGCATCACGCTGCACCGAAGCAGCAGCGACCTTCGATGCAAGGTCGATAGCGGGTGTAACCATAGACAGCCAAGCGATAGCATCTCGCATGGTCTGCCACAGTCGCGTGTACGTCCACGCGGTGTTCCAAGAGAGACCGCTCATCCAGATTCTTGGTGGTGGTCTTGGGAGTCTTGGGAAACCACGAATCGGGCAGGTGTGATGCTTGACGACGGGAGTGATTCGCAAAGCGAGAGTAGAGGAGTGCGAGCTAGGGTTACCGACGCAGCGTCCAAGGCCACACAACGTCGGTCTTATCTTAGCCAAGCCCCCCTCAAGCATCCTGGTTGGAAGCTTCCCCGGGGCTTGGGTAGCGTTAATTCGCGCAAGAAGTGGTTTAGGACTCGAGAGCTGGAGTGACAGTGGCTTCTCCTAATCTACAATAGCGATGATAGCCGGTCCTCTTGCTTCCATGCCATTGGTAATTCGTGTAGTTTGTGGTCACCGGTGTTGGATGTAAATGTACAAGCGAGGTCAAGTCCATGTTGCCAAGCGACCGATCGAATAGCCTAATGCTGAGGACCCTGTCTAAGGCCTGAGGCTTGAATCTGGCTCACGTCAAACGCATGACGATGATTGGATATCAGCGAGACGATGCTCAATGGAGTCAAGATCAAAGCTACATATAGTGCAAGTGAGTCACGTGCTAGCACATCCAATCTCTGTCTCCAAGAGTTTAATGGACAAGATCAACAACATCATGTCCAATTGAGCATTAATGTTCGAGCTTATACTTACTGCTCTCGAAGTCCATTGCCTTCTTGTCTTCTTCGACGAATGCGCAGGTGTCATCATCATCAATAATGCAGCTGATTCGACGATTCAGCCCACCACGAAGTAAGAGAGGCATCGCTCGCGAGCTCTGTCGCCCCCAAGCTGCATTGAGAAAGAAAGCCGCTCGCCACACCAATTCACAATGAGTCCAGCTGCACTTATGTAGTCAGTGATACTCGTATCAGGCGCGCCATTACTCTCGAACAGGCAAGTCATTCTACATGCTCCAAGAAGAGCGCATCTCTTGCCTCGCGTGAGGCCCGAGTGACGCGGGCCACGCTAGAGGTCTTCCAGAACGCGGTCTAGAATGTTTCGACATGCAGAAATGCTATTCCCCGGTCTGTTTCAAATCTAGCCGTGCTTATGCGATAGGCGTTCCCCAGATCAAGGTATCTTCCACCGTCACGCAAAGCTTGCTACAACACAATAAATCCTGGTGAACCAACCTCATGCTTCTCGCAGCCAAACAATGAGTGCTCTTGCGCGACTGGCTTGCGCGACTGGCATAAGATTCTGTCTGCCAGGTTCTCACGACCCGCTCGATAGGCAGCGTGTTCGAGAAGCTACAGTAGCTCCCAGCTTCAAAAGCAAGCCAAGATCATCCAAGCCTTCCAAGACTGCTATCACCTCGTCTGTCTCGCTGCTTGGATAAAAGTCAGCGCGCTGGGCATGATGCATCATCAGCATAGCCACGCCGCATACTCCACAGTGAGTGACACCCAAGAACGCCCCTCGTGGACGAACTGCACCGACAAACGCCATTTCTATATCCAACGGGCATGTTTACCGGAGACATTGTCATGATCGGATTGCTATCAGAGTAATATGCTCTCCATCAGCCAACCATTGAGCTTCTCATGAAACTCGCCTTACCACTGTCAAGCGCCATTGCCCCTTGAGCATCAATTACTGGTTTGAGCAAGAGCTTGGTGATGCAGGGTAGAGAATCTGTTACCGACAACAGTCTGCCGCGGCAGAAGTGAATCTTCTGAACTCGGTTTGGTCGAAATTCTCCTAATTCGAATTGGAAAGCATGCGTTGTGCTCGTGGAGACTTTATTACTTCCTGCGCCTGTTCGAACTTGTGCAATGGTGATCTATTTCCCTATTGTTGTCCCAGATTATCGAACACCGTGTCAAACGAGGACAGTCAGAGTCAACATCGACGAACGAGCCATCAGCCAACTGCATCTGATGCTGATGCCAACGCTCCTGAACGACAAGATGCATCGTCGCTTGTCGCGAAAACCGATCTATTGCATCTGGGAAATTCTTCAGTGTGTACGCCACAGTATTGCGGTGTCCGTACAGGACATGATCTAGTACCTGGCCATCTGATCTGAGGCGACGACCTCAACTATTGTTGTCAGCGAACGAAGCGCCCTGTATGCAATAACCTCCAGCTGGCTTCTGTGTATCATTTTGATCTGAAGCTCAGATTCAGAATGTCGACAAACAAACCATTCAGCTCACAGCTGCCTGTACACCTTGTCCTCGACACGACAGTCAGACCTTGAGCACCGTCGAGGGCTGCTGACACAGTAACTCCGCCGGAACCACCATAAAGAGACCAAGGGCCTGCAGACAATATGCATACGCGTGTTTAAATCAGTGTGCTTCCGCTAGTACCTTAGTCTCGACTGCTCTTACACATTGTCCGAGCGAAAGACTGGCAGTGAGGGGACCAGCAACTGCGATGCTAGAAGATGATATTGATTTCGTTTCAACGTGCAGAGCTCCGTGGCACAGGTTGCATTGGATCCAAATCGATGAGAGGAACAGTGACCTGCTGCTTGATTCAAGCTAGGTCGCATAGTGTGTCATGCTGCCAGGCGAGGTCTAACAGCCCAAAGCGCGATTTCGAAGCCCTCGTTGGATCGAAAGCCGAGCATGGACAGGAGCAGGACCACCAATTTGAGAACTCCAGATTGTCGTCTTTGCCGTGTGTTGGACAGCGAAATATTTGTGCTCGTTGCGGTGGTAACAAGGTAGATATAGCTGACAACTGCTCATGCACAAGGAGGTCTCTGGTACATAGGGATCTAGTTCGAGGGTAGTAACCAGATAATGATCTGTGAACAATCCGTGAGGCTGGGCCTCGATACCATCCCTACCATCTCAAGTAAGTGCGTGACCTTGCCAGCTATCGCACCGCTCTCTCGTGTTCTGTAGACGAGTCGAATTTGCGACTTCGGTGAACTTGAAGTGCTGAGAGGCGTGGGTAGCATCTGATAACGATCACTACCAGCATGATCTAGACCGTTGCAGCATGTGAGAGTCGTGTACAGCTCGAAAGGGTCACGTGATACAGATGCTGAAGCACATTGTTGCACGCATTTTTCAGTCACTCGTATGGGAATGGAATTTTCAATCTCAGTGAGCATAGATTTTGAAGGAAGACGAGCCTGATGCCAAACAGAATGGTCACGGTGTTGATTTTGCATCTCAGCCCAGCCTCTCCAAGCGGGAACTAAATTTAGAGTTTCCTTGGTGACGACGTGTTGACCAGCACATCTTGCCCCGCGTTACTTTTGCTCTCCCAAATACTTTCTCACCAGATCAAGGCGTTGCCTCGCCACGATTCCGACCTGATGGTCGAAGGCCTGAGGACACCAGCCCAGCTGGCCTGACTGCGAACTCTGTCCATGTGCACACACCAGCTTACAATCGATGATCCCGGTGAGATCAGAATGGCTGCCGCAGGCTTGTTTGTTTTCTCGTTCGTCATGATTGGTACTATGGTTCATGCTCGGTGTAACGAAGGAAATCCGGACCGTGTTCAAATCTTTTCTTCAGCATCTCCACATGAAACCTCAAGGCCAAGCTCAAGTCCATCTTTGAGGTCCTGCAGTAGCTCTGAAGATGTGCAAGACTAACGTGCATCTGACAAGGCGTATCCATGTCCATGAATAGCCTCTCCCGCATTTCTGGCTGCGCCGCATCCGAAGCTCCCACTATTAGCTGCAGCTCTCATGGTCAACACGGAATCTGCCCGCCGATTATGGTAGAGAATGACCGGGTTGACTCCCAAAAGGATGCATGTATTGCTTATGGAGTCTGAGTTTGAATTGGGCTGAGGTCTTGAATCATCCCACCATCATGGCACCGGACGAATGACAGAGCCTCGCGACCAATGTTCCACAGCGCCTGGGCTTCGACTTTGCATCAAGCATGACTTGCATGTATTCTGAGGGCACCACTTAGCCTCGTTGTCATGCCAGACTTGGCTAGTTGCAAAGGCAGGATCGACGCCTTAGTGGGAGTCCACAGTGATCAAGCAGTGCTCACAAAGCTTCAGGCACTATTTTCCCTACACGCAGTCCTTATGTCACTCGTACTCCGGCCTCAAAGCTGGCCGACTCTAGCGTGAGGCCTTATGCACGAGCATTTTCGCTAGCCTTGGGTTGAGGCTTTGGTTCGCGAACGGGATTTGGTTCCATACCATTGGCTGTAGGACGGCAACCTGTCTCCTTCACAGAATAAGCAGTGTAATGGATTGTATCGGCGGACCTAGCCAAGCTGCGGATGAGCTGTATCGTGTTGATGGAGTGAGGTATAAAGCTTGCCGCCTCCTCATTGCATCTCTAGCCATCAAGCATCTTCTCTTCACTTCACAGAGCCTTTGAGTCCTTCGCTCATCATCAGCATATCTATCATTCAGCCAGTCGCTTTAGCTTAGGCTCTTCACATCCATCAAGATGCTCTCCAAGATCTTCTTCAGCTTGCTTGCTGTCGGCTCTGCCCTCGCTGCCCCAGGCGGCGGCGGTGGCTATGACAATGGCGAGGAGTGCTACACCACTTGCTCGACCGAGCTGTGCACGCAGTCCACTGTCTACCAGAAGACAAGCGAGTACTACGAGACCAAGACCATGTACCAGCCATACACCACCTATGTCCCATCGACATACCAGTACACCAAGACCTACACCACCAGCTCGGCCACCAAGGTTGTCACCCAGAAGCCATACACCACCGTCATCTACCAGCCATACACCTACGAGACATGGGTTGCATACCCATACACCTCGGTCTGCGAGGACGTCACCAAGGTTCCATATGTCACCTCCTCCGCCTATGCTTCGGTGTGCACCGAGCAGAAGGTCTTCCCATACACCACTGCTTGGGTTGAGACTCAGACCACCTGCGCCACGGTCACTCCTGCAGCGAAGACCGGCTGGGGCGGCAAGAGCTGGTAGACAGCTTCTCGAGGCCTAGTCATCGACTTCTCACCATCACCACGAAGAAAGCACCTCTCAGCAACTTCTTGTAATCTTTCTTGGAAAGCATAATAGGGCAGCGCGGGCAATACAGACGTTCTTTTTCACGACAAATCACGACCACCACGGACGGCAAGCATTGGGAGGATCGGGAAACGGATGGATCATGGCGTTTCTTCTCTGATGGTCTTGGATGGATGAATTGGAGGTGCTGCTCACATGCCTTGTTGCATCGAATGCAAATTACATTCCTTAGTGGCAGTAATTCGTAGTACATAATTCGAATACTAATGGTCTCATCTAATCTGCTCTGCTTTGCAAGCTTGACTTCGACCCAATGATGCCGCCTAAACAAGAGCGAGTGCTTTGGTGATGTACGCCTGGCTCGACATTCAGCCTGATTTCTCAGATGGTACATCGTACGAGCTGTCTGTACTTTCAGGCCTTCCACTAGAACGCGCAAGCAGATCGACAATGCCTGGTACCGGAAATGCGGACTCAACAACAGGTTGCTAGGTCTTCCCATCGCGCACAGAAAACAATAGAGCGATGCATGTACTAAGCCACCCCTGCTAGCCACGTACCAGAACATTGACCACAGACCTCTCTGCATCCAGGCCGCTGCCATGTGGCAGGCGGAGGAAGGGCCGCGATTCGCTGACTGGCTTACGGTCGAGCGACCGGTTGTGACCTATGCTGACTCTGCGAAGTCGGGCAGAATACGATGCAGAACTTGCAATATCCATGATGGCATTTTTCAAACGGTCCTTCTAACGTTGAACCGTGAGTTGGTGTCCACATACATGTGAAATGCATTCTGCTGTGATTGTTTGCTCGCTGCCAGCATCAAAATTTGCATGCACCCCGCCTTTTGTCCGAAGTCTTGGAAATCGCGATGAAGCTGTCACCGCATTTCCTGCAGTGCTTCAAGACAATCGTACGTGAATGCAGGATACAGCATGTGGTTGCCGCATGAGGCTATCGTCATCGTGCTTAGTGTGGTACTACTGTGGAGCTTGCGGGGATGTGGCAGAAACAAGCTTTGAAGTGTCCGGCTCGGCGGACGATCAATGGTGTGTGGGATCAGCGATGAAAAATGCTGAGCTTTCAGGAACAGCTCTGAGGTGTGGTACACAAGCTTTGTAGTGGTGAGCTTGAGCTGATAGTGCTTGTGCGGGTTGTTGCCGCCAACGGTCTACCGTCCCAGCTAAGAGATCAAAGTGCGAGAATAAGCTACGAAAGGTTTGTCACAAACCCAGTAGGAACCAAGAAAGACACCAAATCAGAAGCACTAGCAAGACTTTCTAAGAAGCTCTGTGAAGAGAAAGTCCGGAGGAAGAGTCCGTAAGCGACATCGTACTTTCTCGGCGTTCGAGCTTACTTCGCCATGTTCACGACTCTACTCGTAGTCAAAATCTGGGGTGGCTCTGTAGCTCAAGCATTTGTTGTATGTTCCTATTGGCGGCTATTGCTTCTGTCAATTCGACTGATCACTGCGAATGAAGGATATCAAATAGCACAGCGCCGCGCCCAGCACCCACCTGATGAGTGCACAGCTGGACTAGACCATTAACCTGATCATCTCCATGACACACCTTCGAAATTGCTATCGCCGGAACTTGGACAAATCATTGCTCCCAAAATCGCAGCACCACCGAAGACCAGACCCGTGTACATATGGATCTTCCAGGATGTGTCTGGTCTCCTTCGCGTATTGGGTCTTCTCGACTCTGCTTCCGATCTGCCTATGAATATCCTTGATGCCATATAGGAACGCAATCTGTGCTGATACTCTGGTGGAAGCTCATCGTCCATAAACATCATGAGTCGAAGAATGAGCCGGGCGAGATCCTGCGAGCAGTCAATGCAAGTACATATAATCACTCTACGCTGTCTCACCCTTCGCAAGCCAACCAGGTCTCCCAGGAGATCCCTCTCAGCGTCTGTCTCTGCACTTGCTAGGATTGCGCGCAGTTGAGTCCGAACTTCTTCCTCCGACAGAGTTCCGGTCTCTGTGATGGTGTCTATTCCGGACGTACTGGGCCTGCGTGCATCTATGGCCGACCAAGACAGATCTTCGGGCGTCTGGGCTTCGCCACGACGCATCGTGTCCTTCCATGGAGAATTGAATTCGGTTGCATGCTCCTCCGACCACAATATTTCGTCAATCGTTACGGACCCAAAGTCAGATGACCTCCGAAGCCGTGACATCTTGAATGATTACTCTTCCATGGAAATCTAGGTGTGAAAGCCATATATGTATGCGCCACAGGCATGTTACAACGCATTTGCCCATGGTCATCTGGCTACAATCATGACTTTTGCGTTTCTTGCGTCCTATGCTCAGCTGACACTTTGCAAAGGACAATGCAACATAGCTAAGGAGAAAATATGAAGAACAACGCTGCTCTGAGCGTGAGGTAGCGCCAGTCGCTATGATCGGATAGCAGCAGCTACCAGAGTGATTCTCGTCCAGTGACGTCGATTTAATCGATTCCAGGGTGAGCTCGTCGATATCTCGTCTGGCAGGCGTGTAGTTGATTTCATGTTCGTCAATATTTCGAGTCTGAATCTTGTTGGTCATGGACTGATCCCGAGCTGCGACCTCGATTTGATGGGCAAGGAGCATATATTCCTGAGAGACTGTCAGCGTATGCCCTGTGACACTTGGAACGACTAACCCGTGTACCTCTTTTCTGGGCCTAGAGCTTGGTGTCTACCCTCACCTATCTCAAGGGCTTCGAGCATAGTACGTACGCGACGCCATGTCTCGCCGCGTATCAAGTCAGGTTTGACACTGCCGCTCCTCTCGATATTCAGCCGCCAAGGCATAATTTTTACGCGGCGACCTGATAAAAGACCGTTGGACCGCAAGTTCCGAGGGTATGCCCTGTGACCCTCTTTCTCGGAAAAGGATTTATGCTCTACTTTGCTGAAGTCATTGCCCGCATGTTAGAGCTGCCATGCAATGTGAAGCTGGATCTGCTAAATCTTGCTTGCTATCTGTCTACAGCAAAGTTTATGTCGTCTTGTCCTCTTTACGATTTTGCCAGGGGAGAAACCTCGACAAAGGCAAAGAGTTCCCGTGCTCTCGGCCTGGGTCAGTCTCAGCGTGAACCTCTGCAGCGCCCTTGACTGCATTTGATGCAGCTTGGCTAGCAGTCGCCGAATCTGTAATTTTCAGCTTCGCAAAGGCTGCGTCGGAGGGTGTCTCCTTGGTATACGCGGGCAGATACGCAGGTGGAGGCCACATTGGTCGTCTGGACGATTGTAATGCCTGCTCGTCCGGCGAAAGAGGTGACTTGCGACCATGCATTCCAAGATCCGTCTTGCCCTGAGGTGGCAGATAATTCATTGATCTGTCGACATGGTTCGTCGACTGTTGCGGCTCTCGCCTTTGCGTTTGGACCTCGGCTGGGACCTGCTGAGGATGGGTCGCTGTTGCCATGTAGTTGTCACGGATCGAATTGGAGGCTTCCGTCGAAGAGGTGGTCTCATCGCGCTGGACAATATGAGCTGCTGAGGTGCGCGAGCTTGCATGTTGTACGTACCAAGAATGAAAGCCTGCGACGTAGGAAATGTCGCCATCGGCCTGTCGCAGCTGATTTTTCCTGTTTTGATGTCATCATCGGTCGGTGGTCAGTGGAAGATGACACGAAGTATCGGCTTTCAAGACGTTCAGGTGATGTTCGATGTGTCATGCTGCTTTCAGGAGGTGGCGCCCGATCGTGCTACACATTAAGCGCCGTGCATACATTCAGCCTGATCACGTGTGTAGCATGTAGATGCTCTTTAATGTCTTTGTATTCACCACTTCCTACCTACGGCCTAAGATCCACCACCTTACCCCTGAGCAGCGTCCCACCAACCGTCCTCCCCAAAGCCCATCCAATATAAGCCCCCGTGACCACCGTCACAGGCCACCTCTGCCAGTCCCTATCCCAATCCAGCGGAATCGGCACAGCACCAAGCCACGCACCTAAACAAGCACCTAAAGTCGCTCCAAACGTCTCATCAATTGGCAGCTCAAGCGCAGCGATAGCGCGCCAGGTCGGCGCAGAGATGCCGCGCGTGTAGATCAAAGGCAAAGCGGTTAGGAGGGACATGTGCGCGGCGAGGAGGACGGTGTGGGGGATGTGTGTTGTTAGAGGCGCGCCGAGGAGGATGAGGATGAAGAGGTGAATGGGCGTGCCGAGGGTGAGGGTTAAGAGGAGGGAGATAAGGGAGGGCTGTGGCAGCACGAATTAGCACTTGTTATATAGCTGAAAGCATACTTGAGGTGGGAGAGGATCAGAGAACATACAATCACCCTCATGCCTAATGTCACATCACTCTTCCCCTTGCCGCCTTTCTTCCCAGCTCCTCCGCCCTTCTTACTGCTACTCGAGCCATGCCCAGCGACGCTGTGTGATCCTGTGGGTGGAAGACATACGACTAGGTATGCGACCTGCAGTGCAGCCAATGGCACCAGCAATGAAGCGAGCGCAGAGACTGGGTCTGCAACAATGAGCTTGAAGCTCAGGAAGTAGATGGAGAGTACAACAACAGGATGGACATGCGTATAGAGTCGCGCTGTGTCGTTGTCGGCGAGGGTGACTGGGGAGAACTGCGGCTTCGCTGGCCGTTGCGAAGAGGGTGAGGCGCTCATTGTGGTTGATTATTATGATGATCCGGCAGCCATATAATCAGGCCTTTAATGTTCGAACGTATTCGAATTGCTGGTGGGCAGGTTGAAAGACGGAGGTGGATGGCCATCCAGGTACGATGTTCTCTGAGAAAGATCCCGGCCAATCGCAACGCGACATTCATGCATGGACGTGATTTTCAGCCTTGTTCAACGAAGTATTCATCAACGAAATGCATCAATCAAGACCATTGTATGCAGGGAGGCGCAGTATTCCTGGCCGGAATGCGATCATTGTCAAGTCCATCGAGTCGCTTTGCGAGCCTCTTCACCCCAATGTTCAGAGCCGCGAAGTAATCCTTCGCGCCAATGGCTTGGATTTGTCTCCAGGTGAATACGATACTTTGGCAGAACTTCTCATTGTCTGAGCAAATGCTCATATTGGATCGTGATTTGTTGAAGCTTGCTACAGAACTCTAGGACACATTCAATCCCATCAAAGGCTTCCTCAAATGCTATAACATGTTGTAGCATGCTGGACGAACATGTTCCCGCGTCTCATATGGGACTCCTAGACTATGCCCACACACTCTCCACCTCATCCTCTTCAAGCCTCCTTCGCCTCACTCGTAGGAAGCAACCCCCTCAAACTCAAATCATAAACCACATCCTCCACCTCCTTGACCTTGTACTTGATCCCATCGCTTCTCTTTCTCAGTATATCATTCTTCAAATTCAGAATCTGGAACCCCGCGTGCACATCCTTGATGAACTGCGATATCTTGAGCGGGCGGGAGAAGTCGCCCAATGTGACTGAGTTGCGTGCCAAACGGGCGAGGTCGTCGAGGAGGGAGACGAGGGAGAGGAGGTACTCTTCTATTGTGAGGTGGAAGGCATCGCGGTCTTTCAGGTTGACGGGAACTGTGACTGTTATTAGTTTCTGTATCGATTGGACGTCTGCTCCGGGATGTTGAGATGCCCACACACCTTTCATGAGTTCGCCCACTTGCTCGAGTGTGAGCAGTTCTGGGTCTCCGAGTCCACCATGGCCCGCTGTAACGCTCAGCCAGTTGCAGAACAAGATCGTGAAGCACTATGCTCATGATCAGTTCTTCCGATGCCCGCTTCCACACTCAGTGAATGAAGCACCACATACCACATCTTGCACATTCCTCGTCCACATGAAGTTATTCTTGTAGTATGGCTGCTGCGAGGCCAGCTCAGAGAGCTTCACCACCGTGGCGATTTCATCTTGTATGGCGGCGCCCGCCGCGGAGGTGACTTCGCTGACTGTCGCTTCGTGAGCACGTGTCCAGCTTCTTCAGTGCCTCATGTCATACTCTGTGCGGTGGGTGTAGAGTGCGCGCGAGCGAGTATCGATTGTGTGGTGCGTACTGGTCAGACTTTAGTTTTCTGTGGCTTCAGCTTGGATGAAGCTCACTTACTCTGCTTCTCGAGCTGCTGAGTTACTTCTCGCAGGCTCTAGCGAGGTTCGTCAGTGGTCAATGGCCTTATGGAACGCTGTGGCAGCTTCACTCACGTCTCTGAAGGTTGTCTCTTCGTCAATCTTTTGCTGTAGCTGCGCAAATATCGCCGGGTCGACCATGCCCTTGCCCGCCATAATGATGAAGATGAATGAGACTTGACAGCAACGAAAGGCTCGACACAACAACAATAGCTTCGAGCGTATCTCTGATGCTTCTATGAAGCTATGTACATACAGATTGCTCATATCCATCTCCCTCTTGCCCATACAAACAATTTTTCATCATGACCTCACCACGGCCTCACTCCACGGAAGTCAAAATCACACCCTCAACACCACCACCAAGCCAAAGACAAATGAAAAATTGAGTTTCTCTTCTTCGATCCCGTCCGCAGACGAAAATCAATGAAAAAAAAAAGTGGTTGTTTCGCGTCAGCCCGAGGTAGTGCAATACGAGCGACACTGTGCCCCCTCCTGTAGGCAAGCCAAGGGAAGAGGGAGCCGGTTCCAAAAATGAGATTAATCTTGAATTTGTGTCCGTAGACACGTTTCAGAGATTAAACTGAAAAGAACAGATACTACACTTGATCTAAGCCAAAAGGCAAAGCTGCGATGCGTATTAGCAAAGGGCATTTTTGAAGGTGAGGATGGGAGGGATTTACAGAGCTGATTATTCGGAAGAAGGCCAGCGACGAGAATTTATACATCGTTGAGCACAGGCCACAAAGCCAAGCAAGCTAAATGCTTCTGGCATAGCTCACTTGCTCTTGCGAGGTCGCAGCTCGAACCTGTGTAGGGCTGGGGGCCATTGGAGTTGTCCCTGACCACGAACCAAGCAACGACTACAAAGCAGAAGCTCCGGCAGAACAGCAGATGCTGAACTGGATTCCAGCATGCGTCGAACCCTCTCGGATAGCTTTAGAAACGATCGATAGGTTACAAGATCCTGGCTTCCATCTTGGGATTCATGCGCTGATCGCCATGACCCTCCCATGACAGCAAACCAAGCATTCCTCTGAGCGAAGACTCTGGCAAAGCAGCACATGCTGAACTGGATCCTAGAATACTCCGAAGCCTCTCTAATCATCTTGGATACGATTAATGCGTGGTACGATCCTGATTTCTATCTGAATCATGCGCTGATCGCCATGAACATGAACCAAAGAGCACGCCGTGTTGAGACTTTGGCAAAACAGCACATGCAGAACCGGAATATAGAATGCGTCGAACCCTCCTCAATTACCTTGAATGTGGTTTGATACGTTGTAGGATCCCAGTCCCCATCCTGAGATATGTGCGTGACTTGGTATTATCCTCTGAGCAACAAGTTGAGTCTGACAGCATGTTGAAATGCAAGTCCTTCCACAAGGTCCTGAGAGAGAGGACTCTGAGATCCCATGATTTGCACAGTTCCGAATTTGAGTCGCAGGATACAGAGATATTTCGATGCATTCCCTGCTGATACCTCCGACGAGAGCTCTCGAGATCCCACGATATGAAAACCGTTCGGTCGAGCATTCTGAAAACTAAAGAACACAAGTTGCATGGATTGGCTTGATGGAGCCATCGAATATACTGTGTGATCCTGTCGCTTGAAACAGCAGTGGATGAAGCATGCGGAACAACATAACGTGCCGGTTCCTTCGCTTCTACCGAGGACTTGTTTCGAAATGTTATGATAAGCCAGCTGTTGAACGTTGTCGTGTCGAGCACGGTGGATTTAAAGGATGAATACCTCCTCCAAGCCGCAGAAGACCTCCAGATGGCATATGCGATTGAACCATGAAACGCCGATGATATGGACGAAGGGGGTGCAGAACAGCACATGATCAATGGGATCCTAGAACATATCTTGTCTTTTCTGGACATGTCCCGATTAATTCATGCGTTCTGAGATCCTGCTGACTCGTCTCAAGCTTTATGCGTGAATTGGCATCACCCTCTGAACAAGTCTGCCGACATGGATTGCACTCCCGTGAGCCCAAAACGTCCCTTGAAGCATCTACTTGTCGAGCAGCCTTTCGATCAATGACCTTGATAGCCTCTGAGCATGTCATGACATGTTTAGCAAAGTGTCTTCAAGGTCTTGCGTATTCCACTCCTTGAACCCGGATGTTATAACATACTTTCGCGAATCGAGACTGCTGCATTCAGTCGACGATGTTCCGAGATCCCATTCCGGACTGCAAGTTGTTGAGACGGCTCGCGGTTATGTGTGCTTGCGTTCGCGACTCGAGGAACGCGCACATGTTGTGATTTGGCCATGCGAGTCTTGATGAATAGAGAATCAGGAAGCTCCGAGTATGAATCTTCCCATGGACCTTGGATCTGAGAAGGGATTGAAGCTGCTTTGGGATGCTGAGATTGCTATCATGTGTTGTAAGATCCTAGATGACTGCATGCTTATACTCAGATCAGACATGAGTGGCCTGGGGCAAGAAATCCATTTACAGGTACCGGAGCTGACCTGAGCTCAGTTCTGCATGTGCGGCAGACATTTCGAGGATGCATCGAAGCGCTACAACGAGCTTGACAGCTACTGTAATCGGCGCCCCGCTATATCAGTCTTCACGAAAGCTCAGCTGCTTCCACCCCCCAATCAGTGTCCGATCTCTTCAGGCCTTCTCGATTGTCTGCCATGTCCAACCGCTGACGATAGTGCTTGACATAAGATTGATGTCGCAGCAACTTGTCATTCTCCCAAGCTCTTGGCCTGTCTTCATCCAGTAGCTCTGACAGACCAAGATCAAATTCGTCAAATGAATCTCGTGGCCACAGCACGCCATCTGAATTTGGAAAGTGCCAGCTCTCGCAACTTCGGAGTCTTGCCCAGAGGGTCCTTTGATCGCCCCTGATGTCATCAGGCTTCAGGATGTCCTTGTTCAAGAGCGCAGGGAGGACGAAGGTGTGCCAAAGCTCACGCCTCAGATTCGGGCTTTTCAGGGACCACAAGTCTAGGAACGCGCCAATCCGATTGTCAAGCCTGCGTCTAAAGTCACCAGACAAGGGAATTCCGTCTACAAGAAAGTGTTTCGTCGCGTCCTCGGCTGAAGTCCCGAGAACGATCAAGTGCGTTGTTGGCACGAGAATGACCAAAACTCGTCTTTGCAAGAGCAAGGTGCTGCCTATCAGGAAGCCAGCGAGATGATACAGTGCGGCCCCAGACGTGTCTACTGAGAAGACGGGAGCTTGCAATTGCCATGTGCGTTGGAATGGCGCGAAAGGTGTGGGCGGTGGGTTTTGGCTCATCCATTCCGGGCCTGTGTCACCACTAGCTTCGCCAAAACTCCCGTCCAGGGGACCATACTGTAGAATATTGTGCGCTGCCAGCCTCTGGAAAAGTGCCATTGGCGATGTTGCATAGTCCACAACCAGAGCTCTGCTTGGGTCTCGTTGATACGCTAGACCAAGCAGCGCATAAACCTTGTCCAAGTCGTCAGTGGCCTCGAAGTCTTCCGAGAGAAGAGCAAGATACAGCAAGGCTACTGGAGCGGTCTCTCGTCGCCATCGGTAGTAGTGTATCTTATTCACCCGGGCGGCAGCCGATCTCGACCGCGTTTCAAGTTTCCCGATTCCCTTCCCAGGTCGTTGCGCCTGGGTCCGAAATCTATCAGCCCACCATACAACACAATTCCATGACACGCGTGCTTTACCAACGGCAACAGAGACAGAGCGACTGCAGGCGAGCTCCTGAATAACCCATACACGCCCGAACCATGGACATGACATCAGGTTGATTGAGTTAAAGACATCGCTTTGCTCCACGATTTCGTCTTTGGACCAGTACTCTCTACCTTCGTTGTGTGCGTCAAACTCGGCTTGCATGCGGGCTAGGAAGTCTGTCGAACCGTTCAAGGCTGCGAAGCCGAAGTCTCCTAGCCAGACTATTGTCTGAGTAGCACCTCCAAAGATGTGTCGCATCATGGCCACCTGCTGACCTCGTTCGTCTAATGAGTCTTGATTGATGCAGATCGCGTCTATCCAGAGTACGCGCGTCTGCTGCTCACGCAGATGAACCAAAGCAGAGAACAGATTCATGGTCACGGGTAGGGCGTGCCCGTCCACACGAATGTTGTAAGGTTTGTTTTCGCTTCCCCATACATAACTCAAGGCTTCGTACTCAATGTAATCACCGAGACTGGCATGGACCATTTCGCAATCTATTATTGTCTGCCATGAATCTTGTCGTTGCGGAAGCAGTCTGATCAGTCTGATCTGCCGTGTCTGTGAATCCAATGGCTGGTATCGATATGGATTAGCTGCGTCATTCATCTTGCTTGCGATCACGCGTTTCGCGTGGGAGAGCGCTCAGATCCCAACTTCTGGCCTCGGATAGTGACCAGGGCGAGTTGTCGCTAGTATGCGCATCAACAGTCACGTGAAGGCCGCAATGTTTGGGCACGTGTCATGGACGGCTCAGCGTGCCTCGTGAGGGCTCAGCGTGCTGGAACCCAGATAAATCGATGGTGGCGATGTCCACGGCAGCTGCGATGGAAGCTAGAATTATTCGGTGTTGGAGTCGGGTTGAAGTCACGGAAGTTGCAATACCTAGTAAAATCTTGGGCCTGTGCAGTGGGTGCGGTTGCTGGCTTCTAGATGTACACCCAGCTCTGCCTGTCCACGCCACCCATGACACTTTGTACCTCCCTCACGAATATCTGCCTCATGATAAGAACTAGCTGCTTGTTCACGACATTTTGCAAACATATTGACTTCAATGACATCAATGTCCACATTGCTCGTACATCGCACCGCCTCTTGTTATCCGCGGACAATTGCCCCAAAGACACCAGATCGTCCAGGTGCAGGAGACGTCTCCGGAGACGGGATGTTGCACCCAAACCCTCTTCCGCTCCCGTACGCGCATTCGTTCTCGCATAGCGAATAATAAAGTGTTTGCTCTGTTCTACTCCGCTAGCGAGATTTCCAGGACTTTCTTTCCTCCTAATTCGCATCGCTTAAGTTCCAAGCCCACGAAGTCGCGCGTACTCCAAGCCATGCCCAGACGTGCTCGCGAAGGATTAACCCAATGCGTGATGTAGTCTCGAAGGCCAGAGCAACCTAACATGGATGCCATGCAACGTCAGTTCTCGAGATTCTCAATCTGAAGACCGGTATTCTTCTTCTTCTCCAACCTCAATTTCTTGATTCTTCATTCTTCATCTTCCCGTCAACGACGGTCCGGGATAAAAGAGCCAGGGAAGCACGCATGTATCGATCAGAAGCTTAGGACATATACCATGGATGAAGTCCTTTCTCATTCATCGTGACCCCTCTTAGCTATGTACACGCGAGCTCTTCACCAGATTCACTGGATGACGCCCTTCCCGACAATCCTCTCAGTACCAGCAGGACCTTCAGGATAGTCCACAACACCTTTCTCCGGAAAATGCGTTCGCAGGGCAAACAAGAACCAATCTTCCAGAGGGAGCAAGTTCAGGAGAACATCGTTGCCATTCCACGCCATACCGCAAACAATCGCACCTGCGACCGCGTCCAAGATGAAATGATTTGCAGTCGCCACAATCGCAACCAAAATCGTGAACGGATACAGGAAGCCGACTGTCATGCAAGCGACTCGTCTCCAGCTCGGCAGAGGCACGCTGATTCGTGCTCCCTTCAAGCTGATGCTGCTGCTCCTTCTCTGATGTGGGGGGAGTGGAATGCTCATGACCGTCAAACCGACCAGCAAGGAGTACCCGAAGTGCAAGCTCGGCATTGCCGCGTACTGATTGCAGAACTTGTTCTGTGTCCATACGCTCGATTCGCCCTCCGCGCCATGGACCGTGTCCACGAAACCGAAGGCTCGAGCCTCTTCACCCTCAGGTCCCTTCACCTCCGGATCGGATAGCAGCCTTGGAGGCATGCAAGGCCAGAATGTGAACACTACAAACGCAAGCAGATTACACATGGCCATTGTCCTTCTCCTCGCCTCATACAGCCTTGGTCCTGCAGGCGAACCCTGGATCTCACCAGCATTGAGACCTTGTCTGCGCTCAAATATGCGGTTGCGCGTCGTGGTGTGGTAGTATAGCCATACGAGGAAGAGAATCGTGCCTGGAATGTGGATGAAGGAGTATATTCTGTTGATCCAGTGCATCATAGTGGGATAAGCCATGAAGAACTTCTGGATTGCAGGCTCCCAGAATATGCCGAGCGCCTGCTCTATGCGGATGAGTTGGAGAGCGTGATGGCGAGCGACGTCGACGGTCGATGATACAAGGGTAAGAGCGGTGAATGCGCGACCGAGCTGGTATACCTGGATTGTTGTCAGCTTTCAGATCTGACGAGTTATCATGCCAGTCGAAAATCACCCAGTAAATCAACGCCCAGTAGAACGCCTCTTGCATGAACGGGAACTTCCTCAATACTCTGCTAAACCATCGATCCTTGAACTGTCTCGAGTTCGGCGTCCGTACGACTGTTCTGAACGTCCACAGCTTCAGCTCCCTCTCCCTCCATGGCGATGTATGATCAACTGCGAGTAACGATGGCGATCCTGGCTGGCTTCCGTTCAAGAGCGCATCAGCGCTGTTGCCACTCTCGAGCGACGACCGCGAGCCTGGTGAGCCCGGGAAGTCCTCGATGTCAGCGCCCTCAGTGGCGAGCTTCGATGGCGTTGTCCTCCGTCTATTCTTTCCAAAAAATCGAAAGCTTGCGTTGCGGTTCACGTATGTCCCGCCTACGAGCAGCGTCACCACGACCAGTGGCTCCAACACAGCGCCGACTCCCATCTTCACCAACCAGCTTGCTTATGTCCAGCTATTTCCGGTGCCTGATTCCAAGCTTGAGGCTGCGTTGTGACCAATATTGCTCAGCAGATCCAAGTGCTCAGTAATTCTTGGATGAACTGAAAGAAGTCTCCGGATAACCAGTAACACAATAACAAGGAGGAAGCGGAAAGTACAGTAGGAAACCCACGGCCATGCGGACCAGTGCAGCTATTATTCATTCACTCACATACAGCCAGCAAACACGCGCTAAGCATATTTAAGATAACCACATCCACGCTGACTATTACAACTAATTAAGCACTGTGGAATCTTATGTTTCCCTAGCTTCCGTCTTCTTGGGACCTGGTTTCTCAGTTTCTGACAAGGCTAGGTGTGGCCTTCTGACCAGTTACCAAACTCGGAGGAAGGATGGGACGGACACCGAGGCTGCGAGGGGCAGGGATTGTGCGCTTGTGGCGTTGGGTGGATGCTTGATTGGGGACAACGGTCGGAAGCTCGCGGATGTTGTTGTTCATGCACGCGAGCACTCTCTTGACGATATTTGAGAGGCAGCATGAACCGCAGGTACTCGGGCCTCCTCAGAGCCAGATTCAAAGGTGAAGAACAGACATATCTACACAGAAAAGATGTCGAACTTGAAGACATCGCATCCGGATTCCCTCACACCAGCATCGAAGCTATCCTCAAGGCTGGCCGATCGAGCGACTAGACGAAACAGGGCTAACCATGCGCGGCATGGCTCCAAGGCTGACATCACATCGGTGTACTTCCGTAGCTCACGCTTAATTTGTCCGACTCTGTGACTTGTGAAGAGTAATCCTGACCAGCGCATCGGCACTTGCAAATTATTGGAATGAGAGAGGGACACATGATTCGGTGTTCCGGATCGGAAAGGAGGATGTTCCGCTGCAGGAGAACTGCTTGGTCGCTCAATGAGGGCACGCGACTCTGAAGCTGCTTCGAAATACTCGAGGTCGCCCACCAAGTGCTGCATCATTATCTTTCACGCCAGCGCGAGCAGACAAGTCCAGACTCAAGCAAACACGAGCTGCCATCACGATCCCCGTTCCATCGCGAAAACATAAGCTGACTACGAGCACAGCATCAGCAGGGCACGACCAGGGCTATCATTGGCCGCTTCCTTAACGTGGTGTTCTCGCCCAGCGCGCGAAGCTTGTATGTTTCGAGTAGAGCTGGGTTCGTGATACTTTGATAGACGTGGTCGCGTGCCCCCTCGGTCGAATTTGAGGTTGGACCATTTTAGACAGGGATTCTCCGCCGAAGCTCCGGAGCCGAGATGCAGGTTCGTGACGGATTGTACTCCGTGAATACAGACTTTGTGAAAGTGATTGACGAAGAATATAAGATTCAGATTGATTGTCTTCTCTGTCTGTGGTAGATATGATGCTTCTACGAACACTTCTTGAAATTCGACTGCCTCCCGCTCAAAAAGCACCGCCTTGCTGCTGGAAAGGAACTTTCCAGGCAGTATGCACAGTCACGAAGCTTGACGCATGAGTTGTCAGCTGCTGCATCATGCAAGCTCAGCTAGCTGGACTCGTCTTGTCGCGATAAGCTTTGCCTTTGCACATCGAATCCTGGGGTAGCGCACATTCCTTCCGATAACATATACGAGATATGCACGCAGTCTCGCTGGAGACTCCTCCATTAAAGCATGAGCTTCGTGGCATGCACTGCTTCACGTGCTCCTACACAGCATCACACTCGGTCGATCTGAGCGCATGTGTGCGGAGGCGGGCCCAATGTCAAGGTCGTATAGGACGAGCACATATAAAACCGCCTTCTCAGAGGCATGACCAGGCAAATATGTGGTCGCTGAGCTTGCAGAAAGCTGAACACAGCAAAAAGCAGACACTGGCAGCCGGACAGCCTCCATCAGAAGTACGTGCCGGCTACTTGATGCAGTGTCTGGCTGACTGAGTCAAATATTCGAGTCAAACTGTCGATTCGTTGGCCAATCTAGTCGTCGTGTTGGTGGTCGATGCATGGTGCAATGGCTTGACAAGGCCACTTTCAACCATCACCGACTTCTTGGATCTGGACGCCCTTGTCATGAGCTCGTTCGTCTCCCATGAGTCTCGACATGACATCTCTGCGCTCGCCTTCATCGCCATCAGTCATGTCATCCTCGCTATCGCTCTCTTGCCCCTCTGGCTTCTGTTCGAGTACACCGAGCCCCAAATTCTGAATCACGCTACAATCAGCTTCGTCGCCTGCAAAGTCCTAGCCTTTTCACTCACCATCTCAATGTGCTGTCCATCCTCATCGCATGCTTCGATGTTGCGCTTGTCCAATGTGCCGTCCTCGCGCTCCTTGTCCAATTGCTCGTTCGCCTCGTGCATCTCCGGTAGAAACGTCTTGAGCCGACGTAAAAGACTGCTATCCGTGCCCTCTTTCCTGATATTCGGTTTACTCCCAGGCCTCACATTCGTGATCTCCTCCTGTACATCTGACGCCTGACTCGCCCCATCGTCGTCCTCCCCACTCTCGCTCTCGTCTTCTTCTGACGATGGCTCTTCTGAGGATGTGGAGAGCTCAGAATCTGATTGGTCATGTGACGATCTTGCTGTATCAGATTCGCCCTCGCTCTCGCTGAATACTGCGGCGGCGGCGGATACGTAGGAGGAATCGCTGTTGGATTCTGCGGCGGCTTGGGCGGCGGCGTCTGTCTTTGGTTGCTTGAGATCCCGCTGCGGAGTCTCTTCTGGCGCTTCGTCTACCTCTTCATGGCCTCGCTTGCGTGGCGCCATATCACAATCTGATAAAGGCTGAGAGTAAAATGCTAAGAATGTGTAGCGATCGCATCTATTCTTCTGAGTTCGCGACAATGACCGTGATGGATGCGGAATGACGAAAAAAGTTTACGGCACCCACGCGATCGGAGCTTGTCCCAGCACGTCTTGGCCCGCCGATGACCCGCCCACGTTGCCCATCTCTTCAGCCCCTCCCCTGCTTGCTGCTTGCGTCTGAAACTCCCCACCAAAGCTCCGTCTCAGATGTCCTTCATCAGCTGTGACTGGCCAGCGCCTACTGGACCGCAGGCTGAGCATGGCTGTGCTGAACATGCAAGTGCTACTCCAGTACAGACCTTGAGGATGATTCTTGAACACTACGACTCCTAGCATACCTCACTCACTGTCCTTACCACGAACACATCTGTCTTCATTCCTTAGCGTCCAAGCTTGCCCTGTTGCCCGTGCCGTGGGAGACGGGGATCTACCACGAACAGAACATTCGCGTTTTCTTGCCGGCTGGCGACATTACTGGGTCAAGAGTCCATATCATTTGAGCAGTGTTTCGCATTCGGGTGAAACTTCAAACGCGGATCTCTCATTACCATTCTTTGAGGTCGTCGTTGTCTTTGGAGTGCTTCAAGCACGGTTGCTTCTGCTTCACGGAGTGTTGAGCCGGTGTAGTCAAGAAGGCTATACTGAAGTCTTGCTTAAGCTCTCGCTCTGGTGTTTGGATCTCTATTGAGAAGACTGCTATTGCCAGAGGACATAAGACACTCGTCTCCTCTTCTCCGGCGTCTCTACCCTCATCCCTTGAGTGAGATCACCCCAGATCCAGCGAGCTGGTACCATCTAGCAGCAGCAGCACCATACTCTCCTCACAATGTCACGACTTCCGCTCAACCTCCAAACGGCCAACGTGCCCTCCATCTCCGAGCCCGAAGCCGCCGCCACCGCCTCTCCCGCCCGCGGCAAAGCCATGGTCGCCGCCCTGCACAAGCGCCTCCGCCCAACCTACCCCCTAGTACACCAATGGGAATTCTGGCACGACCGACAAGACCGCAAGAAGTCGCCCGAGCCCTCCTCCGACAACACATCGACCAACGAAGAGGCTGCGTACGAAGACCGGCTGGTCAAGTTGCTGGATATCAGCGATGTGAAGCACTTCTGGGAGTTGCACAATAACTTTGATGTGAGGACGATGCTGAAGCTGCGGGATTCGGTGCACCTGTTTAAGAGGGGGGTGAAGCCTCTGTGGGAGGATCCGCGGAATGTGCATGGAGGGGCTTGGACGTTCCGGGTGCCGAAGGAGCAGGCGCCCGAGTTCTGGATGCACATCTGCCTGCTTGCTATTGGAGAGAGATTGCAGGAAGCGGTTGTGGATCCTGGCAGGACGAGTACGTTGATCCTCTACTGCTGTGATTTGTGGGGTTGAAGCTGACGTGATGCAGAATTCCTGGACGATATATGCGGTGTCTCGTACTCGGTGCGTTTCAATAGCATGCTCATCACGATATGGAATCGGGATGGCAATCACGAAGCAGGCAAGCAACGCATACTCGAGACGGTACTGCGAGAGGTGCCCGAGCACCTGATACCCAAGCGCAGCGATCTGTACTACTACAAGAAGCACTCTGATCATGCTGGGTACACGGCGCCTGTCGCGAAGCAAGATGCTGTGGAAGACAAGGTGGACCACCAGGTCAGTACGGAGAAGAATCCGGATGCTGCACAAGGGCAGCAGGATGGGAATGGTGTGGAGTCGCAGGCGTGATGTTGAAGAGTCATCATGCAGTCGCAGATATACCAGATGATTCAAGTGTTGGCGATGTGCGCAAAGAGAAGCGCAATGTACGATCATATGGCACGGACATCTAAAAGAAACCAGGAGGAATCTAGAAACAGTGGTAGACATTTAGTCGAACGTCTGCATGTCTTGGGTCTTCGGAGACCAATATTCACAAACATTCGCTGGCAGGTAGTGATTACCAAGATGTCGAGCATTCTATGCTTCTATAGTGTACAACGCCATCATCTAGCGGGATATCATACATTAACCAAACCGATTCAATCAGACCCAAAACTCCTGTGCTATGCTCAAAGACTCGCGTTCCATCCCGAACCCCGTACTTATGCCACAGGCGCAGCAATCGGCGCATCGAGCACAGTCGCCAGCTGCGGCCACACCAGCTGCCTCTCCTCCCTCGGCGTCATAGCTTTGTAGACCGGCACCGCCGTCTTCGAGCTCGCGCGCCTCCACATATTCGCGAGTGGGTTGAACGCCACAGGCACGCCCTTCCCGCTCGTCTTCTCCTCATCCGCCTTCATAATCGCCATCAGCCTCTCCTGAATATCCGCAAACGTCTGGTACGCATGGTACGGGATGTTGTGTTGGATGCAGTACTCCTCGAGCTTGAGCCCCTTGCGCGCGAAGAGCACGTCCGCCTCCCTCGCAGCGGGGAGATCGGACACGCCGTCTCCGATGAAGACGATGAGGGGGATGGTGCCGTTCTCGCAGGCGAGCTGTTCGCGCGCGCGCGCCTCGTTGACAGAGCGCTTCTTGTCATGCCCCATTTCCGTGTCGTGCAGCCAGACGGGTGTCCAGCCGCCTTGGCCGTCAGAGGGGATGATGGCGTCGTTGGCGATGATATCGATATTCTGGCTCTTCTCCTCGCCCAGGAAGTGATCGAGCACTTTCCTTAGCACCGGCCGCAAGCCCGCTGATATGACATTAAACGGGATATCGTTATTCAAACAAAACTCATGGAAATCCCGGAACGCAGTATCAATCTCGAGTTCCTGCTTCATGACCTCGAACCCGTCATCAAAGGGTACATTGAGGGACCCCCACATCTCCTCAGATACCTCGCGGAACGAGCGCTCGCCGCTGTGGATCTGCTCGTCGAGCTCGGCGCGGCGCGCGTTGCCGCACCCGAAGTTGTTGAAGAGGATGTGGCCCGTGTCCTGCATGAAGATTGTGCCGTCGAAGTCGGAGAAGCAGATGATTTTGCGCTTGGTTTGCAGGGAGGCTGTGGGGAGGCGCTTGAGGGAAGGGCGGGGGACGGCGAGGGTTTTCTTGACCTCCACGGCGGGAGGCGTGATTGCTATTGGTGCCATGGTTGTTGGTGTGGGTTGTGTATGTATATGAAGGTGGTCCAGTGGATGTGTGTTGGTCAGCTCAGTGGCAAGAACGGCAAGTTTAATGTGCTTGCTGAAAATGTCGTGATAGAATAGAATGCGCTTGGAGAAGACGCAAGTCAATATATACTCCCCCAAACCCTCACCTCCAGCATAATGACGATGGCGTCCCACCCAAACCACCAAAGACCAAGGTATCATCACCCCTTGCCCACCCCGCCGAGAAACCCCATCCAAACCGCCTTATCGTCAGCCTGATGATGAGCACAACGCGCAATGACGGCGTGAAGATTCCCGGCAAGGTACCCACGGCCAGAGTCTCCGTAGCAGAACCGATCAATAGCGTGCGCAGAATGGAGACAGTGGTTCATGAGCAAGGGTCTGTGCGACTTCTGATTTGTGGACGCGAGGATTGCGGTCTCTGCAGTAGGACGTCAGAGGCAGAGATACGTACCCACTTTGCTGCTGATGTGCTGCATGGGCGAATTTCGACATGTGCTTGTGGGGCGGACGCGACTATGGAATTGTTGCTAGCATGGGGCAGGACAAAACGAAATGAGGGACATGATCTGAGAGAAAAGCAAGGTCGTGCGAATGTCGAAGAATGCCCTACGATCCTTGATTACGAAAAATGTGTAAAAAGACCCAAGTTGCTGAAAACTTGACCTTAGTGTGAGGAGAAACTTGCAAAGAAATGGTGCAAAGACTCATCGATAGTCAAAGTGTTGATTGAGCAGGCTTCCAAATTCAGCATGGTGGCCTGCAAGCGGTCTGATAGCGCAAGCGACGAGTTTTCGCCTGCAAAGTCTGGGACAGCGGCTTGCTGCAGTGCAGAGTCGGCATGATAAGCGTGATCTGGACCTTGCCCGGAAAGAGTGACGTGATGACCTTGTGTGGCAACTTAGCTTCTCATTCCGCCTCCCAAATGTCCAAAATGCTCGAATTTCGATTCTGGAGAGCTGGCAGAGGATGAGATGAAGTTGAATCAAACTCGCAGATCCAGAGAATAGACCATGAACCGTTCGCTGTCTATCACTCGCCTCGTTCTTCTCGAGCCCCTCACTTGGTCGTAGGACCCTGAAAATCAATTCTCTGCAAGTGCCGCACGGGTTTTGCTTGGCATCAAGTCCAGGTTGCTGACCGCCAGATGAGATGCAGAATGACGAAGGCCGTGTTCAAGCGAGATGAGGACCAGAGTTTCGAGGACTTGGTCGTGTTTCCGAGACCGGCTTTTGGCTGGTTGCAGGCAGAGTGATGATGGCATTTCTGAATGTCGATACCTTGGATATTCTGCGTGTTCATGCGATGCCTGCATGTAGACTCACGCTGCATGTTGAACGCTGCTGATGCTGGAGCAGCTTGAGCCTTCTTGCCGTGACCATGCGCGAGAACTGCTTGTCGTGCAGTATGCCCCATATCATGCCATGTCAATGTATGCTGTCGCACTCATGCACAGGAGGGCGGCACGAAATAGCGCATAAGTCTCATGATGAGAGATGCGATCTTTGAACGTGTCGATCGACTCCAAGATGCTTAGGAACAGTTCGACATGTTTTGAGGTCCCGTAATATGTGCGCTGTGTTGCATAGAGCTCTGCGCGGTGCAGGAGTGAGGAAGCTCGCGTTATTACGCGTTAGATTCGCGCCCAGCCCTCCCTACACGAGCCGATCCACCTCTTTTCTTCTCGTGTCCTTCAGCTGTCCCGGAATATTGGCGAGAGGCTGGCGCGACCGCTGGAACTGCGATTGATTCACCCAAAGACACCAGCCCTCTTCATGACGCTCTCGAAATCCTCAAGACTGACACCATTGCGCCAGCCTTCTTGACCATCGCCATTGGCCTCGCTAAGCATATCCTTCAGCACATCATCACTGACTTCCTCCCTAAGTATCTTCGCTATCCGCCGCAGATCACGGAGTGTAATCGGACCAGGATGATTGTTTGTAAATAGCGCATATGCCTCTTGGACCTCAGCTTGCCGCTCTTCATCGCGCTCGTCGTCTTCTCCCTCTTCACTTGCGTAGCGTTTGTGCAGCGCGGCGTAGGCGAGGAAGTGCTCGTAGGGCACAATTTTCTCGTCTTCGGGATCGAGGGTGGCGATAACATCGGGTAGCTCTTTAGCTTTCACGTTGATACCGAGGGCGCTTTGAGACATGTTAGGCTTGCTACCAATCACGATTGTCGCGATGCGTGCTATGCGCTTACATCAAGCATCTCCTCACATCCTCTGTCTTCAGGACACCCGCCTTCTCATTCTCGAAGCCCTCGACACCATCCAGCGAGAACAGCTCAAAGGCCTCTCTGATCTCGCTCTCCTGCTCATTCGTGATGTTGTTCTCCTTCGCCAGGCGCGTCAATTTGGGCTTTGGCGCGGGCTTTGCAGCCGCTGCCGCTTTCCTCTTCGGAGCCTGTAGCCATTGAACATTAGTCTATAAAACTCTACATGCAGTCGGAAGCGACGCGATCACTCACCATGAAAGATGTTTGCGAGGCTTCGCGACTGCGCGATGACGGTGGAGAAGGTGCACGGATCGACGGATTGATCGTCCGCGTGCCGGATTGGGCAGGCCACTCACAAAGAAAATCTGCGACCTCAACACAGACTCTTCTTTCACAACCACATCATCCTATCTCATACCTCAGTCATTGGGAGCGTGGGGCGTGCGCCAAATGCAATGAGTCCAATCCTCCTCATATGGAGGCTTCAGAGCTACAACGATGATTTACCGCATTAGATCTGCTCAGTGTCGCCAATGAACATGACCTCCGTCAATACCTTAAGAGGTACCTCCGTACCTGTCATGCAACCGCTTCTACAAATGCTAGAGCTTGCCATCCAATCTTCAACACGATGAGCAAGTGTGGACAATGAAGCAATAGGACGCACCATCTCCGCTCCTTACGAGGACGGAGAACTCCAGCCTGTCTTGCCTGTGCCTTCATCCATGAAGTACAGGACAACATGGTTTGGAGGACATTCTACGTATCATCAGCTACTTTCTCGTATTATCCAATCTGAAATGGTTGTTCCTCTCTGCTCATCAAGTGTCAGCATGTCGTTCCGCAATGCGTTACCATCTCCGCACTCTGTCCGCACCTGACGGACTCTCGCTTTTTAAGCAGATTGTCAGAAAGAGCTTTCTGACGGGCTATTTGATCAACTGCGTACTCTGCATACTTGAGTCCTTCTTTCTGACATTACTACCCTTACCCGTACAACAAACCTACCATGGAAGAGATTTGGAAGCCGTACGTGAAATCTGCACGTGATGACTGGACAATAGTACACGACTCAGCCGAGCGCAAGAAGATACAAAACAGACTGTCACAGCGTGCAAGGCGTATGTCTTCGGCTTAAACCTTGGTGTCCTCTCCACTGATCATGTAGACCAGGTCAAAACTTAGCTGCCGGTGGGAAGTATGGCATCAAACGGAGCGCAAAGCAGTCCAAACCCACATCAACACAACTGACCACGGCCTCTTCGCCATCCAGCACAACTATAGCGCCACTCGATGACAACCCATCCCACACGATCTCGGAACTCACGCAACTGCCCCCCTGCAGCAGCAATATCCAAGCAGACACGCACTTCCTCGTCCTTCCCGCCCTCACAGCCATGGCCGCCTTCCACCACACCTCCACCCTCCTCAACATCCACTGCTCCCACCTCCCAGGCTTCCACATCCGCACGCCCTCTTCCCTCCTCCCCCCAACCATCGCCCCAACCCCCTCCCAACTCCTCATTCCGCACAAGACCTTCGTTGACGCCATCCCCTGGCCCTCGCTCCGCGACCGCCTCCTCGCCTCTTTACCCGTCCTCAACGAGGCTGAATTGTTGATTGATTTGAGGGAGTGCACGTGTTGGGGGAGTGTGGCGTGGAGTCCGATGAGTTGGGAGGTTGGGGAGGGGTTTGCGAGGAAGTGGTGGTTTCTTATGGATGAGGATGTTTTGGCTTCGACGAATTTCTGGCGGGCGCAGAGGGGGGATCCGCCGCTTATTCTGGGGGAGCTGATGAGGGTTGCGCCTGTGGAGTGCGCATGAAGTTCCTCAATGGGGATTTCTGACATTTTCTGACAGGTAAGCGAGTCAGATCGATCATTCACACAATCGAATTTGGCTATTGCCTCCGCATGGTGATGAAATAAAAAAGCTGCTATTTGCTCAAGAAATGTGAGCTGAGCATCGAATATCAGATCGACACCATGGGAGGCAAATGGACGCAACTGTTCCCTCCAGCACCAACATTTACCGAGACCAACGTCCCCTCCCAGACAGGAAAAGTCTTCATCGTCACGGGCGGCAACAATGGCATAGGCTTCGAGCTCGCGAAGATCCTGTATGGCAAAGGTGGCACGGTCTACATCACCGGACGCTCGCTTCAAAAAGTCTCCACAGCCATCGCACGGATTGAGGAAGAGTACCAAGATCACGCAGGAAAGGGGCACTTGAAAAGCCTTGTCTTTGATCTCGCGGATCTGAGGACAATCGCAAGAGCGGTCAACATGTTCACGCGACAGGAAACGCGCCTAGATGTTCTGTTCAATAACGCGGGTATAGCGCAGGTGGCGCCGCGGAGTGTCAGCGCGCAGGGACACGAAGCACACATGGGCACGAACTGCCTAGGCCCGTTCCTGTTCACCAAGCTCCTGACTCCGACCTTGATCAAGACAGCAGAGATGTCACCAGAGGGAAGTGTCCGCGTGGTCTTCGCTTCTTCGAGCATCGTCGAGATGGCTCCGCCTGGTGGACTCGACTTAGCTGAGCTACGACCTGACAAGTATAGCAAAGATAAAGCACGAAATTATGCAGCATCCAAGGTCGGGAACTGGTTCCTCGCTTCGCAGTTCGACAAGCACTTGCGAGAGTATGGCATCATTTGCTTGACACAAAATCCGGGAAATCTGAAGACGGATAGCTGGAACAATGTGCCAGTGTTGAAGACGCTCTTTTCACCTTTGATGCAAGGAGCTATCTTTGGCGCGTATACAAACCTGTGGTGTGGGTTCAGCGAAGACGTGACTGTTGGGGATGGGGGACGATATGCTATTCCGTGGGGCAGGTGGCATCCAAATCCGCGGCAGGACATTTTGAACAGCTTGAAGGACAAGGCAGAAGGAGGCACAGGTGTTGCTGCTGAATTTTGGGAGTGGTGCGAGAAGGAGACTGCGCCATACGCGCGATAGGACAAAGGTGATCAATTTCGACGTCTTTGTACATCCTAGCTCTTACTCTTCCAAGCCTGATCAGCATCCGGATGGATTTCCGGCTCCTGAATGTACGCCCTCTTCTGCGCCTTCTGCTTCGCATCACTTCCAAATCTCTTATCCCTGTCTCCAACGTGCTTGTCGAAATCGAACTGGCCGTGAGCTGTAAAGCTAGTCATAAGCTGCGGTTCACCAAGCGGCACCTTGTCTCCCCTGTCCGTCTGCCACAGGTGGTAGACTTTGCCGTAGATCGTAATGACTTGCTCCATTTCTTTGGTCTCGGCGGCTTCCCATACAGCATCGGGAACCACGGCGGGCTTGGGCATGATAAGCATTCCGGACTTGACCTCGTAGACGTGCGAGTGCCATAGTTTGCGCTCTTCTTCGGGAAGGGTTTTGTAGAGGCGCTCGCTGACCATGTACTCGATGCCGATCAGGCGGGCGTTGGGCTCTGGACTGTCGTAGAGGATGCATTGTCGGACGTCTGAATTGGAAGTTAGTCTTACGAGTACGACAGATGCTTGTATTGAAACATGCCCTCGTTCAGGTGGCTGCAATAATGGTTTGACTCCACAAATCGCGTTAAGTCAGAGGTGTAGGCATGGAAGGCATTCAGGTGAGCGCAGATATGCTTGACAGGTCTGAAGTCCTGCACCATAGCCGCTCCAGTCTCAAGCACAGTGTTCTCGGTCGACACTGGCTCGCCCTTCGCTTGATTCGTCACTGGTAGAGAGTCCATGATCTGTAGACGAGTGAGGCTCAGTCCGCTCGCTGAACTCGGAGCTCGATCTCGTGCTCAGAAGAAACACGGGGACCAGGATATCACCGTCCTGTCTTGTCGTACGGATCACGTCTGCGATGTCTGTTTGTTCAAGGAAGCCAGACTCCTTTGCAAGGCGGAACCGTAGTTTATTCACAGCTCGATGGTGATGTTCGATCGAGTTCCGCAGCAGTCTGATCCAAATAGAGTGATTGATGATGTGATTCTCGAGCTTCTGAGGGTGAATCCGAGATATCAAGGATAGCTGCTTCTTGATAAGACGAGCGCGTGCTTCGATGGCGAGAGTACGAAGAGTGAGAAGGATGTCCTGTCTAGTGTGGTTGTTCGCTTTGCCGGTGGGAGTGATGTACAGTAGACGACTCATTGATAGGCATAGGTACAGGATCGAAGATCTTATAGAATTGCCTTCATTGTGTTCACGTACACCTTGATACGAGCCGGTTGACGTCAGGAGAGCGTAACTCGCCGCGACGGCAGGTGCGGAGGTGTCACCTGCAGCTTTCATGTCCATCACGCTGAGACCATACATGGGTGCTCGTTGTATATCAAAATGCTTCTCCTCACAGCGTCTGTTCCGATGCGATTGTACGGAGGAAGCGAAGAGAGCGAAGATGCCGCCAACGTGCTCAACCATGAGGGTGGCCCCCACTTTTTCTACGTCGCTCGAAAACGGTCAAGCGTGGGGGCTCGCTTCTCCTGTCTCCTCCGACGTCATTGGTGAGACCTGTCGTCGTACCTCGCGAACAAAGGCCTCAAAATCCCTGAGATCATCAAGCAATTCTACGACGATGTGAATATCTCCATAGCGAATGCATGCATCCAAACCCTTCAGCTCTACCGCCAGTCACATGAAAGTGGACTCATATTCTCGTCAGCCCTTGTACTCTTACAGACGCTGAAGTCCGTCCCAACAATGTAACGCAACTGGTCAACGGCGTCTGTCAGATAACAAGCGCGTTAGAATAGATACACGCGTTGCTTAGTGCGTCTCAGAAGCTGCTACAATAATTCTAGACGTCTCTAGCTACTGGACATTGCACCAATTCGATAGAGCAGTGGAGTCCGATATTCATGCGAGGATATCGCATCGCCACAGTCTGTTCCCGAAGCGGGCAAAGGCATGACACTTTGCTCGGCAGCATCCACGTGCATAAGACCGATATCACGTCTTGTCGTCGTCCGTCCATACACGACAGCACGTTTGCCTGCTCCATGAGACTGGAAAGTGGACCTTTTCATGTGCGATCACTGCGATGCTGAGGCTCGCGTTCCTTATCAGGGAAAGTACCCTGATGACGAAAAATGGGACCTCGAAAAACTTCCTTCCCTAGATCCCGCAACCAACTCGAGAAAGCTCGAACGACCGTATCAAAAATAGCCACCGAGATCCTTTGCCATGCATGAGACAATCCAGCTCACTGCTGTTCTCAGCTCTTGGAGCCGTTGCCATCCCTGGGCTCCCGGCGGATCTCAAACGCTTTTCTGGTTGCTGCGCATTGCTCTCCGCTCTTATCTCGCTTCACCTGAAAAAACTTTGGGTCGAGTCGCAATCACAGCATCCAAGGGTACACAAATTTGCTTTCAGCGGATTCGATTGATATGACTTGACTGACTGTGGCGTGGTGGTTTACAGACTTTGGATCTTTTATCTGACTCTGCCTAATCTTCTCTTCTTTGCTGTCGCCATATCTGTTGATTTTTGCAGATCGCTCTTCTGCTGTCCTGTCGTTAATTCTTGTCTATCGTCGCGTCCCCATTCTGTTGTGGAGCCTCAGCAATCCTTTGTGATATCATATCTCACCCACGCTTTGCTCGGCTGCCATTAATTCAGACAAAGGCGGGTACATCGGTACCTCGACCTTTAGTCCTCTCGCGGCCATCTTTGTTCGCACCGCTTTCGTATTGACCATTGTCGATGGATCATCGCCGAGATAATAGCTACTCACCGCGAACTACAGAAGATGGAACTCCTTTCGGTTTATCCATACAGGTCTCTCCCCCGGATGATCGACCTCAGACAAATATGAGTGCCGATGGGAAAAGAAAACGTGTTGGATTCACATCTGATACTACACCACCGTCTCCCGATGTGGACATCACGGAACAAAGGCATTTCGGAGATGTAGTCCAGACCTCAGACGATGCCTTTGCTGGCCAAAGCTCGTCACAGGTGAGTGATGTCTTTGTTGCTATACTGCCCATACACCGGAGGATTTGCAGCTTGCAAAAACTCGCAACCTCAACTACCGTGTCATTCATTCCTGCTCGGAACTTATTACGAAAATGAGCGGGTCAAACACTAAACAATCATCGCAGAATGAAAGACCTCAAAGTGTGGTCGGTCTGGACATCCCGGAGCTGGACGAAGCTGCCGTTCGAGGCATCTACTCAGCATTTGGATCTGAGAAGGACTTTATTCCGAAACCACGAAGCCCTCAGCCTGGAAAAGGTCCGTCCAGACCAGCTTTGAGGAGGCCTTACCAGGCAACAGATGTTGAGCTTGAAGAATTGGCAAGCGAAGATCTCGATGCTGAAGACAAGGAGCGCCATCAATCGGGCAAGAATGCACATGAGCGAGCATCCCGATTGGCAGCCGTCGTCGGATCCTATCATGCCTCCGCGGCACCATCCCGCAGTGGCTCGATTGATGAAGGGCCGAGTCGACCCAAAGTACGCATCGACGATCGAAAGACCGAGCATCAGTTGGAAAGAAAGAGCAGTGAAGATTCAGATGCGGATATGCTGTACCAGAAGCCACCACGGGCAAGGGGCAATTCAGTAGCTCACGCGAACGATGAAGCATATCGTCTCGTACGGACCTACACACAGCGCCACATACCTTCGCACTACGATGTCGACGACTCGCCCCTGCACTCAGGACAAATTACTCCAGTCATCGAGCAACGGCATGCGGAGGACTACGTCCCACGGCCATCAAAGTACCGTGGAGGAGTGTTGTCGTCTCTCATCAAGCTAGCAAACGGTACTGGACATCACAGCTCAGGCTCCTTGTCTCCTCCGACCTTGCAACGTCATGCATATTCTCGTAGTGTGGACGAGCTATCCCTGGCCGGCACAACCCCAGTCCACACGCCCGGACATTCTCCTCCGGCCTCAGGTGCCACAACTCCTACGCATGGAAAATCCCGCATGTTCCCACGGCCTTGGTCACACAGTCGTCAAGGAAGCGAATCACCAAATTCAATTGCGGCTCTGGTTGGCTCGTCTCTAAATGTGGCTGCTTCTCAGAAGGAAGTAGGGGAGGAAAGCGTCAAGCAATATAAGCAGCGTCCGGGTGTTGGCAAACGATCGAGGAGCAGTGATCATATTCATCAGCTCACAAAGAAGATTCGAAACGTGAACCAGCGCAGACAAGAGGAGTACAAAATCACGCAGCACATTGCGGTCACCCTGCAGCGTCAAAAGTATATCCTGAAGCTGTGCACAGCTCTCATGGATTACGGAGCGCCCACACATCGACTGGAGGAGTATCTGAGGGCGACGTCGAGAGTGCTCGAAATTGAGGCGCAATTTCTGTACATCCCAGGATGTATGCTCATCTCCTTCGACGATGCCACCACTCACACAGCGGAGGTCAAGCTGGTCCGAACGAATCAGGGCATAGATCTTGGCAAGCTTCGTGATGTGCATCAAATATACAAAGCAGTCGTCCATGACCAAATTGATGTTGTCGATGCGATGGAACAGCTGGAACGTGTTACGAAACGGAAGGACAAGTTCCCAATCTGGGTTCGCATATTGACACACGGACTTGCTGCAGCTGCGGTCGGTCCGTTCGCGTTCCAAGCACGTTTGATTGATCTGCCAATTGCTTTCCTTCTTGGCTGTATGCTCGGAACTCTGCAGCTCGTGGTCTCTGGATATTCGGAGCTCTATGCCAACGTCTTTGAGATCGCCGCTTCCATGTTGACGTCCTTCGCTGCGCGTGGCTTTGGATCGATCAAATACAGCAATGGCGAACGAATCTTCTGCTTCTCCGCCCTGGCTCAATCTTCAATTGCTCTCATCCTACCTGGCTATGCCGTACTTTGTGCATCATTGGAGCTGCAATCAAAGTCCATCGTCGCCGGATCTGTCCGCATGGTCTATGCAATCATTTACTCACTGTTCCTTGGGTACGGTATCACGATAGGATCGGTTTTGTACGGAGCGATGGATAGGGACGCCGTATCGAGAACGACGTGCGATGCACCAATGGAGGACTACTGGTTCTTCTTCTTCGTTCCAGTCTTCACGATGTGCTTGATCATCCTCAACCAAGCTAAGTGGAAGCAAGCGCCTGTGATGCTTGTGATCTCTATGGCAGGCTACCTGGTCAATTTTTTCACGGGCCGTCGATTCCGTGGCAACGCGCAAGTATCGCAGACTTTGGGCGCACTGACTATCGGGGTCATGGCAAATCTGTACGCACGCATGGGACCAACATGCGAGAACATCTTCATGCGGCTCTGGCTCGAGAAAGTACGACCCATGGTCATCACAAGGAAGCAAAGGCTGCAGGACTCTGCGTCAAACACGCTGCGCAAGCTTTCGAGTGCGGAGGCAGCGGAAGGTCTCTCGTCCGCTGAGAAAGAGAAGATGGAGCGCGAAGGTGGCCATCCTGGCTGGCTCGAACGAAAGGGGTACGGTATGGCGGCCGCCGCAATGCTGCCCGCCATCTTTGTACAGGTACCCTCCGGTCTTGCCGTCTCTGGCTCTCTTGTTGCGGGCATCACATCTGCGGATCAAATCATCAGCAATACGACCGGTACCACTACTGTCAGCAGTGGCAGTGATGCGCTTGCGACGAACGGAGCGGCTTTCACGGTTAGCTTGAGCGTGGTCCAGATCGCCATCGGCATTACTGTTGGTCTGTTCATTAGTGCTGTTGTTGTGTATCCTCTTGGAAAGAGGAGGAGCGGCTTGTTTGCGTTTTAGGCTGGCATTGTATTTGGCAGCGGGTAGAGTACACCTTGGTAAGATCTTGGATTTTGAATGAATGAAAGTGCAACGATACCATAGACTATTCAATAGATCCTGCAAGAACGCCGCACGAGATGCTACTTGGAAATTGAACACGAATCTTGCGAGCGAATATCCGTTCATCTTTGCTTCAGCGCTCAATGCTATGCTTGGTTCGAGGGTCAACATTTACAGTTGACTTCGTTGTCTCTTGCCAAGGGATAGATTGTCACGAAAGCCAGACGTCCTGAGCTGGATTGTTCTCACGGCGTTGGTGTACTCGACTCGCGTTAAGCTGCGAACAAAGATGAATGTCCTGTCTCGTGGATAGCTGGTCTGCTATCAAGGCTGGAGAGGCAAAGGCTCAGTTCGCGCCGTAGATCTGCTGCGGACGTCCACTCTGGAGTCTCCCGTATCTTCGCCAGCGCTTTGTCCAGATCTGACATCTGCTGGACCGTTATGATGCCCATTGCAAGTGCAGTTGACACAATCGGAGGCTCGAAACCTTGATTGAACTCCCATGGGCGGCGTTCAAGAAATGTAGTCGCTGCATCCAAGAAGACTTCATGTGTCGGTTTACTGTAGTCAACTTGAATCCGCAAAGCTCGTGGCAGAACACTTTGCAACCCATAAATTTGATCTCGGGCATCTTCGCAAAATGTTTGCATCGTCATGACGCGGGTCAAGAATCGAGGCGGAAGCGGATCCGTCTCATGCCAGTCCTTGGTTTTCTCCACAACATCGAGAATATGGCCCTCGAGTCCTCCTTGCCAGCTCTTCCAACCAGGCCACATGTTGAGGATGCTCTGCAATGGTGTCGCCCTACTGCCGTACATCACGGTGCAATTCCTTGCCAACAGCAATTCTTGAATGATCCATTGTCTCGTCCAATACGGTCTTTCAATCACGTCTTTCCAGATCTGTAGCTCTTGTGCACACAGATTGAAGGGTTGGTAACGCCGGGATTTCTGGATCTTGTTATACAGTCTCGCAAGGTGTTCGCTATCAATCTCCGTACCCAGCCACGCCAGTACATTTTGTGCATTTTTGAAAATGTCGCCCATAAGCTCCACCTGATGATTCTTTTCGTCAATAGAGTATTGATCTATACAGATCTGATCGATCCAGAGATATTCGCTGTGCACATTCGAACTGCGCTGGTACTGGCGGAGGAAGTCATACAGATTTCGGCGTATCTGCACTGGATGATCATCGATCCATATAGTCTGAGAAGGATCCCGAGGACCCCACACGTATGACACTGCACAGTAGGCTGGTGCATCGTCAATGTCGAAGTTGTGTAAAGTGCCATGGATTGAATCGGAGTCAATCGTGCTTAGCTTTAAGAGCCGTCCTTCTGCCGTGTCTAGGTTGAGAGGTTTACCCTCATATGAGTGTTCCATCTTGCAGGAGTATCGGCTTTGAAGATAGCAAGACAAGAGCGTCTCTTCGCGCAAGTTGTCCTCGAGCAAGGCTGTTGATGCTTCGTTGCTCAGAAGAGGGGCTGTGCGCTATGTATGAACATTAAGGTCCACGTGATGGTTTCAACCTCACAGTGCCAGTTGCAGCCTTCACAGTCCTCCATCAGTCGTTGGTCAGAGACAGCAGATTCGATTTAGTTCAGTTGTTCGTAGCATGAGAATTTGATGTTAGGAGCGATCATGGGCCGCAAGATGTCAAGTCTTGAGCTTCTTCAACATAGCTCGACAATGGCAAGACTGTGATAGACTTGCACGAAAGGCACATGGCAGATGGGAGACACAAGAGGACCTCGAGTCCTCGCTTGCTGGGGATGGAGGGTAGGCCATACGATCGAGACGCGGACGGAGCCTGAACTTCACTTCCCAAAAAGGAAACAGGGATCTTCAAGTCGTATCAACAAGCCCCACAACTCGATACGACATGAAGTAGCGGGAAGGCGGAGCAGTTCATAAGACTCCTGAAAGCCTGAGAATGTCTTTGCAGCATCTCATGGCGACTTCGTCTGATGTGACCTAATTTGCACTTCCCACACCACGTCCACCGGACCAGCGCCGCCTTTGCCGTGAAAGATACCCCACCAGCAGTAGATCCGAGACCTCAAGCCGCGGGCAGCCGTAAGTGAGACTAGCGATGGCGCCTGAGATGCTCGATAATCGGCACTCATTCTCCCTTGAGCGACCTCCAAGGAACAAGTTGAAGAAGTACCAGCGTTTGAGCTCCGAACGACTTCAAGACGAGCGTGACACTGAGCATATCTCACGATGGCAGGCCAGGACGTCCAGGATCTGGCCAAGATTGACCCGGAGTTTGAGGCAGTAGGTCTTTATGGATCTCGAAATGACTTGCTAGTAGCTTACAATCCATAGTATTTGAAGACGCTTCCTGCAACGCCTCGCCTTCGCGGTGATATACCCACACTCCGTAAGCAGCTCGCCGATGCTAAACGTCGAATGAATGAGGCCAGTGGGGCTCAACCTGGGACACCACAAGACATAGCAGAGGAAGACTTCGGTGTCAGTGCAAGAGATGGATACGAGATACCTGTACGATCGTACAAGCCTAAAGACCCACCAAGCTCTGGCAGCCCTCTCATCGTGCTTTATCACGGAGGCGGCTATTGCCTTGGTGATCTTAGTAACGAAGAGATGAATTGCCGGAACTTCTGCAGGGAGTTTGGTGCTGTGTGTCTGAATGTGGACTATCGACTCGGACCAGAGCATAAGTTTCCTGCAGCAGTGAACGACTCATGGGATGTAATACAATGGGTATGGTCTCTCAGGAGTTCTGGCATGGAATTGACCTGACAACCGCGGCATAGGCAGCCTCTAACAGTTCATCACTGGGAGCAGACCCTTCGAGAGGCTTCCTCATCTTTGGCACCTCAGCTGGAGCGAGTATCTCGATCATAGTGAGCCACCTGGCGCGCGACATGCGCCTCAGTCCACCTCTCACAGGAGTCGGTCTATCGATACCTTTAGCTTTCGACATACGCAATCCGCCTGAAGAGTACAAACACCAGCTTCTAGCGTATGAGCAGAACAAAGATGCACCCATCCTCGATATGCCGATCATGAATCAATTTCTTGACGAATATGCATACGATCCGAATTCGAAGCTTTTCACTCCCTTTGCTGGCCCCAAAAGTGAATGGAACTTCGCAGATCTGCCTCCAACGGCGTTCTGGGTGTGCGGCATGGACCCACTTCGAGACGATGCAATCTTGTACGATCAGGTGCTCCGAGAGCATGGCACCAAAACAAGATTTAAGATGTATCCGGGCGTACCTCACAGCTTTTGGTCGTTTGCGCCGACTCTGAATTTGTCCAAGAAGGCCGTGAGAGACTTTGTAGATGGCGTTCGATGGCTACTAGAGCAGAGACAATAGAATGCAGAGTGAGAGCACATTCTGGCCAATCAAACTTGCTCAAAATTCGTTGCATCGTTCAGCGCTCACTCACGAACCGGTCTTTGAGACACTCGAGATAGCAGACATGATCAGTCCACGCGCCTGACTTTGCCTGTCTCGACCTCATATACCCACCCGCTAATAGCCACAGCATCAGGAACAGTCTTTGTACCTTTCAGGAAAGCTACGTCCTTCCTAACCTGCTCATCGAGATCCGGAAAAGCCAGGAAATCCAGATCGGTAATCTCAGATGCTGCCTCGTCACCGAGGTTCTTCTTCACAAGGCCATGGGCATCCTCATTCTTGAAAGTGAGCATACCACAGCCAGTATGCTTGATCAGGAGGATCTCTTGCGTGCCGAGAAGCTGTTCAGATATGATGATGCTTCGAAGGGCATCATGGGCGGAAGCACCAGCATTGCGAATAACTCAGTCCCTTGTGAGCATAGAACTCGCCAGTCGTCTTCACGCTGAATATCCATACCATGGGCGTCGCCGAGATCGATGCCGAAAGCAGCGGCTGGATCGATACGAGCATCCATACACGTCACTGAAAGTCAATAATGAGCAGATCTCCAAGCATGATCCCATTATACGCCATGGAGTACATACAGACAAGATACTTCTTTGCGGGTGGCAGAGCTAAGTGGCCCTTGGTGAAACTGCTTGCATACTCCGCGTTCTTTGCTTCCAAATTCTGCTGAATTGGTGTTGCCATTTTTGAGCTGTACTTGCTCGATCAGGACGGTCTAGACACTCTCGGATAAGCTTGAAGCAGAATCAAGTGAATGAGGAAGTACAATGATGGCTGTGAAGAGGTCGTATGGAACCCAAGTGCAAGTGCTATGAGATCCTTGCACTGGTATCGACCAATTTGTGTTCGCTTGGGTCAATTGCGCCATCTGCAGAGCGTAATATTCTTGCTGATGACGCCTTACTCTGTGCTCATTGCGGAAGAGCAAGTCAAAATGACTGGGCTCGCTGCCATGCGTGATAGGTGGGGTAGCTCTCGCGCGATGCATGTGTGTGCATGCATGGCCTTCAACTCCAGCTTCCTGAAGCACACCATCGATCCAAAGCAGGCCGATAGAGAGAAATCTTAATTATTGCGCATTTCGACCTCTGCGTGAGCCAGAGATCGAGCTATCTATTCTACGGCACTTCTCTGGACGTCGTTCTGCGCCCCGTCTGACTGGATCCCTCTATACGGCGTACTTGAAGGCCTGCGATCATATAGACACCAGAGGTATTGAGACCACAGCTCAATAGAAAGTCACAATTTGCCTGGAAGAAGCTCTTCGGGTGCAACCTTCAGCGTCAACTGACCGTCCTGAGATGGCGATGGCGAAGTTTCAAACACAGACGACCGTGCCTGACCCAAACCATCGTCGTGATTTCATGTTGCGAAGACAATCATCCACCTGACCTTTGAGGAGTACGTGCGATCAGTCGAGAATTCGAGCAGTCCCGTCCAGTCCTGGCGATCATGAAGTTACTCCAGCTGAAGGCCAAAGCTCTGCCGTCCCTGATGATCTAGCGGATGCAATCTCTTCCATTTCGATCGTGATGAGAGTATCCTCGATCCTTGAAGAGCGGCTCTCGATCAAAGATAGATCTGGAAGCACAGGCAATGCTAGAGGCACATCATCATGAGAACAGCGACAGCATGCCACCCTGGTGACAGCGTCGACAGCTGTTGCACAAGACCCTGTGGTGACGGAGAAAGCCCACGAAGACGCAAGCGCCCCCGGAAAGTATAACGGAAGAATGCACCGAAGACCATTCTGGATCCCTTCTGGAAGCGAAGAGCATTTGAGCACATATCGAGACGCAATCGTGTCCACACATGGCCAGAATTGCATAAGCTGCTGCAAATGTGAGACAATACTTCGTGGGTTCCTGTCTCGGAAAGTTTCTTCGAGAGATTTAATGTTTCGATCCCATGATGTTTCCGTTTCTGCCTCGTTTGCGCAGTCGTCGTATTCACAACGAGCGACTACGCAAGTGCCATGTCGCAAGGCCATCCAATCCGTCATGGACGTGCTATCGCGATGGACGAAAGCGGCACGGGTAGCGTCATCTGGATTACATGCTCGTAGATCTACGTGCAATTTTATATCCTGGCAAGCGACCTGGATTTTTACCCGGTACAGGTTCGAGAAGACTTCCTAATGATCCGTGTTGAGCGGTACCTGGATGTACGCTGTAGAGTAGACTATCGAAAAGTTGGGGTTTCTCGTGTGTAGCCCTATGGTCCATGATCGCGATGGTGCTCGGACGGCTGATCGGTTCCGGCGCGTGATCAGGAACGTAGCGAGTGTTCACGAGGAACACATGATTACGAAAGATAGATAGCAGATTGCTTGTACGCAAATCTTGAGAGGAAGCGATAGCTTGTTCGTGAGCGCAGGTGCAATGTTAAGTATCCCTTCGCACATCCAACGCGTCCGTACAGATCGAAAAGTGCGGTGACGATGTCGACATCTTGGCATTAAGGGGAAGACAGCTCCGAGGAAGCCTTCCAGAAAGGGAAGTTCTCCGAGCGGTTTTGGCGTGGAGACATGGGTATCCACTTGCAGCCTCAAGGGCGACTGCCGACTGCTGTAAGAACGGCTTGTACAACATATTCCTTGTTCGATAGGCCTATCGAGCCACAAAACCTCGAGGTTCGGAGGCATTGTTCGACCAGGTGACCAATCGTACAGCGTGGCTGCGACTGTGAAATGCCCTCTCGCGCGCTTCGATTGGTCGCAGGGTTGCGCGCGCTGCTGTCGAGTTTCATGAGGGCAAGGGAGGACACGTTCGAACCTGAACAGTGGGAGCAACCATCCCGCTCTGACCTGGCGCGAAAAGCCAACGCATGGACTGCCGAATGGCGTCTTCAGACGAGCATTGCTCGATGTGGAAGATTTCCAGAGCCTTGTAGGGCGAAGCAACGGCGATAGGTCCGTCTCAAAGAGCGCGAGATCGAATCACGATGCTGAACGACCTTGTCTATCCTTTCGGTGCGTCCGCAGGCTTTTTGATGGTGTTCGTGGAGGGACAGCAGGAGAGGCGCCAAGAACATGCAAGTCAAGCATTGGTCTAGCTCTAGATCAGGAAGAGCTAGCCAATAGCATGACTGACGAGGGCAATTGATCGGCAGGTACCCATCGGCGTCAGATCAGGACAAAAGAGCAGCAGGCAACCCTGCAACACGGTCACCAGCGCACGCCAGGGGCAGCGAGGGCCTGATTCGAGGATGGGTCCGGCAGGGAGCCTGCTGGTTGGGATAGGGCCGTGTCACACAGCGTGCAACAACGACAGAAATGCACAAGTCAATAGTGCGCTGCATGTATTCACGACATGTTGCAGCGCGATGAAGAACAAATGTAAGATAGATCGGCCGGAAACAACGGTCGCGATGACGGACTCCAGCTAGGTCGAGCTAGCGCAGGTACGCCTCGACGAACAGGTAGCATGATGCTGGGCGAACTTTGGGGTTGTCATCGGTGACCCAGTTTCGCTCGACAGTTGGGTGCGGCTAGACGAGCGTGTAGCAGGAAAGTAGGCGTGTCTTCTGATCGTTCGGCGAGTTCGCAGCGGCCGTTTCGAGCCGTTGTTTGACGCGCTCTGTGCTTTTCTGCTTTGTCACTTGTATGGAGTGGGAAGTCTGCATGGCTCACACGCCTTACTCGATGTTGACCAAGCGCGGTCTTGGCCTGCAGCTCAGGAGAAAGCGCAGGACTGTGGCCCACAGCGTGAGACAAGACTGGCTAAAGGTCGCCTCGCTCGCTCACCACCACCTAACCTGAGCCCCATTTCCCTTTCGCATCGTCCTCCAAGTCCTTTTCATTTATTGAGTCTGTCTCATTTTCGGGATCGTTGCTTGCACACATCGCCAAACTGGCATCATAGCAAGTTCCCACCACATTCCTTTTGTATACCCTCGCGCCCGTCGAGGTATTCTTCGGACAGCCCGTCACTCCTTTACCGGGTCCGACACCATTCATTTGGCTATCACGCCGTCCATTCTCTCGCTTCGGCAGACTTCAATTCAGTTACCGTATCGCTTCAGTCGATCGATAGCTACAAGCTAGCTAATTCCTTTCATCACCATCCAACTCACCGCCGAACACCACGTCCAGGTCTGACAGTGCATCGCATCATCCACTCCTTCGAACCAACCGACCGCGCGAGCATCGACAAGCCTTACATTCTCTCACTTGAATCACAGTCGTGCCTTTGATTCCGATACTCACGAATTTTTGACGACTAAAATCCATCGATCACGCTTGTGCCGACCCCTCGTCACGAGCATCATCAAGCCAGGCGCTACCTGAGACATCAAAGTCATTGACAGTCTACTTTATCGAGTACATCTGACAATGCAAGAACCTTCTGCAATGATGCAGGAGACGATTATGGAGGAGTCTATGGGTGGTACCCCACCATCCATGGGCACTCCAATGGGGACGCCAGGAGGATCTGCAAACTCCCGCCGACCACCACGAAAGAGCACCCTTACCCAGCAGCAGAAGAACCAGAAGCGACAGAGGGCTACGCAGGATCAGTTGATGACCCTCGAGAGAGAGTTCAACAAGAACCCTACGCCTACTGCCATGGTTCGGGAAAGGATCGCAGAGGAGATTAATATGACTGAGCGTTCTGTTCAGATTTGGTTCCAGAACAGGTGCGGTCACCGTCAACTTCCCATCACTCGTTGGAAATACTAACACCATTACAGGAGAGCTAAGATCAAGAATATCGCCAAGAAGAGCATTGAAAATGGAGAAGACTGCAACGAGATTCCAGAGTCCATGCGCCGCTATCTAGCACTGCAAGCTATGGAGTCGGGCAAGCCGTTGGCATCAGGTCTTCTTGGACGCGGAGGTACATTTGCGTATGGCAGTGGCATGCTTCTCAACGCCGAGTCGAGCTCGAGCAAAGTTGGTAAGTGGACTGTCTCTCACTCGTGGTGTCCATCAGCTAACACGCGCAATAGTGATCCATCATTTCTCCTGTCGTTCGTTGAGCATCGGCTCATGGCGCAGAATCGGCCAGAGCGCCATGGACCTAGTCATCTTCTACTCGCCTGAGAAGTGCTGCGTCACCTACTACATCAACAACGACTCCGCTGGTTACAAGATCGAGTACCCATTCGCTTTCATCAAGAACATCACACTAGACAATGGAGACCCAGCGACCAACGCCGAGGGCGCTGCACAGAGACCTGGTGGGCTCGTTGTCGAGCTTACACGGCCACCAAACTTCTTCATGGACTCGTCAGGGTCCGGTGGTTTCTACCAGTGCGGAGACTTCACCGAGGATCAGCAGGCCTCCAACTGCTTGGTGCATCACCTTGGTGGTCACCCCAAGATTCTTAGCGGACAGCTCGCAAAGCTGGTGGCATTGGAGTCCTTCCAGAGCAGGCACCACATCTTCGACCCGACTGCACTGGCCGTGTCCGCGCCAGTCTCGCCTATCAACCACCGACCGGCGTCGCAGCCAAATCATCACATCCCACAAGGACCGATGAGCATGTTCCACGATACGCCTTTCGGGGTTGGCGTTGGTCTGGGTGTTCCACGAGGCCACAAGAGACAGCGATCTCGATCAGTGCCTGTCGCTATCGACTTCTCCATGCTCCGACACCCAATGCCCTCGTTCCTGGTCCCAGAACCACCAGCGCAGACTTATGTGCCACAGCAGCCTGATATCATCGCGCCGATTCCACAATACCAGCATGGTCCGTCGCCAATGGGTCCTACTCTGCATATTGACACCTCGTCCGGCTTTGGCATGCCATTCAACCAGCAGTTCCACCCAATGTCTGCAACGACTGCGCCATCGCCTTCTGACTTCGGCACGCCAGGTTTCTTCACGTCAGGCCCTCCTCAAGACAACATTCCTGCATCAAACATGGCTACGCCGTTCAATCCACAGTTCATGTCGCCAATGCCACAGGAAGCTCACGCTCTCCATCAGCAAGCTCCATCGCCGATGCACAGCATGGGCCCTTCGGATCCAATCATTGCGAACCAGTCACCGCCACTGAACTCACTGGGCCGCAGTCAATCGGCGGACATCTACCAGATGGGCCCACACGACAGCGCTATCCTGGACGACAACATGTTCCTCGATATGGGACCGAAGCAGCCAATGACGCTGCCTTTCCGGAATCCAATGCACGACGAACAGCACCAGGCTGAGTTGGACATGAACTCGATGGTCAACTTCAATACTGTTGATCCATCATCACTGGCCCCGCATCCAATGTAAATATACCCAGGATGCCTCGTTCGCCATCACAAGTTGTGACTATCAGTTCACGCACCCAAACTTAAAGTTCCGACCAATCAACCCCAAACGCACACACCCGTTCGAAATGGCGCGATCAACAGGAACGCTCAATAGCCGGGCACCGCACTCAAGTTCCTGCTAATATCTCTTTCATTATGTCAACTCGCGAGACCTTTCCTTACATCTCTTGACGCAAAACTGCTACGACTTTATCTGATCTGAAGGTTGGGACTTGGTTTACTACACGGCGAAAATGCTGGCGTTTAATATACTCTCTTGTTTCGTGTTTCTCCAATTCTCCACAGATCGTTGCGGAGGCAGAAGTTGTCACGGCCGAGTTTTGTGGTCACTGAAGGGTTGACATTGCAATCCAAGAAGCAATCCTGCTGGTGGTGGACTTCGTTGGCGGGATGACCAGTGTGGCAACACAACCCAATCTCGAGGCGGACTGGTGGAACCTGCGCCCTTCGAGATTGGCTGTCGACTGGTTCTCGCCAATTGTATATTGCGCAAAGCACGAATATGGAGAGGAGAAGGCCCGCTGTGCGAGGATTTGGAGACTTTGCTCCCCTCCGGACATGAAAGCGGAGGAGGATGCGAGTTAGAGTTGAAATGTATCTTGTTTTGCTTTTGCTATCATCTGCAAGTATGTATGTGTGTGTAGTCAGCGACTCCCTGTATTCTCTTCATCTCACCAGTTCCTATCCTATCCTGTCTGCCATCCTCTCCTCGCAAGTAAAGACAGAACATACAATCAAAGCTTTTCGCGCCAATTATGTGCTTTGTTGCATTCGCCTTGTTGGCAAGGCTTCTACCTGACTGCCACCGATAAGTGCACAGCATGAGAGACATGACAACGAAGCTCTCCTACATCTCTCCCTTGCTTTAATTTGCTTTTCTCGCTATCAGGCGAGCTGCACGACATCCCGCTCTCCGTGTCACAAGATCTCTTCACTAGATCTCAGAGGCGTAGAACAAGCAATTGCGGCTGAACAGGACCTGTCGTGGCGCAAAACGCCATCGACATCACAACTTCTTCTGGTGGAGCGTCCCGCGCGGGTGACAAGTCGACATCTGCGATCTTGCATATTTCCGATGCATGTTGGTGATCTTGAAACGTGCTGAGGGCGAAATGGTTGATAGATCACATTTGAGGCCTCGGTGCACCGAACGATGGATTGTCGATCTCTTTGATGAGTGCTCTGAGCGTTCTCCGAGGTATCGATACTGCTGGTCAGATGTGTCGCATGTTGGTGCTGCGTGAACGACTCTATGTCCTTGCGAACTCTGTCATAGCTCGACCGCCTTGCTGGCAGAGGTAGATACAGATACCGATGCCTGTGTAGAAGTAGATGCCACGGTGCGGTCCGCTCACGCCCAAGGTGTGCGCTACACAATAGGCAATCCTCGAAGCGCAATATGCAAAGCTCAGCAGATTCGTTCTTCTTAGAGTCTCGCCGCTGCGCTCGTCTTTGGCGAGTAATGCTAGGTTTGCAGCAATCACAGCTGCCGCAAAGAAGCCTAGATTTTCGTATCCGTTCAAGCTCGCTGCGTGCGCACGCTGGAGTCTTTCCTTGTATGCTCTTGGAATCTTAGGATTCGCTTCGATTGCTTGCAGAAAAGTGCTTCGAGGCTGATGGCGTTGGAGAGGATATTTGTCTTTGACCTCTCTCGATTGTGCTTTGATGTAGAGCTCGTACGACACGAGAGCATACGCATGAGGTGCCAGGCAGATTGCCCAAGCTATACAGATCGCCGTGAAGGAGTGGTTGGTGTTAGCGATCGAGGCTGTCATGACGTGGGACGGTGTTGAAATCCTTGCTTGGAACGGGTTGGAGGTAGGTAATGCTTGGGAGTTTTCGAGACACTGACCCTTCTTCCGTAGAGGTATCGTGCTCGTGTTCGGAATCTGCCATCGTGGTTGCAGCACAGCTCAACGTTAGCGTACTCTTCCCCTCCATCCACGTTGTATTGTCTCCGAATTCTGTCTGCTTGGATACCCATTAATTCCATGCATGACAGTCAATTGGCGCGGAGGACTCCGCAAGAGTGCAAGTACTTTCATGCCGTCTCATGATCAAAATAACATTCTTAGGATCCTCCATCCGGCATAAAAGTAGAGAGAACAAATAAGAAAGCGTTTCTGCGTTCAACACCAAATGCATTATGACTATTTCGTGTCTGTCGCCTCGTGATTCATAGAAGCCATGCCCTCAGCACTGTTTACCAGATGCCTCCTTCGTATGGCTCATCTGCAATAGGCTTGCTCCAGTCGTCTCCCGCTCCAGCATAGTAGCCGACTTTCAGCTTTCTCAGATCGTCCATCGGGCTGCCATCTACCTTGCCATCGATGGTGAGAACATTGACTCTCTGGAACTCAAAGTCCTTTCCATGCATATTGAATTTGCCCTCCACTAGGCATTTGATTCCGCAGGTTGGACACATCCAGTGATGCACGTTGCCGTCCTTGAAATGATACTCCTTGAGCTCATCGCGTCCCTTGGCTGGGCTCGTGATCTTGAAAGTGCCATCTTTGGGCGGAATTAGTGGTGCGCCAGTCTAGAGACATAGTCAACCTCCGTAAGGCACATCTGGATCGAGGAGAGTGAACTTCCTACCTTATGGCAGATGGTGCAATTGCATTTCGAGATCTGCTTGCCATTGAACATCTGTTTTGTGCTCACAAGATCAATTTGCGCCTCCCAAGTGAAGAAGCCACAATGGCATGAGCCTTTGTAGAGTGGTGGATTCTGGTCTTCGCCGGACATGTTGAGCTTGCGAGGAGGATATGAATGTGTTGGTTCTTTAGAGCACTTTACTTCAGATCAGGTGCTGGAACTTTTATACACTTCAAAATGGCTGCCTTGAGTCAATCTCGGATTCAAGCAAGATGTAGTCTCCACGTTGATACGAGCTTGGAGATGCGGAATTACATAGCCCTAGAGCTTGGTGTTTTGACTCCATTGCATACGCAACTAACTCGATTGAGTATTGCTAGTGCTAAATTTGGCCACCCTCGCTTACCAATCTCCGTCCCATATTCTCCTCCTCTCACTCGCCGACTTCTTCAACTCAGCAACCACATTTCCACGTCTCGTCCATCATGACCTGTGCTGGGTCGAAGATAGCGTTGTCATTGTCATCTTCCTGATTGATGGCGAGCGTCATCGACCGTGTCTTGGGTTCCCGATGCACGAGTCGGCGATCATGCGAGTTTCAGAATCATACTTGCAGGTTTGGTCGCTTGGGTGACATCGACGTGGACATTGGATACGAAGACAAGGACTGTCGGGGTGGTCTGACCGGTCTTTACTATCCTCCATGACGACCAGACTGGTACAAATGAAAGAGCGTGGAAACTGTTCCTCGGATAAAACTTGCACCAGACTTGCCAAAGAGAACTTTTGTCACAGCATAGGGTGAATATCGTATTCGCGACTCCAAGTACGAATCTGACTTGTTCGGCACAAACAGTCTATACCTCCAGGTCCTTCTCGTCCAGCGAAACACCATAGTGGAGCAAGTGCAAGCAAAACCCATGGCCTCGATCGACTGCTTGATATAAGCTATGCCTCTGGACTTCGTGGTCGCGATACGACAATAATACATTGTAGCGATGACCTTCTCAATCGCAGAAATCCGTATTTGATCATGAAATGGAAGCTACCCGTTCCAGCTCCTGAAACGAGGCTGCAATGACTGTTGTCTCTATCGCTACCGACGGCTGCAACTGGCATGATGCAAAGAGTTTGTTGTTGAAAACGCCCGTCCAGAGTATGCAAAGGATTACTGCATCGAGTGTTCAACAACTCTTGCTCGATCCTTAAGGCGGGCTGGCAAGTGCTAAGAACTAAACCTATTCTGGTTAGCGGTATGCCCGTCCAGGTCATCCTCCAGCTGAATGTCTTCGCGTATCTGACTCCCAAGACTGTTGTTCCCTTCACACCACATGTCAAGAACAGCTACTGTGTAAGAATTCGGTCTGCCCATCCTATTCTGCGTTTCCTAAGGGTTTCACAACCCGACCTGCTCTGCCTTGCATCTGTCAGGCTGATGCAGTTTCGAGCCGCACCCATTGCCAGAAACACCTCACCTAAGTTCATGGACACCGGATCAAAAAGCGACCACGAAGGCACTTCGGAATACCAGTATAAGCCACTAGATGAGACAAAGCGAGAAATTCGCCTATTGAGAGTGCTGCCATTCGAAAGAGAATTTCCACCCACAAGGCTGTACTGTCAAATCGTTCATGCATTCCTCGCCGATCGTCCGAGATTCAATGCCCTGAGCTACGTGTGGGGAACCTGTGTCAAGACTTGTCAGATAGTCGTGGGCAGCGATACGCTGTCTATTACGACAAATCTACTGGAGGCCTTGCAACTCTATCACGCAAAGATCGATGCGCCTTCATTTCTCTGGGTTGATGCGATCTGCATCAATCAGAATTCAATAACAGAGCGCAACCATCAGGTCGGCTTCATGCGGGACATCTTTGCTCAAGCACTTCGGACCATAGTGTGGTTGGGGGACTTCGAGTTCTTGCCCATCAACCATTCCTGGAACTTCCTGGGCTATATCCATGAGGAGATGATCCTTATTTCAAAGCCGAGCATTCGTATACCGGACGAAGAACTCATTCTTCAGGACCTGAATACTAGACGAATCCTCAGCAAGCCCTGGTTCTCTCGTGTCTGGATAGTGCAAGAACTTGCATGCAGCCAGGAAATCGTTGTGCAGATCGGGCATGAAACACTTGCATGGCAAACGCTTGTGGACTGGACATATGATCTTTATCGACGTCTGAAAGAGGAATTGCCTTTGTATCAACTTCCGTTCGTTGATCGTACGTTCAACATATATGACCTGGATTCACACAGGCAGTCTTACCAGTATGCGCAGCCTTTTCGCCTGCTGTATCTGGTATTGGACCTCCGTGCAAAGTTTTCAGCGACGCGAGAAGTCGATGCCATTTACGCACTTGCCGGCATCGCTTCTCATCAGGACAATACGAAGACACGACTACCTATCGATTATCGGCTGCCCTACGATGAAGTCGTTAGCGCCCTACTGCAGCATCATTCGCTTACTTCAGGGATTGTGGACAGCCTGCGGTCGGCCTCGATACTACGAGACATGGCCCTAGGTTCCGACCCGGATAGGCACATCATACACACGGATCCGATTCAGGCATTGTCGCCGCGACCACATTTTGCACCATTTGAACATAACTGGGGGATTGAGGAACGGGTACCGCGAGCTTACCGTGTAAGGGATGGCGACTGCGGGTTTGTGTCATACTTCCGTGGTCACTTCATTTGTCAGTTGACCTCGTCAATCAGTCCGCTGCAACTGGTCTATACGAACAACAAAGGTACTGGAAGATCGCCACCCCTGGACGTGCTCATCTTCGTGAGCCAAACGCGGCGATCATTTTATTGGTGCTTGGAGCTCATCGAGCTTCCTGAGCACGCCGCGAAACTCGTCTCCGATGCGCTTGCAACGTTTGAGAGGATGTGGTGCGTTGATCTCAGCTTCGCCGATGGGCTGTGGAGGAGGGATGTGTTCCGGACGATTGTTGGACTCGATCTTGTTGGCGCGATCCACGATCCCGCTCAATTGTTCATCTGGCACACTTTCCAGCGTTTGGCGGAGTGTCAAATAGTGCAAGACACTGGACGACTGATCACCTTGTACAGACGGCAGGTAAAGTTCGATGTTCATGATGCTCAAAGCTCTGCTGGCACAAATAAGCTGCGGAAGCTAGAGGACTGATGATAGTCCAAGGCATCGTGTCCAAGAGTCAATTCGATTGAATGATATGCTCCGAGATCAACTTCTTTATCATGCGAAGAATGGCAGGCTCGCGCAAGATCTTCACTTTCACCCATTCTCGAAGCGAAAGCCATACCCAATGTCCAGCGTGGCTCTACCGCCCCAAGGGGCAATGTATTACCGACATTCAGGTCTCCAGGCATAGACGTTTTACCCGCAACCTTCATGTGTCACATTCGAAAGCCAAAAGGGTTCAATGAAGCAACAAGTTTGCTATGGACTTCACCCTACACAGGGTATGTGTGTTCGTGAAATGAAAGCCATTCCATATTCCAATTGGCTCAAACGACTGCTAGTGAATACATCATGCGGCTGTCGATGCCAGTAACGTCAAGAGCGCCGCCGCTATGCCTATACCCAATGAAGCCACAAGCAGAAGATTCAAGCATCTGCCGTTCCCATGCTCCCCAAACGTGACCACAAAATCGCCATTCTCGTCCATGCACCCTGAGACCACCCTCGTTCTCATGTACGTTCAGCCACATATCTCCTAGACATGGCAAAAACGCACGAAGCCCTTCAAAGACTTACGAAGCCGAAACCATCCTACTCCCCAACCTCAGATTCTCGCTCGACCCCTTGCTAGGCCTATCGTCCCCAAGCAAACTAGACGTGCGCATCCGTATCGCCTTTACGGGTTCATTCTCCTTCTCCTTCTCCATTGCGTCCTCCACGGGCGTAATAGGCTCCGACTCTGGCTGCTCCTGCTCTGGTTCGGGCGTAGGAGGTTGCCACGACCTCGGCGGGTCGGCGAGGACGTACTCGTCTTCTGCGAGGAGGGCGTCGAGTTCATCGGGTGAGACTGGGGGGAGTGCTGTGGTTAGGGCTTCGGGCGGTGGAGTCATTGTCGCTGTGTTCAGCGTCGCCGTTGGTATCTCGAGTGTCGGCTTCTCGTTGAGGTCGGGGGATGAGGGGAGTTTCTCGTAGAAGAGCATGAAGACGCCACCTTCTCTCAGGACGTCTTCTTCGGTTACGGGATCCACGTATTCGTCGCTGAGGCGGTACCACGATTCCTCGTTTTCCGTCTTCTCTGATCCCGAGGATGGGGTAGGAAAAGAGTACTTCCGCCAGGCGATGTAATGTCCATTCTCATGCCTTCCCTGATGCGTGACCACAGCCCTGAGTTCATACCGCGCGCCCCTCTTTTCTCCCTCCTCACTCCATTCCGGCAGCATACTCTCCCCGGGCTGCATACTCCACTCTTCCCTCCCCTCCTCTCCCTCCTGAGTCTTCCCAATCGTCCACGGTCCCAGCCCCAAAATCGCAGGAAAACACACCGCCGCCGGGTTCTTGATCTGCGCCCCCGTAACCTCATTGAACATACTCCTGTTGACATGCAAGATCAGCGCCCCAGGCGGTCTCGCAACAACAGCCTGTTTCGTCTTCGTGCTGCTCTGCCACTGCTTCTTGGGTATATTCAATTTCCTCGTAATAACCTCATCACCAAGCTCTCCCTCCCTCAGCGCAGCCTCCACAGCATCCATCCGTTTCTGGAAATGGGTTTTGGCCTCGTCGGAGGTGGAGGGATTGCGCAGCATAGTTTCTAGCTTGGCTTTGTGGGAGAGGATGGTGCATTTGGGGCATTGCACGCCGTCGATCTCCTCGAGGGCGCAGGATTCGTCTAGGCAGTCGCGGATATCTTGCATGGAGGTTCCGGCGCGCAGGGGGACGGTGAGGCAGTTGAAGGGGATGAGGGAGATGCCGTCGGAGTGGCCGCAGGATTTGCAGCCGACGCGTTGGGCGATGAGGCCTTCGAGTGGGTTTCTCAGTGTTTCTTCTTCGAGCTTTTCTTCTGTTGGTGTAGAGTGGTGTATTTGTGGACTTGCAAGGCCAGCGTCTTTCCGTTGCGCCTCTGCTTCCTCTTTGGCGACTTTTAAAGCTTCGCTGTCGACCTTGTCCAGTATCTTGGAGAAGTACTCCTGCGCGTCCTGCTGCTGGAAGGTACTCATCGTCTTGAGCTCCGAGGAAAGCCAGAGGTGACTTCCACCACTCCTCCCATCATTCAGCCGTTCCAACATGCCCAACAACGCCTCATTCATACTCGCCTCTCCCCTCCCCTTTCCCGCAACCCTCCTCAGGAAGGGTGGGAAACAGCGCAAGCTCGCCAGACCCTGGATAACGCTATTCTGGTAGCAGGAATTATTCATATTGCCCAATCCCGCGGGGGCACTTCTCCCCTCGCCCCCAGCAGAGCCCGAGACAAAGGAGCGTAGTCCATCGTACCCGCGCTGCAGTGTCTCTGCGCCCGGCAAGCCGAAGACACTCGCGACCGCTGTCTCAGACCCGAACCCCTGCATCGGCCGCGTCAGCAGCCCAAAACTATGTCGAGCGATCATATCGTAGAGGGCGCGCGCATAGCGGCGCAGCGCATCTGTATCGGACAGAAGGGGCCATGCGACGCAGGCGAAGAGGATGAAGGCGAGGAGAGATGTGAGGATGCTTGCGAGATCTGTTTGCGGGCGCGGGTCTCGGGGGATGGTGTAGTCGTTGTAGTACGCGCGCTCGTTCATGTTCGGTGGTGTTGCTGCTCGGCGGCGAGGACTGTGGTGTGCAAAGTCTTGTACATGCGACAGGTAGACATGTGGATCGCAGGTCTTGCAGCGTGTGAAAGCGGCTTTATGCGGTGCTGTGTGACAGTCCTAGAGAGGGCGAGGCATACGACATGAGCCAGTGAGACGACTATAATTGTGTGAAAGAATGCGTGATCAATCGGTTTGAGTCCAGATCCTTCTCGTAACTGAACCAGTCGCACATGCAAGAAGTTGGGAGCCCGTTCCGCCTCCCAGCAGATACTAAACACATCCCTAGCACTTCACGCCACTCCCGCATTGTGGCGTTCAAATCGCAACCCATGAATTTGATATGATATCCACCAAAAAATTCACGACACCATTTCACACGCACACCAGACGCAACAATGAGCAAAACAGCCAAAGCCAAATCGCGACAACCCTCGATCCACTCCCGCGCCGCCCGCCGCGCAACCTCGCCCTCCCTCCAGGGCAACGTCTCCCAATCCCTCAAAGACATCCAACCACCGCCCCGCAAAAAATCAACCACACACCTCTTCTCCGGCCCCCAATCCTCCGGCATACGCAAGAAAAAGGGCAACAAACAGCTCAAACGCTCACAACTCGAGCGCCAGCGCAAAGGCGTCGAGCGCGCGGATATCGTGGCCAACCAGCTCGATGCGAAATTAACGCGGAGTCTGGGGAGACTGAGGACGATCAAGGAGAGAAGGAAGGAGTGGGAGAATGTGAATAAGGAGGCGGAGAGGTCATTGGGTGGCGACGCGGAGGGAACGGGTAGTAGGTTCGCTGGACTGGATGAGGCGTTGAAGGAGGAGGTGGAGATTATTGAGACGGAGGAGAAGTTGGAAGCGATGGGGGATGAGTTTGCGGGGTTGGCGGTGAAGCTGCCTAAGAGTGGTGGTGGTGGGGGTGTGGATGAGCCTGCTGGGGAGAGTAAAGTTGTGGAGTCGGCGAAGACGGCTGAGGACGAGGAGGATGTGGTTCTCTGAGAACATATTCTCATGACCACGCAGAGACAGTGCAGCACGATATATGATACCCACGAAGAACACACGCATAGATAACAGATTTGGCAAGGCAACAAATCTTGCTAGCTCCGACTCCGTAGAAACGAGCGCCGTGAAATGCAATTACGGTTTACCCGCGAGATCTACCCTCTCTAAAAATGCCTCTCATGCTCTCATGCCGCCAACCAAGATCCAAGATGACTGAATGGCCCGCTTATGCCTCGCTGTTCGTACACGGCTTCGCTTCCCCCCGTGCTCAGAACACGCAATGTCCTCACGACGGAGGATGAGTCGCCGGAGCCGCAGCCGCAGCATCAAGGCTCCTCGGTCCTCCACCAGTGCTATCCCGATTCGCACCACCATCCAGCACGAACGGGCCAACATCATTCCTCGGCGTCATAACGTTCTCCGCGTTCAGCGGTCCAGGCGTTAATTCGTACCTGCGCGTGCCATCTCCATTCGCGCTGGGCGTGGGTATATTCCTCGCGGGCACATTCGCACTCCCACTCCCACTCCCACTTGCACTAGGCTCCTCAATCTCCACCTGCGTGGCATGACCATCCACATCCGGGCTCGGCGTGTTCTCTCTCTCCTCCCTCTCCCCACTACTCGTCGTCGTCTCCGTCAAACTAAGCGCCTGCAATGCCAACCTCCCCAACTCATCCTCCCCCTCCGCCTCCCCACCACCATGAACATCAACCGGCACCATTGCCCTCGGCGTCCTCAGCCCCTCCGGCTCTTCCAGCCTTGAACTCCCCACGCCAGCATCCTGATTTACCAGATCAACGCCAACGACGACATCATCTTCCTCTTCCCAGTCTGCTTCGCCGTCATCTTCTTGTTCCTCGTCTACGTCGGCTTCGAGGTCGGCGACGGCGCGGCAGTTGGGGCAGAGGAAGTTGGGCCAGGTGTGCCCGTTGAGGATGGGGCGGATGCATTTGTAGTGCCAGACGTGGGAGCAGGGGGCTACGAAGAGGGATTGGCATGGCTAGTTTTATGGTATTAGTGCCTGGTGCGGATGGTCAAGTGGAAGTGCTGGCAGAACTTACGGCTATGGACATGAGACAGATGGAGCATTCGGAGGAGTTTACGGAGGCCGTGTCTGAGTCTCGCGTCGACGAGGCTGCGTCTTTCTTCGCTTTCTGCCGAGCTAGTAGCTGCTTATGCGTCTTCTTGCTGTAGCAGTTGTTAGCATCGATCCACTACCATGTGATACTTGCATAGACGTACTTGAAATTATTCAAATGCTTTTGCCACCCACGATTACACTCAATCCTAATCTTCACACACCGAAAGATCATCTCCTCCCCACCTCGAAAATCAATCCCCAACTGGACCACATCCCCATCACTCACCGCGAACGCGCGCGACTCCTGCCCCGGCGGACTGAGCCTCACATGGTTGAGGAACGTCCCGCTCGAGCTCTTCACGTCCTTGATGTACCACTGGCTGTTCTGGCACCAGAACTCGCAGTGCCGCCGGCTGACGACTTTGCTCTTGAAACCCACGGGCGCGGAGGAAGGCGTGTTGGCCGGGATCTCGGGCGCGTTCTCCCGCTCGGAGTAGCGGCCTACTTTTATGATGGAGGATTCGGAGGGGAGGGTGCGTGTTACGGCTGGGAAGGAGAGGGAAGGTCTGTTGGCGCGCGGATCGAAGTGTGGGATGAATCTGATGGATGGTAGAGGCGCGGCGCCATTGCGAGTAGCCGCTTCGTTGGCGTCGGCGCTGGAGCTGCGTGGGCCATTGTTGCCCTGGTTGTTGCGGACGGTGAGCACCGCACCGGCGGTGTCAGCGCGTGATCGTGTCATCGGTCGTGCGGGCGTGGATTCAGCTGTGGTCACTGTAGGCGCTGGACGAGAAGAGGGTGTCTCGTCTGAAGATTGCTGCCGTATACGTGCACCGTCGCTCGTGTTCCCACTCGTCGGCACCCACCCGTTCGTATGATTATGGTTCCCCGACGGCGGACTCGGAGCTCGTGCTCCCGACTCTTGCTGCTGCGCAGGTGGAGGCGCTCTCGCACTCGTCGGCGTAGGTTGAGCAGCGTCCCTCCCAAACTCAGGACTAGGCTGGCTCCTCGCCCTCGGAAACGCAGGTCGCGTATTCCGACTACTCGAGTCGCTCTCGGAACGACCGTGCAGGTTCTGCGTGTAATTCCTGAGATAGCTCAGCCCGCGGAGACGGGACGTGCGTGTGGGAGATGTGGGTGGTGACGCGGCGGTGGTTGCGGTGGCGGTGGACAGCGTCGTGGGGACGGGCGTGGTCGTGAACATCGACATGGCACGGCCGGTGGGAGAGTGACTCGCTTTTAGTAGGTGAGCTTGGGCGTGTGAGGTTGGCTGGCGGTGCGCTCCTACGACGTTACGTGTGGACGGGCTGGGGCTAGGGGAAGGACACAAGACAACACCTCGTGCTGCAACATTCACCTGATCATAGTACGCTGCTGGATGATCGAAGTGTGGTGACTGAGACTGGGTTCAAGGGATGGGCTCAGCCGAATGGAGAAGCAGAGCAGAAGAAAGTTAAGCAGAAGTTAATTGAGGCACACCAGTCGATCTGAGGCTGTGGTTGTGGAAACCGTTTGCGACGTTTTCCCCTTCTTGCTTGCGTGGATGGGTTGTAGGTCGGAGGGGATAGATGTCTCGTGCTATGAGAACGGGAAGGGTGATGGAGGCGTTCGCAGGTGGATACGCCCTGTCACTTGCTTGGATGGGATGATTGGATCCGCCTCTCACAGCGGAGGTACGGCTGTCTGCAGGGGGCAGGATCGCGAAATGTAGTATCGAGACGTGTTGTGCAGCTTGCATTTGCATATGGACGATTTCTCAGCCGTGGCCAGAGTCAGAAACATGCGATCAGTGAGGTTCCCGTCCAAGCGCCCTATCAATGATGTGATGTATTCTGACTTCTGTGCTTTTGTGATCGCATGCAGGCAAGCTGGCTCACGGATGTCGATCACTACGTGCTCGCCATCGGAATCAAGAAAGCATGCCGGTTTCGACACTAGAAAGCAGCTGCATATTCCTCTTCCATAACCGCTGCCGCAAAGTGCAGAACTCATCAAATGCTCATGCTGAGTAGTAGCTCCACCAAGCGGTCGCCGGACCGGCACGCATGACCCATCGCTCGGGAGTGCTTGCATGTGTGACAGCCTGACGGGGCGGGCATCTCCACTCGCTGAAGAATTCTGAAGGTGCACAAACTTTTTGGTGAAGTACAGCCAGCAGCTCGGGAAATTCTGTTTGGAGAGGCGTGCAGCTGGATGGGTACGTAATCGCATGCATGATTGTACAGGGCAGGTGCAGCAGAGACTCCGCCGAAAGGAAGGTGTAACTCGAGTGCGCCTTCCATCAGCCTTGCGGAAGCGCTGGCCGATGTGACCGTGAGGAAGATGGAGTTGCTGCATAGATTGCTCTCCATCGCTTCCATGCACGATACTTTTGTTTTGCTATGGAGTATGCTGAACGATCAGTAAATTGGTGTCGCAGAACGCATGGTGGAATATGTGCACTCCCACATCCTCATACGGAAACGGCCAGACACTTCGGCCACAGCGGGAGAAATGTTATGGCTCCATGCCAGCTCACCTTCTCTCTTCCATCAACATATCATCGAAATATCTCGTTGACCTTGCGGCATGGCGATACTGGAGCATGCCAATATCATGAATATGGAGCGGCCGTGAAGACCAGTCGGCAACCATCTTTCGACACCATTTTACTTTCGAATTCGTTCCATTGCCATCAAGAATACTCTACAACGCACTACAGGAGTCTAGCTCTTCTCGCTCAAGTTCGTGCTCCCCACGAACACGACCTGAACAGAAGCACAAGCAGCAGTCGCAGCAAAAATCTCAACCGGGCGAGCATTCGTAAACACGGCGAGCACCGTTGAGAAGACCCACGAGAAGATGAGGACCACCCACAGTCTGATGGCCAGGTCCTGGATGAAGTACAAAACTATGACCGCAATCGAAGGGAACAGCGTCGATATAAGGACTGCCAGGAGTTTTGCCAAGGTGTAGTAGATGGAGTCGTTCCATTGAGGAAGACCGTGGGCATTGAGTTTCTACCAGTCGTCAGCCTTGGCGATATCGTCTTTCTAACATTGGCATGCCTTGAACCTGTGGGTGACCTTCTGGAACAGCCATGGAACCACTTTCTCTGCCAGGAATCTGATGAAAGGATCGAATTGGCGGCCGCCTGAGATGTCCTTCATGTCCGGCATTTGATCCTTCCTCCACGGCCGCGCTTCTGCCATGCTCTCAAAATGCGTCGCCAGGTCTGGCTTCGTGATCCAATACCGGACAGCATCGAAGTCGAATTTGGACGCATCCTTTAGATCGCACACCGCTGCGTATTGGAGTAGTGCAGCATCTCGCTCCATTAGCTGGGTAGAATCAATGGCCGAGAGCACGTACTATACTCTTTCAGCTTTGCTCTCACCTCCAGAGCCTTATCCCACTGCTCCTTATCCTTAGGGTCTGAGGACTGGGCAGATGCGCGAAGCTTTTCGGCGCTCTTGCTGTAAGCACTTCTTGAAGTGTCAAGAGAATCGTTCAGGGTTGACCTCTCCAACTCGTCCTCCAAGGCTAGCAGCTCAGCCTGCATATACAACAAGTTCCGCATATTGAGTGCTGCAAAGCGCTTGAACATGCCGAAGCCATCTGCATGGCCCAGGAGACTTGCGAGTCCGGGATAACCTGTATTCATGGCTGGTAATGGAAGACCTTCGACAACGGCCTCATACAATACAATCAGTCCTCAGCCCTCAGACGGTCGAAGGACTCATGAAGCTGCCCGTGATCGGCTGCAGCCAGCTGCAATCCCACACTCACAGGGCGAAGCTGCATGAAATGTGGCCCGAGCGTCAAAGCGCAGCCCTCAGCCTGAAATACAAGTACTGCACCCCGCTCGGGAGACCGGTCAGCTGCGGTACTTCTGTCGCCAACAATCCTGATGCCCTCACCACCGCGTTCCTCAAAAGGTGCTCCCAAAACGGCCACTTCGGCGCCCGACTATCCTTAACACTTTCAGTCTAAAGGCGCTGCCAGCATGGCCGGTGTGGCACCCTTGCCTCCAAGAGGCAGCCATCCTGCTGGGTGGGTCTAAACACGATATGCTGTGTTTTGTACTGACTATCTAGCGCATATGCCCAAGATGATGAGGACGAAGGGTTCGAGGAAGAAATAGACGATGCAGATTCTCAGGCATCGGATAAAGCGGATACTTGGCCATGGGTATGGGACGGTAAACACCAGCTGTATAGATTCTGGGACGAGAAACAAAGATGTTGGAGATGGCCAGATGGTCGAGTTGTGCAAGTGTGAGTCGTATTCATGAATCCAGGTCCTATCCCTTAGGGCAGCGGGATGTTCTGATCACGTGCACAATACTCATTCTCGATGTAGTGCACCTGAGCACCCTACTCTCCAGCGAGCTTACTCCGGTACTGTCGACAACGCACAAGCAGCACCTTTGCGACCTGCCTCGGTGCCAGTCGGTCGCGCCACTTACCACGAGCACGTTCCGGCACCTGAGCACGAGTACGTGGCCATTCAGGCCACTTATGTCGCCCAAGTGAAGGTAAAGAAAAAGTGGGTTGAGACAAGTGTAAAGCTTGATGACGGCTCGGAGAGGAACTACATTGGAATTGAGAGGCTCAAAGCTCTGGGTGTGCGCTCCTCGTCGATAATTATGTATGCTGACTACGTGCCTGCATTCCTTTTGGGCCAGGAACACCAGGTGCTAGGCACCTACGAGCTCGCTTTGAGACTCATGGATAATCCGAAGCAGGAGATGAAGATAACCTTCTGCGTCCTGGGGAAGAGCTACAATTCATTCACGCTGGTGGGTCGGCTGACCACGAATGAGTACAAACTCAAGGAGCGCAAGATTCCTGTCACGCATGAGGCCTTCCCAAGCGGTCAAGGTCGATATGGAAGTACGATTACGGTGGGATAGATCGGGTTGAAAACATTGTCACTGACTGCTGAATAGACCTGCACGACTTGGGACTGCTCGATTTTGTTGCACCCACCTCGATCGTACATGAAGGCCAATTTATTGCGCCCACCGATGGAGACATAGAGGGCTGTCGACAAGCAGCAAGCTCAGCAAACCATTACTCCACTATGATCACCCTCGGTGCATGGATCTATCAAATTTATTTTGATAGGAATAGAGGTATGTCGTCTCTGTTGGTTTATCGTTGGCTTAGAGATGCTCATTGTTGTACAGGACTATACTATCGCATGAATTTCAGATATCATGGGCAATAGGACAGATGGCAAGAGTTCACAAGTCATGGGACACCATAAAAATGCACCGATAGTGGCGTGTACTGCAAAGCAAGCCGCGCTTGGCTGCATCATTGAGTGCGAAATATGTTGTATGACCTGGCTAACATGGGGCTGCTCAGTCAAGCCATCGGAGGTCTAACAAAGTCTTGCATTTCTCAAAGTTGCCGATACAAAATCACCGAGAAGTACAACTCAAAGTCTTCGACAGACAAGGACCATTGAACGGAAATTATCAATTTGACCTCCTCCAACCATTGATGCAGCCAATCAAGAAAGAGGATCCAAGAAGGACGGAGCATTGCCATCGTCTATGAGAGTCTGATCTTGCTCTTTGGACTCGTCGCGTTACGTCTTTCGGCGCTCGAAGGAAGCTTCCCATTCTTTCATCAGCTCTTCCTGACGAGTTTTCGTGTACTTCTCCTGCATCTTTCGCAATCTTTCAAATATGGCGAGGGTGGCTTCAAGATAGTCACTTGCGTAGAGACCTTGCTTGCAGAGCAAGTCGATGCGATTATACAAACGGCCCTTGGGATGAATATTGCAGCTGGCCGTAACAGCTCTTGCTTCTGCGGCGTTCAAGCGGCGGAGAACCTTTTCGAAAGGTACTCGCAGCTTATCAGGCCCCCTTAGCGTCCAAGGCTCGTGTCGACGAACCCATCGATCTGGCGATTCGGATGCTGGGCCGCAATGAGCTCGATGATGTCGACCAAGACATGAAGTGCTTTCTCGCTCGCGCGAGCTGGCACACTTCCATCCCAAAGCTTTGCCAGCTTCGCAGGAATTTGACCCAAGATCCCTTTGTCTCCCACGATGTTTTCTAATTCTTCAGCCATGTGGTCACTATTTGTGAGACCTCGGCCGTCATCTCGCATGGTGATGTCCACGTTATGCTTTGCCTTCTCATACTCCAATGCGAGGGTGTGATACTTGATCGAGTCGGCACGATCTACAGCGGCTTGTTCTCAGTCCATGTGCTCATGCGTGCGGACACCAGGGCAAGCATCCTGCATCGGCCCGTCGGGCAAGATGAGTTCGACTCCGACGTCAGGATATTTCTTCTCGAGCGATGACAGTATACCGACCGCATCTTTGAGATTCTCATCATACTTCGAGTATTTGCCGTCCTTGGTCCAATGACCTCTGATGATCTGTACGCTGTCAATGTTCACACGACCAACAGGTTGACTTTGAGCACTCACAACAGGATGCGCCTCGGGCGTAGCCTCTGGAGACGTCTCACGGCGACGTTTCGTAGGCCGTCTGCGCTGATCTGTAGATGAAGAAGCCATTGCTGCTTAATTGTGCTTCATGAAGCGAAAGGTTTGATGACAAGGTGCTGCGTGGGGGGAGAACTCGATGGTTGAGGAGGACGAGTTGATGAAATGGAAGGGGAAAGCTTTCGCGCCCAAAAGAGATTAAATAGCTTTGTTGTGCGCTAGTCGCGCCTGCATCTTCCTATGCATGCTAACCCGAACAAGGCCCGTGCGTCTTGATTTCTGGTGTTGAGGTTTTGAGCAAAAGTTCGGATTAGAACGAACAGTCATCTTTTGGCCGCACAAACGTCATCATAACCACTCAAAACTTTGGCAAATACATAAGGAGACCTAGAAACTCCGTCAGATGGCTTCTGATCACGAATACGATCTCTGTTGTCCGCGTGAGATCACGATTTAGAAGATGCGGCGAATCACCATGGCTTTGCAGATGTCAGGTGCAAATGCCTGCTGAGAAAGGATTGTTGGAAATGAATTGTTCTGAATAAGGCTGAGGCGGTATCACCTGACATCGTCTATTCAACAACAAATGCCGACATGTCGTTGACCTTTGTTGACCATCACGGCTGGAGACCCATAGGGACCTCCGAATCCAGTAATGCTACTACATTGGGGTAAGCGCTTTCCCCTTACGTTTTACTCGCTGCCTATTTCCAGCCTCACACAATCACGGCTAGTCCGTCCGCAGGACACACTTCGTCCGCATACATCTCCGACATTCTCTATATCATCTCGAAATCTGCTTCCCAAGATGTAGGCACTCAATTTCTCGGACCATCACTTAAAAGTGCCGAAATGCCACCCCACAAAGACATCCTCGCCGCCAACGCCCACATCACCAACGACAATGGCCCCAAAGTCTCCATCTTCGCAGGCGGTACCTCCGGACTAGGTAAACTCACCATCAGGGCCCTCGTCTCCACAGGCATCACGACGAGAATCTACCTAATCGGGCGGAAGTCCTCAGAGGACTCCTCGAAAGCCTTCATCAAAGAATGCTCCGCCATCAACACAGCCGCGGAGATCATATGGGTGGAAGGTGACATCTCACTCCTCCAAGACGCGAAGCGCATCTGCGAGGGAATCAAAGCGAAGGAATCGCGCGTAGACCTCCTCTTCCTCAGCGCAGGCTACGCGCCCTTCAAAGGACGAGAAGTAACGAGCGAAGGCCTCGAGATCACCCAGGTCCTCGAATACTACTCCCGCATGCTCTTCATCCTACACCTCCTGCCCCTACTGGAGTCTTCACCCGCAGCGAAAGTAATCTCCATCCTAGCAGGCGGCCTCGAGCGCGCCTCCATGGACGTGGACGACCTCAACCTCGAAAAGCCCGGTAACTTCGGTGGCGCCAAAGCGCAGGGCCACTACGGGGCGATGAACACACTGTTCCTCGACCGACTGGCCTCTCAGCACCCAAACGTGGCATTCATCCACTCCTGGCCCGGCTGGGTCAACACGGGCAACGTCAAGCGCAGCTACGACCCCAGCAGTCTGGTCGGCTGGCTCTTCTGGCTGATCGTGGAACCCATCGTGAGGATCGTCAGTATGAGTGACGAGACAGCGGCGCAGCGGTATCTGTTCTTGGGCACGAGTGCTGCGTTCGGTGGGAGGGGCGTGCCGTGGGAGGGGAGCGCGCTGAATGCGCTGGAGAAGACGGAGGGTGCGGTGTTCTTGACCAATTATAAGGCGCATTGGACAAGCAACAAGGGGAATGTGGGGAAGTTGAGGGAGCAGGCGCAGGAGAAGGTGTGGGAGAAGACGATGGAGGTTTTGGGGCCTTATTTGTGAATGGGCTTTGGCAAATTGCGATGATTAGCGATGTTCAAGAAGAGAAATAGAATGATGCAATTGCAAGTGAATGCGTGGTTTGAGGGAAGTAGAATCATGATTGTTCTATCGGACTTCGCCGCGAAGTAGAGGCCGACACAGCGCTCGAGGCAGCAGATGAAAGGAAACGCGCTGCATGTACACGAACAGTGATGGGTCACTGAAGACGCCGAGTATGGGCAGCATGAACAATTATAAACGTGGACGCAGAGATCCCATCTAGACTTCGAGTGATTTATCAGGCCGTACTAAAGGCCACCCCTGAGAATCGGTAGTTGCACACCTCTTTTGCGGAATTTGCCCGGATCGGGAAAGAGCAATGGCATCCCGAACTTTTGATGGCGCATCGCATGCGATCGTTCCTTCACATACCCCCAAACTATAATGCTACGGCCAGCAGCGACGCGCGCAGCGTCAAGGCTGATAAGACAAGCGCCCAAGAATGCGCGGACGTTCGCCTCCGCCGTTGCAGAGGAGAGAGTACGCCTGCTACCCAGAAGCACCACTATAGTCCATACTAACACTGCAACCACAGGACCCAGTCGACCTGAACGAAATCACAACGCTTCCCAATGGCGTCCGCGTCGTCTCCGAGTCGCTGCCCGGCCCCTTCTCCGGCATCGGCGTCTACATCGAAGCCGGCTCGCGGTACGAGAACCAGAACCTCTCAGGCGTGAGCCACATCATGGACCGCCTCGCCTTCAAGTCGACGACCAAGAGCTCGGGGGACCAGATGCTGGAGTCGTTGGAGACGCTGGGCGGGAATATACAATGCGCCTCGTCGCGGGAGAGTCTGATGTACCAGTCTGCGACATTCAACTCGGCGGTGCCGACCACAGTTGCGCTGCTGGCGGAGACGATTCGGGACCCCCAGGTCACGGCGGAGGAGGTGGCGCAGCAGCTGGAGACGGCGGATTATGAGATCAATGAGATTTGGGCGAAGCCGGAGCTTATCCTGCCGGAGCTGATACATGTCGCGGCGTATCGGGAGAACACGCTAGGGCATCCGCTGTTGTGTCCAAAGGAGAGACTGGAGTTCATCAACAGGGACACGATCGATGCATACCGGAAGCTGCTGTACAAGCCGGAGAGAATGGTTGTGGCGTTCGCTGGCGTAGATCATCTCACGGCTGTCAAGTTGTCGGAGCAGTATTTTGGGGACATGAAGAAGGGCGAGGGAGCGACACTGCCGCTGCTGGAAGAGGACAGTCCAGCGTCATCACACAGCGCATCACCGACACCCTCAGAAGCATCATGTACGAAATCCAGTACCTTTGGATTGACACAAGCTAACGAATACGCAGCAACCTACTACGCAGAACCCTCCTCAGCCGTGCAAAACGAATCCCGCCTCCTCGACAAGATTCCTTTCATCAAGAACCTCTCCACCTCCGCCTCGCGCTCCGCCTCTGTAGGCGACATAACCACCTCCGCGCACCTTGACCTCACAGCCGCCTCCCACTACACCGGCGGCTTCTTCTCGCTCCCCGCCATCCCACCCCCACTCAACCCAGCGCTCCCCCGCCTCTCGCACATCCACCTCGCTTTCGAGGGCCTCCCCATCTCGCACGACGACATTTACGCCCTCGCTACTCTACAAACGCTCCTTGGTGGCGGAGGCTCTTTCTCCGCTGGCGGACCGGGGAAAGGCATGTATTCGCGGCTATACACGAACGTGCTCAACCAGCACGGCTGGGTGGAGTCATGCATAGCATTCAACCACTCGTATTCTGACAGCGGACTCTTCGGCATTTCCGCCTCGTGCAGTCCCGCGCACATAGCGAACATGCTCGAGGTCATGTGTCGCGAGCTTACAGCCCTCGGCTCGGAAACGGGTTGGTCGCGGTTGAAGGAGGGCGAGGTCGGGCGCGCGAAGAATCAATTGAAGAGTAACCTGCTCATGAACCTGGAGAGTCGCATGGTGGAGCTTGAGGATCTGGGGAGGCAGGTGCAGATGCATGGAAGGAAGGTGGGCGTCAAGGAGATGTGCGAGAATGTGGATAAATTGACGATTGGTGATTTGAGGAGGGTAGCGAGACAAGTCTTCGGTGGGGAAGTTAGGAATCCTGGGGAGGGGAGTGGGGCGCCCACGGTGGTGCTGCAGGAGGGTGATGAGGAGGGATTTAAGAGGAGAGACTTCCAGTGGGGTGAGATCCAGGAGAGGATATCGAAGTGGAAGTTGGGCCGCATGTGAGCGAGCGGGGCAAGCATTGTGTATATTGTAGAAAAGCGATGTAATAATATGAAAGACTCAGCATGCTCAGGCCTATGATGTGGTATCCCCAAGGCCTATCGACAAGTGGCTATTTGTTTAACAAGGACGGGTCGGATACAAGCAGTAAGAGGTGCGTGGGATCCCTCGTTATAAGCCGGAATACTACTAACAGCCGCATGCCAAGGAGAGTAGCACATACCCTCCAATGCGAGAACAACACCTCACCTCGGCCCCTCAATCAACACCTTAATACCCCTCCCCTCCCTCACATCCCCAAACGCCCTCTCCGCCTCCTCAAACCCATACCTCCCCGTCACAAGCTCCCCCACCTTCACCCGTCCACTCGCCACCATCTCCAGCGCCACCTCATAGTCCCCGCTCGCATACCTAAACGAACCCCTGAAATTAATCTCCTTTGTGCACGCGGCCGTGATGGGGAAGCTGATGAGGGGCTTGCCCATGCCGCCTTGAACGAAGGTGCCGCCGGGACGGAGGACGTGGATGCCGCATTGGATGGAGGGTTCGGCGCCGGAGGCGTCGATGACGATGTCTGCGCCTGAGCGGGGGAGTGTGGATGTGTCTATTAGGGTTTGTGCGTTCTCTTCGGAGTCGGAGGTGGAGGAGGAGGATGGTGTGAATGTCTTCGTGCCCTCGACGAATTTCCGCGCGAAGTCGAGTCGGGCCTCCTGGATATCGACCGCGACGATCTTGCCTGCCCCGAATGCGTGCGCTACAGCGCAGCAGAGGAGGCCGACTGGCCCGGCGCCGAACACGACGATGCTGTCGTTGAACTTGAGACCGGATTGTCGCACCAGATGGACGGCAACTGCCAGTGGCTCGAGGAGGGCACCCTCCTCGTTACTCACGTTGGCTGGGAGCTTGTAGCACAAATCCTCGGGGAGGACGTAGTACTTGACCAGTGTCCCGTCGAAGGGTGGCGTCGCGGCAAAGGCCATAGAGGGACAGAGGTTATACTTGCCCTCCTTGCATCTCGTACATCTTCTACACGGGACTCCAGGCTCCAGGGCCACGCGGTCGCCGTTCTTTAAGGTGGTGACGCCGGACCCGGTGTCCACAATTGTGCCGGAGGATTCGTGGCCGAGAACCAGGGGTTTTTCGACGACGAAGGGGCCGATGCGCCCGTTGGTCCAGTAGTGCACGTCTGAGCCGCAGATGCCCGTGACGTTTATGCGGATGAGCACATCGTGGGGGTCTTGGAGTTTGGGCACGGGGCGATCTTCGAAGGCGAAGTTTTGTGGGGAGGTGAGGACGAAGGCGCGATTCTGTTGAGAGTCAGCTTGTTGCCAAATATGTTTGGGGATGAGGACGCACTTGGTCGCTTACCCACTTTGCTTCTCGCGATTTGGTCTTCAGGAGGGGAATATCGTCGGGTGTTATGGTGTCGGGCGGTGTGCTCTGGCCTTGGGAGTCGCTGTTTGGGTCGAGGTCGTGCTCTAGAGGAGAGTCTGCCCGGTCGCTGACTATGTGTTGGTCTTTGGGAGCGCCATTGGGCTGCGCATCGTTGGCGGTTGGCTCGGGGTCTTCGACCACGGATCCAGTGCCTAGGACTCGATCGTCCTTGATGCCCATCATACTGGAGTATTTGCCGATGAGATCATTGACGATGTCAGAATTGCTATCTGACTTCTTGAGGCCATTCATTTCGGTTCCAGCTGATGCAGACATATCGTTATCGTCGGGTGGATGCTTAAACTGGCAGAATAAAGTTCAAATCTGCTAGGTGCTTGGAGCGACAATCTGGATTTCTGCTATCACGAGGGTTGGAATGCCACTACATGCGCCGAGAAGAGCTTGGATGAAATCAGACATAACGCTTGTCTTTATCCATCTTCACCTCCGCCACGATATTCACTACCCCAGATTCCATCTCACGATCTCGCGGGCATATACTCTCCTCCGCGCGCGCTGCAGCCAATTCAGACCCCAAACACGAGCTCCAAGGCGCGCCATGGCTTCTCCAAGCTCTTTTCCCGCACTTGATAGCTTTCCCCAGGTCCCATCCAGCGACGATGACCAGCACTTCGAGAGATCTGCTCCATCGACTCAAAACAAAAAGTCTTGGACCCAATGACGACGTTGCTCCCGACCGAATTGCCGCGAGAGTAGTGCGAGCTTAGCGTCGCCCGAGCAGCCGCGAGCCAATGACAGATCCCGAAGCACGCTCTTAGCTTCGGTCCGATCTACCACGAGATTGCTTGATGCTGGCAAGAATGGCAAGCTTTCCCCATACTTTTCTGGAAGGGCTCGTCTCGGTGCGAGGTTGGCTGCGGATATAAGAGTTGGTTTCTTTCACATTTTCATGATGGAGACATCAACGACTTTTGCAACAGTGTTGCATTCTGGACATCAAGCGAATCGAAATTTGAACGGACGTGAACTTTTTGGTCAAGATGGATCAGATTCATCGACTCAATGTTGTTCATCGGCTGGAAAAGAGAAATCTGCTAATTGCGTGAGTCGCACTTTTATGCAACACCGTAGCATTGCTGACAGGCGACCAGGATCAACTGCATCGCAGGTCTCTCGATTCTATTCTTTGGTTATGACCAGGGAATGATGGGTGGTGTGAACACCGCATACGATTACTACACGACCATGGGCTTTGGCTATCGAGGGGAAGATGGCGGAGTGGTTGTGACAGATTCACTGCTTCAGGGCGGCATTGTCTCTGTCTACTATCTCGGTACGCTTGTTGGTTGTTTGGCTGGAGGTTCGATCGGCGATCGCTTCGGACGCATCAAGACCGTGTTCGTTGGCGCGGCCATCGCTGTCTTCGGGGCTTGTCTCCAATGTTCGGCAATGAATGTTACCTGGATGATCTTCGCACGACTCATCAACGGATGGGGCACTGGTATTCTCAATGCCATCATCCCTGTCTGGGCGACGGAAACGGCTGAGCACAAATCTCGCGGTCAATTTATTGCTATTGAATTCACGCTCAACATCGCTGGTGTGGTCATCGCATACTGGCTCGAATACGGCTGCTCATTCTATGGCGACGGTACTTCGTCCTTCATCTGGCGCTTCCCGATCGCCTTCCAGATCCCGATGCTACTCGGTCTTATGGCTGGTGTGCTCTTCTTCCCCGAATCGCCTCGATGGCTGGTCAAGATGGGCAGACACGAAGAAGCACGCTACATTCTAGGCAGACTCCGTGGCAATGAGGGCGAGGACAAGGAGAATGCGCAGATCGAGTTCGAGGACATCGTTGCATCATGCGAGCTCGAACGCCAGAATTTCAAGAAGCAGAATTACCTGCACATGCTATTCGGCCGCAACAGCGGAAAGCTTCATACCGGTCGACGAGTCCAGCTTGTGATTTGGCTGCAGATCATGCAAGAATGGGTAGGCATTGCTGGCGTCACTGTCTACGCGCCAACAATCTTCGGTATTGCAGGCATGGGCGTCAAGAAGCGACAATGGATCTCTGGTCTCAACAACATCTTCTATATGTTCTCCACCCTGATCTGTGTCTTCACACTGGATAAGATCGGTCGTCGATGGACGCTCTACTGGGGAAGTGTTGGACAGGGCATTTCCATGGCTCTCGCAGGAGCATTCTCCTATCTTGGTCAGCAAGCTCGCGACAGAGGTGATGCGGATCAGGCTGCTAGCTACGGTATTGCCGCCGTGTCCTTCGTCTTCGCCTTCACGTTCACATTTGGCGCTACCTGGCTGACAGTGCCATGGCTCTATCCAGCTGAGATCTTCCCACTTGAGATCCGTGCTAAAGGCAATGCTTGGGGCGTGGTCGGATGGAGCATTGGAAATGGCTGGCTCACACTGCTCTGCCCCGTCATGTTCGACAGCATTGGCGAGAAGACACTTTACATCTTCGCGGCTTGCAATGTGCTGTCAATTCCAATGGTCTGGGCTCTCTACCCCGAGACGAATCAGCGCACGCTCGAGGAGATCGATTTGTTGTTTGCATCGGACAGTATCTGGAACTGGAGTGCTGAGAAGAATTTTGCCCGGCTCAAGGCGCAGGGTGTCACGAGCGAGGATGTGCAGGCGACTGCTGAGAATGGAGATTCTGAGAAAGGTACTGCGAGCAGACGGGGAAGTGTTCTGCGAGGCATCAGTCTTTCTGATGAGAAGCACTGATAGATGTGATTCAGGATAGTGAGTATTTCTGGCGTTGCAAGTGACTACATCCTGGAATGAGTGAGCTTGCGCTTCAGCGCAAGTTAGCCTGACGGTGGTATGACCACAGACTGTCAAATGGGAATAAGCATCAGCTAGAACCTCAGTCATGCATTCTCGAGAGGGGTACATGACAGACTAGATGGATCAGTCTAGTCCGATTACGTAGATGGCTGTGGAGATGGTAGGCTGATGTATGGAGACTAGCCTGCCAAAATATGCAACCTCGTGTACATAAGCTGTGGAGAGGTACTCTTCAATGCTTGACACTTCATGAAGCAGAAATTTCGATCCCTCATTATTCACCACCTCGATGATCATGTGCGGTGTTACATAAGCAAGCCATGTTCAGGAGTCCTCCGTCAAGCGAGTCTCGTGATGGTGACCCATCAACCTCTCATCCGAAGAAGCGTCGCATAGCGCCATCGAGTGAAGCGATCTTCCATCATGCCAACGCCTTTGCTCGCAAGAGGTCGTTTACAGCATGTCGTTTGTGCAGATCTCGAAAGGTCAAATGCGACAACGAAAGGCCGGCATGCTCGACCTGTCGGGACATGAAGGCGCATTGTGTCTACGAGGATGAAGCTAAACAAGACACGTGAGCAGTCAAGCTTGAATGGGTTGAACATAGAGCTGATGGAATCGAAGGTCAGGTGGTGATCCTGCAGGCCAGATCATGCAGCGGCTTGATTACTTGATTGACCTTGTCGAACGTGGTCAAAGTATACCGAACCTGCCGCAGGAGCATAGCGACTCTGTCATTGTTCCGGAAGAGCTCGCATATACGACTGAGCGCTGTCGCCTGGCATCGAACACTGCATCTACTGCACATCTAGGCCGCACGGTCCAGGATCAAGTTATTATCAATAACTCCCAGCTTCGATATCGATCGAGCGAAGATATCCTGGAATGGCCCATCTTTGGGAATAAATATGACCGTCGGATCATTGAAGCATTGATCTTCGATCCTACTTTGTCATCTGATGAGCGCGAAGAAGTCATCACCAGTCCGAAAGTCACGGATGACTCGCTGCGTGAGAAATTCGAAGACCCTCGTCAATCGTTCAGCGTAGGCCGTGGCATCAGAGAGGAGGATGTAATGCTATTGATCGAAGTATTTTTGTCAAATGTGCATGTCAAGAATCCGATCTTGGACGCAGACTATCTTCGCGACATGGGACGACTTGTCGTCAAAGAAGGATTCGGATGGACAGCACCGAGCTGTCTTGTAGTAAGTCGTTTTTGCGGCCGTCGGTCTCTTCAGCACTAACTCTCGCCCAGCTGATAGCTTGCGCTCTTGCAACGATATCTTCGAAGTTCTCGATCAGACCAATCTACCCAGAAAGTGATCAGCTGGCAAGCAGTCTCGCAGACACTCCCGACTACTACACTGCCGAGCTCTATTATACCGCCTCGCGCAAAAGGATTGGTCTCCTCACAAACACTCTTATCGGCACCGAGTGTTACTTCTTGTTCGGGGTGTACGAGATGTATAGCTTGCGACCCCTGCGATCTTCGATCTCATTCAATCGAGCCTGTGTGGCGTTTCAAGTCTTGACGTGGATGAGATCAGAGTACTACATCGCCGAGATTGGAGTCGCTAAAGCTCGCGCTAGTCGATTGTACTGGTCGTGTCTGAAGTCTGAGCAGTAAGTTGATCCTAGCCGTGCATCTGCTCAACAAAGCTCAACAAGCACAGCGAAATCTCCGTCGAGTTGCGGTTTCCATCCTCCGGTCTGACACGTCTGAATTACACGACAGCATTTCCGCCGCCCCCGCTATCATCTTTGACCGAACATCTCTACCAAGAAGAGCATGGCTCGAAGCTAGACTTTGTAGCACATTCTTCAGGCTCTCAGCATGAGGTCGAAAACAGCTGGTATTACTACCTCGCAGATATTGCGGCGCGTAGAATTCTTGAACGTGTTGTGGACACATTCTATGTCAAAGAAGCAATCTCAATCTTCCACACCAATTTACTGGAATTGATCGAAACGGCGAAGGAGTTGCAGCGACAGCTTACTCAATGGTATGTAGACTTCGTACACATTGGAACGCAAGCTGACTTCATGTCCAGGTACCAGACCTTGCCTGTTCAGATGAGCTTCGCACACGGTACATTTGCAGAAGATGAGCTTGCCTTCCATCTCCAAGCCCGCGGCATTGAGATTAAGGAACGTATCCATCGACCATTCCTACTTCTGATGGTTCATCGCGATCTCTCTCCCACGGAGGTGAACGCACTTGCACCATTCGTCCAGGAGCATATCAATGCATGTCTCGAGCTGATCAAGCATTGGAATTGCAAACACCGGCATCACGGCACCTGGCTGATGGTGAGACAAAGCTTTGCGTCGGCATTGTTGCTGGTCGCAGCACATAAGTCAGGAGTGGAGGTAGCGACGCTTGACATTTGCAGATATGCCACGCAGGTCACTTTGGCTACTCTGCAGTACTGGGAGCAGGAAGCGCCGGATCTTAGGGCATCGAGATTCATACTTGAAGGCATCAGGCGTGATGCACAGTTGGACTGATCACGGGCCGACAATGTTACGTCTTGATCAAAGATTTTCCGCTTCTCCGCCAAAATCTCTGAATGGTATTGATTCAGGTCTTCTCCGATCGCGACTTCGACTCAATCGCCAGTTGTGCTAATCTCATCGACATGTGTGGCTTCTTCGCGCGGTCAGCTTTGGTGTCCACATGGTCGAGACTCAACTCATTCGTTTTCATGGCAAGACAGACAGTGACCGAGAAAGCAAACGGATGCATGCTCTTCAGGGCATCGCCTTGCGAGTATCGTGAAACATCAACTAAACCCCCTTGCTAAAAGGCGCGGAAATGACTCCGATCAACATCGATCGTTTCCCAACACAGTAAGTCTGACGTTTGTGCCTAGAGAAACCTCCACTTCTTCCTCGCATGAGAATGATCTCAAGCAAGTGGGCTGTGATTGATACGTTCGTGGCGGTCGACCACGCGGCATGGCAATCCGGTAACGTCACATGCGGCTTGCTGTGCGCTGCATCAAGAAATGGACCCTGGCGTTCACTTGGTTCACGATAGCACGATGCTGGCTTCACTGGCGGCGGCTCAATCCTTCAAGGTCATTGTGCTTCATGATGACAAAAGAGCCCCGCTCTTTTACTTGCTTGCAAATTTTGGACCCCTTTGGTAACACACGATAAGCAATTTGAAGTCATTCCATTGATCATGATCTTTGGCAATGTGGGACGCAGTTCTGGTCTGAACTCAGGGTTCTTCACCTGGGCATCCGTAAATGTATTTCCAGGGCATGAGAGCTTCGGACTCGTCTCCTCTTCCTGGTCACACATCATAGCCTCATTGTCAGGATGTCCTCCAGAATAGCAAGCAAAGTCGGACTCCAGAGTCATTGGTGTACAAGCACACCGTATCTGCTTCGAAAGTTCATCACTTCACGCCGCCTGAGCACAGCACGCATACAGTCAACGCCACTACATCTAAGACGTACTCTAACAATGGAGTATCCTAGCCCAGCGGGAGGTCGAGCTTTCTCTGAAACCTCATCTGACAAGGTCCAAGAAGCACCGAAAACAGAGCAGCCGTCCGTCAAAGAAAAACTTCCTGATCCCAAGCAAGCCAAATATCGCTTTCGCGAGTTCGAGCTTGCTGACCGTATCTTCATCGTAACAGGTAAAATAAGAATGCGGAATGAACCAAGCAATCACTGATATTCTCGCAGGCGGTGGACAAGGACTAGGTCTGACGATTGGTGAAGCACTGGTCGAGGCTGGTGGAAAAGTGTATTGCCTCGACCGAAAGGACAAGCCCGATGAAGAATTTGTTCAAGTCCAAGAACGACTGGCGCCTACTTACGGAGGCGCTCTTTTCTATGACCAGATCGACGTCCGGAATCCCGAGATGGTAGAAACCACAATCGCAAACATTGCCGACAAGCATGGACGACTCGATGGACTGGTAGCTGCGGCAGGTATTCAGAATGTGAAGCCTGCGGTTGACTTCAAGCCTCGTGAGATTAACGACATCCTCGAAGTGAACTTCCATGGAGTCTACACTGCAGCTGTGGCATGTGCACGGCAGATGATCAAGTACCATTGTCCAGGCTCCTTGCTGCTAGTGGCGAGCATGAGTGGGCTGATCGCAAATCGTGGCTTCCCGACCTCTGTCTACAACTCGTCCAAGGCTGCCGTCATGCAATTGTCTAGATCACTTGCGATGGAATGGGGGAAGGTCATCGACGGCAAGCCCATTCGGGTCAACTCATTGTGCCCTGGAAACATCATCACGCCGATGGTCGAGAAGAACTTCCAGGATGATCCTGAGTTGCGAACGAAATGGGAGAACGCGAATATGCTGGGTAGACTCAGCGAAGCTAGAGAGTACAGAGGAGCAGCCTTATTTGCTCTAAGCGATGCTTCTTCTTTCATGACTGGCTCGTCTTTGGGTTCGTATTCAAAGTGGAATGATTTGCACAATCACACTGCTAACATATTTCCAGTCATTGATGGAGGATACACCAGCTGGTGAGCACGCTCAAGGCAGCTGATTAGGGACTACACAAGAGGTCACATTGGACGATATCAAGGCGCTGGAGGAGTGGGAAGACGGTTCCATCTGCTAGGCTGATGATACCACAGCGGGCTGCTGTCTCGGAGCGACTCCGATGTGGGTCTCGTCCCGGCACGGATCGACGATATGGGCTTTGCAAATGCCATGCTGATCCACCATGGAAGAAATTCCTGTGCAAACGTTTGCCATGCTAGTCAAAGCTCATGCAAATTTTACCATGCTATCTCCATGGCAATCTCGGCGGAAGGCGATTAGTTGCACATGGATTTTCGGTTGTTGATGTTACATTGTATCATTATCATCAGGTTACTTCTGCGTACAATTCATGCTTCCTGGCATTATCGATTTGCTTTCGAAATATGCTTTAGATCCTCTCGAGCGTTTCTGCTCGGTCGTTGGTTATGCCGTTCAGGCCGAAAGCTTTTCCATCCACCAACTCCCATTGTGATGCATGCACCCATACGCGCTGTCCGTACAATGCTGGCGTTTAGAGATACTTCACCATTTTCATGGCCTTCAGTGATCGTCGTGAAGACAGGGAACCATTCCAGGTTCTTTCTCCGTCTTCTTGTTCCATTCATTTTGATCCGTCGTGTAGTTGTTTGGAACATCCTCAATCCTTAGCTGCTGACTGCAGCTCTGCTTCGAATCGAAGGATGTCTGCCTCGGCGTCTCCGCTGGAGCTTGTGGGCGACATCATCATCGCATCACTGGGGGACATGCCGTCCACATCAAATCCTGATACAGAGCTTTGCTTTCTTGCAACTTCACTTGCAATGTCGGTTGCAGCATCCTTATCTTCCAATCGAGAGTATAGTGCAGCGTTCGCAGGTGGCATCGTGTTGACCGTGTTCTTCAAATACTCGCGGATACCATCGCAGCCGCAGTCGCTGTGCTCGAGGCATTTGCACTTCAGCATCAGCAGCTCGTTCTTGAGCATCGCGAGGTACGTCGTAAGCATTTGCTTTTGTGAAGAGAGATCTCGCGCCTTCTGTTCGAGGTCTTGCGTCCATTCCTTCTTCTTCTGCCTGCATTTCGATGCAGCCTCGCGGTTACGTGCTAGAAACTGCTCGCGCTTGTCGTCATCCTCGATGTCGAATTGCGTAATGGAAGAAGCTTTGCTGGTCCTTCGAGCCTTTCTTGGTGGTTTTGTATCAGGTGGTGGCTTCGCGGCGGTCGTGCTCTTTGTGCTCGAACGCTTTCGTGGTTTGGACTGGCCATTCTTGCCCGCGCCATTGCCATCAGCTTGATCCATTGGTGGTGTTCTCGAGTTCGATCCTTCTTGTGAGACGTAGCCAGTATCGCAGCTCTGGTTGCCGCCAAGTGGAGAGAGTGTTGGGTTGATGGTCTGCAGCGCACCAAACTGCGAGGGGTCATTCCAGAAGTTGCTGTCCAAGTTGAATGTATTCAGTTGATTGTTGCTCAGCATCGGGTCGATCGGACCATTCAGCCTTGAATTTGGCTTGAATGGGTTTTCGAACTGTGGCGCTTGGCTGTAGTTGAGCATTGCTTGTGCTGTAGGAGCGTCGTAGTCCATAGCTTCGAAGAATGCAGAGGGGCTGTCGTAAGTAGGCTCTTCACGAGCGTGGGCCATTGATCAACCTGCACCTGATAGTGCTAAGTGCTGCGTGTATTGAAGCTAGTGAGTTGCAAGTGCAGAGCTCTCTGATGTTCCGTGTTGTTTGCTGCTGGAATGTGCTAGAGGCGGGGCTATGGGAGTCTTAGTGCCAACGTTCAAATGCATGCGGTCGTCAACTACTGTACCTGAAGGACTAAGGCTCCTCTCGGCTGACGGTTTGGCGACCAGTTGGACGTCACACGGTGCTCGATAGAAGAAGTTGGAGAGAAGGAGGCAACTCCGTCGGAGCCTGCTCCGGAGACAGGAAACTGAGTTGATGAGCGTAGAAGCTTGGGAAGGTGCTCCTGAGCAGCAGTAGCACAAGATTTGGTATTGCGCGCAGATTCAGCTGCTAATGTTCGAATGAAGCTTTAAAGGATCGTAGGTGTCAAAGTGGGAGGAGCGTGGGAAATGTCTTCGAAGGTAAGGAGTGCGAGAACGTGAAAGTTGGTCAAAAGATGGGATTCTGAAAGCGCATGTTCGATCCCATGGCAGACGACACACCATTTCTAGCCTAGTCCTTACGCTTTACGGCATGGCTTCATGCACGAATGCCGCTCATGCATCAGATCGCCGATGACCTCACAAACTGCGACGAACACAACCTAGTCGTCGCGTTTAGAGCTCCACGGATCATTTGCAATGTCTCCATTGCCGAGCTTAAGCACTAGTAGCTGGACGCTATCAGTAATAGTATCCCTATCAGAGAAGACCTTGAAGCCTTGTGCTTCGTTCCTGACATGGACCAAGCCGAGAATTCCGCGAACATGTGGCTGCCAGATTTGTGGCGACAGACAGCCACGATCCCACAATTGCACCTTCCATGCTCTCTTCCATGCTGCCCGACTCGAGAGATCGTTATCGTGACCTTGCAACACAATCTGTCAGTTAAGCATGCCACGACAGGCCTTCAGCACGCTAGCAGCCGCGGAAATGGGGCGCAAGCTTGTAACTTGGTCTTGGTGCGTGGACAGTAGTCCGAAGGCCTCGTTCATTCCACGACAATAATACTAAAGACAGTGCATTTTCTCTGTGGCAGATCTACGGCACTTCTCGCATCAAGGACGTCACTCAGGATTGCTGAGCTTGTTCCGGGGCGATGAGCGACGGCTGATTGGGCGCAGGAAATGGCTCCTGGTCGTCTTTCTTCATCGATTTGTCCACCAAACTCACATGGCGGCACAGAGCGTAGGGCATGGGAAACCCCATCGAAGAAACTTTCAGCGACACGAGTTCCCCTCTTCCGCATGTCGATCCTTGACAGCCTTAAATGTGGATCGGAGATGAATCCTCGGCAGCGACTCCGCTCCACTGAAAGGCATCAATGCTATCTGCAGTATGACGGCAATGACATCAGGGTCAGCTTATGTCTCGAAGAGCTCTGTCGGCAATCTTCCCAGAGGAGCCGTTCAATCAGGTCGCCATCCGTTGAGCACATCGAGGAGAGAGTTCCATGAGAAATGAGTCTGCTCTAGTATCAGGCTAAAAGGAACTCGTAGAGTAGAAGATGGACGCGCTTCATGCCTTTCTGGGAGTTACATGAAACTCATCCAGGCTTGTCACTTGATCTGTGGGGCTGATTACTCCTGCCACGCTTGACGTCGCAACGCGACATTCAGCACTCCTACACCCTCAGATCCCGCATATGGCAACGGCGACGCTGACGACGACTTCTACCGTGTGCCCGAACTGTGGCACCACCTGCAGCCGGCGCGAGGCGGAGACGCAGATAGCGGAGCTTCAGGCGCAAGTCAGGTTGCTCACAGAGAAGGCTAGCACAGCGGGTCCGTATCTCTCTTTCAGGTTGCGTGGTTCGCAAGGCGCTTTTTGCTGACTTGGGCTTCGTAGTGGATAAACTCGCAGACTGTCAAGACGAAGTGCGACAACTAAAAGCGCAAAGGGACAAGCAAAGTCCGCCCACACCCCCTGCCGCTATCGTCGAGCCTCCCGCGCCGCAACAGTCGACATACTTCCAATCGCGCTTTGGCGCATCGTTGTTTGGATCGCGCAAACCATCTCCAGCACAGACACCAGGCAGCACGGCCGAGTCACCAGCCGCAGGGCGACGGACCTCATCAGATGCGCAGCACGCTCGGCGTGAATCTGATCTCCAAGCTGCGTTAGTCAAGGAGCAGGAAGCTCGCCGGATGGCTGAAGGCAAGGTATCGCAGATGAACCAGGAAGTAGAAGATCTGAGCGTACAGCTATTCCAGCAAGCAAACGAGATGGTCGCAAGTGAGCGCAAGGCACGTGCCAAGCTGGAGGAACGGGTAGAGATGCTGGAGAAGCGAGACATCGAGAAGAGGAAGAGATTGGAAAGACTTGAGAGCGCATTGAACAGGATTGAGAGAGTGAGAGGACTTCTAGCGCCGCCACCAGGTTGAAAGTTGCCGGATGTGAGATGGCGAACATCCGCGCCAGGAGAACGAATCTCAATGTATCAGCCTGCGTATCAGTCGTACACGCCTGACTAAGTCAGCGAAGAGGAGTCGCGGCAATGACGATGGCGGTCTCGATGTAAGAAGTGGAAGGTCACTGCGACCTACGTGCGAGCAGACCTGAAAGATGTAGCTTCGACCAGTAGCACTCGTCACGTCGAGAGGCGTAGAGCCCCGTGGTGGTATAGACGCCAGTCTCACCATCGACCAGACAAGGTACAGTCAATGAGAGCGAGGAAGGGGATTGTGTATGCATGAGGCAGGTAGACTAGCAGCCGGACGAGGTAACCCGAACAAGAAGATTGTCTGCAAAAAAATGCCTCCAGTGCCTCGTAATTCCCTTGTCTCTGCAAGCTGAGGCCAGGCGCATGTTGTCTGAAGGCAGGTGCTGTGAGACGATCGCTCCCTCCTTTTCTGCCTCCCATGGGACGATTCAACGAAAGGCTGAGTGACGAAGACTTCAAGAAAAAACGAATGTGGGTTCAGAAGAAACAAGCAGAGTCTGTCTCCTCATCAAGCTATTGCACTTTAAATTTGTTGGTTGACGTATGCCACTTCATGGACTGCCGGTTTTGCCGGCTCAAGGCGGAGGCTGCAGCAGCCGCACGAGCAGAACACACGTACTACGGTCGCGTGCTTGGGCAAGCGCTTCAACTTATATGTCATGCAAAAGTCGCCAAGCTTTAAGATTGTTTCGTGGCGTATCGTCAATGCAGCATGCGATGCAGGACAAAATTGTGAGCTGTACGCTTGAGCAGACCGAGGCACCGAACTTATCACCAACACGCGTGCCATGGAGAACTACGATGCCTCACGGAGAATGGAGATGCCCTCAGATATAATCATGATCTCCCAGTACCGAAATATGTTTGATTGCTTTGCCTTCCGCTCCTTTTGCATTCTCTCGTTCCTTGCGCTAATTCATTCTTTCCCTGGCAACGATGCTCAGGTAGCCGCATCATCCATCCATTCATTTCACATTCATTAGCAAGCATCCAATAAATTCTCTGGGGCATATAGGAGCCATGCTCGACATGGAGAAGAAAGCTGCGGGCGGCAACACGGTGGTAACAGTACGGGATGCGAGTGTCGACGATAGCACATTGCATGGCAGCGACTATACCACCGAGTTCAGCGAGAAGTTCGATTTGGGCATGCAGGCGTATGGTGGCGCGCAGTTCCTTGTGCCGTTGGATAAGATCGGACTTGCTCATGGCAGCCCGTCTCGCGATAACCTTTCTTGCTTCGATGAGTTCCCAAGGCGGCAGCCCTCCGTGCGATCGAGACATGAGAAGCAGCGAACAGATCGGCAAGCGTGGTTGCAAGTTTTTGCGGCGTTTTTCCTGTTCATGAACAGCTGGTGAGCGGTGGAGCGTCTGCTGCGCTTTCCTCAATGCTGACACTGTAATGATTAGGGGCATGATCAATGCTTTCGGCGAGTACCAGACATACTACAAAAGCGACCTCTTGCAAGCGCATTCCAATTCGGCGATCTCATGGATTGGCTCCGTCCGAGCATTCATCCTGCTCGCATCTCCATTGATCTGGGGTCCGATCTTCGACTTAGGATATCTGCGACCGATCGTGCTCAGTGGGACTCTTTTCATTGTGCTCGGCGAATTCTTGGGGAGCTTCTGCACACAGCTTGAGCAGCTCATCGCTACGCAAGGCATCTTGGTCGGCCTCGGGAACGGGGCATTCTTCCTGTCTGCAGTCTCCATCGTGCCAACGTATTTCCCAAAGGAGAAGCAGGCTTTCGCCATGGGAATCGCTGCTGCTGGGAGCTCGCTGGGAGGTGTGGTGTATCCGATCGTCATCTTCCAATTGCAGCCCAAGATTGGCTTTGGCTGGGCATCACGAGTGATTGCACTCATCGCTTTCATCACCAGCCTGATCCCATGCATCCTCTTGCGCATGCGTGCCAGGCCAAACGAGCGCCGTGCCATCATCGATTCCGGTCTGCTTCGAGATATCAAGTTCGATGTCTGGAGCGTGGCGTGGTTCCTCGGTAACATGGGCATCTTCGTGCCCTTCTTCCTCATCCAGCAGTACGCAGCAGATGTCGCAGGCTTCGAGACGCACCACGCCTTCTGGACTCTAATCATCATGAATGCTGCTGCCACTTCCGGTCGCATCCTGCCTGGCAAAATTGCAGACCGCATAAATGACCCTCTGCGCGTCATCGGCGTCACCACCGCTGCATCAACCGTTGTAGCTTTCTGCTGGATCGCCGTTCGCGAACCATCGCCTGGCGTTTTCCTATTTAGCGCGGTGTACGGCTTCTGCTCGGGAGCATTCGTGTCGCTGTCAACGCCGGCCACCGTATCGCTGGCACCAAGCATTGAAGGAATTGGGACGCGGCTGGGTATGTTCAACTTCATCGGCTCGCTAGGTCTGTTGGCAGGTAATCCTATTGCCGGCGCGATCGCGGAGTCGTCGTGGTTCGGCATGCAAATTTTCTGCGGTTCAGTCTCTGCGCTCGCGTTCGTGCTGATCTGCCTTACGTGGTGGATAGCTAGACGCCATTAATGTAGTCAATAATGTAACATAAAACATGCCATCCTCAATCGTCTCCTGTGCGGTCAATTTGGCAGTGCCTTCTAGCTCTGTTTCATTGCAGTCTGTTTCGCTCGTTCGCTTCCGTCAACGCAGGGAACGGTACAAAATTGGAGACTAGAAGAGGGAGATATGCGTCGGTATCTATAACGTCGATTATCAGAGAGCAAAGAGAAGGGCAAAAAGACAGCCAAGTTTTTTATCGACTGATACAGGCTGTGAAAACTCACCCGGTTTCACCCAGGTTGGTTATTCGGTTTCTTTGTATCAGTTTGGTGCCACTGTTAGCTTGTTCTTCTTCTCCTGACTTTTTGCCTGAGGCGTGTCAATTTTTATTCTTTTATTTTGCTTATTGTTATTTTTGTGCTTCAGTTAGCTTGATCTTCTTCTTTTGTATTTTAGCCTCTTGGGCTAGGTCAGAGCAGGTCGTAATGGCTGGGCCATTCGCCTGTTGACAGAAACATTTCTGCACAGGGTACTCTATATAGAGCCGTGACGCAGTCGACCTAAGCTATCGTTGAGTGTTCGAACCACGGCGCCGATGGAAGTTCTTGAGCGGGACTGCTGTCGAGTTAGTGATCAGCGTAGAAGGTACTCACGTGCGGGCGGTGACGACAAGTCAAACATCTGGCCATTGTGCTATGTGCTAGCTTCCAAGTTCGATCCTCATCGCTGCCGCCATGTTGAAGTCGCCGGGTCTCGCAAATCCTTGATTCCTGTTAAATTTTACATCCGTGCCACTTCGAAATTCTTATTTGTCTTCGCTAGCCTCCTCTGTGAATTTCTTGTACGCCTCTGTGTCCATGAGGGCGTCGAATGCAGCAACGCCATCTTCTTCGATCTCCAATTTTGCGACCCAGCCCTCGCCTTCTGGGTCCTTGTTCAGTGTGCCTGGCTTTCCTTCCAGTGCGTTGTTGGCTTCGAGGACCTTTCCTGGCACTGGCGTGATGATGTCGTTGGCGGACTTGACAGACTCTACTGCGCCGATTGAGTCGCCTGCGCTGGCCTCAAGGCCCTCTTGTGGAAGTTCGACGTAAATCACATCGCCGAGAGCGTCTGCTGCGTACTTTGAGACGCCGAGTGTGACTGTGCCAGTAAATTAGATTCCTCTGCAAGACGATGACCAGCTCTTTTGCGCACCTGTCTTCTTGTCATCGGACAGCTCAACCCATTCGTGATCCTCTGAGTACTTCTTCGCTCGCACTGCGAATAACAAAATCAGTTGCTGGAAGTCGATATCGTGGAAGTGACGCACGAGCAGATATGACGGAGAACTGCCTGCTAGATCGAAGGCATTGTGTGCGGATTTGAGGTCTGAAAGCTGCCGCTGCAGATCTGACAGGTGTGGAGAGGTGCACAGCGCGTGCGATAGCTATTCTTGCTGCCATTGTGTGTAGATGTGAAGTTGTGCAGCTGCAATGAGCTCGCGCGAAGTTGTGGAGCTGGATCTCGGCTTGAGTTTTAGTGGCGCCTGACGTCGGTTGCGGTCCGACGGCGCCAGAACGAGCTTGACTTCATCGATAAACTTTGCTCCTTTTCACTTCTGCATCTCTACTCAAACGACTTCAGGTGCACCTTATACGTAGTCATGCAAAATAATTTGCTAAGATGATCCGCTCGTGCGCAACGAGGAGGCCCAATACGCCGTACGTTGACGCATTGCGCCGACTTCAAGACACAACATAGACCGCCATAGACCAGACTTGGAGAATGCGCGACCAACGAAAGTTTATAAGCAACGACTGTTATTGATTTGATCTAAATTATCATGCAATCGCTTTTGGCCATGTTGCACTGTGATCAGGATTGATCTTGCAAGCGACCGGACTTCGTCCTCAGAAGGCCACCGCTGAAGAGCACGTTCGCATCCGACTGGCCAAGATTCTACATGAAGGACAGACAATTGCCATGCCCTCGTTGTACATACCGACGCGTGCCTCAACTTTCCCACAAAAAGTACTCGGAGATCTCTGTTTCGTTTGCGACCTGCTCTTCTTGGATGCACATCGCTCAATGGTTGGCCGCCCAGATTACGCCGAGGCCGGATCGAGCCTCGCGCGCAGCCGCCCCATCTTTCTAACACCTACCTTATTCTACATGGCGTCACTTAAGCATTCGCTAAGCCAATCCTACGGCGGGAACAACGACTTGCTGTGTTTGCGGATTTGACCGAGATGGTAGATGGAGATCGACCGCGTGGTGAGACATGATAGTCCCCTGCTAACAACAAGTCTTGAGTATAAGAGATGTACTTTCGTAGCAATGGAGAGACAGGTCACACGCTTTTCATACTTCCAGCACTCTCGTTTTTTTCATCATGGCACTCTCCTTCGCCAGACAAGCTCTCGCTCTTTCCTCATTTCTCGCTGCTGCGAATGCAGGATCATTCGTTAGCTTTGCAGCCGAAGGGCCAAAGTCATGCCCTGCCGACTCACCACTTAGTTGCCAGAACACGACTGTCGTTGAGGATTTGTGCTGCTTTAATGCTCCTGGTGGCCAATTACTCTTGACTAACTTCTGGGATGCTGACCCACCAGTCGGACCAGAAGAGAGCTGGACTATTCATGGTCTCTGGCCAGATCACTGTAATGATCTCTTCGCATAACTTGTCCAACCGACTTGCTAACAAGTCCAGGCGATGGCGGCTATGATGCCACCTGCGACCAGAGCAGGACTTACAGCAACATCTCAGACATCCTGACTGCAGGTGGGGCTCAAGACACGCTGGACTACATGCAGACCTACTGGAAGGACTACCAAGGAGACGATGAGGACTTCTGGTCGCATGAGTGGGACAAGCATGGAACATGCATTTCCACACTGGAGCCAACTTGCTACGACGACTACCAGCCCACGCAGGAAGTGGTCGACTACTTCAAGCGTGCTGTTGAGATCTTCAAGACTCTTCCATCATACGAGTGGCTGGCGGAGGCAGGCATCACTCCTTCCGAGTCGAAGACTTACACCTCGGCTGAGATTCAGGACGCGCTCAAGGCGAAGCACGGGAACGACGTCACGATCGGATGTAAGAGTGGAAACTTCAACGAGATTTGGTACCATTACAATGTGAAGGGTTCCGTCGCTGACGGCGAATTTGTCTCTGCGGCACCGGATGGAACGAAGTCCACTTGCCCGAAGTCTGGTATCAAGTATCTGCCGAAAGGCAACGGAAGTGGTGGGAATGGAAACAGCACGTTGTCGACATCTGAGAAGAGGATGCCCAGACGAGCACTATACTAGGTGAAGACAGGTAGCGCTGGAGCGGCAGGCCCCAGTGTTGTTCTGCACCCATCAATTGTATTACGTGCGCCACACTTCTGCATGGCAAAATTCCATGCAGGCTTTTGTACATACTCAGCATACGATAGACTCAAACTCCTGCGTTCGTGAGTGTCTTTCATCCGCCACATCATGTCATGCTACGCCAGCTTCAACACCAAAGCCTAGGTAGCAGAACATTCATTATATAAGTGCTCCTCAAGATCTGAATCTCTTCGTAGACTTGTATTCCTTTCCCACACAAACACTTCTCACAACTTATTGCGATGGATGGAAACGATAACAACGGCCACTGGAGTCAACATCACGATCAAGATTCATCAAGGCGCTCTGGATGGAAGCGCGGAAGAGCTAGCATACATCAATTTGTGTATCGCCTCGGCGCACTGAAACTTGATCGATGGAAGCTCAGCATATCTGTGCATGTCGAAGTTGAGCGACAAAAATAACCACCGAGCTGTGTTCGCGAATGCAAATCAAGGTGCGAAATCTACCAGGCCGAGCAGAAATTGTCGGCATATGGTTCAGCAAGAAGCAGCCGAAGTTCAGAACAAGTCAAGGAGCGGAGGATGAGAGGAAAATTTGCATGCTATCCATGTCTATCTGCAGATGGATGTGAACTGGACCTCTGAAGGTATCCCTAATTCACGGATCCCCAACTCTTCTTACCACAAGAGGGCGCTTTCCTGTATCTCTCCTAGGCTTAGCTATGTAGCCTTCGTGATCTTCTTCAAAGTACTCGGGGGCACTCCCATTCTCGAATTCTTCAAAGTATCCATCATGCCCGATGACGAACCACCGGCAAAGGGTCATAATCGTTTTCCACATGGTCGCCATCCCATCAGACCAAGGCTGCCGATAGGCAATGCTGCTCGAGAGGATCGTTGGCACAAGGTTCTTTGTCCAGCTCTTTAGCACTGCTGAGCCATCAGGATTTGCGCACTCTTTATGGAAGCGGGCCAGGCTTCTCGCGATATCTTTGACGTCGTCGATACGCATTCTTGGGAAACCAGTAGTAGTAGTATCTGAACCTTCAGGAGATGTGATTGGAAAAGCTTCCATGATTTGGTGGGAGATTGGTGTCGCCTCGACGAAGAGTATACACATTGGCGGTGTTGTCCATTCCAGATAAGCAAGTTCAGCCCATCCCAGCGGGGTGAGACAGTAGCCTATGAGATAGCCGCGAATGTAAGGTACAGAGTCCGGCGGCGCCAGAGCATTGTTGGCTTCCTTGCCTGCAGGCGGTTCAAGCATCCAGTCTCGCTGGAATGGTGCATAGCCTGCACGTGGAAATATCGTGAGTAGTTCCCGGGTATGCTCGGGCGGGCCATGCTTTGGTTTCTGTAGCATGTCCGACATCTGCTCGGGGCTCAAAGCATTGAGGTGACTGGCCGGTAGATGTTGCAATGCACCTGCTGATATGATGCGATCCCATGAACCGCTTGTAAGCGTGTGGTGTCGCAAGAGGTTGACTCGCATGGAAGCGTAGTCCAAAGCATAAGAGATGGGTAATGCGTGAGGATCGCCGACCTGGTTTGATGTAATGCCTACGAGCGCGTAGACCTGATCCAGATGATTGGTGTACTGAAACGTACGAAGCTCAAAGATCAGATACAACAGTCTTGTAAGCCTGTTTTGCTGGTAAGCTTGCCTTTGTCGATCAAGAACGAAGATGTTTAGTAGGCGCCCATGTTGAGTCATGTGAGGGTATTGTTCGTATGCGTGTTTGTATGCTTCGGGCGCGTACATGTGATCCATCCATCCAACGAATGCGCTCCATGGAATGGAATCGGTCCCAATGCAGATGACTGCGTCCTTGCTGCAGGCCAACTCCTGCACGATCCACATGCGCGAGAACCATGCACTCTCGTGAATCTTGCGGGTGTTCCGGACCTCAGCATCAGCATGCTCAGGTCTCGTTACATAGTCTCCGGACTCAGTGCGACATCGAATGATGTGGCCGAGAAAATCTGTAGTGTCATCAATGCGGAAGAAACTGAATTCGCCCATCCAAATGATGGTGCGGGAGGCTTGTGCGTAGATATCTCTCATGATAGACACTTGCTGCTCACGCTCTTCAGTACAGGCTTGGTTAATGCAGATGGCATCTATCCACAGTACTCGATGTTCCTTATCGCTGCGCAAGTGGAGGAGAGATGAGAACAGGTTGGACGTGACATGGAGGGCATAGCCATCAACTCGGATCTGATATGGTTTGTTGTCGCTACCCCATACATAGCTCAATGCCTCATACTCGATGTGTCCATTGTCCAGGTCTGTTTCGATGATGCTACAATCTAAGGTCGTCTGCCACGCCGTATGAGCTTGTGGGGAAAGTTCAACCAAGCGAATCTGCCGTCTGGAGGAGCCGAGTGGCCGATAGCAATAAGTAGCCATATTGGAGTCTGTGATTACACATTGAGAGCGAGAAATCAAGATTCGTTGTTGATGAGCAAGTCTACAATGGAAGGCTATCAAATTGCGGCTGAGGAAGCGACAGGAGGATGGAGAGCCTGAGGCTACAAGGCATACAGCACCGTCACCTCTCCTCCCAGCCCAGAGCTCGACGGATCACAACTTTCTTCATCTAGGATTGTATCACGACACTCTGAATTTTGTAGCAATAAAATCATTGTTTGCCTTGTTGATACTGACACAGGCTTGCCCCGGCCTCCATGTCACCAGCACGAACTCTGACCACATTCTCTACAGAAGACATTTTCGGCTCGAGATTCTTCTAACGAGGACCTGCATCATTACTCTTGGCCTTCGCTGGGCCAGCCGCGACCTTTCCTTCCTGCCGATGCTCACTTGGATTCTTCGCGCAATTCGACCTCGGCACCCTTAACATCTTTGCTGTGGCCAGCGTGCTCCAGAGTAACAGCAACCTGGAGTATTGTTAGCGTGCACATCAGATACTGAGCTCAGGAGCGCTGGGAGCCGTACCTCATCTCCAAATAGCCTGGCGACTTCCTCGAGAGGCACCTATAGAATTTGTTAGAACGAAGTGAAAGCAAAAGCGTCTCAGAGCACTTACGTTGGCCGTCTCCGGGAACGCGAAGTACACAACAGCGACAAAGATCACATCACAAACGATGAAGATGAGATAGAATCGCCACGAGATCGCCTCCATAGCGATCGGCGCCACTTGAACGATCAGGATCATCACCGCGTTCAGTGTTGCAAACCCGGCTGACACGCCAACAGCACGAATATTCATAGGCTATCAAGCATCAGCAGGACCCTCGCCCAGTGTCATTCCGACAACTTACCAAGATCTCCGGCGCGTAAGCATAGCCAAAGCTGTTCATGTTCCAGGCATATCCGATCACGAACACATACATGCTCCACACCGCAAGGCTTCCCAACGTCTTGTTGGTCTCACCACCGGCCTCGAACTGAGCCCAGAACGCGACCAGTAGCACACTGCCGATGATGATGAACACCATGCAGAAGAAGAAGTTCTTGCGTCGGCCCCATTTGTCGAAAAACATGGCTCCGAAGACGTGGTCAATGGTGACAACGGTCGACCAGGTTCCGACAAGGACGAGCGTGACTTTCGGTCCGACGCCTAGGGATCGGTAGAGAATCGACTGGTAGTTCTGCAGAGCGATGATCTGTAAAGCTGTCAGCATCAATTCAGGGTATTCATCCCGGACGTGACACATACGCCAGTAAGTTGCTGGAAAGCGAAGAAGAAGACGATGATGAACAGCCGGCGGCGATATGATGGACGTCTCCATATGGCAGTCACGCCAAGCTTGGTAGTCTCAGACTCGAGTCTGAGCTGCGCCTCGATCTGGAAGAATTCGCGGCGGTAGAAAGGTAGCTCATCATCATCGTTACGTTCGATCGTGGAAGTCTGCTTTCTGGGTCGATGAAGTCGCTCGAGGACCCTGATAATCTGTCAGCATGGGACAAGCATGGTATATATGAGACTTGCCGAAGAGCTTGCTCCTGTCGGCTCTGAATTACAAGCCAACGTGGTGATTCGGGAATGAAGAAACTTCCTGCGAGCATGAAGACCGCACAGAAGAGCTGCAAGCCAATGAACACTCGGAACTTGAAGTCGCCTTCCAAGTAGCTGAAGCCAAGACCCATCCATCCGGCGATCATGTAGGAAACTCCGATGTTGACGCTGCACATCACATCATCAGTCTCGGGTCGAAACGCTCTCGATAGGTGAGGACTGACTTGTACAATCCTCCGACTCGTCCTCTCACATGAGGTGGACTAATCTCAGTGAGAAACATTGGACACAAGCTTACAATAATTCCGGTCGCGACACCTGAACAGCTTAGCCTCAGCCTGCATCTACAGCAGCAGTTGCGCACCCACCTCCAATGGCTCGGCCAGCAAGCAGAACTCCCAGACTTTGCGCTCCTGTTTGCATGCCCGCTCCGAGCAACGAGATTATGGACGCCAGCTGTATTGTCTGAATTCTGCCCAATCTGTCCGGCAGCCACGAATTTGCAACGCAGCCAACAAAGTTGCCGGCATAGTGAGTCGAGCCTAGAGCACCTAGTGTGGTCGAGTCGAAGTCATAGTATGCGATGAACTCCGGGTACTTCAAAAGCGGGTCAGCAACTTCTCTCCATCAATCGCTCTTTGGCATAATTGATGTCTCACCGCAATGATGGATGATGTCAAGCCGCTGTCATATCCGTACAAGCAGGCACCAAAGCAAAGATAGAGAATGCAGCCTATGCTGTAACGATTCATAGACCAGTTCAAAAGCTTCATGTTGATGGTGTACGCCGTCAGGCTCGTCACTCAAGATGAATGCACAACAGAACACAATTCACCCCGAGGGCCAGTAACCACGAATGTACCTCATTTCTAGGGCTTATTCTGTAGAGTCGATCAATACTTCAATGGATTCCAGCATCAGACCAGAAATGTCACCGCAGAGTATATCCTCGGACTAAAGTGTATTGTGCATGTTGGACTCGAAGTTATCCAGCATGACCATGTTTCGACCTTACGATTCGTGTCGCCCCTGTATTACTTTGATTCGTCAAATCCGCAGAAGCACGCGGAGAGCGGCAGCCTCGAGCCGTAAAGCCTTCTAAATT